>VZTD01005554.1:0-591924 GCA_013397725.1 Rhagologus leucostigma
GGCCTCCCGCTCCTCCCCTCGCACGCCGGCTGCGAGCGCGGCCCCGGCGCGGCCCCGCACCCGTGAACGAGTCCGGGTAGATGGACTCCAGCGCCTCCAGCTCGTTGCGCTGCTCCTCGCTGTAGTCGGTCATCGTGGCCCGCCGCCCACGGCCATGGGCCGTCCGCACCGCGACGCCGCCACCGCTGCCCGCCGCCGCCCGCGCCTGCGTTGTCCCGGCGCCGTCCCGGCCCTTCCTAGCATGCCTCGCGCTCGCGATAGGCGGGGATGCCGCCCCTGGGCTGGGCTGGGCTGGGCTGGGCTGCACCGGCGGACGGAGAGAGGGGGTGCCGCTGCCAGCGCGNGAGGCGGCGCAGCTGCCAGCGCGGGAGGGCGGGCACAGGGAGCCGTCCTGGTTCGTCCCCGCTCGTCTTCGCCACCGCGGTGCTCGCTGCCCGGGTAGTTCCAGCACTCGCTGCCTGGCGCTCAGCTCCGGGCAGGACGGACCGTACCTGGCGTGCAGGAGCGATCCTGCTGCCATCCCCCACGCTGCTTCCCCGCCCCTCCTTGGAGCAGCGGCCTTGGCAGAGCTAAGGTCGGCAGTCCCTGTGTTACACAGACTGGTGGTGCTATGGTTCACCCTTGGACGTTCTTCCCTTGAAAATTTACAGGGATCAGCAAACGGAAGGGGATTCAAACCCAGTGCTCTAGATATTGCGTACGGGTACCGTGAAGGCAGCTGAATGCCATTTCTGCCAGAAATTGGAGGCTTATTTGATGCAGCTGGTGATTTGCAACTTGAAGTTAAACAGCACCTGCAAACTTCCCAGGAAACGTTCACCGTGATTTCAGAAGTCCCGTCACATCGGCGGCATCACCATGACGGATGTGCAGAACAGGAGTCGTCAAGGCTTAACGAGATTGGGAGCTGCCCAGGCTTTGGGGGTTACCTGCAAGGATGAATTTAAGACTGTCGAGTCTTAAAGACTGTTGTTAAACAACAGCAGACCCTGAGGGGTACTTGGTACACAGAGTAGTTTTAAGGTGCATCGGGTTCCTGGCCCCATGGCTGGCAGTTTCCCACAGATACGTATTATAAGCCCAGGGTTTCCAGAAAACTTTTACCATGCACATAAAGAGAATAATTTTCAAGTGAGCAAACTGGAATTCTAAGTTGATTCTTGGGTAAGATGACTCATTTTAGCAGGCACAGTTTGGCTGTTCAACTGTACTAACTCATAGATTTGTCTGTAATCACAAATTCATTTGAAAGCTGTGCTTTCACTACCAATCCATGACATGCTTCAAAGAGCAGAGGAATAAAGGGAAACACACCAAATCACTTAAAATACTACAGCTGTAGTAGTATGGGTTAATATATGCTAACAAGGCATTAGTCTCTTAGTCTATTGGCAGGCTGACTTCACAGTGACAGATACTTTAAGATTTGGGTTTGGTTCTCATTATCCCACTCTGATTTAATTGGTAATAAAATAAACTAATTTCTCTGAGTGGAGTCTGTTTTGCCCTTGACAGTAATTGTTGAGTGATCTCTCCCTGTCCTTATTTCAACCCTTTCCTTATATTCTCTCTCCCCTATCCAGATGAAGAGAGGAGTGACAGAGCAGTTCTGGCTCCTGCATTTTCTAGTAAAATGTACTAAATAATTAGATTTTTCCACTTCAAGGCCCTGGGGTCATTTATTAGTAGCAGATAGCATCCTGTAGTGTAGCATATGGCTTTGGAGCCCACATGTATATGTGTACATGGCAAGGCAATACAGGAAGCATTAGAGAAACTGTGGTATGCATTTCCCTCCCCCTTAGAGTCAGGAACATCTGCACAGGGAGTTAGAGAGGAGATGAATAATATCTCATCATACCAAACTGACTTAACACAAAAACATCATTAAGCCTTCTTTCACAAAATTCAGTAGTTTTTAATCACAGTAATATTCATGGGCCCAGTATATGTATAAATTACAAGTTTACAGAGACAAAGTAAACCCTTCTGCACAGGGTGAGATTTTTCCCATCCTCATTTGCTATTTGTACAGTAGGCAAGCATACAAACACCTTAGAGATTTTGAAGTATTTCCAAAAAGGAGACTGACCTTGCTATTGCTTTCAGCCAGAATACATTTCAACTCAGTTTGCCATTCGTCAAGTGTTTTTTCAAGCAGCTGCTATATGTTACACACCTCCACCATGTGCCTCAGTGGGGATTTTAATCTCCTTATCAGATGTGAAAGTTCTCTCATCATTGTATCTAAATTCAGCCTTTGATGATAAAATTTCCCCATATGTTTCCTATGTGCTACTGTAGCCCCAGACTTAACTAGTAGTTAGCTCAGTGTAGTTTAGTTACATAATACAAAAAAAAAAGTGGAAGAGGAGAAATAAGTAATTTCTGCTAGGTATCACTAAGGAAAAGCTGGATAGCTGCCCTTGCTCTATACAGAATGGACCAATTCATAGGATCCAATCAAGGTCTACCTAAAGATCCTTTTAATGCAAAGAAAAAAAAAAAAGGCATTTGCAAATAACCTTCTCAGTACATACTTATCCTTTAGCACAACTATTAGAAAGCAGAGAGCTGAAGCTTGAAATAGCCCACCCTAATCTAGGCATAGATCACCACATCCCACAGGAGTCAAGATGCCATCAGTAAAGGCATCTGTAAGCATGTGCTAAAGGACTACATTAACAAGATGCACTTGCTCACATACTTTCTACATCAATGTAATACTATATTGGAAAGTTCCAGAGCAGCTCAGGTCTGATACAGAGCTAGACAGGTTCCTGCTTTTCTGCAAAGTATTGTGGGGGCTTGGATCTTCAGAGCTGTGTTATGATCCCAGCATCTTCATCAATCCTTAGATATTTTCCATTTGCACGCTCCTTGAGTGCCCAGTCATGGAGGAGGCTGTAATCATAGTGCTCCTCATCCACTCGTTTTAGAAAGGCCAGTCCAGAAATGGCTTGCCACTCCCTGAGAGATGGGATACGAATTTCCTTCACATTCTCACTTCCTGGGACAAAGCCAAAGAACTTCTTCACATGCTGCATGGCATAGAGCCTGGAGTGCTGCTCCGTCGCCTCGTCAAAGAGCTCCTGCTCATTGTGGACATAGCTGCTCCAGTATCTGAAATGCAGAAAGCTGAGCGGGGAGAAACAGCTTGCCAGGCAGTAAGAAAGGAACACAGTGATGACTACCACAGCAATCAGAAGCCAGCCAGCCACCTTACAGAAAGAAAAAAAAAGAAAATAACTGTTAGAGCTGAAAATACTCAAAGTGGTAACTTTTGAGCTCCAGAAAATCCATAAGATGATCTTTACTTGCTTTTCCTAAATAATAGCATTAACAAGGTATAAGCCTGGAAAGGGTCTGTTATCACCAAACCCAGTCCATGCATACTGGAGGCAGCTATGTAGTAAAATCACTTGTTCCTGTCAATTTTGAGAAAGTTCTCCTGTACAGTTTTAGGTATATTGCTTTCTCAGCTATTATTGTTAGAAGATAAACCATCTAATTCCTAGACTATATTAGCTTATAGCCTGTTTAAAAGCAATTTTCTCTGAAGTGACACCTTAATGCTCCCCCTATTATTTATCCAGTATGCAAACCTTTGGAATTGAGTCTGATCTAAAACCCAAGATTTTACAGGGGTTCGCATGAAACTCTCACAGCCTGGGCCTCTTAGTCACATGTTTCTTCTGCTTTAATGAAGAAACTTTATACCCTCCCTGGCTCTTGAACTTCCATTTGTCTTACCTGATAATACTTTTCAGGATACTACACAAGGAAGAGTATATCCTCTGGTAGCAGGTAACAAATGGGACAACCAGAAGTAGTAGTTTGTATACCTAAAGTTCAGTTCCACTTGAAATAAAAAGTAGGCTTCGAAACACACAGAGATTTTAGCACTCAAGACAGAGGACACTAATCTTGTTTCATGCTAACGCTTTGCCTGCTGAATTAGCTCCACTTCTCATCATCGCGTCCACGGGCAACAGAAGCAACACGAGTTACTCACTTGTGACTGGTATCTGAGGAGGAGAATCACTTCATCTCTCACCCGGGTCAGCTCTGGAGGAACCAGCTGACTGCAGGGAAACGTAGCCAGTATCCTACTGCGTTCACTAGCAGTAACATTGGGAGCAGCTCCATAGTAATACACAGGGACATACTCACTCACAGCACAGATATAATATGACCCATTTATCAGGGTGACAGCAAGCCACGTGACTGGAGCAACCAGCGCCCTCCCAGTGATGCTGCACAAGACAAAGCAGACCAGTTTGCATTTCAGCAACCGGTTTGATGAAGTCACCTTCTCAAAATGAGACCTTTTGCCCATAACCAGCCTCCAAGTCTGGTTGTTCAGGGCATAGCCAACAATCAGAAGGATCAGTGCAGGCACTCCTAGGAAAGCCAGCCCATAGATAAGGTTCTGTCCAACGTGACAGGGACAGCTGAATGTGAAAAAAGAGAAAAGTTGCTGCCCGCCAATTGTCAATATTGCAATTATTGCATTGGCAATAATGACCTCTTTGCCTTTTAGAAAAGTTAACCACTTTGGAAGGAAGGTCATTTTAGATCCTATTCTTTACCAGATTCTTTTGCTTTAAGTCAACACTAGCTTTTAGTTATATTTAACTAGTGTTAATGGCAGAGCAGAACAAACACCAACAGCTTGAAAAGAATACCACCAAACACAACACCAAAAAACCCCTGCTAGTCTTTCTCCTCCCACTAATTTTCAGTGGCTTGTTTGCTAGCTTTAAGTATGCTTGCAGACATCCACTGATGTGTTTTAATTGATTCAGTAATTTATCTCAGCTGTTCTGGAAAATTGAGCTTTTAGGCTGTTGTGAGCTCTGCCAGCTCCTTGCCAGCCCCAGCTATTTGTCTGAAATTAACAATAAATTCTCCCTACCTTTTGGATCACATGCAGTGCTATCAAACTGATGGCTAACCTGTCAGGGTTAATTGCCAAGCTGTTTGCTAATCAACAGTAATTAGCAGAAACATGGCATGAGACTAGGAAAAAAAAAAAGGAGCCTTCCAGCTATTCTTCATAAAAGATCATCCAAACAAATCCTTGGCAAATGAACTGATTTTAAAATAAATGAATTATTTTGAATGCTTCCACTTTAAAATAAACTTATAAAATATTCCACAAGTTGCCCAGTGTTTGGATTCCCAGTGCTGTTTGCATTTGATGTCAGTTCTGGGGCAATTCATTGTCCAAACATTGGAATCTGAGATGTAGTTAGCTGCTGGATCATGAGGATTTTAGTGTTTCACCTGTAGGTGGCAAGAAGTTGGCATGTCTCTTTTCCTAATAGTGCTGAACGTTTCCTTTGGAAAGTTGGGTGGGGTTTTTTGTTTGGGGTTTTTTGTTTGGGGTTTTTTTGGGTGGTTTTGTTGTTTTGGGTTTTTTTTTAATAATATATATATAATCTGCTATTCATTTCACAAAATTTCAAGCCAGCTGGTATTTATATAGTGTGCTTGTGATTACAAATTTTAAGATATTCTGCAAGTATAGTCAGTCCCATTCCATGGACAAAGATAGATATAAATTTTTCAGTTAAGCATTTCCACAGCTGGCTGCTGGATATTGGGATATATGACCTGGGCTCTGAGCACCTCTCACAAATCAAGCTTTAAGCAGAGGCCTGAAAAATTGAAAACATTTCACTCTTGATGATTTTCTCTGGACCACACTTTTTCTATGGTCACGCTATCCAGTAGTTCTATGCATTGCATGCCCTAGGCTGATCTGAATATGCAAATACTTGTGTTTAAGTACTGAAAAGTCTGACTGTGTGTCATATAAACATTCTTACCAAGAACAGAAAAAAAGTTAGCCAGAAAGTTTAGGGGGAAAATTGTCTTCCCATTACAGATGTCTATCTCCAGCACATGTGGACTTGGTTGTGTGATATGTGTCTGCCTGCATAGCCTCTTCTCTCCCCTTGCAGAGAGGGTTGCTAATAATAAGTTTCATCTCAAACAGCGGTTTTAGCACCCATGGTGTCTGCTTGGATGGCAGAGTAATAGCACAATGACATCCCAGAGCTGTCTGAATTCTGCCATTTTAAACCTTCATTTTCTTTCAGGATCACAGGATTTTCAGTACCTTTTTTTTAGTACTAGTGACATTATATTTTGAAAAAAAAAAAATCAGTGAAATAAACCTATCAGGCTATTACAAAATTATTTTATAAGAGTCTTCCATTATGCCTCAGTTCATTTTAAAATCTCTGATTGATTCCTTCTGAGATTTCTTTGGGAACCTGTGTCATTTCCTTTATAAGGGAGGAAGGCTTTCCCAAGCATCCCTTGTTTACTCAAGAAACACATTAGATGTGAAACTGAAGTGGTGTCCAACACTGAAATATTAATAGTCAGCCTGAGGCTGTTGATTGAGGCAATTTATACAATCAATACAACAACTTTGTACTTCTGTATTTTCACTTCTTTGGCATTTGCTTTCATGCTCTGCCGTAAACGATCCTGCTGGGTCATCCTATTATGGGACAAATTACAGGGTTGGATCCACTTAAGAGCTTGGGTGGCACATCAAACCTTTAAGTACTTGCCTTTGCAGAGGAACCTAGGGTCCTGAGGTAGACATTTAGGCTCTTTATACAGTTCCCAGGAAGAGTTAGGACTGGATGCAATCCAAAATACCACTACCTGAGGTGACAGCCAGCTGGCCTGTGAGGCAAAAAGATGCTTATAGCTGACATCTGAGGCAAATAGGATACATGAACAAACCTTAGTCATGGTTTTGCTTTCCATATTGCAGAGCTCTGTAAGCTTGAACTAACTGCCAGTAACCTCACTTATGAGAAAAAGAGATTTTTTTTAAGGAATGAGAATAATTTGTAATTTCTTTTAAAACATGGTTATTGGAAGACATATTTCACCTTCCCATACACAGCAAACAGTTTTTATTCTCCTGTTTGCTTTTTATTCAAATAAAGCAACCATGGCAGAAGAGATACTGGTTTCAGCTCTCTTCTCCACCTGATCTAGTAAAAACTCACTCACTCATCTCTTTCTTCCAAAAGCTCAGTTATTATGAGTGATGTGATGTGACTATGCTGCAAAGAAGCTGTGTTCTCCAGCTTTCCTGCCATTGTTCTGCCAGTTGTGCTTAGTTTCCCCACAGAGAGGATTTTGATATTTATCGGATCAAAAAAAGACCAGGGTTTTGTTATCTAATGCCCAGGGAAAGGTAGGGAGAAAGAGGGAAGTGATCTTCTGTTTTGCATCTGAAGTTTGGAGGAGGAGACTGAATCCTGGTCTCTCTGGTCCTGCACACATTTCCATCACTCAGCAGTCAAAAGGCTGATGTTCTGTGGCTCATCTAGCTGCATTTTGAGTTCTGTTTTGCATGGATGTGAAGCCTACCTGTGCATGTTAGAAAGCATGCTATGAAAGTATCTGCGTGACACATTTCCTGTGGGAGCGGAGGGGAGCGCTGCCTGTGCCCTGTGAGCTGCCAGGTCACCAGCTGGATTCAGGTTGCCAAGTCATTTTCATGGTCTCTTTGGCCTGGTTAAGGGAGTAGTTCCTCTCCCCGTAACCAGGACAAGCACTAATGAAAAAAATAATAAGCTTTATGTTAAGGGAAAAATAGAAAACTGTTAATGATTTTTTGAAACTTACATATTTCACTTCACAATTCAGTTGTGTTTTATAGGCAAATTTATTAGATTTTAGGTCCCTGCAGAGAGAAGAAGGGAGGCATTCAAATCTCAAAACACCCTCTTGAGAAACATAACCTAACCAAGGAAATTTCAGCAGGTCAAAATGAAAATCCTTCCCAGGCAGGGCACTACTGCAAAGTGACAGCAATAGCATTGCTTTATTTGGAAGCATGGTCAAAGCAGCAGCCACTCTGGACTTTTAGTAAAAGCACTCGTGTGTGATATGAGAAAACTGTGTTCAAGTTCTTTTTTTCACATAGCTTCAAAGCCTCAATAACTATCTTCTTGTGATTTGAAAGAATTCTATTTTCTGTTAGAGAAAATTTAATACAAGGTCTATCCATCTGGAAAACGGAGAGCAAACAAAAGCTTGACACTGTATTTTACTAATTTGGACACCCATCTTTTGTGGTTAATGCATTCTTGTTTTGGCTCAAAGAATTTTTTCACTATTTATTTTTTTAGGCTTTTTAATTAGGCAACACTAATTTATTATTTACTTCTACGTTGCACTCTGCTCTGGGTATTTGTGTTTGTGAGAATCCTTGGGCTACCAAAGAAATCATGTACTTACCTCTACGGGTGTCAGCTTTCCCATAATAGCCAGTCCATTGCAAGAGACAGGGTAGCAGTGCCCGCTTTTATTTCTGCTTTGGAGCTTCGGGATATATTTTGTGGGGGTTTTTTTTAGTTTGATGGGAATGAAGAGAACTGGTGTAGTCTAATGCTCGAGCAGTGTGCCAGACTGACCTTCTTGGGGCTGAAGGCTAAATTTCTCTCCTGAAAAACATGACAGAAAGGGAGGTGGAGGGTGATGCTAACTTTCTCACTATTCGACTTGCCTTGGATTACTGCTAAGAAGTATATGTTCAGGATTAAAACAGGTGCCAGATATGTGCCCACCTCTGTTCTTTTCACAGGGCTTCAAGACAGCCCACCAAGGACTTGTTTCCCTCACTGGAGCCATTGAATCCCCAGTTTATTTGGACACACCATTTCAGCTTCATTTTCTCAATCATGTGCAAACCTTTCAAAATGTAGCACACTCTACTCAGTACATAGCAATATATGTCTGAATTTACTTGTGTACACGTGGGCAAGTGTGTATTTTTCAAAGGATGGTGACGTGTCCTTACCATGTGTTGCGCTGTCTGGTGCACAGGGTTCCTTCATAATTATGATATTAATAATGCAGGCTGAAGTAATTCATCTGTATATTCTGAACCGGACAAATAAAATTGTGCTCATTTATGGGTAGCCTTAAGTGCTTTGCGATGGGTTCACTGAAGTTAAATTACACTAACGGTAATCTTTTACAGTCTTTTTTTTTTTTTTAATGTAATGCAGTACACTTTCTTGTGGAATATGGGATGACTCTTGCAATGTGAGGCATATTTGGTGCTTGTCGCCAGTTGGAGACAATCAGAGAAACAAACCCATCTCAGACTCAATTTAGAAAGGCATGTAACTATCTAGAGAATTGTCACACTTGGCTTTAAAATTTGTTTAAAGTACCTACAACAGTTTCACTTACAAAATGGAACAAGACTTTACAGGGCCAGAAAAGCACCTGCAAAAAAAAAAAAAGGGGAAGAGGTGTTGCACTGTACAACTGTCAATACCAATTCATTCTGTGTAAAATAAAAGCTGTTAGGATGACTATGCTTCACACAGAAAAAGCTGAAAATCTTTTTATCTGCCCCATTTTTCCTTGCTGAATTGTGTCATAACTTTACCATTTTTTAAAGTAGACTAATCTTCCTAATCCCAAATGAATCACATCTGAATGCTTTCTGTGTATCTATAGTAGTAAATATCTGTAATTTTACTCTAGCACTGGATCTATTAGTTAATAGAAATTTAATAACAGCGTAACATTCAGAGGAGGCCATATATTTTTCTTGCTTTCCTGAGAGGACTCAGTGGGAATGTATGTGAAGGTAAGTCCTATAAGGAATGACAACTACCTAATTAATTTCTAAATTCACCAGTGGCCATAGTTGAAACTCATTGCAAATCTAAGCTACCATGTAGGCCAAATTTACCACAGGGGAAAACAGACGAACTAAGCCTGGATGTTCATAGGAGGATATTAAGAAATAGGGGCTATAACAGGTTAAGAATGATAGAATACCCCCTAGGAACATTGTTAATGAACGTGCCATTTGCACAAGCTGGCAGCTGTGGCAGGTACAGAGTTTATTCCTCTGGGAAGCTGAGTTCTCTCAATCTGTCCTGGCAGCTTTACACAAACATGGTGGTAGCAGTGCCTTAAACGCCACACTTCCCCTGCTTAGGCAGACATTAATTCACCAGACTACAGCAGTCAGAGCTGGCAGAAGACTATAGCTTTTTTAGATTTAAAACAATCAATTTTTAATTACCTTGTGCAGCAGTATCTTGCAATTACGTTGTTATTCTTCAGAGAGGAAGTTTTTGTTAGCTCTCCAAACACCAAAGTCTGATACAAACAACAGAATAATTTTGCTGTCCCTGAAAACGTAAGACCTGTGATTCCCTTGGGGCTGTCCTGTTTGACTTCCCATGTCTGTTAGCTGTGTATTTGATTACAAACCATTCCTATGGACAGAGTGGTTATTTATGTTGTGGACAGTGGCAGATCTGTTGCCAGTCAAATTCCTCCCAAAGGGCTCGGTGCAGGCGGAGAATAGGAGGAGCATGAGCAGCATTACAGACTGCAGCAAACACATCTCATGCAAAAGACAGAAGAAAAGAGAGGAGAAAACTTAAGAGAAGAGAAAGAGGAAATACAGTGATTGAGAGAAAACCATGCTGCTTGAGGAAGAAAAGATATAAACTGACAAACAAATACATCAGGAGTTACACAAGCAACATGTCTCGGCCACCAGGAAGAAAGCAGGAGAACCACAAAATAGTAAGACATTTTTGTAATGTGTTATTAAAATTGTGCATGGAGTAAGAATAACCTGTTATTTTATTGATGCATTTTATATACTCCTATTTCTGAACAATCTTAAAGTACTGAAAAGATGGGGATAAGATTGGTGGTACAAGAGCAGAGCTGCTGGCAGCATTTATGGCTACTATTCCTAATGCTGGGATTCTGTACAGGCTTGGGAAAGAGGGGCACAAAGTTTCTGAGGCTGAATTCTGTTCAGAAGCAGAGGTCTAAGTGCTTCAAGTGTTTATGGTCTACGATATAAATGCCAAGGAAGTTTATGTACCTCTGTGGTTAGATAGTCATGCAACGAAACACAGGGAGAAGGAGATCTCTCTTCTGTGCTTGAACGGTTCAATTCCATACAAACCTTTCTTCAGGAATTTAGAGCCTTAGGGCTTTCTGTATGGTGAATGGTGATTTTTGACAGGAATTGGACAGTGAAAAAGTACCAGAAGGCTTTAAGACAATGTGGTATCAATTTCTGAAAAGAGGACAGAGGTCTCCACTGAAAAAGAAATGTAAGAGTGTAATATAATTACAGTTAATGTACCTAAATTTATGGTCAAAAGGTATTCCAATGGATTGCAAGTGTGGCTGATAAACATGATTAGATTGATATATTATGCTTAAGTTTCTTTAAGGTAATTTTCTTGTTACAACAGAGACTTTTTGCTGAACAATAATAATAAAACAACACGGGACCTGTATGACATCCATTTACTCCATTGAAAACTTGTTAATGAGAGTTTGGCCAAGACTACAATATTATTTTAAACAGGAGTTATCACCAAAATGAGTTTGGAAAATGGTTCTGCCTAAGATTTTGAACAGTGACTTGTTAAAACAGGAACACTGACTAAACTCCAAACTTCTGATGCAAAGGAGCAGGAAGAAGTCTTTCCAACCAAGCTGTTCTTACTTTGCTAGTGTGATTTGTTCTATTGTTTTTATTGCTATTCACTACTATTTTTCCACAGGCTAGAGACAAAAAGCAGCTCTGGTCTGACCACATGCCACAGGGCTGTAGTGCTTCCTTTAATTAATTCCTGTCCAAGAATTTTAGTAAGAGTCAACATAATCTCTTGCTTAAAGCTCAGCTGCTACTCCTGCTAAATACAGACAGTTCTGCAGTTCATGAACGTGATCTGGCAGGGCAGGGAGAGAAGGAAACTCTCTTCCAGATTGTTGCACAGCTGAAGACCCCACACTAGTGCTTGTGACAGAATCAGTGCCGAGATGTACCTTTGGCATCTTCAGTTGCTCTCCGTGTTCCTTGGGCAAGGGGCTGTAATCCTCACCCATCTCCTTCATCTTGTGGCTATTCTATACACTTATGCTGGATTCCAGTATTTTTTCCATTACTCTGAGCTTAATTTTTATCTACTTTTTACTTTTTTGGAGAAAGCAAGCTAATAATGATTTGAATCAGATCAACCCTATCTTTGTGAACTGTTGTTCCTACTGCAAAAGGATTGCCTGTTTTACTCTTCCTGCTGCTGTTTGTCCTTATTCTTGGATGGCACTTGACAGCATTTGTCAATCCAGCATGCATACACTCATAAGATGTGAGAATGCACCTGATGATGATAACTCTGAGTATACCAAGAAATGGTACTTCTGACAAGCAAAATCCCTTACAAACTCAGGTGAGGATCAATATAGGTTCTGTCACACTTGAAATGTGGATTTCAGTGATTATGCATCCACGGACAAAAGTTTCTTTATTAATGTAAATGTTATTTTCATTTGCTTTTAATACAGCAGCATCTCAAAAACATGGAAAAGCTGGATTCTAGTTCGCTTCATTTTTGATTTTCATATTTTCTGACAGAGCAGAGAACTTTTTGTACTCACATATGGGGCTTTGGTAGCCCAGCTGTGCAAGGACTATGAAAAAGATGAAGATGTCAATGCCTGTTTAGATAGAATGTAAGTACTGCTTTAAATGTTCAGTTTTATCCATAATGCTATTTGTTTACGTATATATTACCTTTCAGCTTTTTGTTTGTTATCTTACAAGTTCCAGCATTCTGTCTATGGTTACAGAGAAGACAGGGAAAAAGTTCAATATTCTGTCAACAGAAATAACACTAATTTGTGAATGAAGATCAACAATTAGTTTTTAATTCTCTGAGGAAAAGTGTCAGGATTGTTTTCATGGCTTACACTTGTTCTTTGCTGATCCTTTAGTTATGCTAATCATTAATATAATCTTCTAAATTTCATATCCTATATCCCTCACAGGATTAGGGGCAAATGGGTCTCTCGCCTTTAAAAGACCATACAGCAATGAGTGAGATGGCAGAAAAGGTCAGCGAGGGTGGATTTTTACATGGATAAACTCCTTGGAAAATGAAGATCTGATGTTTACAGACCTTGTTATCCTGACTGAGATTCCTAGGCATTACTACCATAAAAGTAACTATATAATGGAAAATCAGCAAGAAACAACTTTTGAGCTGGATAATAAGAAGATACAGTAAGGTCTTTGGCAGAACAGTAAAGCTTATGTTTCCAGGCCAACTGGACATGCAAAATGGATTTACAACAATCACAGTGGACAGAATACCCTGACCACTTTACTATTAACCTGAAAGTTTGCAAACTAGCTGTAGGCCAATAACTATCCATGAGAGTAAATTAAAAAAGAATCACTGTTTGGAAAAAAGAAAAGGAATTTATTAATCAACTTACAATGGATAACATCCCTCAGATTTTTTTTTAATATTCATCTCTCATTCAGCTCTGGTGAAAATCATACATTTAAAAAATGCACAGGCTTCTTTAATGATGCCATGGTAGAAATTACTAGACAGCAGTTTTGGAAGATGTGGAGGCAGATTTTGCTCCTTATGTTTCCATTTTTGCAGTTGTTTCTATAAAATCCTTTTGTTTTGAGGAAGACTTGATAATATAATGACAGGTTTCATTAAAACAATATGTTCTTTACTTCTGCGATTATGAAAATAGCCCAGCTTCACAAAGAAACCTCACAGCTCAGCAGACGTGTGGCAGGTGGGGACAGTATACTTATCTCTCTCTGTCTGTGTACATAGAGAAGGGTGTTTTTCACTGGACAGTTGCCAAGTAGCTGCTTACCAGTCTGTTGTGAATTTGACTTTGCAAATCTAAGGCATAAAAGTTGAAAAGTATCTATGTAGTCTTGTATGTCAGTAATACATACACTGCTAAATGCTGATTACACCTTTGCCAATGTTATTGATATTGATACTTAGGCAATAGATAAATATTTAATTGTTTCTAGACACATGACATACTGCAATTTTAATCTTCACTCTGCCAAACCCACTTTTAGGTCTTGTCATCACATTAGGCATCAGATCACTGTTTGTCTTCTTGCCAAAGATGTTGTACACAAACCGGTAAGAAACTCCACTGAGTTCAGGCTGCTTCACTGAGGGTGTAGGGCCTCCGACGAACAAGCAGACACTGCCAACATCCACATAATTGGAAATAAAAAATTTCCTAAAAACATTTCTCAGCTGAGTACCCATTCTTATATAACATTTGTGTCGATCTCTTTCCATTTGTCAGAAAATGTTTGGAGTCACAGCTGTTTTGCACACTAAGAAGTTATTGACCTTTGCTAAAGCGTCAGAGCTAGGAATGAATATTTGTTTTATAAAAATTCCATTATCTTCCATCCCTTTTTATTTATTTTTTAAAAAATTGTAGTATTTTAAATACAAAATGGAGGTGGTGGTGTACCAAAACTCTGTGTTAACTAACAACTTCTGGATTTTTTTTCATCAACTAGTTAGATGAAGGGAGTGAACATGTTAGAAATAAAGACAAACAGGTAATTATGAAGAAAGAGTGAAAAATGAGGTGAAGAGGTAAGAGGAGAAAGTGAAAGAGATCAGGTGTGGGTGCATTTCCTATGGGTTCCCCTGGCTCCTGAATGCTGTAATGAGGGTGCCCAGGATTTGGTGCCTATATGTACAGACAATGTACAGACAAACTGTATAGACAGTTCATATCATCCTTGCCAGGAGTATCATGCTTAAAGAAGTATGATTCAGTAGTCCCACTGTGCTGCAAAATGTGGTAGAAAGAAGAATGTAGACCAGTAAAATCTGCTGTCATTAAAGTCACTCAATTAGGAACATGCAGCTGTTTTGCTGAGGAAGCACAAGAGACGCATTAGGGAGATGGTAGGTGGAAAGAAGATCCCCATTTTGAATGCTACCTTTCCTTGTTTCCTCCTTAGGGGATACAGCATTGGCATAAGGCTGATTGATGACTTTTTGGCTCGTTCAGCTGTGAAAAAGTGCCGCAGTTACTCTGAAACCGCAGACATGATTGCACAGGTAAATAAGGTTTGCATTTTCTAAAGCGTCATCAGATTCAGTGGTCTTAGCTTAGAATGATATATTCCCTTCCTTTTTTCTCTTCCTAGGAGCATAAGTCTTAGCCATCTCATACAGATCTTAAACTTTGAAATTTTTACTTCTGCCATTTGTCTCTTATCATCATGTCCATAATTATCTTGGATATCTTTTAACTTTAAAGTGGTAATATTAAGAATAAGCTGCAGGATTTTCTGCAGAAAGAAAAATCTCAGTGGTAGCAAAGAAGAACTGTAAGAAAGGAAAATGAGAGGAACATTTTCCTGACTACTCACAAATCTAATAATAAAATCAAAAAGATAAAATCAGAGCACGTACTTTCACCTACTTTGATGGAAATTTCCCTTTCATTGAGTAGCTGTTCACACTTCTGTCAGACAAGAAAGACACAGGTTTCTAAAGATGTACTTTTGCCCCCATTGGCAAGTTAGAATTCCAGGGAATTTTAAAGAGAATTTGTAGTAAGAATGATATATAACAAAGTTCCTCCTGGTAAGCAGCTGAGCTGGGGTAGCAGATCCATTGGAAACAGTGAGGACAGCTGAATGAAACTGATGAGACAAGCAGCATGTCAACCACTGTTTTAAAATACACTGCCTCATTAAAAAAATTAAAGCAGGCTGCAAAATCACATTTTTGTTCACTTTTACATTCTTCTTCAGGTGGTATTGGTACTTTATTTCCACATATATGCCAGATATCTGGTTTTCTGGGTCTTATTCCTCATAGTTCCCTTCTTTACAAATGCATTATTACAGCTGAACCATCATTCGTAAGTACAGGGTATTCAACAGCAAAGTACAGTGAGAAATTAACAATAGAAAAAGACACTACTTCTCTGCAGGTTGTACTTCAAAAGAGACTTATTAAGAGAAGTAAAAAATTACTTGGAAAGATTGGAACAAACTTTAAAGCACACAGAGTCCCTTTGAAAGACTATTTTTAGCAAACTGAAAGAGGAGTTCTGTAGTAGGAGTATAACATTTCTGAGGCAAAACGCGATATGAACAGCATTTCCACATTTCTTTGCAAAACAGTTTTTAAATAATCTTCAAGCACATTTGTCTGAGATACATACCAACAAAACATGTGTAAAGTGACCCAATGAGTAACTGCAAATACTCTACTAAAGTTTTTAGTTCAGAATCATGAAGCTGTTTACATGATCTCCTTGACTCTTCAGCAGGAGTGTTCCCAGCCAGGACAAAGTGCTTAAATACTTAACTGCACTGAGTCTTCAGAGGTATAAATCAGTTCAAAGTTAAAGTAATTAAAACAGTTAAGCAATTCAAGTAGTTAGAGCCAAACTTCCTGTTAACATAGCTGTTATCCTGCAGTCCTTTGGA
Source organism: Rhagologus leucostigma (assembly GCA_013397725.1). Taxonomy (NCBI): domain Eukaryota; kingdom Metazoa; phylum Chordata; class Aves; order Passeriformes; genus Rhagologus; species Rhagologus leucostigma. Next base: position 16,346 of record VZTD01005554.1, read on the forward strand.
AAACAAAGAAGTCTGTAAGATCAGGCTGTGGGTGTTCCCTGTGGAAGTGGAAAGAGATGAAGCAAAAGAAAAAAACATAAAATGAGGACTACAAAGCCAGTTTCCCAGATTAAGAAATAAATACTGGAGGAAAGGTGCACCTAAGGCAGTGACTGGGAGCTTAAAACTTCCACTACTGGTTCAGACTGCAAAGCCTGGGCTTACTGCTGCCTTATACAGGACTGCAGAAGGGCCAACAAGTTTGGATGAGGAGCCAAAGTGAGCCCTTCTGCACTGAGTTCCCATGGTGTTCACTGACTTCTCGTGTTGGTCCTGTGACTTGGCATGGTTACAGCTGGGACTGAATTTAAAAAGAGATGAAACAGGAAATGTAAAAGTAGGCTTTCTGGCAAATTGGGGTAAAAAATGGAAACCAATCGAGGAATGATATTACGAACAAAGCCCAGCTGAAGAAGTAATGTCCAAGATGGGATTCAGAATTTGGATCTGAGTATAACTGAGAATTACTTTTGAAATGAGGGCGATAATTTTTCTCTATAATCCTGCAAAATCAAAATTTTAATTCAATTCCTCCTTATAGGACCTTGATATAAATGATCTGATCAAATGAGTTGCAAAAAACAGCTTCTGGTTTTAGATCTAATCTGCATACTACTTTCTCTAGCACCAAGAAGTGTTTGTGTGTGCCAGAGGTGGAAGCAGCCAGACCACTCTGGTCCACAGCAAGCTGGTGCTGGCTCACAGGCTCCACTGCTGGATTAAACAGTGTTGTGCCTAAAAATAGATCTGTTCCTGAAAAGTCGTGGCTGCAGAGATGGGCTTTATTTTGGACTCTCAGTACCCTGTGAACGCAGTAAATGAACATCTCTGGAGCTTTTTGAAGAGAGCTCCCTGGGGATAACAAGGGATGGCGTAATCCAACCATGTCACCCCCCGGTCCACAGCTGTAGGACAAGATAAGTGATTCCCCTTGTCATGGAAGGTGCTGCCACACAAGGTCCCTGTATATTGACATATGGCCGGTTTGAAGGTCTGACAGAAGCTGGCAGAATTTATGAAGCTGGTAAATGCTGCTTTTCAGATCTCAGCAGGGAGAGGGAAATGCATAAGCAGGTGGCTGTGCTAAGTAATACAGTCTACAGTGGTAGACAGTAAACAGAACACTGAAGTGCTGCACTGTGAAGAGTAAAGAAAAGTTCAGAAGAGAAGTTTGGCATCAGCAACAGACAGCAAGACCTTTACTGCCTCTTCCTCTTTCCAAACACTGACTGGAAAAATACTAAGAATGAAAAGTATGCTAGCAGAAATATTATTTTGGCTGCCTTTCCCCTTTTGAGCAGATTAATTCTGGTCCTTCATTAATCTTGCTATTATGCCATCTGAAATCAGGGTTTTAATTTTTTTAACAGTTTGTATTTACTTACTTGGCGTCATGACTTATGCATAAAATGTTTGGCAATGAAAAGTCCCCAGGAGTATCAGTAGATACTAGTAGACCCAGTAGAGGGTCTGATAAGCGAGTGGCTTCCCAAATATTTCAGTGATTCTACTGTGTTTGAGCACCATCAAAATGTTAATGATTTTTATTCTTGCTGCTTAAGAGAGATGGAATGCTGGTTGAGACTTTGAAAAAGGGCCGTGATACATTTTTAATTCTGACTGCATAGATCTCATTTTCTCATTAAGCAATACGTAATGTCATAGAGTTGCAAGTAACATTTTCAAAAGTGAGATTTTGCTTTATATGGGCATCATTTTGGTGACAAGCCTACATACGTGTCTAAACATATTCTTTTTTCTTCCATTTCATAGAAAAAGTGAGATATACTTACGGGACACAACTTTTAAACCACCTCATTCATTTTACTTTCCAATCTTTTGGAGTTACAAAGACTGAAAAGACCTTTGTTTTATTCTCTGAGAAGCTATAAATGGTAGTTTAAAGTAGTTGCTGTCCAGTTATAGCCTGATTTAAAAAAAAAAAAATCATTTATATTCATTGAATTGCTTATCTATGCACTTACATTATTTTTCCTGCCAAGATATTTTCACAATTTTCACTTTATAGCTTTGCAATTTGGCCTTAATTTGGTGCTCCATTGCAAATCAGCTACTTATTTTGCATAGTTTCCATGCAATTTCTCTTTTACACAGGAAATTTTAACAATAGAATTTGGACAGATTCATCATACCATAATGCAAAGTACAGCTGAAACCAAATTGAAAGCATATGAGGGCTTAGCATGGTTAAAACATCTTTATTCTTATAACAAAGACTTTGAGTTTGATGGAGCAACAGATGTATAGTGGAAGAAGAGCTAAGAGAATTTTAACAAGGAAAACAAGGGACAGAGCACAGAGAATTAAAACAGAAGTTTCCTGTTTTCTTGTGTATTCATATTTTGATGAGTATCAGAATTAATGCAAAATCCAAATTTTCCAGCAGAAAATGTTGATCCTGCTGTTTGGTTTTATTTGTCAGTTTTTTTTCTCTCTCTCCAGTTTGTTTTGGACAGTGTTGACAATAGTCTGTCTTTTTCTGAGCTGCCATGGTAGCTGCTGAATTTAGGGACAATGTTGATAGAAAGCAGCTTTTGCAATAGCCCCTTGAAGGACAAAGTTAAACTTGCCAAACCCACATTCCACTTGAAAACATAGGGTCAAACTGGCTGGTATTTCAGTCTGTTTTTATAGAAGTATTCTAGGACCCACATGGAAATCGCATTAAGTCACAGGCATTTTGCTAAGATAAAAGAGTCACACAGCCCTGGCAATGAGGATCAGTGAGAGCTGGGCTCCCACCAGGCACACATTGCAGCACGAAGTGCTCAGCAGCTGCCCTCGGGGGTGGAGACACGCTCAACATGAGTTAACCTGCAAACATGAAGCAGGCAAGGAGGAGGAAAAGGGAATTCACCTTGGATTTGCCCCTCCACAATAAAGCAGAAGATATGGCTGGGAAGTGCTGCCATTTCAGATGGCCTGGGCTACTCAGGTGCAGAGCCCTAAGCTTTCTTCTGTAGGAAAAGAGGATGTCAAAAGCTCTACGCGGGATCACTCTGTACTCCCACCCTTCCCTCTACCAGCTATGCTTTTGCCTCTGTGTCCCAGCTATTCTATCACACTGGAAGCCTTATCTTTACATCAACCAGCTTGTTTCCCACTTCTTTCATCAACTTATTAACATACTTGCTGTCCTCCCCATTGCATCTCTACTTGCTTTGATTTTCTGAGGAAGGAGGTGGAAAGACTGTTTTGGAAAGAGAAGTTTGGCCCAGGCAGCAGGGCTGTCCTGTTGAGGGGTGTCTCCTCTCCCCTTGTATGCAGGGAGGAGATGAAATGCAGCTGGACAGAAGATGTTGTGGTAATTCTCATAAGGAAAGATAAAACCAGACAAATAGGAAGGGTCATATAGCCTGGAAGTAGGTAGCTGCTGTACCAGGAGAGGATCCTGGGGAGCAAATGGTTGGTATACGTGCCAGGCACAGTGCCAGACATCTGCTGTTGTGACTTTCATTTTGGCAGTGTTGCATCTGTGCTCTCAGCTGCAGCAGGTGCATTTAAGCGTATAGCATGTTGTAAGTGTGCTGCTAAGTGGGTCATCTGAGATGCAAGGAATTTAAAGCATTGTCTCAACATACAGAGAAAATTCTAAGCAGAGAGTTGAATTAGCTCTTGTATTTTATTTCATAAAGAGCAATGGTCTGTGTATGCATATAGATGCTTTTACCTGCTGAAGAAGCGCAATGAGTATGAGAACAGCTGGGCAGAATACCCCGGTTTGTTGAGAGAGTGCGATTCAAGCACAGCAAAACTATGATTCTTTGCAGACTCTGAGAGACTGGCAATAAAATGCTGCACGAAAACCTGCCCAGCCACCTCAGGGAAAGTAACTTTGTTCTCCTTTTATACCACATTTGCAAATACTCTGAACACCCTGAGAGCCACACGATGAATTCCAAGTGGGTGAGGTAAACCATAGGGCTCTGGGATGAAATAGATTTGTCAGAGGCACTGGCTGTGCAGTTGCCTCACCTGCTGGTTCTTTTTGCTCCAGACACTAAGTTTTCCTAGGATATTCAAAAAAAAGGAAGTCAGTCTTCTGCAAAAATATTTTCTTATCTTAAAAAGTGGAATTTCCTTCCAGGCCCTCTGTTGTACACTGGCTGCAGGCCCAGTACAAACAATATTACATAGCACTACAGGCTGCACCCAGTGCCTGAAACTTGCTCAAAATTAGAACTTTATATCCATACAAAGAGAACATTTAGAGTGGGAGAAGATAATAGGGAGATATTCTACACAGGCAAAACATCCAAAGACAGAGAAGCCTTGAGGGATCACTGGTGCCTCAAAACAAGGCTGTACCTGCAATTGGCCTGGAAATGACCTGGACAGAAAACCTTTACTTTCTGTGGGCTGCCAGAAAGCCACACACATCTTCTGTTATTATATTCACACACTTTAAATGATTTATTGGTAGTCTCTTGATTTACATACGACGAGCACACTGTAGCACATTTTACATAGCACATTGTTAAAATCCTCTTGTAGAAGTCATTAATCATTTCTTTGTGCTGTCAGCTCTTGATGCAGAGCCAGTGACCTGAATGCTGGGTGCCATGGAGTACTGCAGCCTTTTCACGCATGTAGGGAAATAATTTCATTCCATCCTTTTGGAGCAAGTATCTAACTGGGAGGGAACATGATGAAGAAGAAAGAGACCATTGTGAAAAAATACATAGATGAAACCATCTAGAAGTATGCCATATTAACAAGATATAAAAAAGCTGAAAATATACTTGATCTATGGTATTTCCCTTCTGTCCGCAAGGTCCAGCATTGTCTCTCTTTCCTCACTGATTCCTTTCTGGCCTTCTTCAACTAGCCTGTGAATCGTGCTGTAATGCTGTTTGCTGCTGCTGAAAGAGTAGAGCTGGGAAGCATCTTCCCATGCCTGGAAAGCTGGCAGGGAAATGGGTTCTGGTTCCTTGTTTTCGAAAAAGCACTTCAGGTTTCGCTCGCTCAGCTTGGTGGCATACAGCTGGAAAATCTGCTCCAGTTGCTCCTTCTCCATCCCCTCATACACTCTCCAGAACATCAGCTGGAGGTGGCTGACTTTTGACTGGCAGCTGGCACAGCAAGTGGTTAGCAGGGAGAGGAGAGCTGTGGTAACTATCACACACCAGCCTAAAATCTGGGAAGGCAAAAGAAATCAGTTTCAGGTTAAAAAGACCCAAGTGAAAATGCTACTTAAATCACAAATGTCTGACAGAGTGACCACACTTCATTTTCATTCGGTGCCGGCACTGATGTTAACGGGACATCCATATGGGGCCTGAAGGGAAGAAAAAGTCCATCAGCATAGAGGCTTCTCAATAGTGCTCCTTTTGGTGTCTCTTTGGTAAAGGGTAAAGTGTTTTCTGTCTTCTGAAAGCGTTAAATAAAACTACCCAACAAGAATTACTAATTTTGAATCATGAAGAACTACAAAACCAAAAAGGGCAAGTAACTTTTGTCCCAGGTCAATTCACCTTTTAAACTGTGACCACTGTTAGATGTGTTGTTCTCTGACTTCTTTTTGATCTAAAAATACCTCCAACACAGCAACTACATTAATACATTTGCTAAAATATGCTTTTCCAGCATCACTCAACTTCTTTTTTCTGTTGCAGCTTCAGATTTTGACAAAATTCTGTCAAGAACGTTTTTAAAGAAAGAGCTACTTCCAGAATGTCTTCCTCAGCAAGGGGAGAGGGTGGAAAAATGTGCTTGAAATTGTTATTGTGGGATGTTCTCCCCTAAGGAGAGCAGAGGTGTGAACACAATTTTTTCCTGCCTGGGCCACTGGCCTAGCCAATAGTTTTACTCCTCTACTCCACTGCAATGTGTTAAAAAAAAAAAAAGTAATACTTGTTTTCAAACAGTGGAAAAAGTTCCAGTGTGGGACAAATATTCTAGGGTTCAGAGGCTTGTATGAACTGGAACTGATTTCCCATGCTCTAATGGTGATGATATGGAGCGCTGCAACCTTTCTCGTGTGAAATCTTGCACTGATGCTAAAAAAAATAACCACCAGTAAAAATCTGTATTTAGCTGATGGAATATAGAAAGTTTCCTCAGGGAAGTCTGTGAAAGAGAGAAGCTTGACATACAACTATTCTTAGGAACTGGTATGGAAGAATAGTTAGAGCTTTCTTTTATTTTTCCCAATCACTTTGTACTGACTAATGATTTATATGGGTATTTGAAAAATTGCTCTTTTTAGCAATTTTTCACTTTCTTGCAGCTTGGAAAATGAACTCTTATATTCTCATGCTAAAAGTGAATCACTGGTCTTCCACTATTTCTTATACATACAATTTAAAGCCTTAAGCACTGTTTGTTATTTCCTTCTAAAACTAACAAATAAATTGCTTTGTCTGCAGTGCAGGCTTTGTCCTACTTGCATGAGGACTTGAAAATAAAAACAGCTCTTGGGGAGGAAATTGCTCCAGATGGATACAATTCCTGAAAAAACCTTGCTGGCTCCACAGTGTTTTCCCTTTTCTGTAGCCTTTTTTTATTTTATTGTCTCCACCATTTTGAATTTTTGTCTCTGAATTTATTTGCATTACAATGCAAAGAGCAAAACTGTATTGCACAAAAGTTGTAAAATCTAATAAGATCTCAGCTTTGCATGATCTGCTTGCTTTATTGTTTCTCACTTCCTCCAAGCAGGACAAAAACATGCTCATATTTGGCATCATGAAAATGAGGAATGCAAACAGAAACACATTATGTAAGCACTCAAAAATACTTCACAAATCTTATTTTCCAGTATTTTTCTGCTATTAGTGACTTAAGATTTCCCTGCAGTTATCACAATGGTTTAAAATAGGAGTGTGTGGCATGAATTTTTTAATAGGACAGACCCCTTTAACAGGGTGACATCTGTTAATTCAGCCTCCTAAACAATCCAGTTGGGGATTTTTTTTCCTCTTTAGAGCAATCTCCATTCAGGAAGAAAACTTGAGGTTTTCTGTTCTTATTGACCTTGCCACAAGTGGGGCCTCCTGGGAAATATGGAACAGCTCAAGCTGAACCAAGAGATGGATTGACTGTATTTTGCAAGGCTGCCAAAAACATTGTTTACATGAAGCCAACGGCTTTAACATAACATCTGACATCAGGATCTTCCACAGATAAATCACAGCAGCAGTACAATCTGGATAATGCTCTTTGTTTATAATATTTCTTACCTGGGACTGTGCTTGAAGTGTTCGTTTCAGTTCGTCACTCTCTGAAAAGGGCATGGAGCTTTTGTCACAGGCTACCTTGTGTAGCTCTTCAAAGCACTTTTCCGATTTGCTCTGGCAAACTGCGTGTAAGTAGGCAGGATTTTTCAAGCCACTCATGGCACATTCGTAAAAAGTCCCGTTGAGCAAAGCCACAGAAAGCCACATCACTGGGGCTACCAGAGCATTTAAAGTGATTTGCCCAAAGACGTAAAAGAAACGGCAGACATTTCCTCTGGGGAATATTTTTCTGGGATTCACCCAGCAGCCTGTAAAGAGTTTCCACGTCTTGCTGTTCAAGAAGTATCCAATAACTAGCAAAACAAGAGCTGGCGAGAAGAGAAATACCAAACCGTACCTGAAGTTTTCATTGCTGCAAGGGCATCTGAAAGCAACAAGAGAAAACACACGTTCACCTCCCATTGTCAGCAGCGCCATAAAACTGTACCCTATAGCGGTTTTCCGGTTCATAAAGAACTTCAGGATTGTCTGGAAAGCATCCATGTCTGATACTCACTAAAGAGGTGAAAACCAAGACGGTTTCCCTCCGTTCGCAGCGGCGTGCAGCAGGGCAGAGCTCTCCCGAGGAGGAGCAGCCCGCTGCTGTCGCGCCTGCCCACGCCCTGCCGAGATAACGCCGTGATGTCACTGTCTGGAGAATGGCGCTCGCAGACCCCGCCGCTGGCAGGCCAGATGTTGCACATTTACGGTGGCATTCACCGGTAGTGGAAAGAGAGCAGGCAGTGCTCTGTGTGACCAAATAAGTTTGCGGTCCTGGCGTTCTTGTTCTTGGTGGGCTGTTTGTTTTTCTAGTGACGGCAGATGGAGATCAGAGTAAAAAAAAAAAACCACACACTCGGCCAGTTGCAGGAGATCTTGAGCTGTGATTATAAAAGTTGCTGGCGACGTAGTGAATGAGCTAATATAGATGCTAATGGTCCCAAGGGGGTGGAACCTGACTGAAAACAGAGGAGTGATAACGGTAAAACCACTTTGTGTGGGGTTGTAAATGTAGGAACATCAAAGAAGAACAGCTCTCTGCTGTGTTTTCCTGGAGCATCATATAGCTCTAGATTTGCATTGCTGGCTCAAGCTGATCACAGAAGAGACAAATGTACTTTGATTTCTAGCCTATCTGGCTCTCCCTCCTTTTTTCATAGGGTAAAATTGGTCTAAGGGATGGTGCTTCCTAAAGTTTCACCTCTGGTTTGCACACAACACATTCAAGCAGCAGAGTTTTGTTCTTTTGCAGGTTGCTTTCAAGATGTACCTTGGGGTCACCCCTAGTGTGAGCTGCAGTAGTGCCACAGGGAATGAATTCTCCTTAATCCTGGACAAAAACCCACTAGTGGACTTTGTAGAGGAGCTGCCAGCAGAACGAGCATCACTTTGCTATTGTAACCTCCTCTGTGGCGTGATTCGAGGTGCCTTGGAAATGGTGAGGAATTGCACATCTCTTTTCTCCATTCTTTGTTAATTCCCAGAAGCACAAGAAAACAAAATCACTTGTTGAGATAAATGTAGGAAATACAGTATTGTTTAACCTCTCAGGTTAAATGTCTATATCTAGATAAGAGGACAAGGCTGATCCTGGATCCTGAAGTAGAGAAGCACATGGATTAGCTCACCTCCACAGTGTCCCTGCCTGGTGGTTCAGTCTGTTCAGTGGCTGATTTGGGTGCAAAAGCCAGATGGGATCCGGAAGCCAGATAACACTTAAAGTGGAAAGACAAAGGGACATGTTGGGTTCCTCCACTGCTCCTAGAGCCTATCACACTTCCCTGCACAGCTGTAGCCAGTCATAGTCATCCCTGATTCTTTCCACATCCATCAAGATAAATAATATTCTCAGGTTACTGTGGTACCTGCTGAAAGAGAGAACAAAGTGTGGATAAGTATAATGTTAAAACCAAAGCATCAGGAGTATATCAGATGGTAACACAAATTTTGTTCTTAAATTTAAGGTTTTTACAAAGAAATAAATCAGGGGCATAATTTGAAAAGTTCTGACCTGTAGAGCTTCTTTGGGGAGATTACTTTTGGGCTGCTTCATGTTTCTGTCAATATCCAGTTTGGCATATAGCTTATATTTCAAAGAAAAAAAACTCAACCAGTGTTATGTATATATATCAGTCTCAGAATTATAGTATCTGATACAAGATTAATTAACAGAAGTATTTTATCGTAAGTCTTAGTACATGACTAGGAAATTCTGTGATCACTAAATTATCAAGTATGCAATTGAGGGTCTCAGAAGAAAGCAAAGTACTGGGATGAAGGGTAATGTGTTATAAACACAGTTAGAAACTTCCTTTGTATTAGCTTAGTTGGGAAAGCTATTTCAAAGCAATCTAGATAGCTGTTTCCTATGAAATCTGAGAAAGGGGGTCCTCTTGTGGTGAGAGAGAAAAAGCTTACTATACCAGAGGAAGGTGGAAAACTGGGCATTTCTTTGCTTAACTGATCAGTCCTGATTCTTTCTAGGTTCACTTAGCAGCAGAAGTTACCTTCCTCCAGGACAGGCTGAAGGGAGATGCTGTGACAGAAATAGGAATTACATTCTTAAGGAAGCCTGAAGACAGAAAGCACAGAAGGAACAAATGAAAGAAATACTGGGAGAAAGCCTTGCTGAGCGATACTTTGTGCCTTTTGTTTCAGAAGAAGACATGCAGGGTAAAAATGGCTTTGCTGAGCCAGCGGCACCAGTCACCTGGTTGAAAGATGAAGAGAGCTGGGCAGCAAAGAGGAGGGGCAGGGCAGGGGAGAGCAATGTGAATTGTCATGACACAGATATCAGTAAAAAAGATCAAAATCATCTGCCCTTCCTTCTCACATACTCAAGCTCTTGAGCTTAATGGCAGTTTTATCTCAGTATTTAGCGTGTGCTAAATATTCAGTTGTATACCAACTGTTTTCAGAGACCTTTTCCCATTTTGTTTGTCAGTAATGTTTCAAAGCATGGCTGCTAGAGGCACTTTATTTCCCTGGCTGTGTGTGGTTATCTATGAAGAATTCATCTGCTGTGATTGCTGTATGCAGTGTCTCGCTGACAGGTGCATGTTTTGATGTGTAATGCTTTGCCATTCATTGTGCTCTACCCTGGACATCCTGCTGTCTTTGAAACCAGAGAGGAATGGGTTTTCACTGGCGGCAGGAGCTGGTCGTGTTCCTTCCAGCTCTTCAGGCCGCACATGCAGTTTTGCTGGCACTCCTTTTCAGTCCTGTGCATGCACCAGGCTGCAGCACTCTGACAACTGCAGCAATGCTTGTGTCGCTCCCAGCTGTGGAGCCATAGCTCATGTCAGCCTTCTCTCCAAGAGCGCTGATCTTGTGACCAAACTGAACAAAGCATGATGTATTTAATGTGTAGCCACTGTGGATCTGTACCTGCCTAAGGAAACTTGAATAAAAATTCTGAGATTGCCACACAACTGGTTTGGTGGTTGTGTTGTCTGCTCTTACCTAGCCTTCACCACCAGCTGTTGAACATCCTCGTCTTGACAGTGGACTTGTTACCACAACATGACTGGGAAGTAGAGGAGGAGCAGCCTCACAGAGACCCAAGTTATAGGAAAGGTTTAAAGTTGTTAAGTGTAACACAAGATGTCTGGATATTTTGTCTGTTGGACAAAACCCCAAGTCCTAGCACAGCACCCTACCCACAAAACCAGCTTACCTCCTTCTCACCGAAACACTTGTTTTAAACTGAAATACCAACAACTAAGTTCAGCGTAGCCCTGAGTTAACTCTGATTTTATCACTGTGATTTGTACCTTCTTCTCCCATTGTTCCCTCACTCTGTTTACATCTGAATCATGCTAAGTAGGGGCATCTCTTACCTTGGTGACATCAGGGTTCATTCTCACCAGACCTGTACAGTCCTCATGATAATCTCTCTCTCTTTGTTTGTCTTAATATTGTGGTACAGTGGTGGCATAGTGTAATGGAGCTTTAAGTGAGCAATTTTGTAGGGAACAAAACCTAAAGTATTTGTTACCCAGCCTTGGTCTCAGCCCAACTCCTGTTACCCACTACAAGTAAGAAGTGGCAATATGTACAACATTTTAGAACCAGTAACAAGTCTCCCTGCCTTTTTTGAAGTTATTATTACTTTTTTTAATTAGAGCTGAAAGGTGTTGTGGAAATTGTCTGATTTCACTGCTTGTGCAAGAGCTCTCAGTGGGGTTTTTGCTGGTTATGGCCAGCTGCTTGAGTTGGACATATGGCTGACCACAATAAAGATTCTTTATTGGCAATGGCCATTTTTACTTTTTCCAGCAACATTAGCCAAATATATTTTTTTTATTATTGTTATTATCTTGAAAGTGAATAACCTATACTGTCCTTGTTTTCTTACAGAATTACAGAACTTTTAGGTTTGGAAGGGACCTCTGAAGGTCATCTAGTCCAACCCCTCTGACACGGCAGGGTCACCTGGAGTAGGTGACACAGGAACACATCCAGGTGGGTTTGGATTGTTTCCAGAGAGGGAGACTACATGACCTCCCTGGGCAGCACTGTGCCAGTGCTCTGCCACCCTCAACATAAAGAAGTTCTTATGTTGAGGTGAAACTTCTTGTGCTTTAGATTGTGGCCATTGCTCCTCCTCCTGTGGCTGGGCACCACTGAAAAGAGTCTCGGATTCTCCTCTTCGCACCCACCTTTGAGATGAATTAACGAGATCCTCTCTCAGTCCTCTCTTCTCTTGACTAAACAGGCCCAGCTCCTGCAGTCTCTCCTCATAAGAGAGAAGCTCCAGACCCATAATCATCTTTATGGCCATTCTCCTGGGCCCTCTCCAGTAGCTCCTTGTCTTTCTTGTACTGAGGAGCCCAGAACTGGACGCAGCGCTCCGGAGGTGGCCTCACCAGGGCTGAGTAGAGGGGGAGGACCACCTCCCTTGACCTGCTGGCCACGTTCTTTCCAATGCACCACAGGACACCATGGCTCTCCTGGCTGCAGGGGCACTGCTGGCTCATAGTCAACTTGTCACTAAGACACCCAGGTCCTTCTGTACAGGGATGCTCTCTTAAGAGGTCAGCCCCCAGCCTGTACTGTTACTCTATAATCATCATGTTTCTAGGAAGGAAAAGAGTACTGAGCAAGTCAGTGACCGTGATGAATATTTTTTTTAAATTCTTTTCTACATGCAGAATTAAATCTTGTTTTGCCTTTATGAGTGTGTTGGTTTTGCATGGCCTGGTTTTTGGTAGTGGGGGGGCCACAGAGGTGGCTTCTGTGAGAAGCTGCTGGAAGCTTCCACCATGTCTGGCAGAGCCAATCCCTGACGGCTCTGAAGATGGACATGCTGCTCGCCAAGCCCAGGCCAATTAGAGAGGTTGGTAATGCCTCTGTGATGACATATTTAAGAGAAAATCAAAACAAAGTGGCGCATGTGCAGTTTTTTCTAGCTAGAGAAGAGGAGGAGAGAACGTGTGAGGGAAAACAACACGGTGACACCAAGGTCAGTGCAGAAGGAGGGGGAGGAGGTGCTCCAGGAGCCAGAGATGAGATTCCTCTGCAGGCCNAGGAGTGTGTGCCCGTGGGAGGGACTCATGCTGCAGCAGATTTGGGAGGACTGCTGCTCAGGAGATTGGAGCTACACTGGAGAAGTTCACGGAGAGCTGTCTCCCATGGGAGGGACTCCACGGCCTCACAGGGAAGGACTCTCCTTGAGCAGCAGAAGAACTTGGGTGATGAACTGATCAAAACTCCCATCCCCCATCTCCCTGTGCTGTTGGTGGGAAGGAGGGAGGGCTAGGGGGAAAAAGGTCTTTCAAGGGGGGTATTTTACTTCTCATTAGCCTCCCCTGATTTTGTTAGTTATAAACTCACTTTGCACTGTCTAAGTCGAGCCTGTTTTGCTCTTGGCGTGTTTTCTCCCAGTCCTTATCTCAGCCTTCGTTTAAATTTTTATGTCCTCTGCCCAGCACTGGCAGGAGAGGGTGAGTGAGCGGCTGTCGTGGGTGCCTGGCATTTGGCCAGTGTCAAGCCGTGACAATGTGTTATATTTTCAGTTTATAGTGAGAAAGAAGCTTCCAAGCTTGTTATATTCAGCTAGTTAAAATAGGCTCTTCCCTTCTTCCTCCCTTGCAAAATGAATGTAACAAATAACTTCTTGGGATTCCTCTCTGTCTCTGAGTAGTTTTGGAGTTTATTGTGTAGAAAGAAAGGATTTCTGGGAAGAGTAAAAGGACAGCCTGGACCAAACAATCAGACTCACATCTCTAAAATGCTCTCTTAAACAAAAGCTTTTCAGAAGAAAAGTGAACTTTATTATTCTTCACTCAAAAGTTGTATCTTTATTTCTTAGAATTAGATGTTCTTTGATAAGAATATTACTACTTACTAATATGGATTGCAGATTTTTAATGTCCTTAAATATATGAATGTGCTTTTAATGTTTGTTAATATATGAGCTCCACCTACACCCCCATGTTATGCATAAGCCTAACCCCTCAAGACAACCTAAATATTTTAATCTACAGCTTGCTCTAAGCTTCACTGAAAGTTTCACTGTAAAGAGAGAGCTAATAAACTAAGCTGAGTTTATGATCAAGTCTTCCATTCTTTTTTGTCTCTTTGATAAGGTTCGGTATTGTCACTCCATCTGCCAAGCACTTTTAAGGTGTTTGGTAATAATTTGACACAGTATGTGCTGACATCTTTGTGGATGCTGATTATTATACACATGACTCTTCTTAATGGACAGCAACATTAGAAAACCCCCATTTAAATGTACTTAAGCAAAAGTATTAAAATGTATTTAAAAGCAAATCTGCTGAGGGTTACAACTATCAGCTTTCACCTTCAGTTTGCATAGATTTCAGTAAGAGCAGAGAATAAGCCTCTTCTTACATCAGTAGAGTTAAAAGCCTGCCAGCATTGCAAAGGATTTGTTTCATTACAACCCTGATTCGCCTGCCTGGGCTTCATCCACAAATGGTAAAACTGTGTGATTCTTCTTCATTGGATTCGGCGCTCTTGCCTCCCTTTGTGCTCGTGTACTTGTGTATCATGCTGTAATACACCTCATGTGAATCAAATGTACACAACAACGAAATCTTCCGCCATTCTTCCTTGCTGGGAGTCTGAAATGGTGCTGGGTCAGTGGCTTCAAAAAAGCAATTTGTATTTCTTTCTGCCAGCTTGGTTGCATGCTCTTTGGCTTTGATCTGAAAGACTTTCTGTTCTTCTTTTGAGTAAATTTTCCAGAACTTGAGCTGAAGATAGCTGACCGGGGAGCAACAGTGGCTGACACATTGTGAGATCAGTGCCCTGGCCATGATGCTGGCTATCAGGAACCATCCTATCAGCTTGGAAAAATGATAGATATGTTGATGGTGGTTTTGCATGGTCACATGTGGGAGTATAGAACATAACATCGAAGAAATACAAAAAATGTAAGCAAAGACACCCTGAAGCACATGTAACTGTCTGCTTGCTGCCAAAAGAGAGGATCCCACGCACACAATTCAGCCAGACATACAGAGCTTCTGCACCCCTGAGCTGATCTTTTCATATTAAGGATGAATACCAAAACAAGAGAAGGTGGACTGAAGTTATTTACTTAATTATATCCAGCTTTCCTAACTTTTAAGGCAAGATACTGACCATCAGTTTCTGCAGTTGTGGTCCCATTTATGGTACAGAGGGTGGAGAATCACCCTGTCTGCCTTGTGCTGCGAATCAGAGCTCCTGCTGGCTATGTTCTCATGGAATGTAGCTACTCCCTGTGATGTCTGAGCCTGCAAAAATAGCCAGTTGCCTCAACAGAGAGGAAAATTGTGTTCTGTGTGTTTTGTAGGCAGGACACAGATTTGGCTATTGAATATGGGAATTCATTTTTGTTTTACACCTGATTTTCACATCCTTAGACAAGTCTCAGAGGTCCCATCAAAACCAAATGTCCTAGTAGATGCTGGTCCCTCCTTTACCCTGGGGTATTTAGCTGAAAGTTCCAGGCAGAGATCCTGCAACATGCTCTTTTACCTCAGCATGACTTTTTTTCAAATGAAAAAGTAGTGGGTGCTAAAGGAAAAGTACTTTGTGTTCTTTTTGGTTCTTAATTTTGTTGAAAGTAGATTGGATATTAAAAATAGTGGTCAGTAATAACAGCCCTCTTACACTTTTCCTATTTTTGTTTGACTGGATGTTTCTTTTAGATTCCACCACAATGTCAGTAACAGTCAGTCTTCCTTGATTTTGTTCCTTTCTTACCCTGTCTGAATTCAATGAGATAGAGTTTGCCTCTTTCCAGCCTTTTCCTTGGAGAAGTAGCATGCTAAGTATTTAACAAATAGAAACACTTTTTTCTTTTAATAAACATTTGTGCTATACGGGAATTTACAAAAATCCAGGTAATTATAAATTCTTACAAAACTTAACTCCCTTAACCAGCTTTAATGTTTTCCTGAGAAAAAGTTGCAAAATCTGATTTTCCTACTAGCGTTAAGACAAGATCCACACAAATGTAGAAATGAAACTGAAGTGCTGCCAAAATTTGGAGGTTTCATTTCACTCCAAACAAGAAAAAATCCACACGAGTGTTATTGTTTTGATCATGCAGTTTGCCTTCAGCACAAGAAACTTTAAGAAGACAGATATATATTTTAACTATTCTTCTGGAATACAAGTGTGAAATTATTAAGAGGTTCAAGCATTGAGATTTATAGTCAAACAAGCTGTTCTCACTTGCTTCTCTTTCTGGATGTCTCCTTGCAACAATTGTGTTGCAAGGAGACATCAGCTTCCCCTCAACTAATGCCTATTTACAGAAGTTTGAGATATTTAGAGGCATAAAAGTGGAGAACTCACACCACGTCTAAGTTAATTGAGAAGAAAACTTGCTATGGAAAGTCCCATTCTCTAGGCTGGTTCCCTGCCCAGCTTTGAATAAAGTTTTGTAAATGACAGT
Source organism: Rhagologus leucostigma (assembly GCA_013397725.1). Lineage (NCBI taxonomy): Eukaryota > Metazoa > Chordata > Aves > Passeriformes > Rhagologus > Rhagologus leucostigma. The sequence goes on from VZTD01005554.1 coordinate 32,540, forward strand.
GCCAAACTATTACCATGCAAACGTGCAAAACCAGCAAGTAGCATAAAAATACACCCATTGCTCTTCTGTTACTACTTTTTTGCAGATGAATTTTTGCTATCTGTGTGCTTTTGGTACATGATATTATATAACAAAAGAGAGAAGGACTGTTTACAGTCCCTGGCAGGCACCACTACACATTGAGCAGCCAGGGTTGAAGCCCATAGTGTGAGGAGAAGAGCAGCGAGGCTTTACCTGGGACTGTGCCTGAAGGCTGAGCCTTTCACTTGATATCTGTGCTGATAATTCCTCATCACAGGGTATTTTGAACAGCTTCTCTTGGCAGTCAGTTCCATTATCTTTACAGAAGAGGTACTTTGTCAGGCTGCTCCTGCTGGCTGCACACTCATAGAAGTTGGCTCCGAGCAGGGCCACCGCTATCCAGGTGAAGGGGGCCACCAAGGCTCTGGCTGTCATCGGCACCAACACCTGGCAGAAGTGGGCACAGGTCCCCAGGAGGCTGCATTCCTTCTCCCGAGAGCAGCTGCCTGTCAACTGGCGCCATATCCTGGCGTTCATCATGTAGCCGAGCAGCAAGAGGATGAAGGCAGGCACTAAGAGGAAGAAAGAGCCATACACCATGTTCCCAGAATTGCAGGGACACTCGAACACCACAGATGAAAAGATGTGCTCACTGGCAGCTGTCATCAGGGACACAGCGCTGTAACCCAGACTGGTCTGGTGGCGGATGCAGAAATCCAGTACGTCACGTAACCTATCCATTTTCTGCCTCCCCTTACTTTGAGGAGAGTAAAATCTCAGTTGGAAAAGGAAAAAAGAGAGACGAGTGTCCTGCAGATTCCACGGCTTAGACTGGCTTGCAGAGCTTTCAGTTTCTGTTGGTGATGGTGATGCAATGAGGCAAGGAAACAGCCCTTCGCAGAGGGAAAAAAAGCCTGCACTCACTGCACAAACAGAGACCACACCAGAAAACCACTCTAGTTATCAACAGCAAAACAATGAGGAGATTTGTTTCTATAAAAATAGTTTGTCCACACATGCATTGTGACTAGCAATGGCTTAAACCTCATCATCTTTTCAGTGAGGCTTTTCAGTGAGGCACCAGATTCAAAGTGTGAATAAAATGTGAGAAAACCACCCAGCACTGTATACAGATTTTTATCCTGCCTTATTTTTAGCAATACAATATGGCTTCTTCCCTTATGGAAGAAAATTCAACGATAATCATGTTAATTTTCCAAGATAATCAATCAATCTATCTTTTTTAAGTAGTTATGTTGGAAATGATATAACTCTTAAATTTTTCTAGTTTAAAGTAACATTTAGTCATGGAATGGTTTGTCTTTGCCAAGGGGAAGGGCAGCTGGACCTTGTTGTTTGTTTAATCTCTAAACCGCTGAGGCTTTGGGTCTTGCTGGGCAAGGCCTGATAAGCTCCAATTAAAAAAAAAAAAGGTATTTTGGAGGTCTGGGATATTAAAATTCACAATTCCCATATCAGCTCTTTGGGCGGCTGAGAGGATGGCACAGAGGCTCCAGAGCAGGCAGCGCTGGTTCAGGTGGCTGCCAAGCTTGCACCAGATGTGCTGTGGTCGGTACTGAGCTGCTGCTGCTGCAAGGGAAACCGTGCTGCTGAATGAAATGCTTGCCTTGGCCTGGAGGAGCCTTTGTTATCATACAGCAGTATAATACAATGGCATAGCAAGCCAAAAAGGATGTAAAACCAGGAAGAATGGATCAGACTGAAGGTTAGTCTGGCCACATCTCAGCTACAGCCAATAGCTGAGTGAGGAGCACAGGGACAGGAAAAGGAAGCTTGGCAATGCACTCACACCCTGTGTGATTTCAGGGATTTCTTTTGTATCTGACAGCTGTTGTTTTAACCTGTGCAGACCTACTGACACCCAAAATATTGTATAGCAAGTCTGCTTAACCTTCATTCAAACCTGACACCATCCCATTTGATGCCCTCAAGATCTGGAAGGGACAGAGAAAAAAGAGTGGATCCTCGGTGTCTCCATCAGCTCATGGTCTTGTACACCTTTACCATAGCCCTCTCTTTCCCAGGCTGGGGAGCCCCTAATATAGTCATTCCTCATCTGATGTATACTTGTGCATACTTTTTTTATTCATGTTGCCACCTGAACTGTTCTCTAGGACTCAGGTATCATTTTTCACATTGGAGGAAATAGGAGGTATACCAGATTTCCAGTGCATTGAAGATGCAACGGAATCACAGTTTGCTGCAAAGGCATACTGACATTTGTCTTCTATTTCCTTGAAACAATTTCCAGAATTTTAATTTTTTTTTTGATCATCCATGAATCAATATTTTAGCAAGATATGCATTATAATAAAAAAAACCCCTTCAGTCCTTGAGGGATAACCTCAGCAAGCTCAGAGTCTATCATTGTATACTATGAAGGTAGGATTTGGTTTCACTTAGAACACCACTTCTTCTGTACTGAATTAGACATGCCATTTTGCTTTTTGGTTGGCAGCCTAAGAAAGTATCTCTTCAGTTCTTTAAAGCAGCAGTTCATTTTTAAATATCAAGAATAACTTTGCATTAGTGGCAAATATTGTTACCTTGATTTTTACTTAGAGGCAGCTAGAGACAGAGGTTAGCAAACCTTGAAACCAGAATTCACCATACCTGAAAAAGTCCTAGCAGATGCCTCATCCCTGGAAGTGTTCCAGGACAGGCTGGATGAGGTTTTAAGCAGCTTTGTCTCATGGAAATTGTCCCTGCCCATGGGAGGGGGGTTGGAACTGGATGATCTTTAAGGACCCTTCCAGCAAAACTTTTGATGATTCTATGATTCTCTGTCAGCATGGCAGAAAAAACAGATGCAAGGTGAAATTGCTGCAGGGGCATCTCCTGGCAAAGACAGAGACATGGGCTGTCTCCAAGAACCACTGGTTTCACAAGAGAGCCAAAGGACCAGAGGCAGCTCTCTGGATCAGATTATGACAACACAGGGAAAGCGTAGAGCCAAGAAACCCTGCTACTTCTCCTTCTGAGCCTAATTTTAGCAGTGTTTTATTTATCTGTAATAAAATACGATTTCAGGAACAAGCTTCCTGCAAAAAAGGAGGGGAGCTCTGCATGAAAAAGAATTAACCCTCCTCCAAGAAAACAGTTTCCAGTAAATATTCACAGAGAGTTGTGGGTGAGGGAAGAGAGACCACCCTAGTTGGGAAGTGAGGGAGCCGCTGTGCTGGGAGCCAAGTGGGATGCAGGAGTGGCCAGGGTGAGCCCAGCCAGTGGCAGCTTTGGGTGCTGGGGAGCAGCCCAAGGGGGCTCCTGGGTGTGAGGAGCTGTGGGGCCGGGGAGTTACAGAGCCCCCGTTCACTCAGAGCTCTCTTCTCCCAAGGCAGCTCTTTCTTGCCCTCTAAATTAACGCTTGTCTGGCCACAACAGCTGTAAAGCATTATATGGAAAGTATTCAGAAAAACAGTTTTCTGTTAAAGGACCCAGAATTCCAATTTAATGGTTGTTTTTACATTGATTTGCATTAAATTTCATGTCTTCCAAGGGGGATGGGAACAATGCGAGAATTTAAAAGATGGACATTTTTAGAACAAATGTTATTTTTTTTATTTGAAACATCTTTCTGTTTTGAAATATTCTTTATTAAAATGAAGGGGTCAGCTGAAAACAAGTGGACTTGTTTAATATTTTATTTTCTCCTTGACATTTTAACTTCTATCCTTTCATTTGCAGATGAACGACTCTCAAACATTTTCTAAGTGGAAAAAGCTGTAGTCTGAACTAATTCTGTGGTTCAATAAAATGCATAATACTGGTCATAAATATAAAATGTATAAGAGTGTGTATGGGCACTAAAGGGCTTTAGCAGTACATATTGTGCAGATATTGTTTTAGTTATGTTAGTAAGTCCTTACAGTAGGTTCTTTTAAAATTTTTTTTTCTTGCTGGAACATTTTCTACTTGTTCAGAATAGCAAACAACTTGTTTTGTTTTCCTACAAGCCATTCTCCTCCTAGCTGTTATATCCAAGGCCCATCCTGTCCTAAATTCCTCCCATTAGTCTTACCAAGCTCAACTCTCTCTTCATATTAGTACTCTAGTATCTTGTATATTCATGGTTGCAATGGAAAAGAGTACCTCTGCACTGGTTTTCTGTTTATAAGAACTGGACTTACTTCTTCAACTGAAAGAGGTATAAGCTGCATTTCTCTAGTTCAGAAAGACACATGGATAATCAGTCTTTTTTATTCTAGGAAAATTCTTGTAATGCCTTTTGTCTCATTCCGGGTGAAATTAACGCTTAATGTGTTGGAGGTCCTGTCCACAAGCAGATTTGCACCTCCCCTCCAGGTGGACTGACCTCCCCCGGAGGCCCATTGCCTCACTTTGTGAAACTGAGGAAGTTATTCTGACTTTATGGCTGAACCAACCTTCTTACAAGTTTGTGAAGCGTCACACATCTCAGTGGCACCACATAAATCATTAATAGTACTAATACTTAGTAGAACAGCAGCCTGAGAAGTAGCTCTGTGCCTGGGCCTGCACAGCTTACAAGCATTTGTGTACATTATACTGCTATTTTAAGGCATTACATTTATTAGCATTTTTTGGCTGAAAATGAATTTTAGCGGGTAGAAAGGAAACAGGTCTGGAAAACCAGTGTGGCTCTGGAGGAGGCTCTGATGGGTGAGCTCTGGTACAGAGCCACATAAACCATGGCACTAATTTTCCCTTGCCATTATTTACTGCTGCTCTTCTAACTCTATGGGTCCACTACAGGTCTCATTTCTGTATGGGGAGGATCCTGTGACCCAGTCCAAATGTCCTGCAGCAACCAGCTGCATTAAGGTTTTACTGTTCAATCTACAGTCTATATGAGCCATAAATAAATCTGTGTGATTCTTTAATGCTGTCTGCAGATTAAGTGACAAATATTTGCTGAGCTTATAAGAAAATATATGATAGAAGCACAGGATTAGAAAGGCAGAAGTTGTCATGTTTTATGATGAAATTAAGTAGCCTTGGTGAGGCAGATTACAGTTAAGACTAATCAGGTAAATCACCCTGGGTAGTTAACTAGTCAGTTCTAAGAATAAAAAGCTCAGTCTATTTCATTTACTATGGAAAATGAAATACCATAAAATTACTTTGCAAATTTAGGCACATTAAACCCAAAATATTTCTATACTATTATTACTGAAGTTTTGTATTCCATGTGTCCTTGCTTTCTTTCTTTCTTGCTGCCTTGGAATTGCTGACTAGCTGAGAGTTCATAGAGCCATAGAATCATAGAATGGTCTTGGTTGGGAGAGACTTGAAAGATCACCTAGTTCCAACGCTCCTGCCATGCGCTGGGATCCTTCCGCTAGACCAGGGTACTCAGGACTCCATCCAGTCTGGTCTTGAACACTTCCAGGGATGGGGCAGAACCTCTCCGGGCGACCTGTTCCAGAGCCTCACCACCCTCACAGTAAAGAATTTCTTCCTGATATCTAATCTAAATCTGCCTTCTTTCATCTTAAGGCCATTCCCTCTTGTCCTATCAAACAGATTTGATCTGCTCCCCTCTGTGTGTGCGTATGTGTGTGTCCTAATGGTGGCTGACCATGTGCTACAAATCATGCTCTGTACTTTTCTCTTCAATTAATCCTTCTTTCTCTTTTTAAACTTGAACAAATTAACTAGTTCTTTAGTTCGTGGTAGTACACTACTGTCTCCAGTTTCCCATCTTGGGTTCCTTTGCTGCCAAAATTTTGTTGCTTATAGAATTTTTTCTAACAGTAATGCAGCCCATGAATTGCGACCCTGTCCTTTTCAAAGTTGTCAAAGAATTGAAAAGTTTCTGGCTTCTGATTCTCACCCTCCCTTGCTCATATATTTTTTCTAATCAATCTAATCCTTAGCTACAGAATACCCAACCTGTTTCAGCTCACCACAACTGTACAAGCTGTGTCAGGCCCTATGGTAACCATGTCTGGCTTGCATTAAAGGCTGAATTCTATTACAGTCAACAGCACTTGTGTGTGCACTTTCCATTTTTTTAATGGGAAGATATGATTCAAAAGGAAAGAATGATATACGGGACATAAGGAGAAAGTATTCCCAGTTGCCTATATTTTATGTTAGCAGTAACTTTCCAAGTCTCTTGGTCTGCCCTCATTTATTCTGTAATGTTCAAATACTCCATCATCATTGTCATTTTATTTGCATGGCATTTGCAGCTGTATTTTACAGCATTATTGAACATCTTCTGTATTCCTCTAGCTTCTATAAAGGCAGAGTTCTTCGAGTGCCCTCCCAGGGACTCTGGTCATCTGCCCATTTTCCCATTGCTACCAACCTGCAGTTGGGTCCGCCAGAGAAAACTCCATGACAAATTTAATAAGTGAAAGAATACAATTACTTTCCTTGATCAAAATAAGGGTTATGCCATATAAAAAAGGACAAGCATGAGAGAAGTGAATATAGTTCTAGACTACAGCTAATAGTGAAAATCTACTATAACTGCTTTAACATCTTTACTAGGTCATGGAGAAACTTGGCCTTCCTTAGCATGTCCCAAAGAGTTCAGCTCCTCATCCCAAGGATAGTCCTGTTCTTTAGGGATAAAAAGAAATGTATATGCTGATTATCTATTCCCTCTTGCCACAGGGCAAATCCATCTAGCTCACTGTCCCAGCAGTGTGGCAGTGTAGGGAAATTTCCATGCCCCAATCCTCCTCAGGTTTTCTCCACTGGCATTTCCTGTAGGCATATCCAATGGGCCCAGCTTTCCTGGCATTCCTCGCTCCCTGTGCTACAGTTTAAATGAACACAAAGTGGGAAACCAGGGGTTTTATACTCATGATTTTAGAATCATTCCACCTTCTTGAAGAATGTCTTCCAACTGGTGGTAGGTACAAAGTTAAGCTGAGTGTGGAATGTTTGTTGAAAAAATGTATGTCAATATTTTGGAGACAGTCATAAACTCATATATACTTGTTATGGATTATTGTTCATGGTAACACAGCCCTGGGAGTTGGAGTGGGACAGTTTTCCTCTTGATTGTTCCAAGGTCAGTTAGGAGTGAAACTAGTAAAATCATTGATGGTTTTGGACACAACTCAAAGGGGAAAAAGGTCACAACATCATGCTAAATGTCTTATACAATAATGTATTTCAGCTAGAAATTTTTCTCTGCCTAAACTTCTGGAAAATCGTCATAAATGCTATGAACGCTGTTTTCCTTTATGAGCCTGAAGAACCTGGCAGGAAAGGTAGCATCTGGGGAAAATGCTATGCATGCATTTCGCTGAAGATATATTGTGTAATTGGGTTCAGCTCCCCTGCCTGCCTGAAGCAGATAATAGTTTTGTTCCTTCCTTGAGAGGGCCCATGGCTCTTTTCTTGAAGTGCTTTGACATTATTTGTTTCAAAGTTGAACTCGTTTGGAAAACAGTTTCTATCCTGATGACAGTACAGACATATCCAGCACCGGATTGCACAGGCTTTCTGGTGCCGAGAGCTCCTGGAGTCAGCTGCCGAGAAAGGACAGAAAATGACATCTTGCCTTCATTAGCTCAGTCTGACCTACCAGCCTGAAGTTACCCTACTGATTTTAACACTAGCCAGAGCAAAGAGATTAAAGTTAGACAAAAGTATGTTTGATACCAACTCAGCCTTTTGCAGACCAAATAAATGTGAATGTAATGTCCCGGTGCAGAAATATGGCTATTTTCCAAACTCTGTATTGCTTTCAAATACTAAGAAAATGCTTTTCATCAGTGGAAAATACATAAGCCAACAGAAGAATGTGATGTATTTCAGACATATAATTCTTCAGAATAAACTTTGATCTTACAAGTTTTAAGAAATGAAGTAATGTGCTCCTTTCCCTTTGCTTCCTTGAGTCACAGTGATATATATAACACAGACATTTGTTGGCTGGACTCAAAAAAATCATTAAAAAAATCTAAGAACCAGATTTCACTTCCACCTTCACACATATACACCACTACCTGTGGTCTGAATTGCCATTCACTTTGTTCAGAATACACTGAATTAACTTTAAACTAAATTAGACTGTAGCCCTGAAATGAAGCACGCATGACTGAACAGCAGCTATGGAAGAGTAACTGAGTGAAGTCAGCAGGGTCTCAGATAAACCCATAGGAACCCATCCACATACACCCATTTCTTGGATAGCCACTTTTTCCTGGGACCACAGATGCACAAAATTAACATTTTCAGAAATGAAAAAGAAGTAAAATAAGAATGGGAGCAGAGATATATGTGGGGGACAGTGAGCCCACAGCACAAAGGGAGTCCATCAGTGGGACCATCCCTAGGGATTGAAATTCTCTCCAGGTTACAGTGAACAGAAAAGACCTCTCCCAGGATGCTCTGTTCCATTATGCTAATGTATTCCAGTTCAGCATCCCTGGTTGGCCAGTTGGCCTCCCCACCCCCTTATACCTTATCTATTCTTTCCCTAGAAAGTTCTCCCTTCCCTGCTCTCCCATTGGACCTTGTTCTTTGCCACTCCTTCAGAGTTTCCCCATAGGCTTCTGTACCCTAGTCCCGCCTATGTGCCGCCCCTGTGCCCTCAGACCATTGGTCCCTGATGCTTTCCCTGCCTCCATATATAACCTTGGACCTTCCATTACTTTTGGTCTTTTGTCATTGGTCGCGTTCACATGTTGGGGTGGAATAAACCTCTGCTATGGAAATACTACACAAGGAGCTTTCCTGCCTCTTTGCCGTCGATTTGTTGAAGAAGCTATCTGGTGTGCGTGTGTGTCCGTGTGTGTGTGCAGTGGCTTGCCGAGTGACTTTCTGTTGGAGTCGGTTCGGAAGGTCATGGCACCCCACCAGAACACCCCCGAAACCGACAGGCATGTGCCAGAAACACCTCAGTCTTGTTACTCCATTTAAAATAGGGAGCGAAAAATAACTTTGCTGCTGGGTACCATACAGTGGCATTCCAAAAGTTTTTCAGTATACCCAATCTAGAAGAGCCCAGCGCTAAATGCCTCTACCATGGACAGAAAGCTCACCGAGGCTGCTTCTCTCTGGCAGTTCAGATGAAGGATGCAAAGGTGAGGAGAGCTTCCTCTCCTGCATAAGCAAGTGTTGAGGAACACCATGTTTCTCCAGCTCTTCCACAAGCCAGTAGGGCTGTTGGGCTGATCTCATTTACCTGCTCTTCCTCACTGCACCTCCTAGTGAAGAAAGGGCAGCTTGGATTTTTAAGTATACGCTGCCACCTGAGGCCTTGAACTGTTTCTGTTCTGTGACACAGACACTTCTACCCAACACCCCACTGCCCATGCCACATTACTGATGGCATAGAACCATCTGTTCTTCCATTTGTTTCAAAATCCATTAAAAAGTTACAGTCCTTGGTAAGGAATGAAAGAAACAAGAATGGAAGAAAAGAGTGGAAACAAAACTTAAGTAACCACCGGAGAGGGATTTTTTTAAAGGCTCTGGCCTGGAAAAGAAGAAGTAAGGATTCTTTTCATGTCTAAAAGACAGTCAGCACAATTAAGGCTTAATTTGCTTCTTTAGTTGCCTAATCTGAATCATAGTTACATCCGTGCAAGTGGAGTTCAGAGCAGCAAGTAATGACAGTCATATACACGTAAATCTTTAACAGATGCAAACCAAGCACAGGCTGGAAAACCCCTGGATGCACACTTTATGCTTAAATGGGTCTGGTCTCTCATTCAGGAGGTCAGGCTGCTGCATTTCATTTCCCTTTACAGTATCATTGCACACACCATTCATTCGCATGCTGGTCTGCTTTAAAAGCTGCTTTAAGACCTGGCTGTGAGCATGGGCAGCTCTTGCAACCACCTCTTTTCCCTTGGCACTGCTGGAAGAGTGCAGACAAGTGTAGTGTAAATGAGAGCTAACGTGCAAAACCATACCTTAATTTCTAATCTCTGCAGTTTCATTTGACAGCTACACAAAATCCCACGCTAGAAATTAGGTGCCACACTTCAAAACAGACAAAGAATTGCAGGCACTTCTCAAGTTTTCTAGACTACAGGGTGGCTTTCTGATTGTTCAAAGCAATAGCAAATTGACACAGGGGAAATGTGGATAGACATGAAATAAACCCTTGATTTTTTGGTGTTTCATGGCCAATAATAGTACCACCAAATATTGAAAAACTAAGAGTGTCTTTAAAATTGAACATAAGCCAAAAGCTATTTTTGCATGTCTTTATGTCATCACAGTGCAAAGGCAGAAATAAAGAGATTTCCAGTTATCCACAGCCTGTCACAGTTTAGTCCCTTTCAGCAGGCACCACTACCCACATGGAGCTATACAGGTGACGCTCCCCAGGCTCAGCTCCCTTTGCCTTAAGAAACAAAGTGAGTTGAAATAGACAATTAACCACTTCACAGGCCTTTTGCAATTAGGGAAAAGGGGAAGATATGCCTTGAAGGTGTTTCAAGGTCTTAGGTGGGCTGAGTTACTGTCTGAAGGCTCTCATAATCCAGTGATGATGCGTGGATCAGAAATTAACTGGGTACCTAAATCTTTGCTCAGATAAAATGTAGCCAATTTCATTGAATAAATCCAGGCATTGGAGACTGCAGTAGGGCTTATGTATGTGAATACAGTGTGCTCTGAACTGACTCGGTAGCTGGAACCTAGTGAAAATATTCTGACCTATTCACTGAAGGTATTTAGGCAAGGAAAGCTTATCACAGTTCAACACACAGACTTGCAGAAGGCTTAACAGGAGTAATGTAGATAACTTACATCTAAATGGTGTAAAGAAGAGGAAACAAAGGTTTGTGGTTTGAACCAAGTGCTGATGAACATAATTGCTGTAATTATCAGGAAAAATATTTAAATAAAAGAAAATCAACTTTTCCATAGAGATAATTATAATGCCTTTATTTAGCAAATGTACTGAAGAATTGTTTTTCTGTAAAGACGTACAGGTATGCCCCAATTCCACAGAGCTTCCATTCTCTCAAATAGCTATGAATTTTTGAAATTAGTTTAATGAACAGAGGGGAATATATGTGGAGATGTCAAACTTACTTTTGTCATAGACCACATGATTCCATTTACCACTAATCCCAAAATAATTGACCTGGGGCCACCAAGAGCTTGCAGAACCCTTGCTGGTGTTTTATAGAGAACAGGCTGTTCACAAAATTTTAACTGTCCTCTTTCTAGCCATGTGAAAAGAAAAAAGACATTAAATACTTCCTTAATACATACTTTTCCATACTGGCAGCTGCTGAGGTTACCACAGGGTTGCTTTGGTTCTTTGTATTTTTAAAATTACATATGGAAGGGCAATGATCTAGGACATTACTTCCCTACTAAGACGTGCTTCAAACTATAGAAAATTTCCTTGAAACCCTGCCTGGTCAAATGGAGAGCAGACCCTGCAGAATTCAGCATTCTAGGGCCTACACTTGGCTAAAATATAAATGTGGCTTTTTTTCCTGAGAATTGCATTCTGTTCTACTTTGAGTTAACCCCATATTTGCCTTCTACTACTGCCTACGAGTGATGTGCCTCTCACTTGGCAAGCACTGACATGATTGTCACTTCCCCACTGAGCCAGATTGTAAAGCATGGAAGAGATGACACAATATAAGGATCTGCGACAATGATACAGAGGTGTCCCATATTGAGCCATTCTTTGGTTTGGCAGAGAGAAATGAAGTCTACTGCTAAGATCTGCCTCGTATACATATGTTTGAATGTCCTCGTCTTGGGAGAATGTCCAGAGACATCCCTAGCAGCCTGAAATGAAAACTCACTACATGCAAATCAAATTCTGTATAAAAAAAGACCTTAGAAACAAACCTATCAAGAGGGCTCTTCTCACCAAAAAATTAATTACAACTTTATATTACTGAACTCTGATGAACAAAGCATAACATTCCCTCAGATGTGAGGCCCAACTCAAAACATGAAGGAGGAGTACTTATTAAGTACTGAGTTTTTGGAGATATTCATTGCTTGCCCTATTCTTTAATCCCTTCTAGTCTGAAAACAATCTTTCGCCAGCTGTTTTTGGAATGTTTAAGAAAAAAAAAAAGGAGAAAAAAAAAAAAACCAAAAAAGAGAAGATATAAACTTTGGCCCTATTAGGGTTAATGCTTTTGCATAGACATATATGACCACAAACTGGTCAACTAGTAGAGGTCTTCTGCTAACATTGTGACTGAGAACAGGAAGAATACAGCCACAATAATATACAGCTGTCTACTAAAAGTATTGCATACAGACATCTTTGGCCGTGCAGTCTCTTGGCCTTCTGGAAATATGTAAGCTGCATTGCTAACATGACAAAAAAAATAGCAATGTTGAGAATTAGAAAGAGGCGAGTATAAGAAGCTGATATTGATGGGGCACTACTTCGAGCAGTCGTCACCATCTGTGCCAGCCCTGATCGGCCTTTGATTGACACCCCAGTTTTGTGCTTCACATAAGTGATATCTGCAAAATCCAGAAGATCTTTCATTTCCTCATCTTCATCTACAGGCAACTCTTTTTGTGCTTGAGTCTGTGCCTTTTGTCGCACTTTTCTTTCATTTACTTCAATTTGTGCAAAAATGTCAGGAACGGCATCAACAAATTTGTAGCCTTTGGCTACCTTTCTGTTTTTCTTTGCTCTGCCACGCTGCTGCTGCTGCTGCCTCTGTGAGATTGCAAATATCCTGTCAATGGCCTCCTCTGTCTGTCTCTTGTCTGAAAACCTCAGCAGGCGCTCAGCAGTCTTCCTAAAGCTGGCCGTGTTGCGTACACGAGACAGGATCTGCTTCTCAAGCTGCTGGAAAACAGGCTTAAAATGCTGCAGGTTCCTCTCCACAATCCCTATGTAGTCCTTCACTTCTGGCACTGTGGAGCTCCTAATGGCAGAGGCCCGGTCAAAGACAATTTTCTGGCGGTCTGCAATAACCTGTGCAAAGGCAGAGCGGGAGCCGTCCTCGACGGGCCACAGATACACAGCATAGGCGTGCTCACCAGTGGTCACAAAAACATCCAGCTGAGGGGAATCTCCGCGGACAGTGAAGCTCTGCACGTCCACAGAGGGCCCAATGAAAAGGTAAATGGCCCTCGTGATGGGGTGCCGCAGCAGGGTCGTTACATTCACGTAGTTCGTTCCATTGTAGGGGTAGCCCCGGGGATACATCCTTGAGGCAATGGTGGCTTTCTCACTGTGTCCAGTGTCGTCCATCCAGTACATCTTATATATCCCATCGCGGTGCCTAATAAAGGCCCCATGGACATCATCAACAACTGTTTCTTCAAAAGGCATATCCACATTGTGGAAGAAACTGGTTGCTGCCTCCAGAGGACTGTCATCTTCTAGGTGGATTTGGTCCACTAGCAAGAGAAGCTGGGGATGGAGAAGTATGAGGTTTCGTTGTAATTTTCTCAGCTTCAGTTTAGGATTGTATGCACCCACTCCTTCTCCCCTGATAAAAACCACCCCGCTTTTCTCTGTGGCGGCAACCACTCGTCCCTGACAGTCCCCAGCCAAGTCATGTTTATATTTAAGCCACTTTGAGGAACAGTCTTCTGTAATCTGCCCTTCCCATGGGGAGAAGCAGCTCTTAGACACAGCAGGGGAAAACATCAACACATTATTAAAAAAAGTATATTTTGGCCCATACAGAGCTTCTGTTATGAAAGGTACGCCATTGGGAGCGAAAGTAAAGGAGTTCTGGTCTGGGTGCTCATGGCCAGCATTGAAGTTCCTCCACCCCACGATCCACTCTTTGTACTTGTTCTTATGAACAATATCATATATTGCACGTCCTCCCAGCTTTCCTGACTTGAAGGAGAGGAAAGGCCTGTTGATTTCAGCTGGCAAAGCACTTCCATAAGTTACCACTCCCCAGTCCTCAAAATAATGCAGCTTAGGAACCCCATAGTCTGGAGGAGGTACAGAGCGCAAACTTGCATCATACCTGTGAAAAACGATGACAAAAATGGGGTTAAAAATCACTTGACTGATTCCATTGTCAGCACTTGCACAAAACTCGAAAATCATTCGATATTTACATCAAGGAGCAAGCCAAAAGTATAAAGCCCACAGTTATGCTTCCTAATCATATAGTCGTAATTAGTATTCATCATACTAATCTCTACACAGATTTGTTTTTTGTGCTTTTTACAGAATAATAGCTGAAAGCATCTGCCCTGCATTTAAAGCAAGCAGTCTTTCTGCAGTTCAAAATCAAGAGTACCACTAATTTCAAACTAGCCATGTTTTGTCTTATATAGTCATAAAACTACTGACTATAACATAGATCTTTAAAAAGGCAGATTAGACCAGGCTGCAGACACTGCCTATTCTGCACTAGACATCAGCATTTGTGCCTGTTTACTGACTGCTTAACAAAGAGAAGCAGAGTATCAGTTTCCCCAAAATGATGATTACAGAAGTCTATAGTCTTCAAACAGGATAGGCAATAAATTAAAAATTAATGAAAAGGCATTCTAAAGGATAAATGTTTATTATTTATATGCGTTAAAGTATGTTAGCTTCTTTCTCCAAACTAGGCTGAAGAAAAATTTTCATGGTTTTCCTTGTATAAATTGTAAGATATAAGACATTTTGTTTAAAAAGAAGCCTTAATTCCAGAAAAAGTTACAATGATTACAATTTTATCTATGGGAGTTAAAACAACAAGAATCCAAAACAAAACTTAACCTTCTGGCATTGTTTTTAAGCAACCAAAATAAACAAAACCATATTAAGCACAGAAATATTTCTGTTAGACAGTTCTGGAATCAGATTTATTCTTACAGCTAACCAGGAGCTTCTGGCAGGCCCTTGACAGTCCCAGAATTTCCATGAAGACACAGGAGAAAACAACGATGGGACGAGGTTGTAGAGGAGAGATTCTGTATTTTGCAAGCAACAAGATGAAAGCTGCCTGGAGCCTAACAAACATGCACTCTAATGTGCACATCATAATTGCAAACTAACAGATAAGATTTTTCTTGCAAGAGAGAGAGAGAGAGCTACACTGACTCCTTGAAAATACACTTGTTATCTCCACAAACTGAGGGAGTTCCCTATGTGGATCTAAAGCTTCTTGAGTCTTTTAATTTCTTGCTTTTAGAAGATTGACACAGAAGTTAGCATAGCTGTAAATTGCATGGAAAAATATCCATCTAGCCATCTAGCATGGCATTTTTTCCAAGCATAACTTGCAAATTAATGTGCAAATCCAGTTAACAGTAGACTTACTGCTTGGATTATTTAGCTTTTAAAAGAAAGTTTATACTATTTCACAGAACTTTTGGAAGAAAACTGTGCTTGAAATATTCGCCTAATTAATTATAAAAGAACACAACAGGATTAAACCCCATTAGAATAGACCAAATTAAACAGAGACTACATACAGGCAAATTTTCAGTTCCTTTGGAATGGCCTGTGTTCTATGAAAGCAACAGACAGTGGAAAGAAACCATAAAAGCAGATGTAGGACAAGACCAGGGTGTTCCCTGTGGCAACCCGTACTGTGCATCTGTGCTAAGTGAAGAAGTTCTTCTGTCCCTCATGACCCTGGGTGGCACATGGACAGCCTGACCCCAGCCTCTACAGTGCACATCCAGAGATAATGAATTATCACTAACAGCAAACAGCTGCCAGGTTCCTTTTGAGCCCACTCATTCCCTTTCATACCAGAGAAATTCAGTGTGGAGAGTGCACCACCTCTGCCCTTTGGATGGTGTACCCGGGCCCTCCACCACTCGGTTCCTTCTGATCTGCTCTGCCAGCCAGTTCCCACTGCCATTGCGCATGACAAATTTGTCGAGAAACACCAGCTGACTCTCTGGCCCGTAGAACCAGTTATAGTTGGAATCCGCGATGGCCACAGTTCTCTGGAACCCTTGGGAAAAAGTGAAAAGGAATGTAAGAAAGAACAAATAAGCACACAGAGATGCTTTTGAAGAGCGTGACGGCAAAGCCAAGTGGTGCAAACAGAAGCAGCTTTTTCAGATGTTTATAGACCTGCTTGTAAATGAGACGTAAATAGGTTACACAGGAGTGGTTTCCTTCTGCTGCAGCTAACTTGAATATTCACCTTTCTTCTTTGGCTTTGGGCAACAGACAGCCAAAGTACTACACAAAATGTAAGATGCAATTCCAAAATGTAAATCCACTTCCCCTCCTCACTCAAATCTGGCAAAGGTAACTTTCCCTTTACAGCTTGTATTTTTTTTTATGTGAATCTCTACTCTCCAAGGAAATAAACGAGAGGTGTCTCCGAAGAACAAAATAATCAGCTTCACCTTGAAACCATCATTGTGAGTTCATTTCGCTTTTAGGAACCTCTCCCCAAAGGATGCCTGAGGTCTCACATGGAGTCAGCACAATTCCTTATGTGCCTGTGCTGGCATACCAAAGCTGCATTCAGCCCCCCTTACATACATGGACAGATCTGGGGTTCCAAGAGTTATCTAAGATTTTTTAACCAGGAATTTGAGCAATATAAATTCCTAATGAAGTGTCCTGCAAATAAGCAACAGAAGGGGTAACAGCTTTAAACTGAAAGAAGGTAGACCTAGTTTAGATATAAGGAAGAGGTTCTTTCCTGTGGTGTTAGTGAGGCGTTTGAACAGGTTGTGAAGCTGTGGATGCTCCATTCCTGCCAGTGTTCAAGGCCAGGCTGGATGGGGCTTTGAGCAGCCTGGGCTAGTGGAAGGTGTCTCTCATTAATAAGCAGTGATAAACAAGGATGTTACTGTTTTGATTACTGATGAAGGTAAAAGCCAAGGAAATGGTTATTTTGAAAAAAATCCAAGTAGCGTGTTGTTTTAAAATGGCCTATTTCAAGTACAAAATTTATTGCTGCTTCAAAAATAAAGAGATTCATCTTCATTCACCCAAGGGACCTACCTGGCAGGACAGTCCTGTACATAAATGCAAAGTGCTGCTTGAGCCAGGGGTGGCTGAAGTGATTGATGTCAAAATGCCTTTGGACAAGAAACATGTACTGAAACAGAGATCTGGTTGTGTAGCTGCCATATGCCACCCCTTCATAGAGGGAGCCATCTGTGACCTCCTGCAGCAGGACTACTGACTTCTCCATGATTGCCAACACTTGCTTGGTCCACAAGTAAGCTTCCTGAAGGTAGCCTGAAAGAAAAAGACATTGGCAAAACTAATTACAACACAACCGTTCATAGATGGTGCCATCTGTACCCCCACAGTGGGATCCTTCACAGCAAGGAATCTGCAACCCAGGGTTCTATAATAAAACCTACTGCTGCAGCATCCCTGTACTTCTAGGGTGAAAAATAAAACACCGTACTTAAACACAGCAAAGCAAGGTCACACGAGCATGGGAAAATCTATCAAACACCTTTCCCAATAATGTGGGACTGTGTTTTACAACTTAAAAAGAAAATTTCCTTAATGTGTTGAGGACATGCAAAAATGGAAGAGCCAAACCAAGACTATATATTGCATTTCAAATTAAAGCTGTGTGAAAACAAACCAATGGCCCCACTAGAGGGCTCCAGTAATGCAACAATTCTGATCAGTCATTTTTCACTGGCAGGATCACCAGCATGGTAAGGAGATCCACATAGACTAGAAAAGTAAAAGAGTTCACATTTGAGCTGCAGTTAACTGATGTTCTACTAACTCATGCTCTATTTTAAGACCTGCTCTGTTCTACTTTTATTTTCAGTTTGTTGTACAACCTAAAGGGTTATCCAAATAAAAGCTATTTTGGAAGAGCTTTGCATGGGTAATTCCAAGAGTAGATTCCTCAGTTCCAGAATAAAATTAATATTCCAAGTAGATAAATTCTCAGCCTCTACATATACAAGCCCTAAGCAGTTTTAGTTTTTCTAAAGAAATGCATTTCAGAGATTTTACTATTTTGGTCTGCTCTGCACAGATCAAGACCTGAGAAAAGGTCAAGAGAAACCTTCTCAGTGCCAGTCTGCCTTCACTAAGCACAAGCATGAGGGCCTCAGCATCACATTTATGTATTGCAGAAGTCAGCATATGGAACCCAGCAGAGGAAAGGCTATGTGCCTTCTCTTATTTTCTTTTGGATTGAGTAGCAAGAGAGGTAGGACTAAACAGAGGTCAGCTGCCTTGTGCTTCTACATGGCAACTTAGTGTTCTCCCAGCTCAAGGTGTCTGAGCACAGATTTAACCCGACTTAATTCCACCCTATAGCAAAGCCCAGCTGGCACGTTACACCCCACTACGTGGTGAAGCAGTGCCTGCTGAATGAAGCACATGTGCCAGGCTAAGGGAGTAGGAGCTGCATTCAGTCCTGTTACTCAGAGTGTTTCATCTCATTGCCACCAACAGTATATTTATGCTCAGCAGAGTGATGACTAATTCAGGCATCCTACTAGTCAAGGCTGCCAAATCCTGCTCAGTTAACAGAGAGAAAAAAAATAGCAGTGTCTAAGCAAAACAGATAACCTGAGTGTAACATGGTATTTTGAACCTCTGGCTGAAGAGAAAGCTGTGACAGGGAAGGCCTGAGCAACAGGGGCAGTGGTACTACTTACTTCCACTTTACTCAGAGCTATTAACACACTCTTTCATTACTCTTGATGGAGTTGGCAGCACAGTGGTCTGTCAGAATAAAATCCGGAATGTTTCCACTCCTGTTTTCCTTTGTGGTATAAAAGGGAAGCTAGTTTTTGACTGCAGCAAGAATGTTATTTGCCATGGTTCAGGACAGTGCCTTTACCATTGTCGTGCATTAATGCTTTGTTTACTTAGTGTATATCTATGCTATAACGCTATACTTGTAGCACACTAAAAAAATAATACATTGAAATGAAAAAAGTAAAAGACTCAACACTCTGTCAGGCGACATGGCAAACCAGAACAAATCTCACCTAAATTTAGCAGTATATAAACCAGGTATCTATATCAATATCAAGGCCTTACTCAGGTTTCTATTTTGAATACCTGAGTGTCTAAGTGCAAAGACTTCACCATATGCATGTGCCTAGAAACAATTTCAATTAGTTTCATTTTTCATTCCTATGGCAAAATTTACTTTCTTTTAAATTGGCTATTCCGTCTCTACAAGCTTCAATAGCTGAATTGTTTTTAAACTTACTAGTTGGAATTTAAACCTTCTGTGAGAAAGGTCTACACTGGGATACATTGTTTGCAATTGCTACGTATCTGATACAGAAGCATAATATGTTCATTCCTTTTCTTCATCCCTTTTTTTTTTCTCCCTCAGATTATTTTCTTTCATATTAGAATTACAGGGGTTTTTTTATTTTAGACCAACAGAAAAACCACATTTAAGTTTCTATTTTTTTAAAAAATAAAGTTCCTCTATATCAAAACAACAGAATTTACAAATGTACAGTCTGTTTTGACATATTTTCATTTGAAATATTACTACTATTTTCAAATTGCTCAAGAATTCATTTTTGCTTTTCTCCTTCCTCCTCCCCCCAAACACCACCACTTTAGTGAAAAAAATATTGCCCAGCTTTGTGATGTGTTCACTGTCACAAGGCACACTTATGGTCTATATCTTAATGAAAAGCAGAATCAACTTGCAAACTGCCAGCTTTCTGCACCAACAAAGTCTTAGGGAAGGATGGAATTATATGAAATTTAGCAAACCCACTGGATAAACATGGCCAGAGTCTTCAGTTTGTGGAAGGCAAGACAGGAGGATAGGGAATAACTTCCACACATGCTCTTGATGCTTTTCAACATATACACATCAATCAGCATGTTTGTTTTGACAAGCACTTAGCAAAAAATGACCCTCCAAACACAGTAGGTGCCACAGTTTTTTGTCACATGTCTTTGGGCATTTAAAAGCTCCAGTGATGTGCAGATGTGCCTGTGCTTGGCAGGGCTGAGCAGCTTGGCAAAACCATCAGCATCCAGAAACTAGATTTTCCTGGACTTGCAGCATGTAAGTAGTTCCATTGGGAATCATGTTTTCAAAATACTTCCAGCACATATAAAATAATCACCTGATGAAATACTGATTCATTCTTATAAAAGCAGGAGCTGGCTCCACAACTTCCATCTCTCAGCTGAAGTACCCCTGGGGTTTAAAGCCAGGATTGCTTACCTGATCTTTCTCTCTGACTCTGACTTGCATTCTCCAGGAGGACAGGGATAGCCTGCCAATAGAGCAGGCAAAAGCTACTGGCCAGGGTATTCACCTTGGAAATGGGAAGGATGGTTTTATGTCCCCAAAGCAAAGAAGAGGAGGACACCTGGCACAAATGTTGGTTGTGGGGTGCAATGGCAGAGTTCAGAGGGAAAAAAAGTACAGCCCTGCTTATCTCCATAGAAAAGGCTTTTGGGAAGACAGCTGTGGCATTTGGGTGGATAGAGCTACACTTTTGCAGCTCTCCCAGGTGACAGGACAGAAGTCTTGGATGAAATTCCAGGTTATCCTGTTGTCTGGCTCCCAGGTCAGAGCACTGGCTGTTTCTGACTGCTGACTTTCACAATGCTTTGTGTAAGGAGACCAAGTGCATCGTTCTACACTGACAATCTACTCTGAAAGACACTGTCCATGAATCAGGATTGGAAACAATGTACACAAGGGAATTTTTAACTCTTACAAACCGTGAGGTAAGAATTTCAGAATCACTTATATGACTGAATTTTTTATATACACACATGTCATGCCTTGTACATCTGCCCACAGATTTTTGTTCTGTTCAGTAAATTAAATTTTACTAAACAGCAAAAAGTACTAACCCAATACTGCTGTACACTCAGAAGCACTTTTACCAAATCCTGAACTTTGCTGCACAAGTGGCTGATTTGAGTTGATACGCTTCAGCAAAAACATTCTTATGGCTTAGCACATACCTTGATTCATCAGAACCAGGCTTCCAGCCAGCAGGGCCACACAGTTGGTAGGCTGGTGGTTGTGAAGGTACTGGAAGCCCCATCCACGTCTGTATGATGTTTCGTACATATATCCTGAGGCATTGGCAATTACTTCAAGAAATCTCTCTTGTTGAATCTTGCTAAGGTAGCTGTACAAGAAGTCATATGCAGTGGCAAAACCAACCAAGGAGTGAGCAAGAGGGACCTCATCCCAGGGGGCATCCTTCACTAGCCTGTCAATAAAGAAAGAAGGCAATTAATTGAGTTTCACCTACTTAGATTCCCCCCTTACTCTACTGTGATATGCATATGACTTAAAGTCTCCAAAGTTAGAAAATTGACGTTGAATTTTAACACAGTAGTAAGCTACTTACCAAGTCTCTAAACCATTTTTTCCTATCCTAAGTATGGAGAATATTAACCTTCAAAGCTCATAAACTTTGTTAGAAAGATTAAATTGCTAAATATTAGAAAAATGTTTGAAATATTCTGGGTTTTGCTAGGAGAAAGATAGGCAGAATACTGATTGTACAGAAATGGAATCTATTCATCTGAAGAAAGATTCATATAATTTTTGTGATAAAGTAATATGCCATGGCTTATACTCCTCCAACCTCCTGTAACAAATCTTTTTTCTTTCCCAAAGGAGTCAGTTGATGATAAATGGTGCCTATGGGACTAAAGCCGTCTTTAAAGCAAGTATAATAAAATAACTCACTATACTGTTTCTTCATATCCCAAATGCATTCAAGGACAGAAGCAGAGAAGATGAAACTTACTTTGACTACAGCTCAAACTAACATACTTAATAAACACTGGGGTTTTTTAATGCTAAGATAGAAAAGAGGTAAAATGCTGTCAATACTCAAAATTGTTTTCTAGGAACTACTGGCTTGTACCCAGTGGTTACACTGAACTTAGCAAAATAGTAAATTTATACCAGGAAAATTCATAATATAGGTAGTATGGAAAAATTATTCATCTTAAATGAAGAGTCCATTGTGTATCAAAGACTTTAGTTTTGCAGTACTTATAGTACTTCCAAGCCATGGTTCTACAGAAAAGAAAATGTGGAGGAATGCATAGTGAAAATAAATTTTTATAAACTGAAAAATCATCAGTTGCTTTCATGCTTGTTCTCCTCTTTCACTTTTTTTGCAATATATATTTTATTACAGAAATGAATTTTAATTGTTGAGATGAGTGTTCTACTACAATCAGTAGAAGCGGTGCTGGGCTCCTGAAGGCACACAAATTCCAGCTTCAACTATTCTATGACTCTAAAAATATGATTTCATTTTCGTTTGTGTAAGCAGCAGTGTGAACAGATGAGAAAAAAATCCCAAAAGAGTTAAGAGTTTATGGGCATTCCGAAAGCATTAATAAATCATGTACAAATTACGAGCATCAGCCTAAGGCACTGCGACGATGGTAAAAGACATCATGTGCAAGTGAGAATAAATGACCTTTAATTTTTATTTCAGCATATTTAACATCATTGGAAGAACTCAAATTTGGCACATTCATACTTCCTTCCATGTAAGGAAACTCTCTGTATCCTTTTTGATTAGCTGAATTTCCAACAGTTTTAACTGTTTACCTTCTTTCAGCTTTGATCCCATCTTCTGCTTGCAGTGAAGTCAAACATTCTTTTTTCCTTTTTTTAAATGAAATATTTGTCTCACAGATTTAAACTGAATACATCAATCTGAGTTATCTGGTTATTTGTCAGTCTCAATTCTCTATTTCTGCTTTTTCATCTTCCCTTATAATTGAACAGGTCTTAAAATGTTGTTGATCCTACACATAAAACTAAAGTTCCATTCTATGCCAATTATATGTAACACTCTGGCACCATGATTCCTGTCAGGAATCCTTTGACACAGAAACATTCCTTTGATCAGCTATATCATGAATTCTAACTTCCGAAGTATTTTTAGTTTCAGTAAACCTTTGCATATTCAGAAATCAGAGTTCACATGGGTACAGGAAATTTTACTTTAAAGGCATCTGCTTGGAACAATCACAAAGAGTTTGAGGCTAAGCTATACATTAGGGTGGAATAAAAGTACAATGAAAGAATTTGAGCTAATTTAAAATATTTAATTCAAATTTCAGTATCCTTTTAACAACACACAAGCTCCTAATTAGATTCTGCTTAAACTTATTCTGCTTAAACCTGATCTTTACCTGACATAATTTTAAATGAGATTTGCCAGTGGAACTGATTTATTGTAACTTTCACTGTTAAGGTGTGTGCTAACTTTATGTTTAGTTTCTAACAGGATACCACATCAAATTCTACAGTGTAAGAGCATGTATAAGTCTCCATGGCACTGCTTCTGACAAAATAGAAAGCAGTCTTCTGCACGGGAGGTGCTAAACTGAGAAGTTATAACTGCATTTAGGCTGCTGATCTCTTAACCAAAAAAACCCCAAACCCCACAGCCTTTCAGTGTAAAAACACTTACATTAGGCACCCTAATCATACGTACAGATATAGGTACCCAGCTTGGGTGAGACAAGCAGTTTTGTCATAACTTCCCTCAAATTGCTCTTCTGTACAGCTAAGTCTTGTATAAAATTTCACAGAGGAGATTCATACAAGTAATAAAAAAATTAAAGACGATTTAAAGATATTAATTTCTAAACACACAAACCCACAGTCGACATCAGTTCTCAAGGTGAAGCTCTTTTAAGAAACAACTCTTTAGTTGCTATAAATCAGTGCACCCCCCCTTAACTTAGTTTCAAGGGAACCAAGCAATGTACACCAAACATGTGGAAAATGATTCACAAGAAGAATGATCAAGTAGCAAGCATTACATGGTTTTTGTATCTAAATTATGTTCTCATTTTTCAAATGCATCTCCCAGTGTCAGACTCGGTAAACAGCCTGGCTGATAAACTGTGGGAAAGCACAGAGCCACAGGCATGCACTGAATGTATGTGAAAAAAATGTTTTCAGGGCTGGCTACTATCTACTAAGTAAAGTGGTATGTATTTATACAAAGATAGGTAAAAACAAGCCAACATTTTGCCCTGTACAATGAGCTATTTTCTAAGCCACTCAAGACTAAAACTTAACATCAGAGTATGTACTTCAGCTTCACAATTAACTGTGTCTGACAACAGCAAGTGACCTTTACCTCAAGGCTACATTAGCCTTGTTAGCCTGTAAAGGCATCAGATGTTACAAAAACAAACAAACAAAAAATCCAAAGTAAATAAAAATACCTATAATGGATTCTTTAATATAAAACAACTACTTAGTTGCAGACATATGCACTCTGAGCAAAGGCAACTGGTCCAAAAATTCTAATATATATTTTAAATTCTAAAACATAAAGGCACCCCTACAATACCTTTTTACACGTATATAACTGTATCTGTACGTATAGGTATATTTGGAAGAGGTGCCTATCTGGAAACTTGAGAAGGTTTATGAAAGAGCAAAAAGTGCTGAACAGGTTTGCTGCCTCATGACCAAACTCCATAAACATCTAAAGCCATATGCATGTTCTGCACAAAAAACTGCTGTCTGGACAAATCCTGTGAATGGCACAGGATAAATACATGCCTGGGGTGTTCTTTTAAGTTTTGTTCATCTGTGTCATATAAAATATTTTTGTTACTATATTTTAAACATTTAGAGTTTGATATAAATCCTCTGTGAAGAAACTAGAGAAGTAAAGAGATCATGGATAAGGCTGGAATTACGGATACGTAGTATGGTTTTATTACATATGTTGAGAATTTTAGCATGGTGCAATGTGGTTTATCTGTCATAGATTTGCCACCTTCTACAATGAACAATGAATCTGAAGGTGGGGATTAAGACCCTGTTTTCCAGTGATCAATTTATGGCACTAAGAACCATCATGCATGCACTGCATTTGTTCTGTGTATACACAGCACCCACCCGCATTAAATGCGATTCCAAGCTCTAAATAAGTATACCATTTGCATAAAGTTTTGGATGGAAAGTAAAAACCACTATCACCAACAAAGCCAAGATCACTACAACCTCTCAAGTTCTTGACGACATTCCTGATTCTACTACTGTCTCTTGTCTCAGTAGAAACGTGTTTCTGTAATTTCTCACTACTAAATAATTACTTCCTTACTGAAAGTAGGGTCACCTGGGTTGAGGCAATCCCAGACACGAGTACAGACTGGGAGAAGAATTCACTGAGAACAGCCCTACAGAGGTGGATTTTGCGGTTCAGGTGGATGGAAAGCTGGAGATGACCCAGTGATGTGCAGCTGCAGCCCAGAAAGCCAATTGTCCTGGGCTCATCAAAAGCAGCTTGGCCAAGAGGGTGAGGGAGGGGATTCTGCTCCTCTACTCCACCCTGGTGAGACCCCACCTGGAGTGCTGCAAACTGCTCTGGGGTCCTCAACATAAAAAGGACATGGACCTGTTGGAGTGAGTCCAGAGGAGGCCAGAATGATGCTCAGAAGGCTGGAGCACCTCTCCTACGCAGACAGGTTGAGAGAGATGGGGTTGTTCAGCCTGGAAAAGAGAAGTCTCCAGGCAGACCTTACAGAAACCTTCTAGTACCTAAAGGGGGACATATAAAAAAGAAGGTTTTTGCATGGGCAGATGATGATAAGATGTGGGGGAATGGTTTTAAATTAAAAAAGGAGTTTAAGAGTTAGGAAGAAACTCTTGACTGTGAAGGTGGTGAGGCCCTGGCACAGGTTGCCCAGAGAAGCTGTGGATGCCCCAAACCTGAAAGTGTTCAAGGCCGGGCTGGACAGGGCTTTCAGCAACCTTGTCTTGTCCAAGGTGTCCCTGCCTAGTGCAGGGGTTTTGGAACTGGGTGATCTTTAAGGTTCCTCCAACCCAGACAATTCTATGTTTCTACAATTCTATTAGCATTTCTCAGAAATATAATCCAAGAGGGAAAAATCAGTGTTTGACCAGTTCAAGGCAGGATTTAAATCAAACTGTGCTGCTCAAGTGAGTTCCTTGATCGTGACCTGTGGGATGTTTAGAATCATCCTTCCTTCACTGTGTATCCAGTTCTTAAAAACAAATTGAAGTAAATAGGGAAATAACCCTCTTTAATCTGAGATATAGAATACCCTTCCAAGCAGTGTGAGATCTGATTTTTGGCCTCTAGGTCAACAACTAACATGGTATTAGTGCATGCAAAATGAAGAATTAAGCACGTCCTGACACATGCATTACACAAGTAATCCACATCCTGAATTTTAATGCTCCAAACTTTCCCATGACAAATTACTGCAGAATAACTCCTGGAGGTGGAGGCTGAAGGAAGGATGCC
This sequence comes from Rhagologus leucostigma, assembly GCA_013397725.1. Taxonomy (NCBI): domain Eukaryota; kingdom Metazoa; phylum Chordata; class Aves; order Passeriformes; genus Rhagologus; species Rhagologus leucostigma. The sequence goes on from VZTD01005554.1 coordinate 58,676, forward strand.
AGTACTCCCTCCTCAGTACTGAAATTCTCGATCTCACTAGGTGTATGCAAAGGAAATGAGTGAGAACTCTCTTCTAATGGCTTACAGGCGAAAATTAGTTCTAAGACAGCCCTGCAGTGCATTTCGATGCCATCTACCTCAGACATGGTAGCCAGCTGAGAGCATGGCTGAGTTTAATGCACGCTAAATGTCAAGTGTGGATGCAAATGAGGCACGTAAAGGGGCCAACTGACCTCTTGATCACTTGTGCAATTGTACAGCCTTCCCAATGCCAAGGGCAATGCCTCGGCACTCTTGCTATTGTCCTGACCCAATTCTGAGGGAAGCAGACACAGCTTTAAACCTCTCATCAGGCAAGAAAGAAATATTCTTCCGTGGCTAGACAAAGCACACATATGAAGAGGGAGCACACCTGCCAAGGGGAATGAGACCACCAACATTTATTTTATAAACCAGACCAAATATTAAATATTTTTCTTACAAAGTCTCCAAAACAAAGTATTTTCTTGTGCTCAAATGGAATATTTTCTTAATAAATGGAGCAATATTCTGCAATTATCATTTTGGGAAGAATAAAGAAGATACGTTGAAAAAAACCTAACCTCTCAGCTTTCACCCTTTCCACATTTTTCTGGTTGGCTGCCAAAACAAAAACCCCATTATCTGCCCAACCTTAGTGCTCAGTCCTTTGCAACAACAAAAATTTTAAGAATAAAAAACATACTTGAAAAATGGGTGATTTATGTTTCTGGTGTCTAAGGTAAAACAGGTTTCCCCCTCTCTCATTACCAGTCATGTCTCAGCAGCAGCCAATCTCACATCCTTGTGTTCATTGCAGCTCAGTTGACAGGAAGAAAGGCAAAGGAGTGGTTAAATGTAAAAGGCTACATTCATGTCAGTACGGAAAAAAAAAAAAGGATAACATATAGACAGAAGTTTTAAGAGCTTACAATAAAAATAGAGTTGTACTGCTTAGGTGCTTAAGGGAGGAAAGTAAAACTTTAGTTCTTTAAAAATCTTCATCTTCTTTTTAACCTCTTTGCCTCTGTTTCCTCATAGGTCTATGAGCATCATTCTGATGCTTCTAAACCTTTCAGATCTTCTCTCATTTTTGGCTTTGATCACAGAAGAGTCCTTCTCACACACGGCTTGCTTTTAGCATCCCTCATGATGCTGCTGTGTTGACACATTAATGAACTAGAACTAACTCTGTCTTAGTTGTTCTCAGTGTCATATTAAGCAGACACAGAAATTTAATTATGTTTTATTATTTCAAGAGATTACCTCTGGCTCTTGTTTTAGCAAATTTTTATACCAGTCATGCCACGAAGTGAGCTCCCTGTAGCTACCACAGAACTTCAGCACCAATTTATCTCCTGTATCAATTTAAAACCAAGGTATTAAAGAAGCTCTCCAAAATCCAGCTAGCCATTTAATTTCATAGACATGCACAATTTCTATTTTTAAACACTACATATGTAGAAGATAAAAACAACATAATGGTTTGATGTTTCACTTACTAACATAATATATATTCCAGATACCAAATTCATCCTCCTACTCTTTTCTTTTTCTTCCTCTCTGTAGGAGACAGTGTATCAGCATCCCCTACCCCAAGCTTCTTTTATACTAACTTGTATTCCACAGTCATATAAAGCCCCCCTAAGTTTTCTTTGAATGTGACTGCTGGTTGATTATTGGGAGTCAAACAGATGTTATAAATTTCTGGTGTCAGCACAGAGACTTGCTTTATTTCAAACTGGCATATATGAATTTATTTTAGTTAAATGATTATCCACACATCTAATTATTTACATGTATCTATTTTTACTTTGTAATCTGTATTGTTCAACATCTAGCACTATCCGGATACTAACAGCAAGGGTCCTATAGGATGCTCCAATACTTTTTAATAAACAGTGACTAACAGAAGGCTACATGATTACTAGTCTGTAAGAAAGCAGCAGAAAGGTCACAGATTTGTTATTCCAAAGCCTCCTGTTAGCTTCTCCTTAGTTGCTACTATTTCCCTGGAATGTCTGCATGTGCTTGACAGTAATTATCTGCCCTGTGAAACCCACAGAGCCGCCTTACTGTTAAATCCCACACCTTACTGCACATTGGTAACATACTTGTCTTTAAAAATGGGGCATCAACAATGTGCAAAAAAACCCAAAAACAAACCCACAGAAATCTGTTTCTGGCCATTGCAAATCGGGACGTCTCTCCTGCTGCAAGAAGGGTGCAGCATTTGTGAACTCCCAAGGCATTTGTTTGTAAGGTGGGCTTAGTAAAGAAGAGAGTTTTTCACTGCTTTATCTGAAACAGAGAATCTGACTGAACTCTTATTTCTGCACGATGTGTGACTCTGATTACATCATTCCCCTCAGTGCGGGAACGGGACGAGCCAGCGGCATATGGAAAGAATCACGAGTACAGACCTCCTCAGCCAAAACGCCCTTCTGGTGGGGAGTGCTCTAGGGGCCAGTCAGAGATAAAATGCCAGAAAACACATCAATATCCTCTGTTCCCTCTAAAAAAAGACAATATGGTTCAAATATAAGGACAAACTTTCCATGAGATTTTAGACAGTATCTAGATATCCAATCCATGGAAAACCAAGGGGTTTATTTAATACCAGCTTTTAATTTTTACTGGCAAAATCATTAACGCTCATCTATTTTAACTAAAATATTAATGCACATTTGTTTGCTAGTCTCCAAAACAGTGTCGTTCCCATATTATTTTGGGTGATTGTTATAGTTAGCTGTTACTCAGTGCCCCTCTGTTTATTTTAAAATGTAAACCTACTCCAGGATGTAGCCATTAGGGATGCTGTAATGAACAGCACGCCTATCAGCATGGGTTGTTATGACAAACGGCTCAACCTCTGTTATTCGACACAAATGGGAACTCAGTTAAGGGTGTACTTTATTATGTGACATAAAATGACTATTTTAATAGATGAGAAAGGACAAGAGTTCTTAATTACATGCCCCTTCCATGTATATATATCAATTACCATAGACTTTCTCATAAGTGTATCCTGGGATACTGAATGATATTTGGACTACTGAGGATTCCACTAATGTAAAGAAGAAATTTTAAATGTCATTCTCCTTAATCTCCTAGTATTCTGAAACAAATAACCAGTGATATTTTAAACCATATTTCTTTTATTCAACTACTGCACATGCTAAAAACATACACTTTTGTTTTCTGATAAGGCTTAAATTTTACTTAACATAGCCACAAAATTTAGAGGAAACTCATTAAGTTGAATTTCTTTTTTTTTTTTTAATTCTAAAGCTATTTTAGAATCAATGCCATGACAGCAGAAGTCAAAAGAAATCCAGATTATACTGCTGAAAGAATCAAGCTGCCAATGCCAGATTTAACTTTCCAACATGTTGATGAATCTGCCAGTGATAAAAAAGACATTTTTCCAGAAAATTTAAATGGCAGTCTTGGCACCTACATTATTGAGGAGGTCTGAGGAGAGGCCTGTTTTACTCACCTTACTGATACCTCTTTGGAAAAGCCCTCTTTACTGATGAAATAAGGAGTTCTGGCAGATGACTCCCCTAACATTCAAGGCTCCAAAGTCAGGCAGCATCACAACTGCTCCTTCTTTCCACCCTCCTGATCAGAACACACGTGCCCTCAAATTATTTAATAAGGGCAATACTCATAATATATCACCCAGAATGGTATTTTCCCAAAGTCTGAGGAAAACCAAACATGCCTAGATAGACTGGACAAAAAATTTCACCACTGTGACACTGCCAGAACAGCTCACACAACAGCCACAACTCCTGTTTATCATGTTTATTCTCCTAGTCTTATCCTAAGTGGAGAAGTGCGTGCAGTAACATTTTGTGGTACTTTTGCATTTCTTAGGAAAAACAGATTTACATAATCTGTCTGCCTACTCCTTCAACCTCCGAACCTGCTAGCCTATTTGAGCAAAGCCAGACAGTGCAGTACATGCCTCAGAGATGTCACATTCCTACTTTTCTGAAAACCACTGTTGGACAAGGGAGAGAGATCTATATTACTGCCATCACTGATGGGCTATAGTGTCAACTCCATGCTGACAGCATGCAGACAAAAGTTCTCAGGGGGAAAAAAAAAAATGGAAACCAGATCCGTGTTTCTGTCACAGCATTTGAAGAGCTGGCCAGCTGGAGGTTATACAAAGAGCAGCTTAGCCCAGCTCTATCGCCTGTGTTTACGATTTCCTCCTTCTGCGCTTCCACTACTAGAGGACACTGCAGCCACTTCTCTTGCAAAACTGAGAACCCTGATTAAACCCTGATTGATTGCTGAATGAGATGTCTAAATCAGAAGAGAAAGATGGGAAAAGCACGGCTTCTCTTTCACCAAGGTAATGCAAGATACTTGCTTGAGAAAAAACAGTAGTTTGAGGCAGGTAAATAACATCAAAGCCAGATGGAAATGGGATATCTGCTTGGTTCCGATTAGTATCCGGTCAGCGGGGACAAAGGAGAGCATTATAACAAGGGACAGAACAACCACAGTTAATCCAGGGCAGGAATCACAGGACAGAAGGAACTTAAATAAGGTTGAGACAGAGAGTGAGATGTAGGAAACTGGAAAAACCAGACACAAACAACTTCTCCTGCCCAAAATAGTGCTTCCCCCTCTTTCTTATCTCATTAAAATAGATGGCTATTCAATTATACACTACCCACAACAAGTTAAGAAAGAGTGTGAACAATGAAACTAAGGAGGAAGGTGTTGACTTTGGAGCAGTCTGTCTCCTACTGGAGATGGTCACACATCTTTGGATTCACCTCTGTAAGCTATGTCCCTCTGTCAGTGTGCCAGGAGAAACATACACTATCTCCAGAGCTAAGACTGAAGTTTTGTATTGCTATGCTTCAGTGGAAGTTTTCAGAAATTACTACCACTGTTGAGACAATACTTTTCTTCCCAAATCCCACACGTCCTGTCTTCTATGACGTGCAGGCAATATATGGCCAGTGTGTCCCTTCTCTCTCCCATCACTTCTTTTGCTCTAGCTCGTGTATTTCTGTGGCATTCAGCATTTTAATACTTAGTGTAGGGGAAGCCGAACACTGTAATGCCTTTTCAATCCTGCCCATCAGGAGGATATAGATCCCAAGTTATGCTAGCTCAAATCCAGCATAATTCCAGTGATGGTCCATGGAAGGATAACATTTATAGGACACTACTAGTTGGTTACTAGAAGGTAAGGAATAGTAGCTTGAGCAATGAAGAGTGCTTGAACAGCTAATGCTTCTCTTCCTGTGCTGACTTTAATCTTGACTCACACTTCTGCTGAGCTGCTGCCACCACAGAGCTGTAGAACAGCAGCTATGACAGAAGGGAGCAGTGCCCCATCCAGCTCCATCTCACTGCCCTGGGCAGAAGCCACTGTCCTGGCAAAGCCCACATTCCCATCCTCTGACCTATTCACAGTGACAGCAATCCTGGACCAGTCTGCAAGGTGCACCAAGTGGCAGCTGCTGCAGGGAGGTAGGGGAAATGCATCCGCCTGAGCAAAAAAAGGAGATAAATTGCAGGAGGGTATGAAAAGGACGAGACCTTGGGGTCTCAACTCTAGAATCACTCCTACATTAGCTTCTGTCCCCATAGAAAGAGTGTGGTGCAGAGAAGACAGAGTAACTTGTAGGATGACAACTTGCATCCACGGGAAGTTAATCCAGGAGGCGGTCATCAAAACGCCAGTTACTCAAGCAGTTCCAGTAATCAGATGGACAACTATCATGTCCTAGTATGTCTTAAGGAGAGGCCCAAGAACCATGAGGCCAAGTGAAGCTGCAAGTCTGAACTAAGCTCAGACAGATGTTAGAGCAGACTGGAGAAACCCAAGAGTGTCATTTTTACTTACAACTAAATGTACTTTTTTTATAAGTCTCCCTTTCCTAAATTCTTCCTAAGGAAGAATTACCCAAAAGATATGTACGAATCTGGGGAAAAAAATATTTTAAATGTAACACTTTTAGCACTTCTTGCCGCAAACCAGATGTGAAACTCTTCTTTCTGATTGAGAGTGGGTTTAGATTACGTGTTTGTTTTTTTTTTTTAAAGCAAATAGGTTGGTGCACAAAGGGTCATGCTCCTTTCAGCATCAACTTTCAAGAAGGTAAGTCCAGTGAAGGTGAAAAGCTGTGTGTCACTGCTGGTCCATATGAGGGTAAATGCATTCAGCAAGTTAGTCACTGTTAAAACTAGTATTAGTACAACTGACATAATTTAAGCACTTCACTCATCCACTCACTCCTCCAGCTGTAAGCAATTTATACAGCAAGAACAACTTAAAAAAAAAAAAAGACAAAAATCTACCAACTAGGCTGAGCCGCCATCCTCTCCATGTAATCCTTGGCCATACTGATGGCCTCGATGTTTTCAGGGTAGAGCACACAGAACATTGCCAGGGCCCCGAGGTTGTTGCCATAAATTTCATTCCAGCGAGCGCTGAACTCCTTTGGGTCCCAGGGAGGAAGGTACTCCAGGGGATTCGACAGCATGGTTTGCACTGCTTCAATCAGACGAGCCGCAATGTGCTGGTGCGTGGTGCTGGCCTGCAGACGCAGAGTCTCCACGTCCCCCTTGGAGAAGTAGAGCATGGGGTAGCTGTCATAGTTGGCATTGACAAAAGGAACCATTGCGTCTTGGTCCTCCCTGGCGCCGCAGGCAAAGGCAAAGCAAACCGCGTGTATGAAAAACACACTTGGGGCTCCCCGTGTGTGAGTCCTCATTGTGGCATCAGATCTCCAGGTCTCAGTGGCAGCCAAACCATCTTTGAAATGTCCTGTGGTAGGTGGACATGAAAGAATGGGTTAGAAAATGAATCTGTGAGACGCTAATTCAGGAAATTCAGATGAAATCGTATTTCCTACAGATTGCTATCTTGAGGAAATACGATTCCATCTAAAGAACCCCATGTATTGTCCAGGTGACTTTCAAATAATTTCTGTATGAATACTTCAGTTGAAACATCTACCGAGCAATTCATCTGAGAGAAAAAGCTGTAGATTTTGAAGAAAGCCCCTTCCTTCCCACACCTTTCCCTCTAGTAGCTGATACCAGCTGAAGGGACACAACAACAGCTCTCGTACTCGAGATTTTGAATAATTGCAATGGTGCCTAATATGAAGCAGTGCTGACTGTATTGGCAAGCGGAGAAGGGCGGGATGGGAGGAGGAAGGGGGAGAGCCAGGGAGCTGGCAGCAGCCAAGTCTGCGTGCTGCACTGGCTGATGTTAGCAGCTGGAGAGGGAAAGATGAGGAATGCTGGAGGTTTGCGCTGGGGTCACTTCATACCGTGCTTAAGGCCTCCGGTTCTGACACGTCCTCATTTTAAAAAAAGAAAAAAAAAGAGCAAGTCAGGAGTCAAAAAGGGAAACAGTAAGTGGCAGAGTCTTAGAAAAACAGCTGAAATACTTTGCCTTCCGGGCATTTAGGGGTTTGCGTTATTAGTATTTTTTTCCAAGGGGCTTTCCTTTTTACATATGGAGATTTACTGCCAGTTACCAAGAAGGCGGAACATTGAATTAAAATGCATATTCTTCTACATACATGACTTCTTGAAATGTGCTCAAATGGGAAACCTATGCAGAGGTAAATGCAATTTAAACATAGTAAGTTACTTTGTAGAAATTACCAACTATCTGGCCTAAAGTCACAGATAAAACATGGCCAAGATCCCCCTGAGGAAAGCCAGAAAATTCCTAGAATTCTTACGAGGGAAAAGGTTATGGAAAGCAGGCTAAAGTGAGACAGTTTTATGTAAATAATGAACAGTAGTTTTCAATTATTAAAAAGAGAAATAGAAGGAAAGAAAACCTACAAACAGCTATCATTTTTTTGTCCCATGGAAAACCTGTTTCATAGGATTCAGTCATAAAACTTGTAGGAAGTTAAAGTACAAAGGAACCTTTTACTTCTCCCCACAGGTCCCTATTACATAGCCAATATTTTCTAGTAGAAACTGAGGCTGCTAAAACCTTATTTAGAGACCCACATCCTGTTTCAACAGTCATTAATATGAGAAAACTTTGACAGACAAGGACCCTTCACAACTACTGGGTGCCCAGATATTTGTGCTCAGCTCCTAAAATTAATTTGGGAGCAAACATCTTTGGCCAAGAAATACACTATTTCTTGTGCATTCCTACTTAGGGCACAAATAATATTGCACTCTGTAACTGCTTAAGTTTATCTATTACAGTGAGCAGCATAATTGCTTAAACAGAGCGTAATGGAAGATGGCATTTTCATAGTATTTTAATGCATTTTGCAAGTACATTTTGCCCTCTTTTGGATGTAAACCAATTATTACAGGACACACTATCACAGGCTGGTGTATTCGGTAGCAATTTTACTACATCTACATAGTCTGTCACCACATACAGACAATGAAAAAAGACACATGCACCATAGTTTATCCAGACATACTCAAATCTACTTGTATTCTCCTCTATAATGAAGGAAACTATATAACAGTATATTTTGACAGGAAGGAGGTAAAAACCAGCCAAACCAATTTGTTATGGTTGAAACATGATGTCATATTTTTAATTGGTGAACAACTGCTTTGTCGTAATAATAAAAAAACCCACTATAGTTTTTTTAAAGCCTCTGTGATCCTTTAGAACTGTGGGCAGTGGAAAGAACCTAAAAAATAACAAAAAAAAAAAGATAAAATGCTTGTAGCTTTTTCTGTGTTAACCATATATTGAAAAAGTTTCCTGGCCTACACAAGCAGAAAAAAATCTCAGCTAGCAGTAAGGACTTCATGCATTCTTTCCTTTGGTTTGATTTCTGTAAGTACTTCTGCACATCAGTGAGAATTGAGAACATGCATAAATTTAGGGATGGTTTTAAGAGTTCCCTAAATTAAAGTATTTCTGACCAACAATTAGGGAATATACAGTAAGGTTTCCCAGAACTCCTCCTTTTCAAATCTGAACACACATTTCCCAGCATTACACCATCATCAAACACATCCAGTGTTGCCAAAAAGTCATAGTCTGTACTCTTGAGTATTCAATAGCCTCCCTCATTTTCACCCTTCATTCATGTGCACATTTCACAGAGAAGGTAAACCCTTTTTTTTACCTTTAGACTGCACCACGTTGTTTAGGCTAAGAACAGAATAACTGGAAAACCAACCTATTGTATATTCATAAGCAGCTTAATCTGAGTCAAGATCTGGAAAAAAGTCAGTAGGCAGTGACAAAAGCAGGAGTACAAAATAATTTGTTCTCAGTTAAACTCTACTGACACCCTTCCTACGATATGAAGACAATAACTCAGAGCAGCCACGACTCAGAAAGGACAGTGAGCCCTGTCCCACAACTTTGCAGGGCTCAGCCTGGTGTCACTGATGGACGGGAGGAGGCAGCTGGAAAGGAGTACACCTTCCTTTCCAAGCAAACCTCTGAACCTTGATTATCAGCATAGCCTAGGTGAAGCTGGATCTGTGCAAGTGAGTGTCCTCCAGCTTACCGATTGTGAGTGAACCTGATAAAAGTTTGATATATAGGACTTGGAAGAATAGGAGTCTGGGCCTTCTGATGATTTAACGTGCACTCACAATACCATTTTTTAAAGCTAAAGGAATTTCTTACTCTCATATTACACTGCATCATTACCAGCCACATCTTCCAAGAAAAACTTTACCAAGCAACTCAACCTTTTCTGAAAACAAGGGGGTTTTATTCAGTTGGGAAACCATGACCTGATAAAGTATTAAAAATTAAAAGGAGAATGAAGGATGCTTGCCCATGGAAGAAAACGCTAATATACAATGTGCTTTGAAAATGTTGTCGTTTAATCCTAGATTGAAAGAGCATTTTGCATGATTCCCACTCCACTGCCAGCAGAAACAAACAGTAAAAAACATCAATTATTCCAGAAAAAAACACCCAAAACAGATTAAGTTTTAACTAGTTTAGTTCTCCCCATCTGCATCAATTGGTAGATGTTCAGCTGTAGTCAAAAAAGAAAGTCTTGTAAAATTGAAACCACAAACTAAACTAAACATTGGTTTATACAGATAAATTTACCAAATAAACTATTTAAAAGAAATGGGAGGCCCATTTACTCCTGCCACATGTGCATAGAAACGTCTCTTCATCAGTGAGAGCAGAGGGGTGAGAAAGGAGCAGAGGAGGGGGGAGAGGAAATGATGGCACTGTTAGAATCACCAGCTTGCACAGCTGTCTGCCCTTGAAGCAATCTGACCTTCTTGTGGGTGATTAAAAATTAAAAACAGGTAAAGAACTGTGCCTTTCTGTAGTATCAGTTCTGAAGAGCCACTTGCTTTGTAGCTGCTTTTTACTGGGACCACACTTCCATGACTTCTCAAAAAGCAGAAGTTGCAGGTGTCTCTGCTGGCATCTCCCACGCCAGCCATGACCCACCTCTGACATGGATATCTTGTCAACACTTACAGTCAGGAACAAAAAAGCTGGGATTTCAGATGACTAAAACTTCCACGAACTGGAGGCATATCAACGCCACAGATTACTCAGGTTTCTGAATAAAAGATCTTCCCAGAGCTGGGACATGGACACGTCAGACTCTTTGTCTTCTTTTGGGAGGCTACTATTTTCCACAAAGGCTACAGTTCTCATTATCGTTACCTCAGATACCTGAGAAACAAATGTTTGTGTAAGAAATGTGTTCAAATATTTAAAGGAAAATCTGTTCCACCATACTGACAAAAATCAAATCTTCAGGTTCAGTGTGCAAACTTTTACCTTAGACAATGACCTCTGAGTCAGCACGGACTTAAATTTCACAATTTCTTTGCACTTCATAAATTATTGACAGTGAAAATGAACTTTTTTTACTCAACTTTTTTCAATGCTTGTAATATTATAATATGCAGTTTCATTTTGAACAACACAAATTACATGACAAGAACTGATATTAAAACTAAAATAAGCAATTTTATCACCCAGTGCTAAAACAGGTAAGAAAGTCATAGATATTTTAACAATAAATGGTCAACCACAAGAAACAGCTGCTGTCCTACCAAAACTGTGAAATTAATAGGTAACAGTGCAATGAGATGTGTGTGGAATCTTGTTCTATTAAATGGAGAGGGACATGCAACTTTTTGTCCCAATGCTGACAACTGCCAAAATGTAACACAAGGAGCAGTAGGTTAGATCACAGCAGAGAAAAGCAAACTTCTGTAGGGACTCCTTTTCTTTGCACTTTGCACTTTCAAATACCTGAAATATCTTTTCACACACATTGCAATTGACTTTGTTGCTGATGAGAGGAGCAGAATCTATAACACGGAATCTATCAGTTGGAAATTTTGGTAACATTATATAATGGTAATGTTCTAAAATCATGGCAGTTACATCAACTGAAGAGCTATTTTGTTTGCAACAAAGTCGGTTTTACCAGCAATCTAAATATTTTGCAAACATATTTAAAAATGAGAGAGCAGTTAAGTCTTCTAACTGAATCCAATGACATTTCAGTAAAAAATGCACGGTAAGTCCATGAAAACAGAGAGATGAAAGGGTCAATAGAGACTAATTCCCATTTATATATTGCCATTTGGTTCCAGAGAAGCATATCCAATACAGCATAATTAGGTGGCAGATGGAGCAGAACCAATAAAACTATAATCTTATCTTTGTGCTGTAATAATCACAATAAATCTATTGACCAAAGTCCCAAGCTGTACAGCTTCTACATCAACAAGCAGTACTGCTGAGACCCTTTCAAATCTGAGGGGCAGGACACCAAGGCGGGAAACTCTCACATCCCAAGAGTCAGGAGCAGTCAGGAGTCCTTCACCCACCTTTTGGTTGGTGAGCTAAAACCAGTGATTACCTGGCTCTCCAATAAAAATACTGGAAAGGTGTAAAAATCACTGCTTAAAACTTGAAAAATACCCATTACAACCTTAACCTCAAGGGGACATTACTTCATTTCTTCCTCTGATTTTTTCACTATGAAAAACATGCTACATCACAATTATATAATTTCAAAGGTATTTCAAAACTTAAATACTGACATCCCAGTATAATATAATAAATATAATTCAGAATGACATCTGCCATAAATAAAGTATAGCTCAGGTACATAGGTGTTACTACTGCACTTGTTCTGAAATCATCTGAAACACCTTGAAAGAAGCTTTGTATCAACTTTTATGTCTGACTAACAGCTGTGCTATGAAAATCCTAATGGCAACCAGAAACAGCCAGTTCCTATAGGGATTATCAGTATATGACATCATGTCAGCAGTCAAGATTTAAACTTGTGTCTGTCCTTTGATCTAACACAAAATTAAATGGATCTGTGTAGAGCAGTACACAGCCGTGTCAGACCATAATTCTGGGAGAATGGAGGGTTGCATTCGTTCTCCACCATGCTACAGGTAAGACAGCAACTGCAAAATATTTTTATAAGTTCGCAGTAGGATGTGTAAGACATCTGTGATGAAAGTTTCATGTTAATTCCTTTCAGTTAAAAGCTTGTCAATTTTATCACTGTATATATAAATTAACAGGGCATACACACACACACACAATCTGAATGCATAACCTTCTCTCTGCCTCAAGCAAAAACATGATTTAAGTCGTCTGCATGTCCAAACCATAATCTGGGAATTTAGAATTTCCTTCTATTTTGCAGTTTATCCTCCTGTAAAAATGCTTTCTCAGTAATTTTTTGGTTGCACTAACACTAATTTACTGGCATATTTTATTCCATACTTCACTCTATAGAATGAGTAAGGAATTAATTTTGATATCCAAAATCCTGCAGATGATCATTCCCAACCAGTACAGACATGCTTGTTAAGGCATCCACATTCAGCGAATGAAAGCCCAGTCACTTTTACCATGAAAGGCTTAAACCTATAAGCTACCACAGAAAGACTTCTTCTAGAACAGCAGTGCTGCATCCTGTGCTGACTTAATTTCAAAAGGCCATTTCAATAATCAAAATTAGGTTTTGTTTTTACTTCGAAATGTTTTCACAGATGTTAACACTATAGGAAGGCAGTTTGAGACTTTTCATCTAGGCCAAGAGGATATACTCCCTTACCTTTAACGTCCCAGAAGTCAATCAAAGCACTCATTCACGTGTTACACTGTTACAGCATGTAGGGCACCTCTGGGGTTTAGGACTAGGACAATAACAGGCACTTCAGAAACACAGAACAAAGGTTCCTGCACAATCTGGGTGGTGAAACAATATTCCTTTGGCAGCTACAGAGAAGTAACTTGTCTTCCGGGCGCTTGCGCAGAGACCCACTCGGGCTCAGTAAGGCTGTGAACCCTTTGGTGTGGGGTATTAGGAACAATGTTTAGGGTTTCCTCTGAAAGCAGCCCACAGCCCTAAGGCACAACCACCCGTCACAAGAAGGGAGTAAGGCAACAGAATGCCCGGGGCAGACTGGACCTCCATGTGGATCCAGTGGTACAATCATGGAGCGCAAGAGGGACTGGAAAAACTTCACAGGGTAATGGCAACGCCCAGGAGGTGCAAATAAAGGACAGGAAAAAATAATCATACATGCAAAAGGGAAAAGCCAATTTACTGCTGTCAGAATTCCTCCTTGTGCCTAACCCGCCCCAGGGAGTTGCATGCCATCCCTCTTCCCTCACTTCTGAGGAAGCTGATTACAACACCAGAAACTTCTGATACCAAAACAAGTGTTTTCATTTCAGACTTTAACTTTTATCCTCTTTCCAACTAACTCTTCTTTGCGGGCCTTGACCTTTACTCTTCCAAATACTTGTAAATATTTTAAGTCCCCTCATTTGTTGTTCTTGACTATGTATAATTTACAGTTTTAATATTCCCTGCTTATTGTTTTAATTGTCCTTCATTCAATTGTCTTCAAGATGTAAACAAATTACATGGTTCTGCTGGAGTTTTACAAAGCCTGTTCTCACTCTCTGTATATCTCTATCTACAAACTAGAGTTGCTGAAGATATAAAATATTTTTATGTGTAAAGCATTTCCACAGAACTTCATATTAATAGACGGGAATTCTAAAATGCATCATATCCTTCAGTTGCTATGGGATCAAAGCTCATTTTAACTATGTTTCCATATCCTGTTTATGACTCGGTGTTGCATACAAAACAATATTAATATCTTATTGTTATTTTTATTGTGATGGTTTTGGCTAAGGTAGAGTTAATTTTCTTCATAGTAGCTGGTACAGGGCTATGTTTTGGATTTGTGCTGGAAACAGTGTTGACAATTTAGGGATGTTTTAGTTACTGCTGAGCAACATTTACACAGTCAAGGACTTTTCTCCCTCTCCCCCCACTCCAACAGCAAGGGGGCCAAGGAAGTGCAAGGAGTTGGGAGGGGACAGTCAGGACAGCTGATCCCAAATGACCACAGAGATACTCCATAACATATGATGCCATGCTTAGCATATAATATTGGGAAAGAAGAAGAAAGAGAGGTGCATTCAAAGTTGCAGCATTTGCGTTCCCACGTAACCATTATATGTGATGGAGGGGAACAAACAAGTGGCTGTGTGGGGCTGAGCTGACAGCTGGGATTAAACCATGGCAATCATATATATTAAATTATTGTGACAGCATACCGGAGCACCAGCAAAGTCCAAAGATGCTTATGCTAGTCAATTTATAAACCTAAGGAGTCTGCAAACTAAGCAATTTAAACCAACACTTACTTTTATATTTCTACAGATAATCTTAAGAGTGTGAGTATGCAGACCCCAAACGTGTACTCACACAGAAGAGCTACTGGTTCATTTGTTACCGGATAAACATCACTGTGTTCGTAGACCTAAACTGTACCACCCTACCTGGTAGCTGCACTTCTCTACTGATGAGTATGTTGTTCATTATTATTGATACAATTCTGTTGTTACCTCTGCTGCCATCTCATTATCTTGGGTTTCTCCGCAGAGAGATAGAGCATATAGCTCCTCTCTTTCCCCATGGATATAATATACACGTACTCAGATGCAACTGCTTTTCTCAGGGTACAAACTTGGACAGACAATAAAATGTATTGTCCTGTAGTTCCTTCAGAGCTATTATCGTCCTCAGTGCTCCCCAGAACACCCTTAACAAAAGCCTTGATAAAAGTGATGATTACATTTTCAAGGACAGAAGCCTTAACTGCAGATGGAGTTAAACTGCTACATTATTCCTGCAAAATGTAGGTACTCACAGTGTGCATGAGCAATCTGTGAGCAGGTTCAACACAACCATTAAATTATGGGTTAATTTTGAAATTTAATTATCTCATTTCTGATTGTAAGTTGCGGAGGCATGGCTCTCATAGCAGAACTGAAACCGGACAGATCATTTTGGTAAAAAGTGTGATGAACCATGATTGCAAGGATATGATTAAAAGGCTTTAAAGGAACACAATATCCACAGAAATGCCTGTGAACAACTTTTCAAAATACTTTAACAACTCTAGGCAGCCACTTGATTAGAAAGCTGAAGGCAGCATACCAGGTTTATATAAAATGTTCAGCATTTTTAATATTTCTGATAAAAAACCCCCAAAAATAAAAGCATAAACCAGGCCAACCATGGTGAAAGAACTTGTATGTTAAAATTACATTTCTCTTGTACAGAGATACAACACCCACCAGAGTCAAGTGACCAGGGTCCCTACAATCCTTTGCCTACTCTAAGCAATGCTACTGCTGATTCCTTCTGTATACTGAGTCTAAGCAAGGGGAAAAACACAAAGACCAAACAAAGGTAATTTCAGACTGTGTACAAAATAGTCACATTGTGCCTGTGCTTTCACACCTTACCATGGCCCAAGAGTCGATGGAAGTGTCATGCCAGCACCTGATGTGAGAATTATTTCCAGTGCTCTGTCCTTCATGTGATTCCCAAAATGACCAAACCCCTTTGGTCAGCTCTCCGTTACCAACACTTCACTTCTCCTAAACTTTTACTGACAAAGCATTCATGAGAGAGATCTCTGGTGGTACTTGCTAAATCTCCTTTTTCCTAGCAGGCTTCTCTGCCCAGTTCTCATCCTGCACACATAACCAAATCTGCTCAAAGTGCAGTGCCCCAGTGTTTGGGGTTTTACAATGCAGCACTGTCGCACCTCAACATATCCCAGTTGGGCTTAGCTATGCTAAGAGACATCAGTACAAAGTTTACCCATATAAACAGAAAACTGGCTCAAAGTGAGTCAAATGCAGAGTCTATTAAATTATTTATATTAAATATGTGCCTACAGCCTTGAACACAAATTGGCACCATGGTTTAACAGCTTTAGGAGACTCTGCTGCTGTAACTATGCTGTTTAATCTATCTCAGCTGAAAGGAGACAGCAAAGAAGGTGAGAACAGCCAGGACAAACTTGATGCTGAGATACCATATTTACCAATTAAATAGAACTTGCTAAGAAAGAGTCATAATCTCTTTCACTCACCAGACACTTGCATTACCAAGTCTAAGCAAGAAAACAATGGTTACAGAAAGTTGTTTTTTTTCTTTATTTTTTAATTCCTTCAGCGTCCCCTCTCCCAACCTCTCCTCCCCAAAAGGCTTTATTTCTTGCAAAATATCCAGGAACAATAGCAATAGTAACTAGATTTATTTCTGCTCATTGCTATAGTATGCTGTGGGTGCCAGATGTGCAAGTTTCCATACACAAGCCTAAGAATGTGACTGAATTTTAGCTAAATGCAATCACTTCTGAGAGAACTTCAGTTTTATGGACAACTACCTCCTCATTTAACCTGAGTTTGCACTGCTCAGACTGCTGGGTACTGATGGATGTGACCATTTCTCTACTAGGATATAAACTTCCTATGTTCATTCACAACCCAACAGCTGCCTGGTGATATGAATGACTTTTTACCACCACTGATCTAGGTTTTATTTGAATTTAGTTTTTAAAAAGCTTATGAACTTGGTGTCATTGTCCTTGAGGAAAAGAAATGGTACACACAGACCTCATGAACCTTTAAAAAGTACCAAACCCAAGATGTCACTCTAAAACCAGCTTTTAGCTACTCCTTTTTACTTATAACTGTATGTAACCTATAAAAATCACATCTAACATTTGGCCAGGTAATTAAATACATTTTGCTCTCCATTGTAGTGCAGATATTTACTCAATATGTAGTTACAATAACTAATATACACTGCAATAAAAAACTGAGCTTGCCTAGGCAATCAAAATCTATCAACTTTTACCGTAGGCAATCAGTGGTTCAGTGCATGCATTTCTTTCTTGCAACATTCTCTGTAACCAAAGAATAGGTTGTAAAGGAGACTGTATATCAATGTGTAGTGGAAAATGAGCACCAAGTGTCTTCTGAGGTCAGTGTTCACAGTAGAGAACACAGACATGTTTAAAAACTATTATCATATCTTTCTCTCTTATTATCTAAAGAGCACTCAGGTGTTTCTCACGGCAATTCACATCACAATACTTCAAACAAAACAACAAAGGCAAGCTCTTACTTTGACTAACAAGAAAATGACATTTTTTAAAGGACCAGTAGCTCTGGCCCATTAAAATACACTGTGGTTAGTATATTTTGGTTTCACATCTTAGTGAAGTTTACAGAGAATCAAGACCATCCCAATCCAGACCTGCAACTTTGCTGACTTCCCCTAAATACTTAACTAATTCAGGTCACTGAAAAAAACATATATAAGCAATGAAACACAGTAAGGAAACTCTTAGTTGAAATAATACTTAGCACTTCTGTAGAAAGATGCACCCAAGGATCTACAAGTAGTTATGAAACAAATTAAATAATTAAACTTCTCAACACCGCTGTGAAGCAAGCAAGCACATTTATCTCTCTTACAAGGAAGAAAACAGAGCCATGGAGAGGTGGAGTGACTTGCCCAAGGCTACCCAGCTACAATCTTTCAGAGTAATAAACAGCATCTGAATTATTGACTCCCACTGCTGCCCTTCAGCTGAATTGTTCCTTTTTTGAAATACTGCAATGAGTTATAATAATAGTTGGCATGATAAACATAATGTGGCAATATTTAGGTTGAGATTTTCTTTGTCTTTGTTTAGACTACATTAAAATTTTAGTGTTATTTAAATTGCAGTTGATCTTAGTGTGACTGAAAAATCTCCCAGTTGAGCAATATTTCTTGTATTTCATTCACAGCTGTGTCTACTTTTTATGTTGCCATTCCTTATGGCTAAAAAACCAAGCCACTCCAACTGGAAAATGCAGGAAAATGTCATAGTTTTATATTGCTTCAAGAGGGAACGACAGAAGAACAGAGAGGGTGGTTACTTTCATTCATACCAAATTGAATTTTAAGAGTTGGCATGAGACACACCAAGTGATAATGCACTGCTTTCATGCAATACTAGCTACAAGAATTGCAACTTGCTGCCTGGGGCTGAGAAGACGGAGCTTCCCGAGTTGACAGCTCTGGTCCCAGGTCACTAAAAACTTTTTTTAAAAAAAAAATTTAAATAAATAAATAAAGAAGTGGCAGGAAGTTGCATCGGGCAAGTCGCTCTGTTCCTGTCTCAGCGTGCCTAGGTGCAAGACAAGGATGCTA
Source organism: Rhagologus leucostigma (assembly GCA_013397725.1). Taxonomy (NCBI): domain Eukaryota; kingdom Metazoa; phylum Chordata; class Aves; order Passeriformes; genus Rhagologus; species Rhagologus leucostigma. Next base: position 77,242 of record VZTD01005554.1, read on the forward strand.
CCGCTTACCTTTCACACACGCATGTTTGGGAGGCTGAACTCAGTAGCAAAAGGCTCGGAGGCTGTCGCGGTCGCGGTGCTGCGGAGGAGCAGAGCTGTTACCCACGGCGCCCACAGGTGAAGCTCCGCACAGAAAGCGCCACGCCCCCCCGCACGCACCCACCTCCCTCGGACACGCGGGGCCCGTCCTGCGGGTGCCCCAAGGGGGCAGAGCCGGGAAAAGCCCGTGCCTGCCAGGGGCTGCTNNNCCCCGGGAGCCGCGGCGGAGCGCAGGGGCGGGATGGAGGCGCGGGAGCGCTGCCCGCTCCGCACGGGCACTCACCGCCGGCGGCCCCTGCCCGGCGCCGGCCGCTCCTCGCCTGCCAGAAAGTTTCTCCTCCGCAGCCCCGGGGCACGGAGCGGGGAGAGGGGTGAGGGGTACGTTTTTCAACGCAGGAAGAAAGTGACTCCCCCTCTCCCGCTCCACCTCCCGCTTCCCCGCCCTCCTTCCGTACCTCTCCCCGTCCTCCTCCTCCTCCTCTCCTCCCCCCGCGGCTCCGCCGGCCCCTCACGCCATGGCGGCCCGGCGCGGTGGAGCCCGCCCCGCAGCTCCCCCGGTCCGGCCCGGGCGCTCCTCTCGCTCCGTGTGTGCCCTTGTGTTTGTTTATCCCTGGCGCGCACACGGCTTCTCCTCCCCCGCCCGTTCCTCCCCGGCTCGAACTTCACGGAAATGCCCTAATTCTCCCTTGTAGCGGGAGAACTCGTTTCTCTGCAGGGAATGTTTTGGTTCCAATACCGGCGTGTTGGCACAGGATTCCTTGGAGCTGGAGAGTACGGCAGCGGTACCACGGACCGGGCAGGGCGGCTGTGGAGGTGACAGCATCCCGGGTGTCCCATTCGTATGCATTATCCATCCTTAGTTCTGTCACCATACTGCGTGACAGGAATAGGACCTCCCACCCAAAAGTCCCCTCAAGCCAGCAAAGAAACAAAAAGCCGATTTGTCAATCTGTTCTTTTAAGTATGCTGTGGCTACTTACATAAAGGTTTCCCATGTAAAAGAATAAAAAAATAAAAGTGAAACGCTGTGACTGTTCAAGTCAGCCATCCCCACATTTTTCACAGCCACACAATTGAAGATACTTCAGAAAGTAATATAAAAGAAGATAAAATAAATTATCCTTTGGCACAATCTCTTTTCTTTCTCAGTCACTATAGCCAAGACAGAATTCGAAGTGAAGAATTCTGAATGTTTGTTGGGTTTTGAAAACTGAGCATGTTTTATTGACTACGTAACGAAAATAAAAATATTTACATGGGATAGATCATGGTGGTCTCCAACTACCTCAAGTTTACATCTCACAAAACACAGTCCTCATTTTAGTAATGTGTTTATTGATGTTACTGAATCAGTCAGCAAGCTCATAAGTGCTCAGTTCCCTGTTTTAAAAGGCAAAACCTGTTTTTTTCTGAGGATGGTTTTAAACAGGTTCATTGAGGTTTACAGTGTGATTTCCTGCTGTTCTGTGAGAACTAATAAACTTGTGGAAGTGAGACAAAACTAGAAACTATGAATTTCCCTTCACCCTTTCATTCCTGTCGTATTTCTCAGCAATATCTATTGACAATCTCAGCCCTAAAAAGTGTTATGCTGCAAACTCCAAAAGCAATGCCAGAACCTGGAATGAAGCCTTACTTTTTTACCAGTAATGACATGCCTAAAAGCACTGAGTGCTTCAGTTTCAGTCATGCAAACACTAGATTAATCATCAGAACATATCTTTCTGAACACCTATTTGAATGGTATTAGGCTCTACTGAATTGATAGTAGAGTTGTAAAATATTGATGTTGTGATACAAATGAACGTGAAGAGCTGCAGACCTCACAGTCAGACCAGATGTGGCAGATAGGCTAATTCTACTGGAATTTCTAAAATTATGAGGGTGCCTAAAGTGATCAGGAGGAAGGTGTTTAAGTACTTGTCATGTGTCTGCATCATTAGGTATGTAAATATATTAAGTACCTGTATATTAGTATAGTATATTTAGTATATATTATAGTATATTAAATATAGTATATTTAATTCCATCTAAATTAAATGGAATTAGCCCTTAAAATTCTGAAAAGCATAATGTCTGAATGGCTTTTGAAATCCTGCCCATGGATCTCTCTGTATTGTACAAAAACTGCCCTGTGCTGCCCTGTCATGATGAATACCCAGGCAAAGCACACCATGGCTCCCTTATAGCATGAGCTCTTGGTTTTCTTCCTCATAAGGGATGAGGTTGGATGTGCTGCTTGGGTCCAGCTCTGGTGCGCAGTTAGATCGTGGTGGAGATACCAACAGGGTGGAGAGCCACAAATCCTCTCTGCCTCACGTCCTCTTGTGTAAAACGGGGCTCATTTTACTTCCCGGTAACTCAGAGTGCTTGTCAGGATAAATAGATAAATTTAAATTTATGGGATGATTCAGCGATATCTAAGAGATGCAAGATCTGTCCACACTAGATTAATTGCAGCATTGCCACTAGTTATTTTGAAATTAAAATGTCCCCAGCTTTAGCAAGCATCATATACAGTGAAAGACTGAAAAAATTAGCATCAGAAATAGAAGCTGGAGGACGATTGCCTTCAGCTATGTAAAAGCTGCTAAAAAGAAGATAATAATCTCTTATCCTCATCCTCTGAAAACAGCATGTAAATTGCAGCAAGAGAAATTTAGGCTAGCTAGGATAAAAAAAAAGTATTTGTAAGAGTAAATAAAGGAGGAGTGAACAGCACCTCTCTCCTTGGAGGCTTTTTAAGTGCAAGTTAGACATATATTTGACAAGAATGGTTCAGATCTAGAAAGTCTGATGAATATTGCCTTAGAGCAAGGGGTGGACCAGATGACCTGCCAAGGTACTGTTTTGTGTGATTATGTTTAAAATGCTACTTGCACAGGCAAGATTATGGATCATCTTTGATCTCCTTCTGCCCTTCACTTCTTTAGCCACGGGTATAAACTCCTCTTGCTGAGGTTGAGTTTCTCTCCGTGGTTTGCTAGCCTTGCTGCATGCCCGTGGATTCAGTGCTGACAGCAAGAAGAAAACAATTAAGCAATGAAACAATGTCAATTTGGAGCAGCAACATTGGGTGGGATCCATCTAACCTCTGAACATGTCATGCAGTTTTGATCTATACTTGACTGGTAACTACCTCTGTTCTAGTCATGTTAGACTCTTGTTTATAACACTGCAGAGAAAAGTAAATTCTTTTACAGCAGAATTCATCTGACCTGTTTTAGACGTCTTCATTAGGATGTGATGAATCATTTCCCCAGGCTATCTATTCTTGCCACCAACCATAAAGTTGGTTTAAATGACTGACTCAGTAACAGACCATCATATATTTTCCATTCTCCTGGTGCTTCTGTCCCCAAAATTTTTCATTCCCTCTCTCCTTTCAGGTATCAAGCCCGTAGTTTATTTGTTCCTTTTTTTTTCGTTATTTTTAAATTTAATTTAATTTTATTGGAAAAGTCCCACTGAGGTTAATAGTTTTTGTAGCTGTCATTTCCTTAAATTGCATCATGTGATGCTGAAATATACAGCAACATGACCTTTTGCGTGGCATTGCTCCAGAATGGATTTTGGAAAGGAGCGAAATTTACCTATTGGTGCTAAGACCATTGACTTGGCCAGTTGTGCAGAGTAGGTTTCACGGAAATTGCTTGAAAACTGTTCAGGTCAGACACTGTTCTACTCCTGCGTCACATGCTCATTATTTTTACTTGGTCTTTATGGCAAGCCACATTACACGCAATGTCTGGTGTCTGTGTGACTGAGCCAAACGTGGGAAATGCTGCTCTTTCACAACAATGGCAAGTTTTTTAGGTCACGCTCATAGAAATCACTGTACACCTAACTACAGTGCATGTCTTGAAAATGTCTGTGGCATCAGAGACAGCGTGAGCAGCCACCTCTCGGTAGCATCTATCCTTTCTTCTTTGGGAAGGAAAAACTTCCAAGAAAGCCCAGTAGTTATCCGGCTTACAGGGAAGGGAAACACACTTTATTTTCCTCCTGCACTGGCAAGCTGGATTACAAGGATGTGAAGAGGGAACAAACCCTGGTTGCCTCAGTAGGACAGCGAGAAAAGAAGGCAGCAGGGGCACATGGACCAAGTGATGTAGGGCTCATTCTGAGGGAGACATCAAGTGTCTGCTGATGCTTCATACACTTAAAAGCCTTTGGTTCTCACTTTTTGGAGTTTGGATGTTTGGAGTTTGTTTCTCTCTCTTCCTTACTGAAGATGTTAGCCTAAAGAGGGAAGCTGTATATCATTCTACCTGTTCCACAAATGGCCATCCTTTTCTTTCTTCCTGCCTAGTCTATGTAACAGCATTTTTTTCTTCTTTGAATTTTCCTCTGTATGCTTGGGTGTGTTTGTTTTTGGTTTTTTGGTGGTTTTTTTTTGTCTTTTTTGTTTGTTTGATTTTTTGTTTTGTTTTGGGTTTTTTTTGTTTTGTTTTAAGTACTTGCCTCTCACTAAAGACCTCTGTGTTCTCTGTGTGATCTGTTTGGTCTCTAAGTTCCATGTAAGAAACACTTCTATATTTCTCATTAAGTCACAAAACTCTTCAAATGAAAAGAGAGAGAAACAAAAATTTCTCCAGATTCTTTCACTAATTCTTCAAAACAATTGATTTGGTTATGACCATAACCCTTCTGTTTTCTTTGCCTTTTGTGTCCAGCTGTGATGATTTCTGATCTTAGTGCTGTGAGCTGAAACCTGTAGGACAAGAGCACTAGGGCAGTGTCTTCTTGTAGCTGAACTGCAGAACTGCAAATCTGGATACTTGCATCTGAGATGCTCTGCCCAACTCTTCTCCTTGGACTTAGTAGCGCCAGCAGGCAGCTGAAGGCAGCTTTAATTTTCCAATCTTATCCCAGTTCCAGACACATATGGGAGAATGTTGGCTATCTCCTGTTTTCCAACCAGGGTGTGGACCAGACAGTGTCCTAACTGTTGTTCCTGCTACATCCTTAAAGTTTATGAGGCTGTTGCATGATTCATTCCATTTAATATTTGGGCATTGGGGGTTCTGGCTCACTACAGGCAATGGATAGAAACAGTCACATCTCCAAAACTAGCATGAAAAGGAGTTGCCTGAAATCAGCCCTAAGAATCAGAAAAAGTCTGATTCTTAGGGGTGATTTCCATCAAATTTCAGAAATTTGGAAATCACGTCTAAGCTCATCAGGATACCTGTCTGGTTGGGGCACATTCAGTGTGGCACAAGGCAATTTCTCTCACAGGAAAATCCTTTGTCTGCTTCTACATCTACAGACTAGAAATGCTTCTCTTTTTCCCACAGATGCAGGCTTTTACTCTTCTACTTCGTGGTAGCCAAAGTATCAGTAGGGTAGCTGGAAGGGGAAAACACTAGATGTTTCCTAAACAGCTCTTCTTTGTATGTAAATGGGACATCTTTCTCTGCTTTACATTTCCTTTCTTTCCCTCTTTCTTGCTCTCACCATGTGTTCAGCCTGGTTTAGCCTGAGGCCAGCAGACAGAAAGTCAGATGAAAAAAAATTCCTGCAGATTTCTTAAGGAATGGGAAGCTGCAGCATCAGTAATCAGAGGTAAAACATTTGTGAGTGGAGATAGATTCATGGTCCTGAGATGTGTCAGGAAGACAGTAACCATAAAGCAGGTACATAGGCATTTAAATGGGAAGTGCCAAGAAATACCTTGATCCAATAAAAAATTACTTCCATCGTCTGTTCTGTGCCTTTTAACAGCAGAATCCATGTTACTGCTTTTACATTGCTGTAGATGTGAACAGGGTTTAGGTTTATCTTCTTCTAGCAGCTGTCCGTCTGCCTAACTGGCCTGCTCGTTCTTTAGCACATATCCCTTCTTTTCTCTGCTGATGATCAAAACAGGTTGGAGAGGTGCAACTCTCCAGCAGCATGTGGCTCTTTATTTATTTGAATTGGTTGTTACCTTATGTTTTCAAATGTGTGACCTTTCTCAACATGTATGATGAGTGTCAACTTCTCTTCTTCCAAATTTCTTCGAGGTTATAAATCAAGCATCATCCCCTGGGAGCACAAACTGTTAATGCTCATACCAAGAGGAACCTTCCAAAGCCAGACTTCATCAGTGCTCTCTTAGAGCTGACTGCCACAACCTCCCTCTCTGGATGCCAGATATGTCACAATAATGTTTTCCATTTGTAGAATGCTGTTTTCAGTGAAAGGCATTTTTAAGGCTAGAACCCACCTATTTTATGGAGTCACTTGGTATGTGGAAAGCCAAGCAGACAACTAAACAACTGCTGGAATTCATAAAAATTTTTACAAGGTGCTTACTTATCCCCACTCCAGTTCTACAGTTTCATAGTCCCATGTCTCTCTCCTCTTCCTTACAGTAGAGACACGTACATGAAAAAGGTTTGTCTCAAGAACTGTATTCAAACTTGTCGCTGATTCTCCATTTCTCTTTGTAATCTCCTCCCTCTGATTTACTGCATTCCATTTACTGCAGCCGAGACTCAAGGGTGAGATATTAGATCAAACACAAAGAAAGGCATTAAAAACTAATTTCTGCTTAAGTATAATACTTACCTATACCTACCTATCACTGGAGTGTACTGTAGTGATCAGTTCTTCACACTTGACTCTAAAACAATGGTGCTCAACAACTGGCGGCTCTTGTTGCAGTCATACACACTCCCTAAAGGCAGTTCCACTACTGCTCTTAGTTTTAGGGCCTTCATGAGGTTGTTGCACTAGTCTGCATCAATAATTGGTTATTGTTTCTCTTGTTCTGGGGCTTTTGGGGCATTGCTGCTGAGTATTTCAGGGGCCCCTGTAACCAGCTCGTGATGGGTCACTCATACACACAATCCGTATTTGCCGAGTTCCTGGCAGCGTGCTCTGCACAGCAGGGGTTTTTAAATGTGTGCACAACACAAATATCTATTACATACATACAAATACTTCTGCAGTTACATTTAAGAATATCTACCTAACAATGGTCATATTAATAGTTATTAAGTCTATTTTCTTAAATTCATGTAATTGTCTTCAGGTTACTTTTTTTTCCCCCTCATTTTGTGTATGGATTAGTATCAGTAATGTACCAGCTGTCTCCAAGCCCCGCACAATAACAGGAGAAAGATTAGTTGAAAGAGGAAAATCCCACACAATAGATACATTTTGGTAATTATTATTTTCTGAGATATATGTGAACTCCTTTCTCTGATACTCTCTAGACGTCTATAGCCCTGTTGATCTATTATGGTCAGCTCATGCTGACCCTCAGCCTTTTTGTCCTTGAGCTCCATCTATACTCCGTTTTCCATCACCTGTCTAATACTGATCTAGAGATTTCCCTGGTTACTGCCTAAGAGTGCTTAGTTTATTTAATTGACCTAAAACTCCACATCTCCTATGAAAAGCAGATAATTCCCTCATTTCCTTAGTCTCTGGGTTCCCATGTCATGGCATCCTACCCTTTAATTGCTGACTGTTCATGTGTATACATTTTCTGGGCAGCTTTGAGGGAAAAAACAGAGATAGAAGTTCACTGCTGCTGTCTCCAACACTGCTGTCTCCAACATTGCTGCAGCTGCTTCAACAGCAGCCCTCCAGTAGGTATTTTTGAGGCCTCTGTCAGAATAAGATAAAGAATTTTTTATCTCTTAATTTCAGAACATATTGTTTCTTTTCACAAAATTTACAGTAGCATCTCCTTTCTCTGGATTAGTATAATTTGCAGGCTGCTTAGCACCCAGGAGTGCACATTTAATTTCTCATTGTGGGCTGAGGCTACAGGGGATGATAGAGAAAGAAAACTGAAACTCTCAGGTATTATTTTGAGATAAAGCAAGAAAAGAATTGCTATATTCACCCGTACTTTTATTCCTCAGAGATGGTGGAGGCTTTAGAAATTAATCTTTTAATGTAAATTTATTAAGCACATGGAGTCCCAATTTTTAGAGTTCCTTAAGTGCTGTGACAGAACAAGGTCTACTGAAAGTTAATGGACTTACTTCCTAAAATACACTCTGAAAATACCACTCTCATAAATTTTGAACAAGAACACCTATATTTTTTCCTCCTGTATACAGTGTAAAATAGTTTATGATTTTCTTCACTCTTTAAAGGAATGTAAGTTCTCAGCCTTGTAAGGGGGAATCAAATTGAGTGTTTAAGTGCTTTTACTCAACATTTAGTAGGCAGTGGAAAGCAGAAATACCTTTCTGGCCAGAGAATCTGCTCCAGCCGGGCTGTTGGAGCTGCTGTGCAGACTGCTGCTCCATTTGTGCTGTTGCCATTTCATGTCTTGCAACCTCTAGTTTGCAGAAGGGGCTGGAAGCCATCACATCGTTTTGAAGTGGCTCCGATGGTTTCTCACCCCTGTGCAAGTACTTAAAAGTTGTTGTGGCCATGTGTGAGAGAGCCATGTGTGTGCTGCGGCAGCGGGAGTGGGAGGCATGAGGGATTTTTAGCACAGTTCTGATTAAATCAGTTTAGCTGAAGCAAGGCAGAAGTTAAATGTGCTGCTTCAGATGTTTGCCCTTCTGTGAACTGTGACATCTGGCCAGCTGTAAAACCTCTGTGGTCTTGCCACGACTGCCAGAGAATGGCCGTGGGTACCCACTTCATACTGGAAAGATTTGCCTTACACCTTTGCCCCATATTCAGGAAAATGATCGGTCATGCTGGCCACAGCACCAGTTCTGTAGGCAGGAATCCCCAGCTTGCCCTGTAAAGACGCTAGCAAACTTTTAGGGCTGGAAATCTCTGAGTCTGTTTAACTTCCTGGATTCCATCTTATTTTGGCCCTAATCCAGGCTGTTTTCCAGTTAAACATTTCTATTTATAATGCTTACCAAAAAACAGGATTTGTTTCTTGCTTCAAAAACATTCAGAAGAAAACCTCTTTCTAAATTTTTTTTTCTCTCCTGTGACTCACCAAGGGGGTTTGATGTTCCACTTACTTAGAATTGCAGAAAACAAAATTACAGGCAACTGGATTTATAATGGGATTTAGCCTTTCCCCTGGGGGTTCTGGATCAGCTATGTGCTTGCTGGAAGGGCTGGTCTATGGCCAGTTGTTAGCAGTAGATGTCTGTGGCTACACCATTTTAGCCATTATACCATTACAGCTGGCACTCTCCGCAGACGTAAGGTTCCTGTAGCTTAGCCATGTGCTTTCCCTCCTAAATCTGATGCCATGAGTCAGCTGAAATGCTATTGGCCTCCAGGAATGTGTACAGAAAGAGGCATATTTTGTTTTAAAAGTCAGTTGCTTAAAGGTACTGTAAAACTTGTCTTGCTCCTTCCATGATGCTGAGGAGCAGCAGGCTGCCCCATGCCATGCTGCCTTCCCAGGGAAGTCAGAAGCAACATCTTCCCATCAGATCCCTCTGGTGAAGCGTCTGAGACTTCCACCTTCTTGCACAGAGGTGACTTTATTTCTAAACTTGACTTTCTGAGAAACTGTGCTGTAAAACATCAAGTTTTACACTTACTGTGTTTTTGTTCCCTGTGGTGGCAAAAGAGAAGCTCAGATGTCACCTTCCTGCTGGTGGCATCTCCGCTAATTAACATATTCTTACACTCTGCTGTTGTTTACCTTGGTATGGTTTAATGCATACTTGGCCTCAAGAGGAAAGACTTAAACTAGATTTGGGAATGCTGGTTCCCGGTACCTGTCGTCAGACAGTTTTTTTTCTGGGAATTCCCTTAAGAATTACTACTGCACTACCACAGACCTGGGACTCAGGCGAGCTAGAGAGCCCCATCAGCCTGGGGAAGGAGCAGTCTCAGAAGATCCTGTGTCCAGCAGTGCCCCCCGTGTCTGCCACGGATAATCTGCCTGCGTTCGTTTATTTAACTTCTCACTAGGGATGAAGAAGCCTTCAGTTCCCAGGAAAAAGCCCTATTCAGGAAACCCGCACTGAGCTCTGCTGTGCATCCAAGATGACTTCCCTAGCAGTATTAAAGGTATTAATTTATTAAAGTTTTTGGTTGTTTTATATGTCTTATGCTGAGCAGGTCAAGTTTTGTTTTGTTCGAGGCTGTAGCAAAACCTGTCCTTGCACTGCTTTGAGACAAGCTTATCTCCCCTTTCTCATACTGCCACTTAGCTATAAAGTAAATTCAGAGAACATTTGGGGTTTTTTTTCAGAAATAAATTCTCTTTATTTTAAAATCCAGACACGTGCTTTATGCCAAAACAGACACCAAAGCAGACTTGGTATTCATCTCTGGTTTTAAGCAAAACTGTGGCTTTCAGGGCTGTCTAACCAGACACAGTGATTTTAATGAAACTTTACAACTTCATGTCTCCCTGCCGATGCTCAGGATAGTTTTGCAGGCACTTCAGCAACTTTTCTGTCAATGGCCTCTCACAAGAAAATCCAAGAAATTCCCAGGGGTTAAAAAAAACAAAGAAGAGAAACGGAAATACAGAAAAAGCATAGATGGTGTCTTTACAGTGTCATATTAAATATGGCCAGCTCTCTACCAATTTTCTGCCATGTACATTTCTTCTCCCTGATTCTTCATGCCATTTCCAACAGCTCTCCTCTCGCCACAGCACCAACTGCCTTCTCATTCCTCCACTGCCAATCTCTACTTTGTAATATATACAGGTATATATACTCTATACCTGTATAATTTTCACAGATTCTTGAATAGAAGAGTCTTTAAGTAAGAGGAACTACTTTTTGGGCCACCACTTCAGTTGTTTTTCCCAAGTTTTCCTGCAGCCAGAGACTATGGTGGCACATGGAGTCGTGCTTACAGTAGCTTTCTGTTATCCTCTTCTTTCTCTGCTACTTTGAGGTCCTTCTAGCAGCAAGTGCAAATGGCTGGTGACAGCCTTTGCCAAAGATGGGTATATGTATTTTTTCTGGTAAGCTTTGTGTTCAGGCTGTCCTTAGAAACTGCCACTTTTCCATTGAAAAAAATACTGCTTCTCCGCTGAGACCCCAGGACTTAGAAGATTTTCAGTCTGATTTTCCATAACAATTCAATTAGTTTTCTTTCAAAAGTCAAGAAAAAAATTCCCTAACCTAAAATAATCAGTTCCAAATTCGTTAACAACAGAAGTGTGAGGGTACACAATATGGGTTTGCACCATAAATTTGTTAGAAATTTTTTTGCAAAAGATTACTTGATTCAGGCTAGAATTTCAATGATGCTGTAATCAGGAATATGAGATTTTAATCTGGGTATCCCTCTCCTTATACAAATCACAGCACTGTCATGAGCCAGATTTGCTGTTGAAGACATTGATGCAAATTAAAAAATTTCCAAATAAACTCAACTATTACTAACTGTTACCATCTTAAGTCAAATATTTTCAGCCTATAGTTTTTGAGGAGGAGAATGGCACTTTCATTTTCATTCCTCATCTACCTTGTCTTAAAGGAAGTTTTTCTCAATTTTGTCCCCTTTTGTTTTATGTTTCCGTTTCAATAAACCAATGCTTAATGCTAATTTGGAAATGTTGTTAATTACTTGCAAGTATACTGGTCCACAAGAATGTAAAAATAACGTTCTGTGTAAAGGCAGGAAAAAGATATGCAGACAGAGGCTGGTATCTCTGAAATGACACAGAATGGTGTTTGCGTCTGATTCTGACACAAAATATTTTAACTGGTGAAGCCGCAAAGATACAGAGTGAGTTGTGGTGACACAAGTTAAGTGTTAATATAACCTAAATGCATTCCGGTAAACGCCTAGGCCTGACTAAGTGAGTTCTTTTCCTTGGAAACAAGAAAATTAAGTTTCTGTTTATTGTTCTTTAAACTTTGAGGGAAATTTATCCCAAAATTCTGCCATCCTAGTGTGACAAAATTGCTGACTAAACAAATATTTGACATGTTTTTGCATCTGCTTGCCTGTGTTAGTTACTGAGGGCTCCCTGTCCTAAGTGCTGGAGAACAGGTCTTTGGACCTAAATCCACAGACAACAGGATTCCTGCTGGCTTAAATAAGCAGGTAAAAAAGCACATATTTTCAGTTCATGCCTTCAGTCCTGGCTGAGGCTGTACTTGGCAAAGATGGCTTGTTGCTGTATCTTTCCTGCTCTTGGGAGGTTTTCCCAGGGAGGTGAAGAATGTGGGTTTGAATCCATTCCATCAGAGAAGGGAACTGGATACAGGTTTCCCTCCTGCAGAAGAGCTCTGATGCTTGAGGTATTGAAGACTAAAGGAGGAAAAGGCATGTAGGGAACCTTATGGCTGAAGAGTGGTCAGGCATTTTCAGGAATACAAAGCATGCGATAAAGGCTTTCAGAATTATCAGTCTGCATTTAGTTGCCACATCCCATTCAAGACCCTCTTTGAATATGATGCATCTTTCTCTTTGGGACTCAGTCTATCTCCAAGACAGAGTTCTCTAAAGAACAGCTACAGTGGGAGAATAAATTCCTCAGAGCCTGCAAAACATTGGTCTATGATGATAACCTGGGCTGTCCAAGGTAACTCTTAATTGAAATACAGCTGAGAGTCTGGTTTGTGTGTCTTTCCTGGGGCTTATGGTAGCAACAGCATCACATTACATAGGGATAGTAGATAAAATGTCCTCAAAAATGTAAGATGTAACTTGGGATGAGCTGTTACTATTACATTTTCCCTGAAGGCTGAGGGCAGCGCATGGAAGAAGCCAACTGCACTTTGTGAAAGGTAGTGGTGGTCAGAAGACTGAGAGAGAAGGATGCACCGCTCACCTGTTCTGGCTGGACTAGAGAAACAAGTGAAACACAAGTCTACACCAGAGCCTGCTTTAATCCATCACTCTATTTTATGAAGTATCACACAGCATTTTCACCAATTAGCATTTGATAGCAGTTTAAGTAAGGGCCACAGGGTTATTCAAGGAAAAAGCTGACAACCTATTTCATCGTCACTGAGTCCTCATTTGGCAGCAGTGCTCTTGGAGGGCTTGGGTAGTACCCAGCAGTTGCTGAACCATTTGAGGAAAATCGTGTAAATCTATAATCCAGCGGTAAATCTGCAAGACAGAAACATACCACATCTGATTAGCAAAACAGCCTGAATTACATAAAAAATAAGCCTGTGGTGAATAGCAGTACTTCTTAAAACCTTGAGCTGTTTGCTCACCAGCATCAGAATTCAATCAGATTGCATGATTACACATTTATTTGACATCTTCAGCTGTTCCAGGGATTGACTTTCAGAGTTTATTCAACCGCAGTGACGGATATTCAGTTTCTTGATTGCTGAAATAATGCTAGTCAGAGAAAATTATTTAACTAATGCTTAAATACTAACAAAAAATCTTCATCGAGCCTAGATGCAGTTTTTCTCCCAGTACACTTTTGAGTTCATTCTTCAATTTGTTACCGTTCTCTTTTATCTCAGCAATCTACTCATAAGAGGGCTATGTTTAAAACAAAGAATCAGTTCCTTTTTTGTTTTTCGTGGCTATTGAAGCAAGATTCCCCAAAGGCACCCGCTCTTAGACCTTCTCGCAGTCCAGTGTTAACAAGATCATTTTGTATCAAGCATTCTTAGAAATCTGCACTTGTAACTTGATGTACTCATCACTTCCAGTCTGTAAAGAACACTGAATTCATTAAAATAGCTCTGAACAGTCAAAGCTTTCTTTTCTGTAACTTTTTAAAAAGTCTTTGCTGCCAGCAGTGACCCACCCACCCTCACAGCCAGAAAAATGATACTTCCTGTGCTCACCTCGTGCTCAAAGTTCAAGAAACCAAATTAAAAAACCATATAAATAAAACTTAGTTCAAGAAACAATTCCCTTTCCAATAAATGAAAAAAATCCCAAACCAACCTCCCCCAAACCTTTCCAGGTTGTCTGTTTAGAACCAAAGTAAAGCATAAACACTATTACTCAGCTCATCTGTACAATAAGTTATTAATTACAAATTTCTTTTTAATTTAGAGTAAATTTGAGGATGTGAAATCCTGTCACTACATGCTGCAATTTTATTTTTTCCACTCAGCAGCTTTCATGAAACAGAAACCCACAATTTTAGTAGTTTCGGCACAAACAACAGGAAATCCAGTTCTGTCTCACAAGTGCTTCGCAGGCAGGCACCAGGATAGCATCCAGGTCTGCAGCTTTAAACCCATATTAACATAATTAATTAACATTAAACATAATACAGCAAACAAATGAGTACTTAGATCAAGCTGAAAAATCAGATAGAGGCTGGAATAAATTAGGAATAGCAGGAAAGTTAATTGGAAGAGAATTATTTAAGTGGGTGATTTTAGCTTGTCAAAGAAGTTAATTTTCTCATTTTGTCTGAGTCAGGGAAATCTTTGGAGCTTGTTGTGAGCACAGCAGAACAGGCAGATGTTTTCCTAGTATGCAGAGGGCCCAATGGATTTACTGGCTGCTGAGTCTATTTATGACGCTCAGTTTAACACAAAGGTTTCAAAAATTACAAAATAAATTGAAAAAGAAAGCAAATAGTTCCAAATATCTTTACAAGCTATAAAAATCAAATGCCACACAGTTACTTTTATAAAAAGCTTTTACTAGCTTAATAGTCTAGCAGTCTGGAGTCCCTCAAGAGTAGTGCAATCAAAGAGCAGCACAAATGGGGCAGAGTTGCTACAGAGTTGCATATTGCTGAGGAGAAGAACCAGCTGGATCAAAATGGTAATTTCGTTGGTATTTCCTGGTAAACTAGCTTTGCATAACCAGCCTAAACACCCAAACCACTCTATATACAATGCAAAAGGCTCCAAAAAAGAATAATCACATTCTTATATATTCACACCCCAGTCTATCGATTTAAGTACTGCTTTTGCCTCAGCAAGATGACTTTGGACAATGACTAGAAAATATCCATATCTATTTTGCAAAAGCATGAAAAAAAAGAGACAGTATTTGATAATAAAGCCAGTCTCAGGAAAAAAAAATAGTTGTTTATTTCCAAGTTGTTATTCTCCTAGTGTTTTTCTCCAGTAAATTCTTCAGGGTTTGCTACTGTGCACACTCACAGCTGCTGCTGTGGTGGTAGACCTTGGCATCTTGGCACCCACGTCTCACCTAACCCTGATGGAGAGTCGTAAATTAGGCAGGCAGCAGATATGTAGTCCTCTCTGAGATACAATTTGACAGCAAGGCTGTAATGAGTCCTACCCTACACTGATAATGAACAAAACTCATCCAATATTGCCACTATCCTAAAAAAACCCAAACAAACTTGAACAAACTTGAGACAGAAAGAAGGAACTAGCTGACTCTACCCAATTGCTTGAGAATCACAGTCCCAGAATTTTTCTATCATTCTTAGGTAAGTCCACCCAGACTAATTTTTTTATTTTACCCAAGACAAATCGGATATTCACTTTAAGAGCCAAAGACTCCTAGGAATCAGACATGGAGGGTCCCAAGTGGGTCCCAGAGGAGTATAGAGGGTCCTAGATCTATAGAAATGCCAATTATTAGATGTATTGCCCTGAATTCCTGTCCCGCTCCTTTCCTTGCTCCCACACCAGCCTGAGTGCAAATGAGTGATGAAATGAGCTTCCTTTATGGTGACCATTCAGTGTCATTAGCATTTCCCAATGGCTTGGGCAACCCCCACAGGTTAGCCTGAGCTCAGAAGAGCTCCTGCCCTGCTCTACCTCATTTACAGGACTCCAGCAGCCCTGGTGTGAACAAAATAATGGTGATATTTGAACAGTAGCTACTGTCAGTTACTGTGTTCCAGTTATCCAGATCCAGGTATTAAGAGACATTAATTACAACACTGTGTTCTGATGCTTACTCATACCCGTATCCATGCATGCACTTAGGAGTTATGGATGGATTTATACCGTAGTTACAAAGCGGACAACATCTCACTGCCTCGTGTGCTGTGCACTTAGTGTAGGCCAGCTAAATGAATGCCACAAGCTTTTATCAGACTTGGAGTTCCACCCACAAGCAAGGAAGAGAAACCACAAGAAGAAGGGAAAATGTAATATTCTCAATGAGTGATCAGGAAAATATTTGAGTAACTGAATGGAAGACAATTTTAATTTAATCCAGACACAGGCCTGCTTGATAAACTTACTACTCTAATTTTTTTAAATTTCCTTGAACAAACCAATGCATTAAACAAATAAAATCTTAAGTAAGCACTTAAGATGGATGGCATTGTTTTTCAATTAAAAGTACAGTCCAAGATTGAAACAGATTTCTCCCAAAATACACATGAGAAATGTCAGGAATCATTTTTCAGTATTGACCAACAAAAGCAAAGCCAACATTTTTTCATCGTGACACCACAGCAGCATCCCCATGACGAGTGAGAAGCTCTACAGAAAGCATAACTCCTCCTCCCACCCTGAGGTCTGCTCCCTGCCTGTGAGCAGGGCTGGCGCCAGATGCTGCAGAAGCCTCCTAGTAAACAGCAGGGTTGTGTTCTTAAGTGAATCCAAATATATCCTCCTGATCATCACCAAGGAAAAGGCACAAGGAAGAGAATTAAAACCTTGTTAGTGATACCCAACTTTGAAAAAATTTTAAACTGCTTAATTGTGGCAAATTTCAGAAAACACAGTCAGAGCTCTATCTTACATCTCATCATCCAGGTGAGGTAATTATGGGGGCAGAGGAAAAACCATCAGCTAGTATAAATTCTTTTGCTTTTACAGGATTTTCTATAATTAATGCTGGCTTAGAAGCTTTATCATAAATCTTTCATTGTATTTCAAAGTTGCTGTTGAAATAAAATACTAATTTCTTAATGATAACTTCTAATAATTATTTCTTAGCAGTGGAGCAAGCACAATTGCTGTAGGAGAACCCACCAGTTTGACTGTGCCTTTGAGTGACCTGACTTGCCAGTCTGTGTGTAACCTGTAATAGGTGTTGCTTTTTCTTAAATACTAAATGTTTTTATCTCCTGACCCATCTCTATTTTGTAACAGTCAAAGCAGCACTTGAACTAAAAGCTCAGGATGTGAGAGAGCATACTAGAGGCAAAAAGAAAAAACCCCAAGGTCACAAGTGGATTTATCTGATAGCAGTTATTTTTAGAAAAACTTCTAAGGCTGATTTTCCTAAACAGGAGGTCAGATGTTTGCTGTACTAAAGCAAAGCTCCCAAAAGAGTGAAGTCAGCACGAGGAAAGCATTCCTTTTGTCAATTACATGAAAGTCATTGCTGCTGTCTGCACACTCCATAACTCAAAAGTTGGAAAGGAGGAGAGTATCTGTGCGGTGTCGTATGGGAAAGGGGGGACTCCTCAGTATAGGTATGCTCCGTACGACAAAGCTTCTGAGTTTGGATATAGTTGGTGACATGAGCCAGTGCAGTTTACCCCTGGGCATGCAGGAATAAAGCCTAAAACCAGTCTCAGTAAAAGTGCAGGTTTCCTGCTTTAATTGCACTCACATGAGAGCTTTTGCCAACACAGGTGTATTGGTTGGAGATCATGCCTGTGGCACTGCCAGCAGGCATTTGTGGCCTGAGCTTGGCCTGAGCAAGAGCTTCAGTGCCACTGAGGTTTGTTGCTGGTTACTCTTCTGTGGTATCTAAAACAGAAGGCAGTGCCACTGGAAAAAACCCAAGTGGCAAACTGCAGGGATATGTGCAGCAGCAGCTTCACTACCAGGGTTTTGCAGATGGATGAGTGCCTGGGGAAATGGAATGACTGTCCCATCGTGGCTGCTGCGATTGCTCGTGGCGTGCAGTTTTACTGCAATTATCTTGGGAATAACAAGTCACATTACTTTGGGTCTACCCTATGGCCAAGGGACCGCTGACCCCTTCCTGAACAAAACAGCTGTGCACAAGGCGTGCACCAACTCGCAGCTGAGCCTGATAAGCATCTGCAGTGAAGGAAAGCCTTAGAAATTCCTTTGCTGTTTTGGGTTTTTATGAGAAAACTCATTATTTCTATGTGAGGGAAATTTCTCTCATTTTTGTTCTAGTTTAAACAGTGGTTTTTGAAGAACTTGTAAGAAAATAGCTCTGTGTGGTTCTTTGCTTGATCTGGAACTGATCAAAAGAAAATATTGGACTATAATATTTTTAAATATCTAGATGAAGACTTAATCTAAAAAAAATCTTGAGAGAATGCCAAGATTCTACTAGGAGGTGTTAGTCTTACATGGATCTGTTAATTAATTTCTGTGTGAATGACTCATTCTGGATCTTAGGGCAGGAAGAAGGGCTTCTGAGGTAGGTTGAAGAAGTTAGCCTGGAAACAAGCAATTGTTTGAGCTGACAGGCATTTCTGATTGATTAAAAAAAAGGAGTTGCATTTGAGACTGCGAAGGAGCTATATTAAGACAAATGCAGAGATGATACACCCCTTTACTTTCATTTTGAGGTAAACTCACCAAGATCAACCTTCCTCTCCAAACTCATGAGGTGGGTTAATCTCATCATGTTCCCCTCTTTTATAAAACAAATGTTTTCTTTCCCTTTCCCTGATTTTTTCTCTGGATGGGTTACAAACATTGTTTACGTTAAAATAAAAATCCACACACAGACACACATGAAGACAAGGCCTACATAGTTTTTTATGCATGTGTGACTATCTGAATCCAGAAGGAATATGTTAGGCACCAATCCAGAGTACATAAATGCTTCCAGCAATGTTTATTGTACATGTGAGGTTGCAGGTTATGTAAAATTTCAGCCTGGTCAGACAAGCATTTTCAATACTTGGTGATTTACCTATTTTCACTATTTTTCACACTTGAAAATTATCAACACTTTATATTACAACCAGGGTTTTTAAAGTGTCAATCTAAACCTGCTCCATAAGCCTGTGATCCAGTCAAAACCCAATTACAGCTTTAATTACAGCCTGCAAATGAAATTATGCTGCCTGAGTTGAAGGATAACTTTAAAGCAGAAATGACTGAGTAGTTCCCCCTTTCTTAATGAGTTGCTCATGAGTTCTCTCTTTAATCTTTTCGAAGTGGCTGTACTTTGACATCTCATAGAGCAGAATAACGATGGCAGGAACATTTCTCTCAGCTATTGGCTAGGAAGTAATCTTTTGGGTTCTGCATGATTTGACACGGTCTTCAGGGGCAGAAGTCAATACACCTTTCTGGAGGAGGAAAGAAAGCCTGAACAAACTGTAATACACTGAATACTGTCCTTTCTACACTGAAAATTACTATCAAGTAGTCACCCCAGACCATTTGGAAAGTAACTAGGTCCAGAAGACTTTTTATAAACTAGTCCTGATTTATTGAACAATAATTTGTTACGGTTAAAATGCTGTTTATTGTTGGTTTCAGCTGTATTTTTAGCTGAAAAAATAAATGGATTATATTTGTTGGTTGTGTTGGTCATGTTTTTCTTTTTTTTTTCTTAAAAGAAGAACATTGAAACTAGTTTCCTGGAACAGATGAATCAGATTTACATTATCTGATGCTTTTCAACTGACACATAGATCAAGATGCTGCTTATACATACAGAACACATATCTTCTCTCTAGTCAGTTATTTTGGTTATCTGTTTTTTTCCTTCTGTGAAACCTCAGGGCCAGAAAACCTCGGAAATGTTGCTGCTGTGTATTTGCACCAATTTTTCACCAGGCGTAAGAATACTTTTTTTGAATAAATGTTTTAATTATAAAAATGACCTCTTTGGCCTTGTAGTAGCAACTATTATTTGTAGCAGCAAATTCCCAAAGCAGTTTAAATCCTCAAAGCATTTTGGTAAACTTAAGTCTTTAGATGTTATTGTATAGATACAGTCTTACACTGAAGCTGGCAAGTAAAAGCACAGTTGTAAGATAAGGCATTAAATACAAAAGGTTACTGCTATCTAGCAATGCATAATATAGATAGTTCTATGTGTTTAAGGGAATTATATATTATTGTATTATTTGAATTAGAGCACAATTATCAGTCTGGTTACAGCAAGGACTGATTTAATTTTAAAAGGAGTTGGATTTGATTTTAAGTGATGTAATGTCAATGAAAAAACATAGAACAAATGTGCTAAAACATGAGGGGCTTTTTTTGTTTCACTTCATCAATAATTACAAATGATGCTGTTCAGAATATAGAAATCAGTATATGGCTACATGCTTAGTGAAATTCATGTCTTCCATGATAACAGTTGATTCCTCCAGGGCATTCACCTTTAAAATACATGTGGAAGATGGTGTGTGAACTTTTCAATTTGTAGTTGATCTCTGCTGGGCAGACCCGTGTATCTGCGACCTGCACATTGCCAGTTCTGGAGCCCCAGCCACAGCTGCCTTGAGCTTTCCATTGTGCAGATAATTTGCAGATCTAAGCAGAAACATGAACTTCTTTGTCATGGTTCACTGGCAATTTTATCATTATATTTATACAGCAAGCAGGCTGACGACTCAAACTCCCTCAGAAAGTGGCAGGGTACAGATCTGTGGGCATCTTTAAAGAGACAGCTTTGGTAAATTACAGTGGAGACTTTTCTCTTGTTCTAGCTAACTGAAATAACAATAAGGCATGAAGAAAAACTTATGCAGCCATATGGGCAAACCCTGACATGATTTCATACTGCACGCAAGATTTAAAAAAATGCATTATCCTCATGCATGACACAAGCTTGGTTATCACATCTCCAAAGTGTGAAATGAACTCTGTCTCCACAAAACATTTACATTTGCACTAATTCTTCTCTGAAATGAAATTCTCTTGAGCTGCAACATCACTCAAGCTCCTGCTCTTGCTTGGAGTAGTTTTTAATCCTATGACAAACTTCACCATTCAGAGGTTATGAGACAAGTTTAGAACATTAGGTTAAAAATCATGAAATCAGAAAAAGTTTTTTTATGTTCTCCTTATTACAATTTAGAGCCCACTGTCTTAACCTTTTCTCTGCAATGAAGAATAAAACCAACAACTTACCGAAATTCCCCCCATAGCTCTAAAACTCCTCATGGAATTTTTTGAAGTGTGACTTTTATAAAAATACCAGAGTGAGATTGAAAGGTGAAGCATTAGCTCGAAATACGTGTATCATATTTTGGGATCAAAGAACTGTTAATCCAAAAACCTGTCTGAAATGGTATTTTTGAAATTGTTGAAATTATTGTTGGAATACCTACGTGATGCAGGAAATACAATTATTAACATGGGGATCTGGAAACGTGATCACATGGTCACAGAGTAGTGGTCATGGTCTTTGAAGGTAAAGTTCAGATTATTCAGGTAGGAAAGAGTAATCCTTCTCTATTTGGCTCGTATCTAACCTTCTGAAGGGGAGAATGATGTCCTAGAAACTGTGGTTTATGCAAAACTTCATTTTTCAGAGAGACCCCTGCACCTTTTAATTTTCATGTGGGAGCTCTAAAGTAACATTCCCAAAGTAATGGATCCTGGTTTGGAAAATCTGTCTTATGATATCATTGTGCTTAAAAGTGGTCAAAATCTGTAAGGGAGTTGTAAACGAGGAGAGACTCAATAGCAGAAAAGTGGAGAAACAGATGGATTTGTGAATGAGGCATGTAGAATATGAGTAGGGACATTGGCTTCTACTATTTTATTAACTATGTACTGTCAGTATAACCTTCATCTGATTTCCACTCCAAACTGAGTGAAGTACACAGAAATTATTGTAGAAGGTCTCTGCTGGGCAATTTTAACAATAAATGAAATATACTTTTTCATGCACAAGGAAAATGCCAGTTTCTCTTCAGGGACTCTCAGGGGAGTTAGATGATGAACTGTGGTGCAGTAGTCTGCAATTCCAGTAATACTGTCCTTGCCAGAGGCGAGATTAAAGTCCAGAACTTCTAATGCATCTTTGAACTCTTTGGACAAAAACTCCAAGAGCAGCATTCCCTGTGAAAACCTTTTCCTACAATGCTCTTTGGTAACTCTCAGATTATTCCCTTTAGTTTCATGTATAAATTCTTCAAGTGAAACTATCAGAAGGCACCTGCACCAAACTTAAAACAGGTTGGTGAAAAAAGAGAACTGCCAAAGTTGCTTCTATGCCAACTTCTCAATTCAGTTCTACAGCTTTTTAAAAAATTTTTTACATATTTCCTCAATTTAAAAAAAAAAAAAGGAAACAGGCTTGAGGGGTTTTATTACCCAGTAAATTTCTGATAATGCTCTGAAAAGAATTCTCATATGAATTTTGATGCAAACTGAGTTATTTTTGTAAAACATTGCTATTGAATAGTTTTCGGAATAATCTTTTTCTATGTGTCTTGAGAAGTAAACAAAGCTGTTTTTTATGCACAGATACTTGTTGCAGCCAAACAACAAGAACCAATCTTAAAGTCAGCAGCGCAGCAATCCGCTGCATTTCACCAAATATTTTTGCAGATCACAAGCTGTTGGGATCCTGACTTGTATGTGGCACTTACTACTGCTCACACGGGTGTACAAAAGCCAGGTCAGACACTGCTGATAGAGAAGCCCTTGTCAACTCCCAGCTCACAGGAGGCTGCAGCGCACCTCCAGTGAAGTGGCAACTTTTTTGGCTGGGTCTGGCTGAGCCAGGTGCTGCCAAGGCTGACCCAGCTGGAGTTGAGCTCACACAGTCAGCACATCTCTGGCTGAGAGCTGGGTTCATGTGGTCAGCATGGTGGCAGTCTGGCTGCATGCTTGGGCTCAGGTGATCTTGAGGAAAGGCCTGTGTTTTTGCAGCTTAGCAGTGGAAAGTCCTCTGCTGGTAATTAAAGCAGATGAATAGGAAAGGAAAAGCTGGAGCGCATCAAACTTGCATAACGTTTCAATCTCTTCTAGCTAGTTATTCCCAAATAGCTGCAGCTAAGATATGACTTACAACTGCAGCCAAAAACTTCAGGGCTTGGCAAAGCAGGGGTTCTCACAGCTTGCTGTGACAGAAGTCAGACAAGGTATTCGAGAGGAGTCAGGAATTCCTCAACATCCATAATAATGAACAGCTGCTCTTCCGCACAAACAAACAAGAAATACCTCTCTCCGTAAGAAAGCAGAGATGTTCTCGTACCTTCAACTTTGAGTCTGCTGTCTGGTGCACAGCTGCAAGTTTAAAACATTACTTCTCCCCTGTTCTTTAGCACTGGGGTTTAACTTTCACAGACACGACCCCCTGCCCCAGCACTGGTTCAATGCAGCAAGGGACAGCACGCTGTGTCCCTCCTAACGGAGAAACAGGCTTTGCAAGAGCCCCACTGCTGATGACAGGCAGCTATCCTACTCACTAACTGCCTGGATATACCTTCCTGGTTCTCACCCTTTCATCTGTAGCTGGAAAGCTGGTGGTACATTTGTGGTTGAGGGCCCTTGCTTGTCCTTTAAATTGAGCTGTGGCTGGTGGGGAGCTGGCTGGGAGGCAGACTTTCAGACTGTGGCTGACCACACTTTGGAACTGTTTGGCCAACACTTCCAAAGCAAGCCACAGTATGACCCTGGAAAAGGTATTAGTTGGGAGTTTTACAAAAGCTATCTTTCTGTTGGCATTTTACCTTGGTACATTTGGGCTTTGTGCCTTCAGGCTGACATAGATTGCAAAATGGCAAACACCGCAAGCATAAATAAATTGTGGCACTCCATGATTGTTCTGTTTTGAGATATCCATACTTACAATGTAAGTCCACGCATAAAATATGGTCTCAAAAAAAGGTTTATCACGTGTCCTGCTGTAGTAGTCACTGCTGGGCAAGCCTGAAATGCTCTCTTGCAACAAACCTTTTATTCCCTTGTCTTATGCATGAAGCAGGCAACAGATGCTGAACGGAGGGGTTAGTAAAGTAAATGCTTGCTGTGTTCTTCATTCATTTAGTAATTTGTTTGTTCCTTTAGGTATGGCTATCGACAAAGCTCAGTAATCCAGAATGGTAGATTGAGTGTATAGAGGTCTTCACCACCACTCTGTCATCCACTGGTACGTACTGCAGTTGCAAAGTTACAGTGAGCTGATAGGGGAAGTGTAACAAGCCAGATCAGTGAGAAACATATTTGTAAGTACAACGCTCCCAAGTAACTTTGCACGTTGTTTGTGTCGAATGTAACTCACCACTGAAAGCAGAAACAGCAAAACACAGTGGGGAAGTGCAGACCAAATCCAGGAACTAATCTACAGTCTGGTAAATGTTGCACCCTATGTCTAACAGAGAATGAATTAAACACCTAGTATTTGCAGACACAAACAAAAACCCTGGTGTATAAGGCAACCATTAAAAGCACAAACATCAAAGTAATCAAATGGCCACTAGTGCTAAGTGTTGCATCATATGAACAGAGTATTTTGAGCGCATTTTAGATACATGTAATCTCAAAACCAGATCTACAGCACTACAAATTTATTATGACTACTACATGTTCGTTAGAAAAAAAATCAAACATCTTCCTTACCTGCTATTGCTTCCAGACTAGGGATTGCAATAGTGCTGTAAGTGCTAATACATTTACAGGACCACGTGTGAACTAAGGTTTCCTCTGCATTTTCCAGGCCTGGCAATCTGTCCATGAAGAAAGAGCCCCACTGTTTAGACACAAAGTAAGGAACTTTGAGCTGATCGCCCTGAAAGAAAAGTAAATAAATACGTAAGCTTAAAAAAACCCAAAAGACTTCTTTATTCATCCACAAGCATTAGTTTAAGGAACTCTAGAGTTTATCTGATTTTCTGAGAAACCTATATTGCATCTCAGGAACAATGTGGCTTTAAAATATAAAGACAATAGCAATCTTCTTCCCTTAAGTCCCCAAGTTCCTGTTTATACAATTTATGGATTCCCTAGGACATAAAAAGTTGACTTTAAATATTTTTTTTGTAAACCTTGTAAGAAAACCCCTTCTATTTTCCCTGTTTTTCTGTTTTTGATAATGTGAATTGCTTGCTGCCCTTCACTGCTGGAGAGGCTGTGATACAGCTGAGACCTCCTCCTGGGGGAAAAGGAGCTTCCTGATGGTGGGTGGAGTAACTGCAAAGAATGCATCATGCCACCTCTGTTATCTGTTTCTGAGCCAAGGAATGAGTGAAAAGAGAGCCACAGAATCCATGGAGAGACATTTAGTTGCCTAGAAAATTGTGGAATATTAATTTTTTAATGTATATTTTCAGACAACAACATCTAGACTAATTATGCTTTAAAGAAAGCATTAAAGCAGCATTGGGAAAACTGATTTTTTACCAATTCATCTTGAAACCTGCTATATAGTGCCATGAGCAATCAGAAAAAAAATGCCAGGACACATCTACAGTAAGATGAAAAAATGGGAAACAAAACTACACCACAGAAAATCTGTTAAAGCAATTTGTGTCAAAAGTAACTTCTCAGACCTGCAGAGCACAGAACAGATACTGTAGCGTGTGCCTCCAGGTTTGTGAACTTCTGTACTTTATTCTCCATTTAACCCCTCTCCTAACAGTTTTGAGAATCTGCTGAAAATATTTGTGTTTATGACAGAGGCCTGTATCTTTTGATCACAAGGAAGTTGTTGATGCAGCCGAACAGACGACACCAGTAAACACAGAGCCACTCTTTCCCTGAGTCTGCATTACAGTTTTTCCTCTGAGTATAGTTGGGGGTTTTGGGAGGAAGTACTGATTTCAACAAATGTAGATATTAATTTCTGTCTTCTGATGTAAATAAGCTGGAAAAACCTCCTATCTTTTGTTTCAAAATAAGCATTTAACTGAAGTCCTGGGCTTTTTTTGCAGGGTTTTTGGGGCTTTTTTTGTGCCTTACGCAAAGGGACAGCATCTTACTTTCTTTTTTTTTTTTTACACCAGATCTTATCTTTCCATGCAAATCCCAGGACTTTACATCAGTTATAATTAAGTGTAGATGCTCTGATGAATTAAAATCTGTTTGCCAGCTGGATGACACATGCAGAAAACTCTTAAGGCTGTTACAGCTGTTCAGGTGAATAATCAGAACAACAACCCCAGTACTGGCCCATATAAGCATTTGCACAAAAGACAGGGCCCTGTTTATTGACAAGAGAAAAAATGTGAGGGTTCTGCTTTCTGAAATGGGTGGTTAGTTCAGTAGACAATTAAAAATGCAACCTGAGGAAATGAACTGATTTTTCCAGAAGTTTGATTCTACAGTGGGAATTTCTTCCCTATTAAAGAGGACGGAGTTACATTTTGGATTTACAATCCAAGCCCTTGGTAAAACTAAACCCAGTTAGATACGAGACTTGTCATCAGGTCATCTGATAGAGAACTCCCATCATTTTGTTACTGGCTTATCTCCACATAACAGGGCAGGTCTGGCAGGCTAAATCTTGACTTCAAATCTGGAAAGAGCAGTCGAAACTTTGACCACATCCCTAGGAAATATCAGACATCGGTACCCCTTCCATCCCTAACTGGTGCCCTGAAGATGTCCTTATCTCACCTTCAGCACACATCAAAGCCTGCAATGAAGGACAGACCACACACCATGAATCTGTACAGCTGTGAACTGAGGCAAAAGTCTGTTCTTACTGTGGCTACTCACATGCCTGGAGGCACATGCCCAGCAGTGGGGCTGAGGAGCTCTAGAAGATGCATCAGCCATTCCTGCAGTCCCCAGACACAGAATTTGCTCTCACAGCAGGACAGTAGATCCTGGAAAGTGCAGAGCAATCCCTCTTTCTCATGCAAATCCCCCAAGCATATGAGTTTGCTCTCAGACGTATTGGTCAGACAGCAGCAGGTCAGATGTTGATTGTGTCATTTGAGGGTACAAAGCGTCAAAGAAAACGTCTTTATACTTTATACTTCAGGGAAATAGGGATAGTACCAGAAATCCCCAAGTTCCAGGGCCTTCAACAAAGTCAAAACACCTGGAATACTTACTATCATCTTTGCTTTGCTAACTGCAGACAAATAGGGCCTGTTAACAGAATAGACAGAATCTGCTAATAGGACCCTTGGGTAACACTGATTTGTCAGCTTACAAATGACCTTTCTAAAATACAAATTAGAAGGGAGCCAAGCTTTGAAGTTTTCTACATTTGGTAAAGAGATGAAAGAAAGAGAGAAAGATGTAAAGGAGACAGAAGTGAAAGACCAAGCTGTTAGTATTTTTAAGGGCTTTATTTAGATGCAGATTTGCCATCTATGCCATCATCTTTGTACCAAGCACAGAGCATGAGGAATACTTTACTGCACCCAGTATGAGTGATGGCTGATGATACTTATGATTGTATGTTTCGTGCTGAGGTAGTAACACCACCACTGACTCTTGATGCCAGAAAAAAAAAATCAATGCTCAAAATACAGTTTCGCTGGTGTAACAGTAAGTATTTGAGATGTTTCTGTCAGCACAGCTGTGCTGGCCTCAACAACGGGATGTCCCTGAATTACACACCCATGCTGGGTGTGCAAATGGACGAGTGAGCCATTGGTTTGAATTTTCTTGCACAGAACCTGCCCTCCTACACATCATGCGAATATAAAACATTTCACCCATGATTATTGTACCTAAGCTACAACAGGGATCAGTATAAGCAGACTTAAAATAAAATGTGCTGCACTTCAGGGTGCTTTAACTCACCAGGTTTCACAACAGCCCATCAGGTTTTTCCTGAAAGTACTGTTAGATTTGTGTCAAAGACAATCAGGAATAAAGAGATAAACAGAGCCAAAAGGCATAAAGTAAATAGCCTTGTCTATGGTCACACCAAGGGAGTTAATGGAAATTCGGGGGGATAACAGCCCTGACCTCTACAACGAACCAGTCACTAGGCAATATTGTAAAAATTAAGTTCTCCCTTCTAACTACAAATTTATCATCCATATCCACCAATTAATTCTTTGATTTCTGCTCCATTCATTCATATAGCCCAAGGTTTTTTACACACTGACAGCTCCTCTGTAATAATTTTCCTCAAAATCCTGGGACAAATTCCAGCTTTCCTTTGAGTGTTCATTGATGGAACTGATCACACATTTAAAGAACAGAATGCAAAACCAAAGCCTCCAGCCAAACAAACAAACCCCCAGTTCTGGGAGGGGGGGAAATCTTGTTTCAACACAATGATTCGTATTTTTATTCACTCTGCATGCTGCAATTTACTTAGAAGCCAAGTAACTGCATAAATAGCGTTTAGTTTGCTATTCTCTTGCTTATTTGGTTATGACTCATGTACTTGAAAGAACTGCAGTTGTTACCATAATTTCACAGTTATTTGTATCTGGCTCATATCATGCATTTAATTGAAGGGAAAAGACAAAAACTGCAAATGAAAATGGAAATTACAAGTCTTTCACTTTGTGTGTGAGGAGGTTGTTTTCTTCCCCTCTCCATGTTAGTGATGAAACACCAGTCAAACAACTAAAATCAAATTTTTGTTCTTTCTTTCTGAAACATGCAATTGCCAATTAAAGCAATACTTCATTACTTTAATAGTATTTTGTAAAGAGTGATGGAACTGAGAGTTGCATTGTGTATTAAGTTTTCTGTCCCTCTCTGCACAAACAGCATGGTATGGAAAATCTACAGTAGTAGTGTATTTTTTATTGCCAATGAATACTAAGGCTGATTAACCAGTTGAAATCTAATCTGTTTGTGACTAATTTTCCAAAAACACCTGACTTTGTACAATCCTTTGAATTTGCTTTTCTCCCTTCTTAACCAAAGGGTTAATGGGAGAAGTTGCTTGGGGGAATGAAAATAAAACTCTCATAGGCTTGTAAAGGGAGTCCCTTTGAACTAGTCCTGTTAAGTTAGTGGTGTCCAGTCAACTGCAGAGATATGGATGTGACCTGTTGTTCAGACTCCAGTGAGCAGCATGGTAATGAAATAACACCACTGACCTGCCACGGCCCCCCTGGTTCAGGTTCCTTTAATCAACACAATTCATTTCTCCCTTGCTTGCTTGCTGTCACTGGTAGCGGATGTAAACGGAACAGGGGTTGTGTTTGGTAGGGGTGGTGTCTCCCTGAGATACTGCAATCTCTTATCAAAAGACTGCTACAGTGTCAGCGAAATGTCAAGCACCTGTCTAAAAGTCTCAATTTGCTGCTTGACAGCTGC
This sequence comes from Rhagologus leucostigma, assembly GCA_013397725.1. Classification (NCBI taxonomy): domain Eukaryota; kingdom Metazoa; phylum Chordata; class Aves; order Passeriformes; genus Rhagologus; species Rhagologus leucostigma. The sequence goes on from VZTD01005554.1 coordinate 106,148, forward strand.
TGCGATAGAGAAGACGGATCTCGCGGGCACTCAAGCAGAGGTGTTGCAACAAGGGAAAACCAAATCGTCTTCGTGGGCTTGGAAATGCATTGATCCATTACTCTTTGTACTTCCAGAAAAAGAACCACTTCCTGTCTGTCTGCTTAAAAATGTGTGCTTCAGAAGGACATATTGAACATGCTTGAGAAATCACATTGAACAAATCCCCCAAACCTTGTAGAGATGTAAGTTTTACGCAGCAAAGCAGCAAAATCTCCAGTCAGAGAATGAAAAAATTTATGGAGGAAAATGAGTTATTTTTAAAGCACTAATTACTTAAATCCAATTGTATTAACCTATGAAGTGCTACTAGCTCTTCCTCTCCCACCTCCCCTTCCTGCTGAGAAACACATTCTCTTGATAGGATATTGAATTTTTTTGTCTTCATTTTTGTTTTTCTACAACCGAGGAAAAAGCCTAAACATTAATGAATACATTTCCTTATTTCAGTGACTGAAATGTCCTTGTCTGGCCTTAGTTTAGAAATCAGGATAGTGGGGGAAAATATGAGATATGTCTATTAGAAAAATAAAGATATAGATATCACATCTATATTGTTTTAGTCCCACTGAAGATACCCTTTTCTCCATTAAAACCAGGACCTTTTACAACACTTGGATTAAAAACATACCCGGTATAAAAGCACCCCCCAAATATTTTCTATTGGTAAGTTAACTTTTAATCACAAAGAGCAATTATTTCAAAAGAAAAATAAAGTTTAGTGCGTTACAAAGCAAAGTGAAAAAAGCATATATCTTTCTCTGCAATTAGAAGAAAATGACCTATTTATTTAGTAGCATACGAAATGAAGAGACACTCCAAACGGAGAGTGAAGCTTTGCTATAGTTCCTACCCACATGGGACATGCTGGAGGTACAATGCTGCCTCATCATCCATCTCAGTGCTGTTTCTACTTTGCTCTTTGGCAGCAGAGGGGAGGATAAATCATCATAACTTTCCACCTTCTGTGGGAGAATTAAAGGGTGACAGTAGTGCTAAGGCTCTACTTCCCAACCGTGATCAACCTGAAAATCACATTATTTATCTGAGGTAACTACCACTAAGTATGCACTGGGCCAGATTTTGAAGCAGTCCCTCTTACCTGAGCATAGCTGTCACCAAAATAACATGTGAGGGAAGCAGCAAATTAAAAGTTCTTGGTGTATAAGGAAAGCACAGGCAAACCATATTTCACACAGAGAGAAAGCCACCTTTAAAACAATGTAATAAAAATTCCTCCATGTTTACAGTTGCCCAGAACACACAGGGAAACGTCATGAACTCAGCAGAGTTCAGGCGTAGGACTTTTGTTAAGCGGGCATGAAATTTCTCCTTGTGGGATGGAGGGCAGGGCAGTCACCTTGTTACTAAAAAGGTTCTTCCTAAGGGAGAGCACATACAGCTCCTTTTCTGAGATCCATGGATTAGCTCCAGGGAGAGGTGCTGTGCCACCCATGCATTGCTGAGCTGGGACAGAATGGCAAGGAGGATACATCTGTGGGGGATGCTGATGCTGCCAGCAGCCTGGTAAGATAAGCAGGCTCATTCTTAGTGCAGGTGACATGAGGCTTTTTTGTAATTTATTTTATTCTGTTCCAGGAAACATCTGCAGGAACCCTTACCTCATATTTTCCTTTCTTCTCCAAGGGCTCAGATTCAGCCTTCGCAGGCACTGTACCTTCGTCCCCTAGAAGCTCCTCTAGGATGAAGACAGTTTCCCAGTTGCTATAGTGACGAGCTGGGAAAATATCTGAGTGCATACTGTCACCAAAATAAACAACCTATGAGGTAAGAAGCAAGTTAGAAGCTTATTGTATACGAGGAAAACACAAGCAAACTTTATTTCACGGAGAGAAAAAGAGCCTTAAAACAACCTAATAAAAATTCCTCCATGTTTACACTTGGTCATGACATGCAGAGATCCTATTAATGTCAAGTTTGGGATTTTATCTTCAACCAGCTCCATAAGGGAAAGGCTGGGCCCACATACCCTCCCAGCCCTCGCCCTCCAGGGGCATTGGAAAGGGATGCCTAACTGGGACCAGCAAAAGGAAGTGTGAGTTTTTTGACTGACAGAAATAGCTTGATGAGAAGCAGTGGAAAGGCTATCAAGAAAATACACTAAACTGGAACAAGTTTTAGACTACACTGGAAACAAGAGAGAACATGAAGCACTTCTTGGTGACTCAGAACTCTTCTGTGTCCAGGGAGGAATTTATTCACTACAAAAAATAGTCACCTCATCTTCAGTGGTATTTTCACCTATCCAAACCAGTACTTAACATAATCGTAGTTTTCACTGATGCCATGTTTTAATCTATATGATCTATTTCTTCAGGGAGATTTCCTGATTACAACCTGATGCTTCCCAGAGCTACTGAAATGCTTAACCACGCATACAAAAAGTTTACATCTAGAAAGTTTATGTATTCTACCGATAAGAAGACAAATATGCTACTTCCAGTTCTGGGCCGCAGGCTGTTAGACAGCAGCAGGTACAGCCAGAACAGACGTTTGTGACCAATCACATCAATAACTTTAACGAAAGTTTATCTGGTGAATTCTTGACTGAAACAGTGTATTTTCAGCAAGATTTACTCTCACTTATAACATACCTTGGGATCCAACTTGCCAGTCATCTTCTTCAGTAGATCATAAAGCTGGATAGCATTACCTTGGGAATACCAACCAGGCTTGTCCAGTGACAGCAGAGCCTCCTGCTCCTCATCATTCTCTGAAATCACCAAGCAAAATTGCATGCTGTTAGCGAGACCAGCCCATCCTCCTGTACTTGTGACACGTGTCAGAAGCTGCCTGTGCACAGCTGGTCTATTTTGACATTAAACCAGCCCCAGTGTCTGGCTCAAGTTCTGGTACTGACTGTGGATTCAGTCAAGGTGTTTGGTAGGTGGGGGTAGGCAGATATTTGTGAGAAAAGAAGCAGCTGAGTTTCATCAGTACCGGCTACAGAACACCTAAGGAATTAAATTCATGGGCTTTGCCACCCAAACACTGCAGCAGCGAAGGCAGGAGGCCACACAGACCAGGCTGATGGAGCTGCTACAGGTGAAGGTAAAACTTAAGATAAAACAGACTTTAAAAGACAGCAGGTACCTTGCCATACATAAAAATGACCCACAGTTTTTAAACACTGACATAAACCCAACAAAGACTGAAGTAGCTCTTAAGGGTGTTCACTAGCCTTAGATCAGCACAAACAATGAGCAGTTCCAGTCATCATCCAATTGTGAAGAAACGATGAGTGGACAAATGATGAGTGGACAACAATCACAATGTTGCTGGTGATGGTATAATCCACATTGACGTGTACGCACTCTGGCAGTGTCAGCAAATTAGAAAAATCAGTAGAAACTGAAACTCCCTGGTCATCACCCAGCTTTGCCATAGGCTTTGTTTCTAGCTGGTTCCAAAGCATGGATCTGTTCCAGTGCCCATGTAACCTTGTTGCCTTTTCAAATCCATGTGCTATTGCCAGATGAACTCTGTTTAGCTTCTTGCTGGAGCCAAAATAGCAGTCTCAGTGAACCGATAAACTACAATTTCATCAGAAATATTAATATTAATGTCTTTTGTCTATTGAACTGGTGAAACAAAAGGTTGATTTTGTTATTTAGTCTCAAACATGTCTTAATTTCATGCTAGAGACAGAAGAGTTAGAGACCAATACAGTACTTTGATCTGACTTAGGTGCAGCATCAGAACTTCAGTTTTTCCTCTTCCTTTATAGAATTTTGCAAAGTACTTAAAATGTGTTAGGAATAAGAGGAAAAGAGCAACTTTTACTTGGTTAGCGACTGCTGAAAGCTGAAGTGCAAATTTTGGAGAATGGTGAAATGCTAAGGCAGCTTTATGTTTAAGAGCACTGAAGACGTACATGGCGCAATACATCGGTCTTTGAAACAAATTAAAAAAGAAGCAAAAAGAGGGAAATGGGTACGTGGAGAGAGGAATGAAACCATTCTTTAATATTATGATTCTACGAATTTGAAGAAATGGAGACAAAACAATTCTATATTAAGGGTGTTTTATAAACTAGGAAAAAAACAAGGAAATTCAAAGCTGACATTAACAATTCATGTAGAACTTGTGTGGAAATGTCTTTTCCTTTGTTTTTCTTCGGGAATGTAAAAATAATTACAATAACAAAAAATATGATAGCATCCATTAAAAAACATCTTAATTTCCTGACTATTAAAACCTTTGATCAATCAACTTTTGAACAAACAGAAGTTGTCAAAACAGTACATTTATTTTAGTTTCCCTGTATTTTTAGACACATTTTTGGATGGTTCGCTGAAGAAGTAGCCACAATCTTCAAATGACACGGACATGGAAAAAGAAACTTATGAAAACAACTCTTTTGAGATGCTATAAAGTTTTTTGAAATTTGTGAAGATTTATATAGCTATCATTGTCTCTCCATTCAGTCAATCAGGAAAATACTGGAGAAAAATGGAGCTTTTATGAGAGGTATTTTCAGAATAATGCATTGCATTTGCCAACAAGAGCCCTATGTATTACAGCAGCTTCAGGAGGCTCCAGCAAAGAGAAAAACTCCGCTTGCTACCTCTATGGAATGGCATGAGGGGAAGTCCTGACTGGAACAATTCACTTTAATGATAAGGTAGAAGACCTCTCGCTATGTGAGAGCTATTACTGTCACCCCTAGCAATGGGATTCATCTCACTTAACTTGAGGCATCTGGAATTTAGGCTTCTAATTCACAGTTATAATCTGAACTAGTTGTTCCCATGGTAGGCAAAAGACAGTGCAACAAGCATTTTCTATGGGTGCCAGCTCTGGAGAAGGAAAGAATTTAATTAAGTTAGAAAATTAGCTTTTAAAAAATGAAATAAAGGGAAATTAATTTCCCCTTTCAAAGGAGGCAGCAAACAGCACTGAGATGTCTAGTTCACTATGGGAACACTTTGATTTTGGAAGGAGCTTCAGAAATTTGAGGAATTAGGAAAGGTCCTTTAAAATACTTGAGTTGTAGGGTCACAGGGATAACAACTCTGAAGGGACAAACCTTGCCTTGAACCATCTCACACGGCTGCTTGTGCTCACACATCGAGGGGTGACTGTGTCAATTTTATTACTGTAATCTGAAGTGGAAGGAAATGGATGGTGTTTCAGTTGCAATAAGTCATTAACGAGAAAGGTTTCTAATTCGCTTAAATGCTGCATAAATATGATTATGACAGTTCCTAATATATTTTAGATATTCCAAGCCTAATACTGGCTACACTCAGTAAAGAGGAAAACTGCTGCTGATCTTCTTTCCACTTTGCTGTTATTGATTCTTAGAAGTTCATTCAAAGGTCAGAAATGCTATAAATATTCTTCCAGCAGGAAGCAACATACATAGGCGGGGATGCTTTAGGTTTTATAAGCTAGGAAGAAAAGGGGATGTCTTGACAATTTCAAACAGACTGGATAACCAAAAACAATTTCTCTGATGATTTAGATGACGTGACTTTCTTCCTTCTGAAGCCTCACATAACACTGAAACCCAGATTCCGGGCTGTAGACTGAAAACGTGCCACGTCAAGAAATGTAAAGGTACCAAGCAAGTAAAATTAAAATAATTAAGCCCATAAAATCATTCTATTAAAACACTTGCCCAAACCTAACTGTGATTCAGAGCAGTCTTCCTGAGGGGAAGTTACTGTTCCTTTTTAAAAAAAAAACAACTAAAGCTTGACTCATGCTGGGGCAATATTATCGTTGCTGGGATAGCAATTTCCATATAGCTTTGTCTAATGGCTTGGGAAATGGTTTCTGATTCAGAAATATACTTTCTTCACCAATAAAAGATAAGTTTTTTCAGATAAACCAATTCGCTAACAAGACTCAATATCCTTTTTTTTGTGAGAATTTTCTTGCCTACCTTTAAATGTGCATTGCAGCTTTAAAACATGGCTCGAGGAACATCTGGTTTCATTCTGAATGATTATGCAAAAAGTAATCAGTGAAGCTTATTCTCATTTAAATGACAACTGATGGTAATTTACTTTGGCAAGTAGTAATTTTTTGGGAAAGACTTTGCACAGCTTCCTTACTGCCATCTGCTCTGTGTCCTCTTATGGGTTATACCTGCTGAGATGGGAAGGGTCTGAACCTGGGGATCTATCCCCAGCCTCGCTGATGTTTACACTGTTAGAGCCCAGCCTGTGGGACAGGGGTCTCAGTTGGGAAGCCTGAGTTAAAGAGGGAAGCTGAGGCGAGGGTGACTTTATGCCTCAACAGTTATTCACCTACACTGAGCCGTACCTACACCCAGGCTGATTTTCATTAGTTCACCATCCCTGAGGCACCACCCTGTGCTGCTCCTCTGGCTGGGTGCCTTGCAGTGAGTGCTGGCTACACACTGAGGCCAGGACCCGCTGGTGACTCACCAAAGAGCCTGAGGACACCTCACATCTACTTGACTGGGCAGAGACCAGGGGAAGAAAGCAATTCCAAGTGCCCAGAGGCCCTGCCAGCTGAAAGTGTGCTGAGTTTAACTACAATGTGCATACGGCTCCCCTACAGCCCCTCCTTCTGCCTTTCTCTGGACAGCCTTTAACCCATTTCCACACAGACCCAGTTAGACTGGCTATTAGGGTTATTGGTATTTTTTTTTCCCTTTGAGCTGTGCAGTAGAATGAAAAACATGTGTCAACTCTGTTACTGCTCGTGCCTGTACCTGCTCCTGCCTCTTCTTGCCCATGGGCAGATCCGGCGGGCTCCCTCTGCCTGCAGGCACCTCATGCAGATGGGCTCACGTGTTCAGCAACTGAAGCTCTGGTTACCAACACCGGGGTTATCATAAAACAAGTCCATTCTATGGTCCACAACTAGCACACTGATATGCCTCTCTGCAATTTAAAATAATGTAATTTCAGACCCTGAGGGCATTAATATAAAAGCTGGATTATGTTCCAGTCTCACTTGCAAACACAGTCTGGTTCTGGATAGCTCACTTAAGAAAGAGAAACACTCCTTTCCAAAAGGGAAATCAGGGCAGGAAAGTGCATTGTTTTACAAGGACAAGGGGACCTGCACAGGTGGGTTCTTCCAGTTGTAAAGGTATAACAAGATGGGATGACATAAGCTGTAGAGTTTCCCTGTGGGTATGTTCTCCATGAAGAAAGCAAGCACTTACAAGTTTCCTGGAGGTAAAACCTCAAACCCTATGGGCACTCTTCTTAGGCTATCACCCAAAATTCCTGTGTATAGACCAACCAATTTTGCTGTGTGGTTACCAGGATTCACTCATGTATTGGTGTCTGTTTTGCCATCCCTGAATTACTTCTGTGCCCTGGAAGCAGCTGTGAAATCCATCTGCCCATGCATCAGCATTTGCCAGTCCCCTATCTGACTGGATGACTGCAGGGAAATGATAAAGTACAAATTATTTCCTTAACATGATGTGCTGAAATGAAAGGTTAAGGCTTCCCAAAGTGACTGGTGATTTTGGCCATCTCCATTTTTGGCTATTCAATCGTGGTGTTTTTTGGTTTTTTTTTTTGTTTGTTTTTTTGTTTTTTTTTCTCCCCAGGAAAAGCCTGAAGATCACCTCCCCTTCCTGCCTTTGCATCATTCTGCTTTTTTTGGGGTGGCTTATGGTTGGTGAGACAGAGGCTGAACTAATCAAAGTAAAAATTCAGTTTTGAAAATTATGTTTAGCAATCCCAACATATATGTGTTTGATCATATGGAGGACTAAATACCAGTACTACTGAAAGCTGGAAGAACACCACAGATAAAGCTGAGGAAAAAATACAGATACCACCCTGTGGAAAAAAAAGAAACTATTTCTTAATAATTCATAAGTACTGTTTATCACATTACTAACAATTACTTTTCTCAAGATGGACTTCTGTCCTTCCACTGTTTTGTAAGGCCTGGTAAGACCGAAGTACAAAAAAGTATATTTTCAAATTGCTCTGGGCATATGTAAAAACCGCAAATTCCTTTGAGCAGAAATTTTTAAAAAAAGAGTTTTTACATTTTCAGTTTTACCAAAACCTTTTACACTTTTATTAAAATCTGCCTTACTGCTTAAATTGTGCCAAGCAACAGGCTATGTAGAGATAAAACTGCAGCTTTACTTGTTTTTAAGAAAATCAGTAGTTCCTTTAGAGACATCAGCAATTAGGTTTCTCTAGAAGGTTTTGATTGTTGTGTTACAGGAACTGAAAATAACAGCTCCCCACAGATTAAGTAATTAGTTTTCAAATCTGTCAAAGCATTAACTTTTTGCCTTCCCAGGAACAGTCTGGCTAACAAAGCATTTCTGTTTAAAACACTGATATGGTGAATGTCCTGAGTTACAGTGTATTCTATTACTATCTTTATGATCTGTTGAAACCAGGTATAGCAATGTTCCCTGCCTCCTCCCTCTGGACCATCTCCTGTTAATGCGCCCATCAGTGCCTTGCCCTGTGACTCACCATCCCATTGTGAGATGCTCCGCCCAGGGGGAAGGAGCCAAGCATTCCCACCTGGATATAGTCTGGGGCTTGGAAGAGCACAAGCAGCCTTTTTTCACTGGATTCCCAGAGGACAAGAGCTACACAACCACCACTGGACTTTCTGAGGAGGACCAGACCTTTTCTACAAGATCACCGCTTCAACAGAACCACTTCAAAGAGAACTGCAGCTATCACCTAATCAGACTGCTACCACCAGCCTGCCCGGCGGGGTGTCAGGTTGTACCCTGGCTCTGTCAGGTTAAACTAGTGTTTCTGTATTATTGCTTTGTTATATAGATATTTATTAGTAAAAGAACTGTTATTATTATTCCTAATATCTTTGCCTGAAAGCCCCTCAATTTCAAATTTATAATAATTCAGAGGAAAGGGGGTTGTGTTTTCCATTCCAAGGAAGGCTCCTGCCTTCCTTAGTAGACACTTATCTTTCAAACCAAGACAACAAAATACAAGCAAGGCCATTTTTTTCTAAGAAAAGAAAAATCACTTTTTGGGAAATGATTCTCCTACAAATTCACTTTTAATTGTAGTTCATGTGCAAATTTGGCAAGGGTTTTTCCATAATTTAATTGCATTTATAAATCAGAAAACTTCTACTTTGTAAGGATAAGTGGGACATAAATACATAATTTCACTTTTTCATTGCACATATTTTGTAAGGGTTTTTTTTGTCCGTTTTGTTTTTTTAAATTGGGATCTTGGAAAGGTACAAAATGGCAAGGAAAGAAATAAATTCCCTCTCTAGAGCAATTTTATTCTGGTTCTCATTAGTTTTGTAAGAAGATCCAGAGCCTTATAAATGAGGAATTTCCAATATTCAGAAAAATAACTATGTTAAAATTAGTAGCATAGTCTGCCTAGAGATCCCTATATAATTATGGAGAGAAATAGGCTTTTCCAGAAAGCATTTCCAATTAAAATAAGTTAGGAAAGGTAGGTAGTTGAGGAAAAAAACCCTGACATAAACATTCCAGGAATATACAGTTCAGTTCAAGCACCTGTCCATGGAAGCAGAACACGGAGGGAAGCACAGAAGATGAGATGAGGGCCATCGGACAGTTCTGACCTAACCTGTCACTTCAGAAAAATGTCTCAATTTCTCAATTAAAACCAAAGTGAGACACACAAAGCATTTTCTTTGCACTGTGTAGTCTGTAATCTTTTGGTCTATACGAACCCTAGTAATACCTACTGAAAAATGACATATTGAAATTTGCTCTTGGACTGTACTCTTCCCCACTGAAAACTGACGTGGAAGTGTAATGTGGAAAACCTCCATGCCATCGTGTACCTTGGCCTTAGACTTAAAAAAAACCCCAAGGACCAAAAGAAGAATAAAAGTTCTTTAATCCTCAGTTACAGAAAGACTAAGAATTTTTTTCCCTGTATCATAATACTTCCGGTATAAAATAAATATGAAAACTGAAATAGACAATTTGATTCTGAAAAAACGTATCCCCACAAAGCAATATAGGGAACCGGCTGCAAGGGGCCTTTGCTTTTCATTTTTTCAAGTCTCTAAATTCAGTTATTTCAAACGGAATAATGATTGCATAGGAGACATGAGCATGCATAGTTATCACACATACTCATTTGCCTGGAATACACAATAGACATTTTCATTAACTTTTATATGAAAACTATTTATACAACCAGAGTGATTTATGGTTTATAAGTAGTTCCCTTTTTTTTTCCTGACTTATTACACTGTCTCAAATCCCTGCTTTAATTTTATTGATTTATTCTGTCTGAAGTTCCAGCTCCAAATATTGGCTGCCTCTGAAAGGAGGCAGTTTTATATCAACCTTTAAAGATTAACTTAAGATTTAAGATTCCAAATGCAAGAAAAAAAAAAAAGGAATTAAAAACAAATAAACAAACCCACATAGCTTTCTGCCTGTCAGTAATTTTACAAGTAGAGCTGCAGACAGTGTTTATTAAAGCCTTACTCAGCTTTAGTAATTAAAAAGAAGAACCCCACCCAAACCCAGTGTTTCTAAGGGAAACTGGTGCCTTGGAATGATCTGTCTTTTTCTCTGGAAATAAAAGCTAACATCTGAGACTACTGAGGGAGGGGTTCTGGCTCCTGCTGACCCAAGAATTCTTTTTATCCCACGGTATCAGAGAAGCATTACATTACACAGGTAAAAATCATACTGACATTAAACCCATTTGAATACAGCTGTCAGGGAAGAGACTACCTTGACATTGCTTCATATATGTACTAAATAGTGAGTATTTTTATAGGTTATTCATAACACTTGGTACTTCAAGTAACAATCAAAGAAAAAAATTTAATTAGAATATAATGGCATTAAATAGTTAAGGACCATTTTCTCTTAGAAAACATAGAAACTGCCACTAATAGTTTAAAATCATAGATATGAAAGAATATGAAACATACCCACAACCACACAGGGTGGTTTTATTCAGCAGCAAATACACTTTTTTCCTGATACATTTTCTGCCTTATATTTTGTTTCCCTTTGCTTAAGAAAATGCTAAAGAGGCACTGAAAGAGTTTGGGACCTAACACTGATTTTAGACTCTCCTCTTGGAGTCATATCTCTGTTCAGGTATCACCAATGAATCCCAATGGCGATTTTCAATTTTTTTTTGCAATAAGGATGATTTTATTACAGTATCTACTGCACTTTATGCTATTACTATTCCTTCTAGATAAAAACATTACAAAAGAAGGGAAGGAGAAGGTGTGAGCATATGATGGAAGACAGAGACGTGACAACAAGTTCAGTCTTGAGGTCTGGGGACAATCTCATGGCCCTGTGGATCACAGTCATGGATGAATTCAAAGGAGAGACAAAGAGTACGACAGGGTTAAAACAACTGGCAGAGATTTCAGAAGCTGTTTAAGGTCTGCTAAGGAGCCAGGTGTGTCAGGTAACACCAGAGTGAAAATCAACATGAAATCTTGTTCCTGTAGGATCTGTTGAGATACCGTACAACTTCACATTTAATAAAAATAAAAAATGATAGGGAATGAATGTTCTAACAAACAGGAAGAGTTCTTACGTGTGAAACAGTCACTGTAAAAGTCAGAACAATGCAACTTGCTGGAGATTGCAAGTAGAAATGGAAACTATTCCTTTCTGGCAAAGTACGTTTAGTTATCCTTCGAAAGGAAGACTCACATGAAAGATTTGCAGTAATGAGTCTTCTGAAGAAGTAAAAGAGAGATGATTCCTCTGACACTTCCTAAGGCACAGGGAGGTGATTCCAGAAAGCCAGCACGGCTTCACCAGGGGAAAATCCTGTCTGATCAACTTAGTGGCTTTCTATGATGGAGTAACTACAACAGTGGGTAAGGTAAAAGCTACAAATGTCATTTATCTGGAGTCTTGTAAGGCCTTTGACATGGTCCCCCCCAGCATCCTTCTCTCCTGAGACCCCACCTGGAGTACTGCATCCAGCTCTGGGATCTTCAGCACAGGAAGGACGTGGACCTACTGGAGTGAGTCCAGAGGAAGGCCACAAAGTTGATCAGGGGGATGGAGCACCTCTTCTATGAGGAAAGGCTGAGAGAACTGTGATTATTCAGCCTGTAGAAGAGAAGGCTTTGGGGTGACCTAATTGCGGCCTTGAAGGGAACTTACAGGAAAGATGGGGCAAGAATATTTACAAGGACATGTAGCAACAGGACAGTGGAAATGGGTTTAAATTGTGAGTAGCTTCAGATTAGATATTAGAAAAAAATTCTTTACTGTGAGTATGGTGATGCACTGGCACAGGTTGCCCAGGGAAGTTGTGAATGCCCCTTCCCTGGAGGTGTTCAAGGCCATGTTGGATGGGGCTTGGAGCAACCTGGTCTACCTGAAAGTATCTATGTCCACAGCAAGGGGTTTGGAACTAGATGATCTTCAAGGTTCCCTTCTAACCCAAACCATTCTATGATTACTTTTCCAGTTCCTTATCTGTGCATTTTGTGTGGTTTGCAAAACCACTTGGGTATCTACGTGAAAACGTGCTTTACCTTGTTTCTCAGAACCAAGAGAATTGTGCCAGCTCTCTCTATGCAGGAATTTCACAGATAAAATCTCTTGCTACTGTTACTCCAGAAAAAATAATAATCTTGGAGCATTCAGCCTTAGTCTGGCAGTATCACAGAGGCACCTGGAGTCTGTGGACAGTAATAATACATGAAGTGGTTTTACAGCAGATAAGAATCAAGTTGGAATGAAAATGTTTGCTAATGAAAAGTCCTGGGGTCACTAACTCTACCTAGAAAAACATGCAACATACATATTGAAGTTTAAGACATTTGAAGCCCAACGTGAATAATAAAGACAGGCTGAAGAACAAAGAGAGTGAGGAAGAAGATGGTACATATTTTTGGTTTTGAGCTTTCAAGTTGCAAGAACTAATTCCCTTTGGAACATTGGTTACAGAGGACTTGCTACTCACCTAAACGATGCAGTGTCCCATGATCACTTACCAGCCAAGAAATGTCCATTTTTGTATTCTCTGACCTATTATTTCCCTGTACTTGGTGGGAGAGGCAGAGCTGCCCCTAAACAAGGTGACTCTCTACACACTTGATATTTACCCCACATGCAATAAATCCACAAATCTGCTGTTTGTTGCAGATCTCCTCTGCTACTTACCACTTTGCAGTTCTCCTGGGTGCTTCATAAACGTTGGGTAAACTGCAGTATTTAGAAACTGTGAAGCTGAGGCAGAGATCAGCTGTCATATCAAACAAAAGCAGATCTCAGCCCAGGGTTTGCTCATGATTCCTCCACATGTTCTCAGCTCATTTCTAGGGTTTCTTAACCAGCTCCTTTCACTACTTCCTTCCAATAGCAGATCTGCACTACAAAAACCAAAATGTGCTTTCTGCAAAAAACAATTCTACAGACTAACCTTAATAAAAGCTTGACATTTTGGAGAACACACAAGAGAACTCTAAAGCTCCTTAATCAAAACCAGCACATACAGATTCATGGAAACTACGCTGAAGGGAAGCTGTCTGCATCAGTTGCCAGCTCTCACTCTGCCAGGAATGTACCATACACAACTTTCTTTTTGTTTTACTACAAACTGCCTCAATTCTAATTTCCAAACTGGTTATGAATCAAATCACAAGGTTCTCTGTCTAATCACCTACTTCTTTTGAATTCTACAGATTAAAACAATTACATGGAGAACAAAGATGAATAAAACCTCTTGGAGAATAAAGATGAATAAAACTCCCAACTTCTATCACGTATTGTTTATGCGCATATAAGTCAAAGAATATTTTTCCCCCTGCAAAGTCGTACTGGTAAGTCCCCCACGTCACAGGTAATTCTTCTTTCTTTCAGGAATTCCGTTTGGATTTTGACACTGTTCTAAGAACTACAACGTGAAATTATTTCTCACAGGTTTGCACTAAATCTGAGTGGACCAGTAGTTTAGAAACTTGTATTGACCCATCCCTCAGGCATCCCATCTTCCATAGGTCCTGTGCCACTTCTGCAAGACCTCTGGGTTCCTTGGGGCTCTTGATTAGCACTGCAGGTCTGTAATTAGGCAATGAGGACACCTCAGCTGGGATTCAGACCCAGGTGTAGAAACACAGTGTGAAGGCTCTACAACAGGAAGGGCAGCACTGGGTCAGTGGGCCAATGTCTCCTGTGCAGTGTAGGCACAGCTGTTTTGGCACTGCAAAGCCCTCCACGGACCAGGCCTTCTGGCTCTTCATTGCCTACAGTGGGAGGTGGCTGAGGATAAATGATAGATAGCCAGAGCAGTTTCTACACACTGTGGTTTCTGTATCTATTACTGGTACTTAATTGTTTCAAAATAGACCTCTGATTTTTGACATATGGCAGCACCCTTACAATGTAATTCTGAGTCAATTTTTGTTTGAGGGAGTGTGCTGGTTTTGGCTGGGGAAGGGTTAGTTTTCTGCAGAATGGCTGGTAGGGGGCTGTATTTTGGATTTGTGATGAGCATAGTGATGAAAATAGAAATGTTTTTGTTACTGCTGAGCTTACACAGAGTCAAGACCTTTTCTGCTTTTTGTACTTTCAAGCTGGCTAGAAAGTTGGAGGTGCCATAGGAGTTTGGGAGGAGACACAGCTGGGACAGGTGACCCAAACTGACCAAAGGGATATTCCAGAAAATATGACATCATGCTCAGTATATAAAGTGAGAGGAAGAAGGAGGAAGTGAGACACATTTAGAGTGATGGAGTTTGCCTTCTCAAGTCACTGTTATGCGTGATGGGGCCCTGCTGTCCTGGGGATGGCTGAACACCTGCCTGCCCATGGGAAGCTGTGAATTGTTCTGTTTTGCTTGAGTGAGCAGCTTTTGCTTTCACTATTAAACTGTCTTTAGCTCAACTCATGAGTTTTCTACCTTTTACCCTCTGATTCTCTCTCCAGTCTTGCTGGTGGGAGAGTGAGTGAGTGGCTTGGCTGCTGGCTGGGGTGAAACCATGACAGTGAGAGGCTTGCAACTCCATATAAAAAAAAAGCTTCTGAAAATGATCCATTTCTCTGATACAGATTTGGCAAGAAGAAAAGCCAGGTTTTGAATAAGCTGGCAAGGGTGTAACATCCTACTTAGAAACAGCAGTAGAGTCTGGTAGTAATCTCCATAAATTTATAAGCTTTCCAGTGGGACGTTTATTATTCCATGGACAAAATAAAATGTATCTGTAAATACAAATAAAATGTATTTAACTATCTAATAATAAAAATGTACAAAACAAATCAAAAGGAAGTATGTATTCTCTTAATGCCAGAACAGATGTGGAGCTGTGCATGGTTTGTCTCTCTAGCGTTCCTTTCAGTCTTTTGAAATTTTCAATGTAGTTCTTCCCCCCAGGTCATGGACACTCTTGATGGATACTCTTGTATGTGCTGGGAAATAGAATGTAGATGAAAAGACATTCATAACCAGAAGCAGTATTAAAAACCTCCACCCCTCTAGTCTAGAATTGTGGGTATTGAATCAAATTATCTGTATAAAAAATTGCTAGACATTCTTCAGCATTTCTATGGAAGCATAAACACGAGAACTCAAGGTATTTCAGAATGGATGCTACTACTACTGCAACAAACCCGTGACCTTGGCGTTATTAGCACCATGCTCTAACCAGCTGAGCTAACCTCAGGGCTAGTAAGAGTTAGCTTGGCAAGTCTTGCTCATGTACGGAAATGTGCATTTGCTTTTGTCTTCTATGTAGAACTGAGTCTCCACATTCAGTGCAAAATTTTCCATAAATCCCAAGCATTTTTATGCATCACATATTATTAGCACACTACAAACGTAGACTGAATTGAGTGCTGACTGCTTTGCTTCTAAATCTTATCTGTCTCTTCTCAGAAAATATGGAGGAAAAAATCATCTCCTCTTAATAACGTTTTCATGTCTTGGAGGAGAATTCCCTTAAGCCAGATAATCTGTTTGCTGAACACCATTTTGTCTGGAATACAAAGTGGTCATTTAGGCATTTTGGCTTTTGTTTTGAAAACACAGGCTATGGCAATTTATGTTCTGTGGGCACCCACTGGAGAGCGAGGATTGGGTTGACAGGCCCTTAGCTCACTCTGCTGTAAAAAGAATCTGCATTTTTTTGATTAATTTGCCTTCCTGAGCGTGGGAGTTTTCTTGCCTTATCTCTCTGGTTCGATCCACATCAGACTGTATCACAGTCCTACTCTCTGCTAGCATCCTGAAATAAAAGACAATAAAGAAACAACACCAGAAGGTGATCACAAAACTATGACTGAGGATTTTCTGTAGATGTTGACTTTTAATGACCTCCCAATCATATGGCGTGTGTGTTTAAAGGCATTTGACATGCTTCTCTGTGATGGAAGTTTCTTCCATTAAAATGAAACATAAACATGGCCTGAACCACTGGTATGCAGAGGTCTTCCAAAATAAACAAAATAAAGCTTATCGCTTTCATTATTTTGAAATAATTACTGGATAACTATTGAAAATTTTGATTAATTTCAGTAAGAACACATAAAGTTCATGAGTCCAATTCCTTGAAATTATAAAGGCTATATTACTGAACCATAAAAATTAAATCTAGGAGAATTAATTGAAATAATGTTAATTTTCCCATTATGCTAAATCTTTAAAAAGGGCTAAAAGGATTTTCACAGTCAAGACTGATGAGTCCTTATTCACACTCAGTTTACAGTTCTTCACTGCTTCTGGATTAGGACATTAGATATCTTAGGTGAATATGCAGATCTGCTGGAGATACGATTCAGGGGAGGTCATTCAATATCTTGGTTCCTTGGCTCAAACAGAAAAGCCAGTGCTTTTGTTTTTCTACCATTTGTTTATCTGGTCTGCCTGTGGGTTCCTTGAAGACAGAAACTGACTCTTATCACATCCTTGCACAATACCTTAAAGAAAAGAGGTTTAAGTTTTATCCTTCAAGGCCTTGAATGTAACATGATATAATCAATAGCTAGGATTTTGTACTAGTGTTACTGTAGTAGTTACTGTAACTCCTTTTGAAAATGAAGATATACTCTCCATACACAAAGAATTCTGTTTTGGAATACTTGGCAATTATGCTAAACATGTTTTCCAGTTTTAACAAAAGGAATATTGTTGATACCATGCTTCTGAAAGCAGCAGTTTTAACTTTCTTTGAACTACGTTTTTGTAATATTCTTATCAGCTCTGTGCCAAACACGCTATTTAATATCAAAGGTAATCAGCTGAAGCAACCCCTGCTGTCTTTATGCAGAACCAAGTTGCAGTTTTTCACTGTTTTGATTTTTGGATGAATAACTTCTTTTTCTTTTTATCCTCTGAGGTACTTTGAACACTATGCAAACATATAAAGACCTTGGCCTGACACATTTACTATAATTTTTTTCTTTTAAAGAAGGATGGGCATTGGAGAATGCATCCACAGCTCAGCCTTCATCTCAATGACAAAGCAACAAAGAGATGCCTTACTTCAAAGACTGTTTAATTTTTTTCTTTAAAAAAAAAAATTAAATAGACAAGGAGTTGTTTATGAACAACAACGGAAATAAAAGGGCCTATCTTCCTATGAAGTTGTTTCTCACTGTTGCATTCACTGAATGTCTAATAGAGTGCAGAGTCTCACGGGTACTTTTCCAGTAGCTAGGTGATTTGTAGCTAGGCTCTCATGGATGGATACTCAGATATCTAATCAAGGGGAAGTTTATACTGCAGCCTTTCTCTGTGTTGGCAGTGATAGACCCATCATTTCCTCTCCAGCCTGTTGAGGCTGTAATATCTCTGAGAATTCTAGGCCAGACTCAAATGTGGTTGAAATTTCAGTATTGATAGAGGTTTGCAGTAGGGGATGGCGGAAATTCCTACCCACACATACCATGAGACTGCATAAGCCTCAATGCTTAGGCAAACAGAGTAAATGTTAAAGAATTAGCCTGTGTCCTGGTAGCTCTTCTGGCTAATACGGCTGAGCCAAAGGAGCTCAAGAAGGAGCACCAAACCCAATTTCCATGGCCAGGTTCAATTGATAACCAGGTACCTCCTACAGCCAGTTTCAGGCTGAAATTCTAGCCCTTGGCCCATGCTCCAGGTTTACAATGAATTGCTGTAGTCAGGCCAACATGGTGCCCTCATGATAGGAACAGAAACAGAGCTTTGCTGCTCAGCCTCCAGCTTCTGATGTGCTGTAAAATGCCTGAGTGAAACCCATCTTTGTATAACAAATTTGTATAAATGATGTGATGACAATCTGGCCTCACAGCACTTCTGAAGCAAGTACCAGTAAAGCCCATTCAAAAAACAACCCCAACCAAACAGAACAAAACACACTCGCTCCATTCCTCCTCCTAGGAAAAGGGATGGCTTCCCAGCTCAGATTTCCATTGCAAGGGAAAGAAAAGTCATTCTTTGGCTACCACATGGTCTAACTACTACAGAGTCACAACTTGAAGAACTTAGACCAGTTTAACCATGTCAGTGTAGTAGTGGATGCACACACCATCAGTGCAAACTGCAGAGTCTCTTGCATTTCACGAAAGGTTTATAAATGATATACTGCCAATTAGTAATCAACTGTGCATTATCAACTTCTAATTCATTATCTCTGTAGTGGAACAAAAACGTACAAAATGTTTGTTTTTACGAGGCAATGACCATCAAATACAGTAGCCAAGGACTTTGGAAACTATCAGAAAAAATGAAACCTGTGACTTTAATAACCTGCTCTGCAAAAGGATGTGAGTATGTGCTGGCCCAACTTTGTTCTGCTTTTTGCACCTGTTTTAAATGCTTTCACACAGAACTTTGTACTGAACATATAAAATCCAAAATCCAAACGGTTACGGTCAACTAATGCTATGTTTATCAAAAATGAAATAAAATTTAACTATTAGAAAGAGTTCGTTAACTCATCAGGACAGTTAAAAGACTCTCATCTTTCCTATCCCATAGATAATTACAAACACTGATGACATGATAGGAAACGATTGCCTCTATTCTCAAATGATTCCCAAAGTATTGATTTCAAACTACACACAGGTACTATCTAGCAAACATTAAAAAGATTAATTGGTAAATCCCTTTGATTACAAGGTAACATCTGCTGATCTTTTAAATGTTTGTCTACAGCATATAAATAATATCAGGAAACCAGAAGTCTCTGAAAGAGCTGTTTACAGTGTCAGAAAATTAATCTGTAGAGTGGCTGATCTCTTTGCAAAGGCAGTACACAAAGTGGAATAGTTTTAGGCTAAGATCATTTAAACAAAGGGTAGGAGGTGAAACAGTCATCCAAGAAGCCTGACACTGTGAATTTTTTGAAACACTCTCTGAGCTTCTCAAGTGGATTATGAATATCTGTATGAAAACAAACCCTGGTATATGAGATGAAATTTCTTTGTATGTGTCTCCCACTGTCAGCTCTACTGGCCTCCCCTAGCCTGATTTTCAGAAAGTAGAGTCAGGCATTGATCATGTTGCTAAAGAGGGTGTCACCTGAAGGAAGCATCTTTGTCTCCATAATCTTTATAGTTTTTCATAATAAAAATTAAAAACGGCCGGGTTCTACCACTGAATATGAATTATTTCTATATAATCATCCACACCAACCAGTTGCTTAAAAAGAAACTTCTTTTTCTCCAGAAATCATGGATAAAATGAAAATCTCTGGCTGAGATAAGAGTAAGGAATTATTTCTCAGTGGTGGCTTGGGTATAGAACGAGCTACTTTATCCCTTTCAACAGTGGACCTCCTACTGCCAGCTTATTACAGAACCTGTTTCTGATATTAGAGCAGTAAGAGACTCCTGATCTTAATGTCATCATCCTGTGAGGTACAAAAAGACCTAGTTTTGAAAACTAGAATACAAAATATCATTACTTGTTAGTTATAATCCTTCTTTTTCTTTCCTAAATAGCTGGAAAATACATGAAAAACAGTGCCAGTACACTGTAAAGAACTGCTAACCAGCATTTCCCTAAAAAGAGTAGCATTGCTATTAAGGGCCATATGGCACTGTGGGATGTTACAACAATATAAAGGCAGTCATTTTAGAAGAGATATGGGAAATGGTTACAGACTTTATACCTCTTGAATAATGCAGTGTGCAGCCAGCACAACCTTTCCATGCCAGTCTGTCACAAGCTCCCAGCAAAAATGCATTATTATGTTGTCTCATGTTATAGAATATATCCAGACAGACCGATATGAAGAGGCACCATCTCCAGAAGAATGGCAACAAGCACAGCTGCATTACATAAAGGAACACCCTGAGCCACTGGAGGAAAAGATTACACAGGTGCCCTTTGCTGGTGCTGCTTGTGCCTCCCGAGAGGTGCAAGAAGAGGCCCTCTGCGGGCTTCCCTGCAAAAGGCTTCCTGAGATCCGAGACCCATGGGAGGATGGTGCTGCATCCCTGTTGTGGCTGGAGGGCCAGCTGGGAGCACCAGTCTGCCCAGTACGTGGGTACATCATTTTAAGCTATCTGACATATTAGTAATATAATATCTGACATATTAGCCTTATTGCAAAAGTCCTCCTTGAGGCAACGATAGAGGTCAAAAAGCAAAGACTTGAAATTCAGAAAACCCCATCAGTGTGCAATCCCTTTCCTCTGTACGTTTCCATGTGCTGCTCTGCTCTTACTCGGCATCTTCCCATGCTCTCCCTTCCCACCACCTGGCTCCCCCAGCCCCTCTCTGATTCATCTTCACGTCACACAAATGCCCTTGTGCCCCTCTCCATTCAGGTCAGGAGATTTTCCTTTCCCCCCTTGCTCATGGAAGGAGCAGTGGGCAGCTGAGCTCCAGTGATAAAGACGTGTGGAGAATCCACATCAAAGAGAAGAAAAAGTGTTATTTAATCCCAGCAATGGCCTGTGTCTGGAGGCATAGACCAAATCTGTGGGAAATATGACAGTCTTTGCAGACTGAGGGCTACAACCCATATATTTGAGTAAGGATTCACAGGTGCAGCAGAAGACCAGGTTCCTACTGGGAGAGTGAGTTCTTCACTAATATCAAGCTTCTGCATAAAAATACCAACAACTGTGCTGTCACATCTGTGATGAGCTAAAGCCTAAAATCCAAAACTATTTTAAAATTTGAATCTACACTTAAATATGAAGACCTGATGATATAATGCAAGATAAGATTGGTAAGAAAACATTATTGGAACAACTAAAATAGAAAAAAAGACTAGCTATGCTTTCATGCTTTAACCTCACAGGCTGATGTACAAAAAAGAAATATCTTTTTCTTATCAAGGTAGCCTTCACTGCAAGAGGTAGTAACTGAGATACCTATTATACCACAATTATAGCAATTGAGCTATATTGTAGATTCAATTCAATGCATTTTGGTTGAAAATGTTAACAGAATTTTCTAGAGGTGGCATTTATGTTCTTCAAATGAGTGAATAATACAAGACTATTTAAATGCGATATATATAATACAATGTTTCAAAATTTCCACATTTTAATATATATTCTATAATTTTACTAAGGTCTTATAACATTTACAGGGCAGTATTTTGATATTCTTCTGGTGGTAAAGACAGAAATCGCAAATAAAAAGAATAACCTGAAAAGAAGTTAAATTCCTTACACACGAAGGAAGGCACTTCTTTCCTCATCCCAGTCCTCAGGCCTAAATATCCTTACAGTATAAATGCAAAAACCTAGTTATATAGGATCAGTCCTGATTCTCCACCCAGTTCTGCAGCCCATCTCTAGCATAGTCAAGCCCAGATGTCACAAAAGACGGCAAAAGCAGACATGGGATCACCACCTTCTGAAGTCTTGCAGTCCCTAATAGCCAAAGATGGTCTTCAGCTCAGAGGTATGGTGTTCTACATCCTGTCCCCTTATTTTCTTTTCTAATTGATCCTTTCAGCTTATAGAATTTTCTTGTATTTTTAGAAGGCTAGAGAAGAATGACTGAAGGAGGGAAAAAAATTCTGCACAGAACTGTTAAAAAGGCAGTTACCAGAAAATCATAAAAAATTAGAGGACTGCAAGTTTCTTAAATGGGAAGCTACATTCTGCAGCAGAGACACCTTGAGATGGACAGAAATTCAAGTTCAGGAATCAGGCAGACAGCCTGGAAGTATGAAAGCAGGCTTCGAAATGTGGCACCCACTGGCACTCCATCAATAGGATTGTTTTCAGCTGGTACAAATATATACACATACACATGAGGCTACACACAATTTTAAAAGCGTGAGTTTTAAATTCAGACACTGAACAGTCAGCAGTACATTTTCAATTTATCAAAAAAATTCCATATCAGAAAAGACAGTAACTGCCCCTGACCTGAAAATAAAAGATATATAAGCCTTCTTTAAGACCAAACAGAATTCCCTGTGAATTCTTAGAGGGAGACTTAGAGAAGGATTTCAGGGAATTAAGGGTTATCTTTAGCATTTCAATTACAATTTTGGATTGTAAAAGATGTATTTGGCAATCATCAGAGCAGGCTAGTAATTTGTTATGCATTAAAAGGGATGTGATGAAGGGAAAGCTCTGTTGTCAAATGTTACAGAAATCTTCATGTGTTGCAGATTATCATATAATTCACAACCATATTTTCTATTTATATTCCTTCAAGCCCTTCGTGGAATGATAAACTATTTTAAACACGATGTAGCTGTTGAAAGCAAAGAAAATCCTTCATTGTCAACATAAGGATTTACACAAACATTTTCAACCTGATCCTTAGATTCTGAAGCTCAAGATATTATTAGTACTTTCAAGAACCATGAGAAGAATTTCCCTACTTAAAAGAAAATATAACCTCGTGAATAACAAGTCAATTATGGAGTATTCATATTATGGTAGCAAAGTCTGGGTTTTTTTTTATGTACAGCACTGTTCTCACAAAATATAACCTTTGCTACGGAAGTTACCCCTAATTATAAAAAGTGTTCTGCCAGGTAAAAATAAATGTAGCTGTCCTATAATCTGTAAAGGTACATATAAACTGTTCCTCCACTTAACGGAATGGTACTTTGAAAGACAATTATGCAAAATTAAATAATTAATTATTGTGCTTTTCCGTGCCCCAGTCACACAAATCTTTTAGGCTTTCAAATAGTATTTTGGTTGCTTTAAATGATGCACATCTTGAAACTCAAATGAAATACTGATGCGATTTTAATTGAGCAATTAAAATAATTTTTCATGGTTTCTAAATGGATTAGCTCTAAAATTACTTGTCTACCGAAAAAACCAGTTTTTCAGAGCTGTTACCCAATATCACAATTCCAGACAATGCCTCCTTTGTCATCTTGTCCTGTTTCTCATTCTCGTTCAAATGCCTACTGAACACAATTGCTTTTTGAACTTATTCACTGAAAAGAATTTATCCTTCTCTTTAGTAAACTTCAAAACAAAACCTTTCTTTTAGTAAATCTGCAGCAGAAGTCCTGTCATAGATAAATAACATTTAGCACCAGCACACAACGCAACATTTGGGATGTTTGAAATTAAGAACACATTCCATATTTTGTGCCTTATCCTTAAGCCCATTTATAACACAATAAAATATGGTATCATTAGGAATTTATTGCAGCTCAGACCTACTGATGGTTGGAAACACATGGCTGAGACTCAGACCTGGAGGAATGGATAGCAATGACAAGCAATTGCTTCAGCTCATTTTCTTCCTAGAACAAGCTTTTTTTCCCTAAATTACATTAGCAAAACTTTAGTCTCTCTGCTTTAAGAAAATATTTACTATGACGTCCACCTATCGATTTTTTACTTTTTCAAAGGAAAAATAAGGAAATTTTGTCTTCCTGATCTGCAGCACAGTGGCCAAACTCTCCTGCCTGAAGTCTGTAGTGCCAACAGGAAGAAAGAAAGTAGAAACTGAAATTTTGAATTTTCAGTGGTTCTGATATGAAGGAAAGCCTTAAAAAAATTCCGAAAACTGGAAAACTGCTCCCCGTCAATGTATTACTGTATTACGGAAACGTATTACGGAAGCTTCACCGTGTACTGCTTCAGCTGCTGTGAGGAACACAGAGGGAGGGCAGCAAAATAAACATTATAGAAATGTATTATTATTTCAGGCATTTTCTCATATAAATGCTCCTACTTTTACGGTTTGAACTTCATGTACTCTTAAACAAGCTCTACGGTACTTTTAAACATGCCTCTGAAAACCTGTCCTGTGTGTATCATTCTTTGCTTTGAATGTTGTGGTTTGGTCTTTCAGAAGAAACCAGTTATTTTCATTCGAATACAAATATAATAATAAAAAAAATCCACTCCCAGGTTAGTAGTTTTAACAAATTATTTATCTGATGATTGCTTTAGTTAAGTTTGTGTACCTTATCTATTTAGTGAGCTGTACAGAACAGAAACTACATTTTATTTTTCATTAATAAGGTATTAATGTAATGAGTGATTGACTGACACTTGAGGCCCTTTGTACTGTCAAGATATAAAGTGAATGAAAACCACTAAGTCAATAAGAGGACTCCAGATAATGCTGTTCCTGTTTGAAAGCAGAGAAAGAAACAGCTTCATGAAAATTGGTCCTTACAGTGCAATGTGGCTATTAAGCCAATGCCACACAATATCAATGGAGACATTACCTTGATCTCTTCCCTCTATTCTGCCTTTGTTTGCACAAAAAACTCCCACATTGTCAAAGTATTTTGTAGCTTTTTGGCTGTCCATTAAATTTACTGAAACTGTCCAACAGGTTCAAAAGTTGCTGGCTGGATTACTGACAGAGGGACACAGCAGGATTTCCTTAGGAAGTCAGGCTAATCAGATTGTTTAAAAGAAATCCAAAGTGAATTACATTTTATTTTCAGTTTGCCTCATACAAAATGAAATCAAATGGTTGCAGAACTGAGCCTTTTTCACCCTTTATAATTTTACATCCCTCCCTCCTTTCATATAAATAGTTTCACTTTCCCTTCTGAGATTATTTTTTTCTCAAATTGCCAACTTGGCAACTATTTGAACCAATCCTTTAAAAATCACAGCTAAGATACTTCTTACTTATTTTCCTATATAAATATGTGAAACATTAAAATGTAGTTTCAATAGGTATTTGTGCTGCTTGTTTCAGTTTCACTGTAAAAGTTCCACAAGCAAAATTTCTTTTGGGCTGGAACGCTGACTTTCCTGTCATGAAATGATAAAATATGGTTCAGTGTATGCTGACTTAAGTTTTTTTGGCTATAAGATTAATTTTCAGGTAACACTTAATCATAAAAGTTTTACCAAAATATGGAAGAATTAACTGTCTTCTGCAATGTTACATTGTTATTTGTAGTTCAATGAACACTGCTCTTATAAATTTCTTGTGTTAAAACCTTAATTACCTAATGGACAACATTGCCAAGTGTTTCAGATTATTTTAATTATATTAAGTGAGTACAGAGGCACTTCCTTTTCACCTAGTCTATCATTATTTAGCCAAAGTAAACGCATTTAATGCTGTCAGATTTCCATCATAAAACCTTTCCTTCAGCTTTGCAATTTTATTTGTACAGTTCTCTGAATTTCCTTTAAATTCTTTAAATATTTCTGCTATGTTTTTTTCCAGAACTAAATTTCGTTTTCTGTGCATGACCCTGTCAGCACAATAAAGAAAAAGATTCTTTTTCATTAATGATGCAATATCTGAGCCCCAATGTAATTTTAATTACTATCATAGCTTTGCCTTTTAATTGTCCTCAACACTGTAATTTTAAATTTCTCAGTGCTTCTCAGTCTTGACAGAATTTTAGGAGTCCACTTCCCACCTCTCTGCCAGTGTTCAGTTGCCTTAATTTCATTTCTTTCTTTTTTTTTTTTTTTTAACCATAGAGGTAAGCAGATGAGAAGAGACTTACAGCTGCAACTTACCAAGAGTTCGGAAAGGTCTTTGGTTTGGTGTATGGGAGAAGAAACCAGGTTTCAAAGCATTTGTGATCAAAATGTCAAAATACTCTTCAAAATCATTCCTAGAAAGTAAAGTAAACGTGATTAGCTAAACGAACAAATTAGCTAAGATGCCATACAATACTTTTTAAGACTTAAGAAAACATCAAAGTACTTCTTTTAGGCACTTGCTTCTGTCACTTTTTTTTTTTCCAATGCTTGTTCAGTGTCACTATTATCTTTTTCCTGAGGTTGTCAAAAGGGAGTCAAACTCACAGTGGGTGATCTTTGGGAACACTCATTATTTGTAAAAAGATGTTCCTCGATCTCAGGAGAACACGTAACAGATGACATATTTTTAATCTGAGATGGCAACATATGCATAGACACGCTCAGAAAGTTGTAAGTGAGGGATTTTCTGTTCAAAGAAGAATATATGAAGTGAAGTGATGGGGTAGGAAGTAACTGAAGACACTTAAACACAGGTGCTTATATTGTTGGAATCTGAAGGTATGCACAGGCCTAAGATGCCATTGGCAGACAACAGAGATCTAATTTACAGCCGAGGAAAATTAGAGTGTGATTTCACATATTCCAAAATTGGAGCACCATTTTGAAAGCTGAATTCCCTCTTCAGACTCCACTGTCTGCTCTCACTACATCCCTGATGGTTACAGGGAGGTTGGACATGTGGCTACAAATAAACACCCACCAGCTTTGAGTCTTCATCTGCCAGCTGAATCCCACCACTAAATTCAGATTTTTCAAAGATCATTAGGTCCATATATACAGATTGTTATCTGAACTGTGGAAATCCCATCAGTTTAAATGGGTTTGAATGTATTCTTCAAATATAAGAAAACATTCCTCATCTATGATGCACTTTAGTTTATTAGAAATATTTCATTGCTCAGGTGACTATTACCTACAACATCAAAAAAATGATGGATACTCTTGCATGGAACAAAGAAATCACAGATGACAAGTCCAGGATGGACACAGACACTGAAATGCTATCAGCAGTAGAGGAAGTTTGCTGGAAGTAAACCAGTTAACTGTATCACTTTCAAATAATTTAAGATCTTCCATAGGATTGAGATATCTTATCAAAAATTGAATGCTGTCCCTATGAGAGACAGCTTTTGGGTTGTGCTCAAAATTACATTTCAGCCTTAAAATAAGTCCTTTTCTAATGAAATTTTAGCTTTGTCTAATTTTTCTCCACTTGTGACCTTTACTTGTGACCTATGTTAACCTTTACCTTTTTAAAAGAACCAGTATCAAATATTACAATGGTATGTTTTTAAAATTTGCTTCCATGTGGAAGATTCCAGACACTGAGCAAACAGGCCGGGCTCTTCTGTCCTCAGGTGAAAAGTATCGACAGAGATAAACTTTTCAAATTAATGTCTGGTGCAAATAATGCATCCATGGGTAAGTTAAGCTTGAATTTGCAAAACAAAGCAAATGTTTCAGGAGCACGACAAAGAACAATTAACAACTGAGAAGATGTGAGGAAATGGCCTCAAGTTGCACCACAGCAGGTTTAGATTTGGTTTTACGAAAAATTTCTTCACAGAAAGGGTGGTCACGCATTAGAACAGTCTGCCCAGGGTAGTGGTGGAGTCACCATCCCTGGAAGTGTTCAAATAACGTGTGGATGTGGCACTTGGTGATATGGTTTAGTGGTGAACACAGAGGTGCTTGGTTAATGCTTGGACTCGATGATCTTGAAGGTCTTTTCCAACCTAAATGACTCTATGATTCTGTGATTTGTGGAAAAAGTGGCAAGCTTTTTGTTTAAAAAAATTGAAACAGAACAGAGTTTTCAGAAGATTTGGTAACTTTTTATTGATCTGTTGAAAAATTATGCTTTGTGTGAGGAGATGCATTATCTGTTTTTTGAAACAACATATTCAGTCTCATGTATAAAGCTACTGTTTTTATGAGAGACCTTGTGTTACATTACTATGCAACACTATATATAAATCAAATCTGTTCCAGTTACTACCTGTGTTTGGTAGAGTGGCCCGTGGTTACAGTAAATAGCTAACATAAAGGGTAGGATGTATCTTATACATGTATCGTAACTTCAACCTCCTAAAAACTGCACACTGAATTCAGATAGTGGTTGACACCACAGACAGAGCCAATGGAGAAACATCTACATTCTTGAAAGGTAATTCATCCCACTTATTTCAGATATAATTCTACAATGCAGAATGAATTGCCAAGGATAATGCCCAGTGGTTTCTCTCTGCTAACCACAGAGGGAAACAAAATGACTAGGTTCAAAAACTTCCTCACTTTTAGGTGGCTAACATTCCTGAAAAGGTGAAATACACTTGGCTTCAGTGACTATGTGATGATTGAGTCAAATTTAGGTGTGCTCCTGACAACACTTAACCATTCAGTTAACTGGAGAGCATGCTCATGGTAGGTAGGACTGAAAAGTCACACCATGATGCCGCTGTGTGAATGAACTGGCACTTGCTTTTTTAGGTTTACATGTTTTATATAGTGGTCCCAGCAGTATGTCTGTGCTCTGGCTGGGAAACAGTTCTCATTTTATTTCAAAATGAAGTTTTTTCTACACTTCTCCCTACCAAAATGTCTTCTAGTTAAGGACAACTTGGTCAGATGAACACAACTGGGATATTTTGCTCATGAAATAGTAAATGATACACTTAAGCATGAATTTCCAGGCACAGATTTTATGAAGACAATAATTTCTTAGTCGAAAAGGAGCTTCTCTAATAAAGCACAAAAAAGTAAACAGTTACAATGTAAGGATATTAGGAGTAAGAGGCCAAAATTTCACATGCATCTCTATTTTCCATATTTATCAGAAGGGTTTTTTATTTCATACTATACAGTTTTGGACTTCTCAGTATCATATTGGTTAACTGAAAGAAGTAGGAATAGAAATTAATAAAGGACTATGTAGGTGCAATTCATAAGTATTGATATCAAGAATAAAATGCAGTGTTGATGTCAAGAATAAAAGCAGTTAGCCTGGTCAAATTAAAGTTAAGGGCAGAGATAATAGGTGTGAACCTAGACTATATTCCAGTACAGCAAAAACCAGCACAGGTATGTAGAGTTTTTTAGTCTGATATGAGAGGCCTGGAACAAACAAAACCAATAAAAAGTTTAGATTTTCAGGAAAATAACCTCACTTCAGTAAAGTCTAATGGACAGTGGAGTACTCAGTTCTTCAGAAGCTACTTGGAAGCCACACTGCATGAATCCCTGAAAAATATGATCATAATAAATACCATAGAACATCCTACACTTCTGTGGAAAGAGAGACTGATGCAGTATCCTTCTAGCACAATCTTTTTTGGTGTTTGAAAAGCTACTGATCATTCTGATACCTTGCTTACTGTCTTCCAGCAGGATTTCTACAGCTGCCTCAAACAGCTGAACACTATTCACCAAGGAATAGAAAGCCAAAATCATTATATGTGGCCAAGAATTTACTTTTGTACCAAATTTTCATTTAGGAAATAACTAGACAGATCTACACAAAAGAGTTAATTCACAGGCATCTTGCTCATAAGCAGAATTGCTTTCTGTCGGGAGGTAGATTTGCCCCTCAAATGAGCAAGTATCATGTTCATGCAAAGCAGTGAGAACTGGCACAGTTGATGATTCATTTTAGCATTTAGCCTAGAGAGTACAAAAGAGAAGTGATACTGGCAGGACTGGTTTTGGAAGGTAGCTCTGTCCTTTACCTTACCCATGGCTTTCTTACAGTGTTGCTGTATTCACTCTGATGTTCCCCGGCATATCCTGATAGTCGAGGTTGTCTCACATTGAACTACTTTGTTTCTTTGATTAATAATACATTAATAGTCTCACCCTGTCACCCACTTCACCATTTGCATCACTGATTAATTTATTTTTCTAGGTGTGCAAGTGATGGTTCTGCTGAATTTCACTGAATTTGACTTGACCAGTCATGTACTTTTATTATGCTAAAAATAGCTGCTGTGATCAGCAACTACAATCTCAACCAGTTGCCAAGTGCAATGAACTGTCTGTTGTATCTTTTCTGCTATGATGAAGCACATTTCTCATGCACAGCCATCTTTTGGAAACCACTAATGGGAAAAGGAATTGGTAAGCTTTTCCTGCAGATTTACTGCAAGGAAATTAAATAGTATTACTAAGTCCATTCATTGCTGGAGAAGCAAGAAAGGAAGTGGCTTGAATAAGACAGTCTAGCAAAAGTTTATGATAAAATTAGGAATCAGATGGTGTATTGGATATTGGCCTTAAAGATAATCCCTGGCATCTTCAATGCCATCATGATGCCCCCAAAAGGATGCAGGATAGAAGTGTGCAGTGGGTCAGACACAGCTCACAGGCTCACAGATGGACTACTTCGTACACGTACCCTGTAACACTCTACCAGAGAGGGGCCCTCCAGAAAACTCAGAACCAAATAATTCACCATACATAAACAAAACTCAAATTAGCTTCCCAATAACTCAGGCTTATCTCAAGTTGCTGTTTGGCAGATATAATTTGAAATGGACTTTGCACTTACCCAAGAACATGTTCACACAGAAGCCTGCAGTAGTCACTGTGAGAACTGGTAATTAGCAGCAGAATCTTCCCAGCATTCTTCAGCTGTTTCAGCCACTTTTTTACAGACTCGGGACATCTTTGTAAATATTTGTCTGGATGATTTTTCACTTCTGGGAAATACATCCCACAGTTTTCTAAAAAAATTAAAACATAATTATGTTATCCAATTTTGCTCACAAACCACTTAATCCACACAACAAATATCCTTTTATGTACAAACAACACAATTAAAATAAGGCAAAGCAAAGTTTAACATTTTCTCTGGGCTGTAACTTAATATTAACCAAAACATCCAATCAAACCAAGAGGATTCACTGTAGCAGAAATAAGTTGCCGTGACTTTTCTCTTTTATTATGGAATTTTCATAATTATTTTGTTTCATGTTCTTTTGCTCATAATAGTTAATGGCAAAAAAAATTCAGATTATAGTTTTATGTAGGAAATAATTATTTATTTTTGCCTTTGCTCAATTTTTGGATACTCAGTTTGTGATTGTAAAATGAGCTAAATGTTTAGAAAGTGGTAAGGACCCAAAATTCCAAAGAACACCTGTTCACTTACTTCTGACACTTTACGTTAGCATTGACTGATCAGCAACATCCATTTTATTATTTTTGCATTTTTCCCAAGTAGCACTTTATCTATGAAAGGTTGATAAACTGGCAAAGACTCGTAAGTATTTGGAATACTAGGAACAGATGCAAAAAACTGCCCTGGTCCAATTCAAGCTTCAATAATGTTCTTTTTGCCAAATAAAACAGCAATAGAATTTTGCAAATACACTTGGAATGTAAGATTTTTAAGTGTGCAACAACACTAACTTGGCAGTAAAAGTTACCTATTCATTAAAGTCACCAATAAATATTCATCTTGTTATAGCCCATAGCTGTTTTACCAAGATGTCAAATTAAGATTTAACTTACCTACATATTTCCTCTGTGCTCAAACCCTCTATAACCAAAACTGCCAAGTTAGTTAAAGGTTTAAAAAGAAATACAATAATTGTAGAGACAGAAATGATACCAAGTGTTTGGCTCTCTGTGTATGTTATAGTATAATGAACATCATCGTAGATCATTTTTCTTCCAGCACTTGTTCTATATGAAACTGTCTGTGGTCAACTTAGCTGAATGATTTAATAAATCCCAGACATTACTTAGCCTTCTGGTATGCGAGTAATGCTGTTCTCTATTTTGAAAAAATAAGATTTAGACCATTTGAACTTTAGCTATTTAATGAAAGAGAACATGCATGTTCGAAACTAGTATCAAAGAAAGACTGAAAGATGCTGGGTGCTAAACATAACACTATTTCATACACTACACATTCAAATATCTACAGATGGCAGGGAACAAAAGTCTTCCAAAAGAAGTTTCAAATTGGCTGTTATCCCTGGAACTAGACAGGAGGCAAAAATGTATTATTCTGTACTACGACTTGACAGATTTCTTCCAAAAAGGTGGACTAGTATATCTGAGGGGAGTCTCTCAAGCAAAATCTCCCAACTCACAACCAGGCCACTATTCCAGTCCTTTGTTGTATTTAGGTCAGGCTGTGTAACAGCGTGTACCAGGGGAATACGAGCCTGTTCCTGCAGCCGGCATTATGGGATGCCATGACATTTGCCTTGAGAGCTAGCCAAGAACAACGATTTTTTTGATTAAACAAAGCAGATTTACGAAAGAAGGTTTCCTGTTGTGTTTTCCCTCTCTCTTTCCTGGGGCATGAATATTGTTTGGGATGAGCAATAGAGTTTCTAGGAGCATAAACTGCTTTTTTTCCCCTCCATATTACAACTAGCAATAATATTTCATATGTTATGCTATGACAATTTTTCTTTTTTGGTGTTTTGGAAAGTGCACAACATTACATGAGAATGAAGGGGGACACACAAACAAAGCAGGCTTGGCATTAGCTCTCAGAGGTTCAAACAATTAAAATAAAGATGGCAAAGTTCATTTATATAACCAGTGACCTATCACGCTTTTCACTCTCAGACAAAAAGATCTGTTTTACTCCTGGACACTCTGTTTTTCTTTCCTTATGAAATGCCTTCCACTCTCTGTGACCTTTCTTTGATGTGCAATTTAAAGGCTTTGAGTTAATTTAATCAAAACTGTCTTATTTCTCCATAATCTGTGCAGTATCTTCTACGTGACAAATCTATTTATTTGGCCTTTGAGTTGCATCCGCATTGGAAAAGGCCAACAACTCTGGGTTCAATATGAGCTGAAAGAGAGTCTTATTCTAGATTTCTATCCAGACCCTGAAGCCCAGCTGTTAATTGCAGACAAGCAATGAATCAGTTCTTGACACTGGGATCTGAAATTTGCCTCTGGGCTGTTTGCCATATCAGGCAGAGGCAGCTCAGAAGAATCCTCATTAAAGCATACTCTACTGCAATTAGACCAGCATGGCCCAGGAAAGTGGAGTTTGATTTAATTCCTAACATACTATTGCATCTGCTGAAGACAGTTGGTGGAACACAAACTCATACCTGTAAATGAGTTTAACCACCAAAGCTTGCAAGATTTGATTGAAAGCCAAATAAAATAAAAGATGAAAAACTTGCTCGTTATCCCAGAGCAAAAGCCAATTTTGAGGAGTATAGCAGAACCACAGGCACCTTGTTGGCAGAAAGAATTGTGGAAGCTTTAACATGTGATGGAGAAACAGCATCATGTCAAGCCTTCAAAATCAAATTGAATGATTTCCTAATGACAAATGAAGCTTTTTTCCCACTATGGCATACATTGCACTATGTTTTCCTAAAGCAAACAAACAATAAAAATAGGAAGAAAACTCTATTAAGCAAAGCACCAGTGAGAAATCAGAAAAGAAATAATTTTATCAGAGCCAACAGAGGAGAGCAAGAATGAGTTAACAGTAATAAGTGATTATGCAACTGCAATACAGATCCATTCTTGAAAAACAAAAAAGTAATTCTTCAGAATAACACTGTTCTTGAGAAATAAGAAATTTCTCTAGCCTGTAATACCATCCTGATAATGCTTATGGGCCATCTAAATTGCAAAATACTCTTAAAAATGGAACTGTAAGAAAACTTTAGAAAAGTTTTATTGGTCCACAAATTCAGTGTATCAAAGTGGGGGACTTGTGGTCACTACCAGCTCTACAGCTGACGGTTTGCTATGCGTACACTTCCTGGAATAAAATATCTACATTTTTTTCTCTCTGTTTTATGAAAATCACTTAACATACAGCTATATGGACATTGACGTGTATTAATGCATTTCCACAAATCAGTGAAAGCAAAACATTAACAAAACAACTGTCCCGACTTTCACCTCAAATTCTCCATTGTTTTCAGTTGCCTTCAAGCATGCCAAAGCCTTCATTAGTAACCTCTGGCTCTTTGGCAGTGTGAACACTTACTCAAAATACAAATAAGTATTTAATAAAAAAAAATTGAAACAAGAAGACCGTGACAATCAACATAACAATCAGCATATTTACCCCCTGTGATATTATGAGAAAACTTAATCAAATGATGTGGAGCAGGAAAGTCAATGTCTAAACATTTGATATACAATTTTGGAATTTATTACATATATGTTACCACAGAAGAAATGCAATTTTTTTCAATTTCCATTCTTATTACTAAACAACTTGAAGTTTATCTCAAATCTCTGAAATACAGCCTAGAATAGCAAACCAGCAACTAGCCTCTGTAGGGATTTATAATCACCTTCCAAATACACTTTCAAAAACAATGATTCCTTTTGCAGTTCACCAAGTATCCTTTCAGAAAAGAATATATACTTTTTAAGCTGAAGATAGAAATAGAAGCAATTAAAATGAATCATCTAGAACCACCACATATTAAAGTCCTGCCAGAGCCTCTTATCAGATCAACATCCTGGTATATTTTCAAAGCAACATAATTTCCTCTATCTGTATTATCAGAGGTTGCTTTAGTGTCCAGTTTGGACTTTGTTTTTTCTTGTCTTATCTGACATTTTAATTTAATCAGGATGTTTTTTGCATTGTCTTGACTTGCAGTTTAACTGTGTGTAACACAGTTGTGATAGCAAGTGTGACGGGAATTATGTAGCTGGAAATGCTGGAAATGCAGAACCCCCAGACCAAATTCAGAAGGAGGCTGTACACTGCTTGTCGTGTCTTCCAGCACAGACAATAACCCAGCCCTTAAGCCAACCACCCTCCTCTACTACAGTCACAAAATTACTTTATTGAAGTATGCAGTTTGATGTTCTAATATAACACGTGTATTTGTGGAAAAAATAATTATGGATTTTTCTTGTGCTCTGCATTACACCGCTTCTCCCTGGCAGGGTCAGTTCACACCCCTGGCTCTGGACTCCTTTGGGCTCAATGTCTGCAAATCCGCACTGCCAGGACACTGCAGTTTTCATCTCTTAACTGTTATTAGGATTATAAAGTGGGCAAATGTTCAAGAGGCACGTTTCTGGCAAGGTTTCAGTCCAGAACTAAAACACAGGAACAGTGTATTTCTTAGTATTGTCACTGCTTCTAAGGGGCACCTACTCGATTAAATTAAAAATAATTTATCCACTATTTATACAATTTAGCTAAGCAGAGAAGTACGACACTAAAAAAAATCCCTAGAATTCAGCCAAGAAAAATAAACCTTCAGCTGCCAGTATGTAGCTTGTATTTAGTGGCTTTAACAACTAGCAATCTCTTACAATGAAAGTAGTATTTGGGAATATGACTTTTCTGTCTTTTAAATTCAAAGGCAATATGATAGCTTAGCTATTAGTACCCATAGCCAAATTCTCTGCAGCTCTGCCATGAGAAAGAACTTATAATTCTTCCCTAATTTTTGTCTTAATGCTGGCTTGCAGGTAACAGTTCTTAATTTGATTAACAGAGAAGAGCCACAATAAATGTTACAATCAGCAGTGATACAGACAATTACATTCATTGTATATTTCTATCCACTGTAACCTTACAGCACTTCAGGTTTTTAGAGTGAACAGAAACACTTCTTCGCCCATCGTTGCTGTCTTCTCCTGCGTAAATAAACTAATCTAACAACTGTCATGAGCATTTAACAGAAACACAAGAAAAATAGCTTCATTACAGAAGATTCAGCAAAAGAACTTAAATTTCATCTAATGAAAGCAAGTAGAGCAGAAAGGGGGTGATGGTTAAAATTACAGCAGGCAAGTTGTCTTTTACTTGCTTTTGTTTAAGCTGAAGTGTGTATTCTAGCAGGAGCAGCAGAAGCAAAATGAGAGACAGAGGGAAGGAAATGTTAACATAAAGCAAGATAAGAAAAGATAGTGAAGGATGACGCGGGAATGACTGGACAAAATATGGTTACATTCTGGAGGCCTGGGATGAGGCAGATATCAGGAACAGGGAGCAGCAGGAAGAGATAAATCATCCTCTCCTTCCCCTAGCAGATAAAAACTTTTAAAAACAGAATAAAAGGATGACAGTCCTGGAAGACAGGAGGTTATGAAGAGGCAAATGTCATAAGAACAAAAATGAAAAGTGACAGATGTAAAATATTCTGAGTTTTTATGTTTTCTGCAACTGTCTCAATTCTTTAGAAAGACTGAGAAAATCTTTAGAAAAACTGTGCTGTTTCTTAACAGGCCAAAAGTTTAAAGATCCGGGTCCAGTTCAGGCAGGAAGAACACCAGCTATTTACACTTCTTCGTTTATTAGGAGCAGACATCAAAAGAGGGTACTAAGTTTGGAGACAAAGGAGATTTTAACATTATGGTATCAAACCTCTCATTCTCACTTGAAAAAAGAGAGAAACAGAGAAGGGGAAAAAAACGTAGTATGAGTGAGTTGGCCAGTGGAGACCAGAAATTCAGAATGACACCTCAGTGAGTTGCTGCCTGTCATGAGGCTGAACTTTGCAATCTGATGAACCTCTGCTTGTAGCTAAGAATCTGTTTATGTGCCTAGATATATGAGTAGCTGCTTACAAAATACAGTGTACAAAATACAAGTTGCTCTTGTATATACAAATAAAACAGAAATGGGATAGAAAAAGGGAAAAAAACCCCCAAAAATCAGACAGAAGAGAAGAGGTAGGAAATATGAGAAGAAATGAAAAACAAACCAGTATTAAGGATAGGTTGCATTCTATTAATAATGAAAACTCATAAATAGGGAACATATATTACGATGTCAAATCAAATTAAAGAGAAAACCTTTCCTCCTGTGTTCTCAGAAGAGAAGGGATTTTTATGATCACAGTATAAGCACTTTGCGCATGGCACTTGAGTTTTGAACTAATCACGTATTACCAGTGGAACTACAGGATCAGCTTCATTTGCTTCTTTTCCCTGTGTATCTGTTAAAGAAGATGTTTACCGCCTGTGTAACATTAACATTCTCAATATTTTTAGCAACATCCAGCTCTGGTAAGGCAGAAATAGATCACATTTTCTAAAATAATAAACAGTTTTCCAGTGATGACAACTCTGTAGTCACCTTGATTAATTTCAAGGGGGTGACCATAAGGTAAGGGTCCATGGTGGGCTAGGAAAAACATGACTATTTGGATTAATAGTGGCCGCAGTGCTATATAAACACTTAATACACTGAAGGAAACATTTTAGCAGAACACACACAAAACATCACCTCTGCAAATATTTCATGGGTCATTTCCTCTTCTACTTATTTTCTACTCCTGTGGCCTATGAGGAATTTACTGCAAAATTTAAAATGCTTTGGTAGCTAAAGATAGGTCTCCAACGAAAAAGGGTCTGATTGACTGAAATTTTCCTAAGGAAGTTAAGAGCAGATGTTGTTTCTCCTGGCTTGATATTATAAGGCAGGAACCACCACTCTCCCGCCTTTCTGAAGTGAGGTTCTCATGACAAAGGCTGTCAGAAACAGCACAGAACCTTTAGCTACAGTTAAAGAGAAGTCCTAATGTCTAAATTAGAAGCTATTACAGCTCTGACATCTCTCAGCTGAACATCACCCTCTCCCTCCCTCTTTGTAGCAGGGGGTAGAACCAAAGACCTCTGATGGACAGCCCAGAACCTCAAGGCTGTGCAAGATTTAAGGGCTGGCCCTAACCAAAGTCAGCTTCAAGGTGAGGCAGCATCATTTCTTGAAAACATAGCTTGTTAACAACTTTTCCCCAAAAACTTTCCAAGCAAGCCTAAAAAGTACCATTTCCTGACACCTCTCACCATTTCCTATCTGGAAGAACCCCATTCAATCTGCCCCTAATCTTCATCCTCCTGCTTGTTAGCCCTGCCTCATGTCCCTCCATATCAGCAGTGTCCTGGATGCAGAACAGTCAAGACTCCTAGGAGCACAATGCCACAGCCAGATGCTGGCATGGCTTTTGCATGTAGTGTTATTCCTACTTCTTACTGAGGTCCATGGACACTGAAAGAGAAATCCAGGCTGCTTTCATATGTTTTCTGTTCTTACTGGTGTTCCCAAATGACTGCTCCCACAGCCAGAGTTAGCCCCACGCTGCAGTCCTTGCCCATCTCATCCAAGCTTGCAAATCCCTTCATTTAGAAAAGGGTAACAACACAAATAAAAAAAGTTATGAGAAGCACATGTATGTGGCAAAGTCTGCAGCCTGACTTCACCGTGCCTGCTGACACATGACATTTGTAAGGAAGTTGTCTTGATGTAGTAGCTTAAATGACCTTCCATAGTTTTGTACACACCAGTCTTGGAGACAGAATTTCTTTCTTTCCTTGTTTTTCTTTTCCTTTTGGTTTTATGTTAATATTTGTATCAACATAACAATGTTTCCCCAGTGCACTACAAAGCAGGAAGGATGTACTTTGGAGGTAGGACAGGATCTGTTGCTGTATTTTAGAGGAAATTATTTATTTCTTAGAAGAATTCACTTCCTTGCTTTACATTACCGTGCTAGTTTGCAATGTAACATGTAACAGACCAGATTTATCAAACTGTATGAGATCAGTCAATTTCTGATGACACTCTGGCAACCCATGGGCTGAGCACTAAACTTGTGCAGAGGTAACTATCCTTTGCTGGAAAACATTCAGTTAAATTAGTCTGATTCTCCAGATCCTCCCTACTGCACTGTGTGAACAATTAAAGTGAATAATGTGCAGGTGGAAAAATCTGCTTTGTTCCATTGTCAAGAACGTCTTCTGATAGGATTCATGCAACACACTTACCTACTCTTGAAAGTAAAAGACTGAAAGGTGATATAGTGATTGCTCAAGGCAACACAACCCACATTTTTTCCTCCTGTTAAATATTTACATGGATCATTTGATATATAAGTATTGCCATGGTATTAATATTTACAGGAAGACAACCTATCAGTGGGAAATTACCATAAAAGTTCTGGAAATCTTCATCTTCACTTATACTCAGACTGCTGAAGTTACTGATCCTTATACACACATTTGTCATACACACTTGCCATAGAAGTATATTTGAGATTATTCTTCTATGTGCATTACAACTATTTGCACTCAACACCTACTTTTCCCAACAAACTTTGCATACTTAGATGCCTGTTAAACTCTACCTGCTGTCAATTCACCTTTAAAATACATCCCCTGGTAAAGACATCCTAAAAAACCTGCAAAACAATTTAGGTTGGAAGGAGGACATTGTTTTGCTCGACTGAATACAGCTAAGTAGGTGGGAAATGGGATCTCTTCAGGATGCTGCTGCTGTCTAATTTGATAGGAAGTCAAATATTCAAGTACCATTTTATTTACGAATTTGATGGTTACTTGAGTCCACTGGATTGTGTAAAATGTGCTTTTATGCTTGGTGTGGAAATGAAATGCATAATGAAGAAATAAAATACAGTAGATAGATATCTTACCATGACACACAGACTACAGTTGCTGATAAACTAAAAATCCTACTCAGTTGTCCTGCTCCACCAAGAAGACATTACATGCAATCCCTGCTTCTGAGATCTCAAATTAAAACAGCTCTGGGGAAGAGATGAAACTCTTTTTGAAGCTTTGAATGCATCAGCTACTTTGAGGCACTTGTTGCAGTAAGAACGAAGTTTAAGTTCTCAAATATTTTTCCTGGAAGCAGCAGCATCATCTACCTCTTATATATGCACATGCACATACTAACGCACAAACAGAGATACATATATATCTATATTAAAGAAAAGCAATATATTTTCTTAAAACAAGAAATAATCCTTTTCTGTCTCCCAAGAAACTGCACTGCCAAGAACAAATGGTGTTAATTCCAACCTCCTTGTCTATAGTTGCAAACTTTCCAAATGGTACAGATGGACCAAGAGCTGTAAGCAGACTCCAGTTTTACTTCCTACATAACATTCCTATACAGATGCCACATCCACATTTCAAGAACAATCTGATGGGCAGTGGGAAACTGCAAGCAACAAGCACCACAAGAATGGGGTAGGGAGAAGAACTATGTGTAAACTGAGGCATTTAAAATTGCATCAGAAAAACATATCAGCAAATAAGACATTACAGAAGAGTGTGACCAGGGGATATTTGTAACAGGCTACTCACCTTTCATGTTTATGACTACCCTGTATATACACAATGTTACCAGTCGTATGCTTTCTGTGATCTCATTATTTTTATAACTTACAAGAAGTGTTTGGCAATAACTACTCCTTCTGCAGGTGATGTACCACCTTCTGTTACGCTCAGCATTACATTTTAATACATAAAATGAAAACCTTACTCTTCTTGCCTGGGATCTCACCCTATCCTGTTAATACAGCTCTCAAATCACACACATACCAAGTGCTTTTCACGGCTCTGGCCTACAGAGCTGCATGAACCTGGCTGAAGCTGCAGAAGTATATTTCCAGTCCCCATGTATTAAAGAAATATTAACAAGAAGATGTACCAAGAAGAGCCATCAGGATAAGACTCCAAGAGCTTAAATGACAAGGAGTCAGGGTACATTCAGACCGCGCAGCAAGACACAGTATAAAGGCATTAATTGATCTCTCAGAAGCCGGCACAGCTGGAGGAAGCAAGGCCTCCATGTGTGCGTATTTGTTCTCCATCCCAATAGTCCAGCCGCACGGCACTGGAAAGCGAGAGAGCAACTTCTCGGAGCAGGAGCTCGTCCTTCCCGGCGCGCCTTCCCTCCCCGGTCCATCGGTCCGGTGGTGCCATCTAGCGAGGGGGGCCCCGGCAGCGGGAGCCCCGCGGCACCGGCACCGGCACCGGCACCGCGGAGGCGGCTGCACCGTCACCTCGAAGCACTGCAGCCCCCCTCCCTATCAAGAACCGCCTCATCAAGGCTGTCGGGAGCACAAATCCCAACTATTAATTTTTTCCCTTTTCTCTAGTTACTGAAACCTTCTTGAATTTCTAGACAAAATTTTTAAAAGAAGGAACGGAACTGAAACGTGCAGTTCCACAGAAATGACCCCCCAAGGCAGTGGTCCTCAAACACCAAGTGTCAGAGGTCAGGGCGTGGGTGTGGGGGAAGGCTTCATGGAAAACAGTGGGTGATTTGACAGCTTAAACATAAATCTAAGAGGGCAATAATAACAGTCTTCAAGTACGTAGGAAGCTCATGCTTGGGGCAAAAAAGAAAAAAGGAATAATCTGTCCTCTGAGACCAAGGTCAATGAATCAAGAAGCAATAATCTTACACTTCTGTAAACCTAGATTAGAAATGATAAGAAGGTTTCTGATTTGAATGGTACTGACACACTGGAAAAGTTGCCAAGGAGGTTGTATGATCTTTGTCAGTGCAGGTCTTTAAAAAGACGCTAGAAAGCCATCTGTTAGGAACACCTAACCCACCTCTTCGGCAGCAGTGTGCTAAATGCAAGTTATCTTCTATAGTTCTTTAAAGAACTGTGATTACATATTACTGAGGAAATATGCACCCCCACCTCCATCCATTGCTTTAATGAGTGATGCTAGTGTTCACGTTTATCAGTGTGATATGGATAATGATACTTACGGTCACATCAGAAAAATTTACTAGTAGGCAGTAAGCAGGAGCAGCAGCACAGCTCTGTTAATAACACAGTTTTTTGCTAACCTGAACAAAAAGTCTGAAACCTATCCAAACAAAAGAGATACAGACTGCTGACTTCATGCTACTTTCACTGCAGACCATCCCTTTCCTATTTGTACCAGCTCATTTGCCATAGGAAGGTTGCGAGAGGAACACTCAATCTCTAACGCCATTTTCATGAGCACAAAGACTCCATTTTTTTATGGCAGAGTGATCAGCTGGAGAACAAAGAAAAAAACTGCTTTCCAGAAATTTAACAAGATGTACAGTCTCCATTAAGAATGCTTAAAAAACGGCACAACTGAATTATTTTATGCAAAGCCTGTGTGTTGAGTTCATCACACTCAACATTAATTCACATTCACACACAACATTAATGTCAAATTCTTGTGTTAATATCATGTGTTGCATGAGCTTTCTTTTATTAATACCCTTCTGCTGGAAGAAATGAATTGAGTATGGAAATGTCTCTAGAATGAATGCTGGTTTTAGACAGTTTATAGTGATATAGGACACAAAGTATGTTTTTTTCATTAAAATACTCCTATTAGGACCAATGTTAAATTATGTCAGCAATAGTGGCTACATCAGAACTGCTTTTTAAAAGGAATTTCTCTGCTGTATAAGGACTCAAGATAAGGAAAAAGAAACAGAAGTAAAAGTAACATTTTCTTTTTCCTTTTTAAGTGCAAATTTTCAGGCATTAGAAACCATCTGAGTATCAAAGACATAACTGTCTGCCAGTAGTATAGCAGATATAAGCAGATCTCTCAAGAATTTGCTCATATCTGTATTCATTGCTAAAAGCTGCTATAAAACAAAATCCAATTTGCACATATTACATACATACATGTAAGACGTATTTGTAGAGAAAGATAAATACACTTATAAAATGCCATTATTGCCATTACAGTTATAAGTTTATGTGCTAGTGGATAGAATAAAACAGTAACTATACTTAGAGAAACTTTAAATTATACATAAAGACTTCAAGAATCTTTAGAGAAAAGACTATAAATTCTTATGTGCTCATTTAATTGTTAGGCATTTGAATTATGTTTTTTTTCCACATGTACAATCATTCTTCTCCAGAAATGCATTGTTAGAAAGTATGAGGACAGAATCACACGCTGTTATAAAAACAAAAATACAGAAAGTTTATAATAAAGTTTTCTTGGAATTTTTATTTAACCTCATGCTCTTTCATGATTAGCTCACTAAAACATTGTGGTAATAAAAGTTCTTGGTTTATCTAGGATCTATGGTTGCATTCTTCTAAAAATGTTTTTGCCCAAAGAATGGCAGTGCTACATAAAAACAAAAGGTATCACGCATTAGGCTGTCTAAACTTCTATCTGATTCTTTCTAGTTTTAGACACTTTGATATACGTGTAGCTGTTGGTATTTGACCATAGCTGTGTACTATAGTAAGACATTTTATAGCCTGAGAGAAGTGTGCCTCTTAAGGATTTGTTCATAGGCCCATGACAAAATTCACACTGACTTCAGTGGCATAAGGGTTTACAAGGATCTTATTCTCCTCAATATAAGAGACTGAGCATCAGCTAATAATACTTTATACACTCAAAAGACACAAGCTGATTTTGCTCCTACTCCTGGCTCTCATTTTAATTAGTGTTGCAGGTGATTACCGGAGATCAAATAAGCAAATCTAAGCATCTGGCAGACGAGAACCTGTACCTGCTTTCTTTACTCCCTCATTTAGGCAAGCGTTTTATTTCACTGTGGGGACAGGTTTAATGTACACATATACAGTCACTCCATCTCACCTGACAGGCAGTAACTTTTTATGCCATCTGCAAGCTCAGCAACACACCCCATGTAACATGCCAATCTAAAAACACCTTTCACAATGCTCACCTGGGAAGTTTAAACTCTTCTTTTCCAGCTTGTTTAAAATATCCTTTGCTTGAGCCAAACAAAATGGATATAAAGAAGACTGCAGGAGTCCTAGACTGGGAACTGTACTCTGGATTATTAAGTGCAGAGAGCTAAACCAAACAGGTGGCAGCATTTCCCCACAGTGCAGTAAGAAGCTCGTCTGAATGACTTACAATCTTAGGCATGCAAGAAACACTTCAGTCGCTATGTACAAATTTTGCCTACATGATATGTGCCTCATATTTTATCCAGTCAATCTTATTTGAGTTGTAAGAACATGTTCAAATTCTAATACAGCAGAACTGGGAATGATTTAAATCAGAAGCATGCTTACATGCCTTTTTTTTTTCTAGCTTGGCAGATACAAATAGCTTTACATTATAAAAAAACCCAAATTACAAGTGGTCTACTCCAAAACTAGACAAACTATTTTTATTTTATGCCAAAAAACTTGGAAATGCAATGAAATAATATAGTAAAATGAAAGGATTATAAATAGGGAAGATGGCATTCAGACCAAGATGGGAAGGCATGTGTGTGGCTCTTTGCATTCACTGCAATGACACCTGAGTGTCTATAAAAACACTGACTGAACAAAATCCTTTTTTTTTTTTTTTAAGTAAGATACATTAAGTCTTTATAACAATTTTACAGATTACAGATGCCCTCACTACTATAATGTAATTAAATTCTAAGTCTGGATTTAAAAGTCACCAAACAGTGGCTCTGCTGAAACACCAGAGGGAGCAAGTTTCACACAGCAGTGAATGCTTTTATGGAAAACTCTCCCGGCTACTGTGTTTCATCCTTTAGTAGGATGCAAAAGAATTTAATCAGATTACCTGGAATGGCTGGGAATGCATCCTTCAATGCAAAGCCCTCCAATTTCTGATAAAATGTGTAAAAAGGAGCACCAAACAGCAGAAAAAATGAGCATGTGCATCATTTGAGCAGTTGCAGGTTTTCATTCACAAAGCTGAAAAATCTTCTGTTAC
Organism: Rhagologus leucostigma; assembly: GCA_013397725.1. Lineage (NCBI taxonomy): Eukaryota > Metazoa > Chordata > Aves > Passeriformes > Rhagologus > Rhagologus leucostigma. The sequence goes on from VZTD01005554.1 coordinate 150,495, forward strand.
TGACCATGGGAAGAAAAACTAACAGCCTTGATCTCTTTGCCTAATAAAGTTTATTTTGGTACTGAATATTTTTAAATTGACTCACACTACTCCTTCACAGCATGAACAGACTCAGTTGTGACAGACTCCTCTAAAAGACTTAAAAAAAGAACAATAGCAATGATCAGAGTCAATGCAATCAACTGAGTTACCTGGAAAAACCACATTCTCTCATCCTTCATTAGGGACTAAATCTAGGCAGGGCTCAAAGAAAAAGCCCCCCAAAATCAGTTGTCTTTCTGATGACTCACATCTGAAAAAACTAGACCTGACTCAGAAGTGACCTTGTTGCTGAGTCTTAAACGGGAACTGAAACTTTTCAGCTGCTCTTAAGGACTGATCAAGTGGCAATGAATGCCTGCATCATTAACACAGTCTAAAATTTAGCAGTGATAAAAACCCTCTTATGTTATTACCCTGGGCCCAGTTTGGTCAGAAGACATTGCCACCCACTACACGGTGAGATCCCAAGGGATTCTTATCACAGCTGATATCCTGTTGTTGATGGTGCCCTGCTCCTGAGGGACTTCTAAAGTCAAGAGTAGTCTTTACATCATGATTAGTGCAATTTCTCCTCATAAAGAATTTTTCAGCATGCACATGTCTTACTAGTTCCTGCTCTCTCCAGTGAATGGTGCCTGATCCGAACTGTTAGCAAATCATTATGAATACACAGAATGCACAGAAAGGGCTGCTTCAAACCAAAGAAAACAGTTTGTGGTGGTTTTGGTGTCTGCTTTCAACCTAAGAACAATGAGTGTCAGAAAAGAAGGAGGAGAAGGAGAGCAGAAAGTCATAGGTCTAAGCCAGGGAAGGAGAGGGAGAAGGGGAAAAAGAGCAGCCTCTTTGAATGAGTAGGGTTTCTGGCCAGGGAGCAGCAACAACAGCTGAAAGAAGAATTCACAACAGGTTTTTTTAGAGCTGGTTTGATTGGTACTGCTGTAGCAAACCGGCTCACATTTCTTTCACTCCAAACACATTATGATCCCATGGGAGAAAGGCATCCCAGGGACTTGATCACCACAATTACTACAAAAAGCAAAGATCTGGGTGCAAGGAGCAAGCAAAAAGAATGCCTAAAAGACAGTACTTCCCAACACACCCTCCACCTGTATCTAAGTCAGTTAAAAGTCTGCCAAACAAAAAATATCAGAGAATACTTTACTGCCCCTAGCCATCTTCAGGCAGCATTAGGAGGATTTCTAATGCCTAGACACAAAGTATTTTCCTGCTTCTAAAGTACAGGATGAAAAAAGGAAAACTATCCCAGTGAACTTTTAAAAATTGGAGGGTATATTTGAAAAAAGGAAATATAGCTTTGATTTCGCAAACTCCATAGAATGTTTTCCCCTCCTTCTGGTAAGCGCTGTAATTAAGGAGTTTGTACTTCACCTGACCTTAATGGATAAGCTTACTCCCTCCCTTATTAGCTGTTAGATCACTTCACTCGTCCTTTTTAAGCTCCAAGGAAGAGACTATCTGGCACCTCAGCAGGCTACTGAGATCCAGCAGCGCTGTGACTGCCTCCTGACTTGAAACAATCCTTTCCAGCCCTCTCACATACCACACAGGTCTCATAGTTCAACTCTCAAGCTCCTGGAGACCACAAAATATTTGGCAGTGCAAGAGGTCTGTGATCTTTCCTGTTTGGTTTTGCTCAGAGCTCTATAAGGCAAACAGTTGGTGCGAAGGCACAGGAGACTTAAAGGATTTCAGCAGTGTTCTCCCCTTGGGTTTTGGTTTCTCTCTCTCTGTCCGTGCAGGCAGCTGCCTGGTATCCTTAAGCAATTTGGAAGTTAGTTTGCCTCTGAAATACACATTAGTGCCACGTACTGGCTCTCATGCTGGAAGGTGGATGTGTGCCATATGGCCAGTGACTGGATGTATTTCACACTGTTTTCAAATCTACCAGCAAGATAGTTTGAACCACCTTCTAAGATTGATGTAAGTTACCAGAGAGATAATTCTGTGTTCAAGTAGTTATCCAGCTTTCTGACAGATTTATTTGATGCTTATAATTCTCCAAAATTAGCACAAGATCGTGTATAATTTTTTTAAAGTTCTGTCAGAAAATTGATTACCATCATTAAAAACTGCACACAAAACTTATGCTTCCTTTTCCTCTTCAATAATTCCTTAAGTACTTTGATTTTTTTCAACTTCTTTTTAAAAAGAAGCTGATCTCTTTTTCCTAAAGTTTGATAGCAGTTACAAAGTAGCTGGCAGGGCACAGAGTTAGCTAGAGTATCCCATCCGTATTCTTTGTTTTACATCCTCATTAAAAAGTAGTACAATAATAACACTATACATTCAATTTCAAATATCTTCATACATTTTACTGTAAGTATTCAGCTTTATTTTTAGCAAGAAAACATATATTTAGCAGGCAAGCTTTTATTTAGGAAATTTCTGCTTTGGACTTATAAAGCACTTTTAGTAACTTCAAGCCAGGTAAATGCAAAAATAAATGTACCTTAAAACACTAATTTGATAGAAAAGATGTATGCAAATAACACTTTTTTTTTTTTTGGAGGGCAGTTGTTTATATTATTTAACTTTTCTACACCAGTTTTCCTACTTTATCAATGCAGAGACTGAGGCAAATCCGGGTGGGTGATTTAGGACAAGAATTTAATGCAGGTGCTAACTCTGTTGACGGAACATCACAGAAAACTTATTGCTAATGTTCTATTGGCAGCTAATTGCTTCTTCTTGGGCTAAATAATTAGCAAACTGAAGTGTACTGAATAAATAAACGCTTTAAAATCTAAGCAAGTCACCTTTTAAGTTACTCCATGCATCCCAAGAAACCCTGAAACAATTCACTGACAAAACTTACCCAAGGACAACAGAAAATATTTTCCAGTTCATGAGGTCAGGAGTAAGTTGTTGGTGATCAAACAAACCTTTCATTATTAGTTTGTGGAATCTACTAAGTATATTTTTTCTTTAGTGGTTTTCTTTTCCAGAACTGGGAAGTACTGGTTTCCTTCTCTCCCTTGCTAATGACTAAGATGCAGTGCTATGCTAGGCGGGCCAGAGGCAGGGAGACAAGAAGAATGTGTGTTGTCTCCCACAGAGATTCTTTTCTCTGGACAATTTCAATGCGGCATGAAAGCAAGTTCTGTCCAGGTCAGCTTTAATAAGAAAGAGAATTCTCGCCAGGGACTGTGGTTACCCTCAAGACTTCATTTAAATCTCTTGGGACCACAAATATAAATTCCATTAACAGCTTGATATATTTTAGCTTTCAAAACCAAAGCACCAGTGTGCTTTGTAACACAGATGAATAGCTAGGATATTGGGAATATGACTAGGTTTTTTAATTAATGAAATCTACACCAGCAAGAAATTGGAATATTGTTTGAACCACAAAGGGGTACTAAAGGCTCAATATGTCTATTTTTTCTTGATTCTTTTTCTACTAAGAAATATAGAACTAAAAATGAATAAATCAAACACTAACACAGTTGTTTTATTAAAATGATTTTTTCTTTTTATTTTTATTTACAATGAGAATGTCCCCTTTTTGTTATTCCTGCCAGGCACCAGAAAACTTTACTCAGTTTTCCTTAGAGGAAGAGAATTCTACTGCAGTTGCAATACAAGCACCTTTGTCATCCTAATACCTCCACTAGGTGGTTTATCATCACTATCTCTTTATTCTCCTTGGAATAGGCAGATAAGTTCACTTAAGTGTAATGGGATAAAATCTAAGCTCCACAGACAATTATATCAGATCTGTCCTCTGGCAGATCACCCAATATAATACAATTTTGAAGCAGGTCAGGTGTGGACATAACCACTTTTTTCTTCATATTTCCAAAAGCTGTAATAAGCTCTTTATGCTGACATTATGACTTCATGCTGGTTTTATGCTAAATGTAGATCAAATACCTGATGCTTTATAAAGCTGAAGTGATGGGAGCCTCAAAGAAAGTCTGCTGGGACAAAGTTAACCTTAATGATATTTTTGGGGAGGAATCTTATCAGCACCAATCCTTTACTTAATGTGATATTCTGGATGAGAGCCTCGAGGCAGCATCAGTTCATCACTACATGTGAGCACACACATTCAGGTTCAGCTTAAACATAAGTGTTTGAGGATGTTCATACTCAGACACTAAGGATGTTTCTAAATGCTCCCTCCCTTCCACAGCTGTCCACAATCACACCAGTTTTGGAATATCTACAATGTTCTACTTACTGCAAACACTGTTTCTGTGAAAGCTTTGCTATGTTTGAGTTTCCATACAGATTACCCCAATTTCTTTCCTGTTGCTGTGGGAACATTTGCAGGTGCAAAAGGAATGCTGGCAAAGTCCTGAAACTGTAGGAGATCACGGAGAAGGGCAGTGCTGTGAATTGCTGTCTGTGCCCTAGGTCTTGCAGGGCAGATTTTCATTGCCTTGACCCCAGTGCCATGAAAAAGAGCCAGAACCTCCCAAAGCAGTTAATGCCAGCACTGAGAGGTCCCTTCCAGGATTGGTCCTAAACAAGAGCTCTCCCCTGAGTTACACACACAGTCCCAGCTACATAATGTACGGATACACTGTAATTGCTGCGTAAGCAAAGAGGGAGAATGAGAAGTTTTTCTCTGGGACATGGAAATTTCCTGGCCCTGCAAGATGAGGACAGGACTTCATCATGAATCACTAGTTCAGTAAAAACTTAGCCTAGTAAAAGAACAGTCCTTAAGGATGATAATCACCCCATCTAAGGCTGACAATCCCTAAATCTGTGCAGGATGGCAAGGGTTCTTTTATAGCTGATGGAGAAAGACGGGTGTCTCTAGCATGTTGCTCTTCCCACTCGAGTGTACATAGATGTCTAAAATAGACCATGTGAGTCACAGGCTACAAATGCCCATTTCTTTCCTTTGCTTCAAAAGAGGAATCTAGACAACAAATGCCTAATTGTCAATGTCCACTGCTCAGCTGCATGAAAGCCAGTCTGGCTGGAAGGATGTGATTTGTTCACCTGGGCTAATTAAACGTGAACATCTCTGAGACAGGACAAACAGCAATGATTAGAATTAATTGGATTGATGAATACCAAAGGACTAGAGGCATAAGAGTGTCTGAAAATAAATTATTTTCTTTTTCATCCCATTCCTTCTCTCCTTCATGAAAGATGAAAATTGACTATGCAGATAAAAAGGACATGCCCCAAATCTTGACTGTCTTCTGCAAACATTCATAATCTGGGGAAAATGAGATTTCTTAGCTTGAATACAGCCAGTGTCAGAGGGCATGGGACAAAAGAAATCCTTGAACTAACACTTATGCTAAGCAAAGTTATGTGGGCTTACTCCTTTTACTTGCATTCACTCTTCTCACTAAACTTTGCACTATGCCTTTAACGGCAAATTCTGCAAATAATTATCTTTTAGATAAAATTAAAATCTCTTTAAGATTAGGTTAAATTGAATTAAAAAAAATCCCAGAGTAACCAGCTGGTCCCAGTGCTAAACATCAGGATACCTCAGCAGGTAACAACAGCCCTTTCTGCTTCATTCCATAACCTGGATTAAGACACTGGCGATGTCTGATTGGCATGAAAAACCTTTTGCAGACAGCAAATGGTGCAGCATATTCCCGATGGGGCACATAACAGCCTCCTCTAACATTTGCAAAAGAGAATACTGGCTTCTCTACTTAATTAGCAACTTTCCAAAACCTCATTGACTAAACATTTGAACAAACTAGGTAAATAATTATCTTTCTCTCCACTTGATACAGAAGTAAAAATATACAGCCAAGGGTCATTGACGGTGAGGTATTTTAATTTCGTAAGAAAATATTCAGTTGTGATAGTCTTTGTAACTGTACTGTACTCCCTTATTTATTGAATTAGGTTGCTTGGATCATGGTCCACTCAGTTACCAGAAACAAATGAAGAACTTCAGTCCAAAATGGCATTAATCAGTTGCATTTCTCCTTTCCTGTAAAGCAATTGGCTCAACACGCTGGCATCTCAAAGCACTTCTAAACGTAGACAGCCAAAGACCTCATGCAATGGGAGAACCACATCCACTGGTGTGGGGCATGTTTTTATAGGCACTTGCTCTTTCTTCCTTTCCACATCCATCTGGAGAACCTAGAGCACAATAATTCTGTGATTGTTACAGAGCAATGTGGTGCTACTGCAGTATCATCTTACATTTCCTTTGCAAAATGTCTTTTAGTCTATTACTTTTTAATGACTTAAAAAAGTAATTCCATATCTCAGACAAAGTGTTTTGTAAAAGTTGTTTGGTCACTAATATCAAGGCCTTTTCCTTTCCACTCAAGAAATGATACAGTCACTGGAAACAAGCTTTGGTTAACCAGAAACTCTCTTAAAAGTGTGCAAGCAATATAAGCTTATTTTTACTATTAAAAGTGCATAGCTATTTATTTTACCAGGAAAACAAACTACTTGGCAGAAAGGACATACTTTAAAACAACTTTTCAAGAGCTCCCTTGAGATTTATTTGAAAATATTAGCCCTTTCAGACAAAAAAAGAAAAAAGGTAAAAAACACACTGATGAAGGACACCTGAATTTCTTCATAATAAATATTCAAGTATTTATTGGAACTTGCATCTCAATGTAAGGGAAATCCCTTTATATCATGTCTCCAGATTCAAATGGGCAGATAACAATATTTGAAAAAGCAAAAAGCCTAAAATTACTGGATACAAAGAAAGAACTTTAAATGGCAAAATTAATTTCTCCTTGAAGAAAAAAAAATGCTCAAGGAAGTGCCAACAACTTTTTCATCTACCAGCGGAATAAAAGTAGCTCTAGCAAAGTAGTTGAAATAGCACAGTAGAAATCAATGTGATTTCCATATTAAATGGAAGTCTTCAGTGAAGTCAACGTGTGAGGTAAGCATATGTCCATAATCATAGTCAAGGAACAAGCAAAGCTTAAACAGCTTAATGCACTTGAGTATACTCACAAGCTCCCTTTCATCTCAGAACTCTGAAAAATTAATATAATATAATTAATTAATATAATTAATACCAGACCCAACAGAAAGATTTTTAATGAAGATGTTACCTAGGTAGAGCTACAAAATATGCACAAGTCATAACAGGATTTGTGCCAACTCTGGGGAATAAAAAATTACTCAAAATCTTTTATCCTCTCAAACCTTAGGCTCCATGTGAAACATATGATGAAATCTGAAGGAAAGAATAATTAATGGCTCCTGGTAAATGGACAATAGAATAAAATGTAACATGGGTTTAAAAGGTAGGTCATGTCAGACCAGCCTGATTTTTCCTTTGATAGGATACCTGATTTTCCAGACAAAAGAACTGCACAGAGAGATAAGATTTTATCTGAACTTCAGCAGAACATTTGGTAAGGTGTCACAATGGAGATGACTTGATAAACTCAAAAAAAAGGTTAGAAAAAGACTGTGAAGGTGCTGACTAAAGTGACTGTTGCAGAGGAAGTGCCAGTGAACTGTGCTTAAAGGGGAACCTCTGGGCTAAAAGAGATTACTCCAGTAGAGCTTCTCCTGAAGCAGTCTTGATATTAATTTTATTTATATTTTACTTTTGTGATTTCACCCCTAAAATAGGAATAAATACAAGAAGTTCAGAAAAAAAAAAAGAGAAACACTGGCAGGGAAAAGAACACCATAAAAAGGAAAAAATGGAGCAGAATATTAAATATGGGATGAAAGTACAACATACGGTGCTCCCCAGCTGAGATGGGATTCAACTCACCCAAGCCACCTAAAAACTTCATAGCTTCACAGTTCTTTGTATAATCAATAGCAAGATGTGAACAAATCCACTTATACTTTATATTATCTACTTTAGACCCTTGTCTAAACGGGATGAATGGAAATTCTCTGGAGAGTCTTCCATCTTTCTGTAGTCATCCATAAGGTACATTTGGAAGTTTTCCTTAGGTGCCTAACTTCAAAACAAAAAAAAATCTCCCCAAAGACTATTGTAAATTTACTCTTCAGTAGCTTGTCAGCCAGAAATCAGGTAAGAGAAAAACACGCATTTTTCTTTTCTGACCCAGGACTCTATAAAATGCGAATAACTTCTTCATACATACTACACAAGATAAATTCAACTGAAGCAGCAAAGAGTTAATACAAGTGTAAAAATACTAATGGGATCTCATCTGAGTCAATATCTGGTTGTCCATATTCTGCAAGAGTCTTTCAGAACACAGCTTGTCTTGCAAGAAAACACTGCAAGGGCAAGAAATATGAATAGTCAAATATGTCACATCATTAGACCTCCCCTCACAAGGGAGAAGGACAGTTTAATCTTAAAACCCACAACAGCAGCAGGTTAGAAATTTGCCACAAACAGATTTAGGCTGGAAACCTTCTCAAACATGAGAACAGTTAGGCTCTGGGAGTGCCTTCCAGAAGAGCTACTGAAGGCCAGAAACCTGAAGAGTTTTAAGTGACCTGGACTGTTTTATGAAACAATTATATGATGCGGGGCCTGAGAAGAAGAAATGTGCCAGAAGAATCTTGCTAGCTTTATTTTGGCTTGAAAGAAGACCCCAAAAGCTAAATTCCTAACTATAATTTGGAAATGGGCCGAAATTCCCTGAAAGCCTTTACTTTATACTTTAACAGAACTGAAAAGACATCTTCCAAGCTCTTAAAATATTTTTCCAGTGTACTTTAGTATTTTTATACAGGTTTTCAAAGGGAAATGACAGATTTGTCAATTCTGATGACACTAACAGAACCAAATGTCTGAATTCAATGCTAACATTCCTTTTTATGGGGGCATGTTAATTTATTCATATCAAATATTTGGTTGTTGGTTTTATTTATTGATTTATCTCTTTATTTCTTTCTTAAGAAAGAAACAAAGAGTGATTTGAACAATATAAATGAGACAAATTTTTCATTTGGACAGATCAAGCACATGGACTTTTTACTAAAGAGCTTTCTTCACTTTTTTTTTCTTGAGCTTTTCTGGTATACACACATTCCTAAACAAAGTAAATAATTAGTGAAATAATATATCATAATTAAAATAAGCATTACAACTTGATTTTGTTTCAGTAACTTTTTGAAATGTCATATAAAATACGAGGTTTAGAGTTCATTATGAGATACAGCTACCTAATTTCTGACGTTGTTATGCAAGTTTGAAAGAGAGCTTGAAGAGTTTCATAGAAAAACATTTATTTACACAGACACCTGATGGTTTTGTAGCATGAACATTTTAAATCATCACAGAGTAAGTAGTCAATGACTGTGAATAATCAGATTTAATTTCTTTCCCTAGGAAGTGAAATCTCTCTTTGTCATTTTGCCATATGCCTGTCATAATTTTAGTAGTATAAAATACCTGAGGACTGAATCTATTCTTCTGTTATAAATGTATCTTCTTGTAGTATAGATCTGGGGAAGCACATGCTGAAACAAGCATTTAATGACAAAAATACTGGAACTATAAAATAAAGGTATATAAAAAAAAGATAATTATTAGTCTTTAATTCCCAACCTTACATTACCTCACCAAAGAAAAAGCAGACGGTTAATAGAAAGTTATCAATAATACATCACACTTGATATATCACCTATTCTTTCATGCAACATTGAAAAGTCTTTGAAGCAAATATACATTATCTTGGATTTATAAAGAAAATGGAAAAATGAAAAGTTTAAGTGGATTATCCAAAATCAGGCTTATCCAAATAAGCTTTCCACAAAATCAAAAATACAGGTGGAAATTGAGACAACTCTTGATTTTTCTGTGCTGTTGTAACAAAGAAAAGTCCAACAGACCCAGGATTATCAATTAAACTATCTACAGGATATGTACATCTTAAAATTAATTACTTTAGCTGTATTGTTCTACAAACTATTTCAATCTGGTCACAAAAAAAGATCTGTTGATTTCTCTCTTTATCAAGGATCTTGCCTGCCCTGTGCTGAGATGCAGCTACACTGTGTAGTCAGAGCTGTATGGACGCTGCAGAGACAAGGCCTACCAGCTCTAATTGCAGCCTGAAGCTTTGCGCTCGTGCAATAAAGCTTTCTCCATGCTCATAACAAAGTTTTTTAAGGAACCTTATTACATTTGAGATTGTAAAACTCCTTTGAAATTTCACAAAGGTCTTCAGTTTACCCTGTGACATGCACACAAGATACCCTTTTGTGTTCACCCAAGACTCCATATGTGTTTTCTTAGAAAGCCAGGCTAAACATTTAAAGATAGGAGAACAGACCTCAAAAAGTGTCATCCAGGATTCCTTTGCCAATCTCAAAAGGTGCCAAGGATCAGTATAATAGTGAAATTGTGATCTAAAGCCAGAACTGTATAGAAACGTGATATCTGCATACGAGGATAAAGAAGAGCAAAGATTGCAAAGCAGGGCAGAATAGCAGGCAGAGGTTCCCAGAAAAATCAGTGTGCAAGAAGTGTGCTTTCAGAGATCAATAAACATCAGTTTAATGTTTTGCAGCTAGACTGTTTTTCCACACTGCATATTAAATAACAAAAACGTATCATGTGAACATGGTACTGATTGAAGAGGTAATAACTGATTTTAGAATGAACTTGCTGTGTTCCCTTATGTGAAGCTATGGTGTCATTTTCTTATGTTAAAGACATAAAGATAATACATTAGGGGCAGTCTTACCCAAAACAGACAAAGAAAACTATTTAGACAGTCAGTTATTTGTAACTAGGTATATTATCTATTAAGTGTAACTTTCAAAGACAAATTATTTTAAAATAGAGGTCATGTGAAACTGTGTCAGAACAAATCACAAAGCTACAGAATATTCTGAGTAAGAAGGGACATATAAGGAACATCAAGTCCAACTTGTAAGTGAATGGCCCATGCAGGGATCAAATGCACAACCTTGGTGTTACTGGCACCAAGCAACTGAGCTACCCTTAGTATGTCACAGCCTAGTTGTAATACACCAAGTGAATATGGTTCTTTGATTAATTTTTGAAAAAAAGCTGTACATTTTCTAGGAGAGCAGAAGATAATTGCAAGTGTCAATTCTTCATATTTCAAACACATTCAGGAAAAAATATAGTTTGCATATTTTTAATAAAAACATATGGGAAAATACGGACTGAACTATACAAGCCATTAGTATCTCATTCCTGTCTACCTGCCTGTATTTTCTAATAAGTTTCACAATGCTTCAATATCATGTGGTAGCTTACATGCTTTAAGCTTTAGCTTTAAATGTCTTTACCATTGACAAAATCAGTTTCAAGCTTCACGTGCTTTTGTTTCCTCCTGCTTATCTATGTATTTCTATTGAGAGTCTCACTGAAATTTCTAGGTTTCTTATTAATGTCAATGCATTTATTTTCTGAACTTCCAAGGGCTTTATGGGAGTCTGGTTGGTGAGAGGCACTGGGATCCTTGGGCTAGAAGTATTTGCTGCCATGGTTGTAAAATGCTCAGCAGCCATCAAGAGATGGACAGATTCTTCTCCTGAGATTACAATCTTGCTCTTCCAGCTTTTGTAAATTTGTCTGAACCTCTGTTAAAAGCTTATCAAACTTACAAGTTCCAGCCCAATATTTCCTTATCCAAGTGCTCTTATTAAGCAAAGCAGACGGTCAGAAACATTTTGCAGTATCATTCCCTCTTCGCAACTTTGCTGCTTGTAGCTTTTATCATTATGCAACTGGGAATGATGATAAGCAATGCTCGTACCAAACCAAGATTTCTTTTATTTTGCTCATTTCAATAACGTGTTGTATATTCTTTCATTCCTAACCACAAGACTGTCCCCTGCCCCCAGCTCTGTTTATTTTTTTGGAATTAATTTGCATTTTTTGTATGGCATAAAGAATTAAAAACCTGCATAGGCCAAGCTAAAGCCTGGGATCAAGTTAAACCATTTTAAGTTCTAGGACTGTCTAAGGACCTAAAATATTTTTTCAAGCTATAATTTATTATGCATTTACAGCTTGGTGCTTGTTTGAAGGGAGATGGTTGTACGCAAAGGAAATAACAACATACATAAGGGAGGACCATATCTGATGGATTAATGGAATTGCAGTCTTCAAGCACATGGATGAAAGAAGTGTCAGTTAAGCACAGGACAGTGAAGTTGAGGACAAAATTGCAACCAGAGCTTTAGAGAGACCACAAGTTTTTCCGCTGTTGAAGAAACACCCAGTTCTCTTTCCCACAGAACAGAACATTAAATAATCTTTATTAAGATGTCATTTTAACTTCTGTGCAAAAATAAAGACTTTCTCTATTGAAACAAAGAAGATACAAACCCAAGAATATTTATATCATGATTCAGAAGTCTAGAAAATCAATATTGTTTTGGTCTCATGGCTTTTTGAGATGTTAGAAATAAATGTTAACTTTGGGATGTTACTGCAAAACAGTTAAAGAACTGAGTTTTGATGCAAACAATAAGAAGTTGTAAATATTATTTTCTCAGACTAACTATAAAAGATAGTCTGAAACGACTGACTGAATAAAACACAGGCCAAAGATGTAATTATTTGATAGTTTTAGACACACAGATTTTTCTTTTTATTTTATAGAAGGAGATCTAGAAGACACATGGGTAATTTCTAAGAAAGACCAAATCTCTATTGAAGTTAGTCTACTGAAAAATATGTAAGCATTTGAATGAAATACCGTCTACTTGAAATAATTACAATAGCTAAAATAAATCCAGATGATGGCAAGGTTGAAAGACAAAACTATGTACCTCAAGGACACTCATTTGTGAAAAATATTCTAGAGATACTCTGGCTAATCTATCATATGATGGTATAAATAGGCATGATGCAAAATACAATTAATGAAGCAAACTTGAAACAAACTATGTTCTTAAGCAAGAGCAACATAACCAAGACAGGAAAAGGATAAAGAATTCTGGTATCTGCAGAAGACATAGAATCACAGAATCATAAAAATTGGGAAAGACCTCCAAGATCATCAAGTCGTGACTTTGAATTCTAGTTTCCCTGGGAATCCCTTAGACTCAAATGAGAGATACCATGGAAAACTCATGAATAGTTTATATTAAATGTAGGCCTGTGAGATATGAGGGAGAACTTGTAAAGAAAGGGTTAATCAGCATCAAAACTATAATAATCAAAAAATTGAGAAAGCAATTAAATATTTAAAGTGGATTGATAAACTACATAAAGGCTTTTCACTTGCTTTGGTTGCAGAAGAGTTCTTATGGCAATACATTGTACATAGGATAGAAATCTATTCATAAAATTCCATGAATGTAGCTCTAACAAAACAAAATCACTAAACTGCAATTAACATTAAAAATATACCCTTATTGTACTGTTTTGAAGACTCAAAGCAACTTTGCTAACTTTCAGATCATAAACTCTCAGTAGGAAAGTTCAAGATTTTGCACCATGAAAAAATTAAAACCCACCAAAGAAACAAACCCTCCCCTCAACTTAGATCAAAACATCTAGAAACCAAACCTTGCCATTTGCATTGTTTAGATGAGTTTCAAGCACAGTAATATAACATGATTTTTACTGTATAATGATAATTTAGGCACATATTTAGATCTACTGTTTGCAAGAAACAGCATTTTTCTAGATTTATAAGACATGAGATAATTCTTAAGATTTGTAACATCAATACCTAGTAAATGAAATGAGCTTTTAAAAGCCATAAAAATCAGAAAACAACAAATGTTTGCCTAATTTCTTTTTTGAAAGCCCTGCAACTTTAATAATACTTAAGATTAGGCAACATAAAGGATCCATTAAAGACCAAAAGCAGGAAATTCCAAATTTGAGGTTGAAAATCAATCCCCAAGTGAAGCAAGATGTATGATTTTTGCAACATTAAGGTGCAACAATTTCTGTGGGGAAAAGCAAGAACAGATGCTAAATCTTCTGCTGAACTACACTGTACATATGTGTTAAAATTATACCCTTACACCTTAAATCTAAGCTCTTATATGAAAAAAAAATTCAGGAAGATATTTTCCCTTTCTATTGCAGACAAGGTTATTATGTGCATTACTACTCAGTTATAGATGGTCTGTCCTAGCCTACAGCAACTTACAAAGCCATCAGGAGTGATGGCACTATCAAGATAAACCCCTACGTATTCCCATACAATTCTACTACTTCATATGCATGACTATTTGCCACGACTTTATGACTTTCACAACACAGTTAAAGTCAGAGAAATAGCAGAGTTTTCTGGCTTGAGCTCTGTTCCATCAGCTGTACAACCACTGAAAAATGGAAACTCTCTTCTATATCTTATATACTCTGTTATATTTTCTCTTTCCTGTCCTGATGAGGAGGGGAGTGATAGGGCAGCTTTGGTGGGCACCTGGCATAGAGCCAGGGTCAGCCTGCCTCCTACTGATATACAATTTACATGTTGAAACTAGTATTTTGATTCCTGTTTAAAAGAGTGAATTTTTAGACAGGAATCAAGATTGAAGATATGGAAAATAATGTATCAATATGTCCACAAATCAAGTAAGAATCTCACTTTGAATACAAAGTTCATTGTCCAAAGCAAACCAACATGACTCAGACAATACACAGAATTCTACAATGAGGCGCAGAATCCAGCCTCTTTAAATCTCTAATAGAAACAAGACTAAGAGCCATTAAATTCATTATAATAGGATCAGTAATTAGGTATTCGGAATAAAGATGCACAGATTTCACATGGGGCCTGTGTGTTTGTTTTATGGCACTGATTTCATGTTGATCAAAAGGTCTAATGATATATAGAAATTAAAGCAAAAAAGAAAATGCGTGGTTAAATGTCAAGTACAGTGTGGATTGAGAAAAGAAACATGCTAGTACTAAAGAAAACATTATTTCATTTATGGTAAACAAAAGCCTATTAAAAAGTAATGCAGCTGTGATTGTTAAAGTACATTTTTACTGTATGCAGGATTTACTGCAATGAAGTCTGCTTGTATCAATGTTTTGATTTTGGAAGCCTTTCCTAGTATTACAATTACAAGTAATTTAAGACAAGAACCCAGGTCTGGTTTATATTCACAACAAGATTTGTAAACAGGATTAAAAATATTTGTTCTTCAAGGATTTCCTTTGCTGTGCAAAATGCATGAATAGAATAAATCTACAGATAAAGCACCATAGCTACAAGCTAGGGTGGGTTGGCATTTCCACCCCTTAACTGAGTGATTTCTAAACATCTACCAGTGAGTCAGTATTCTCCACACCAGATGGCTGCATCATAATCAATTTCTTAATATTTTGAAAGAATTTTATTTGTAGACAGTGTCAGGAAAATAGTTTGGTTACTGCCATGAATACAAAGAATAAGTTGTCTTACACATAATAACAGGAACAGCAACAACAACCACCGGCACCTAAAAATCATACTAATAAAAATTCTTTTTATAATACAAATCCTTGAAATTTATGTAACAGCACAAGATGTCTCCTGGTATTAAAGTGCCCTGGTTTTATACTTCAGTAACAATCTAAAATACATGCTTCTGAAATTTGCATTATGGATTTAGGTAATAAAATTCTTCAAAGATTCCATCCTTCCTATGCATTTTCTATTCCCACATAATGCTTCTGTGCCAGTAGGATTACATAATTCACTATTCTTGCCTAGAAACTCAATGCAACTCTCCTTAGCTTGAAGGGGACTTCAAGTTTGTCCCCCAGCGGAGAAGCAGCCACAGCTGAAAGCAGCAAGCTCCTTAGTTCTCAGCTCCCTTGGTTCACAGGAGAGGAATCTCCCAAGATTACGAATCTTGCATTGAAGTAGGGTGAAAATTTCTAAGACACAGACATAAGACAGTGGGACTAGGAAAACATGAAGGGAGAGGGGAAGAAGCAATGATTTACTGCAAAGGAGTCATGGTTTATCCTGTCCTTATCCAAGCCATACTAACTACCCAGCAGTGCCGGGTGAAGTAAAAGTGCAATCAACTCAAAACAATTCAAAACAGACATAGAACCATATACACAGAAACTATTTCATGGAAATCAACATTTTACCCTCTGCTAATTTCTGTCTTTGCCAATACTCCTGCAACACTTACTACTCTGGGCTGCAGATACAGCAGTCCTAAACTGTGAATTTAAAGGGATGCATTAAGGAAGTTCAGATACATGCCAAATAAATACAGGACAGGAAATGTCACTTTCATTATAAGATTTATCACAAAGATAAAGACATGCATCCTTTAAATAACACAAACACCCGAGACTGAAGTTCGAAAAAAATGATCTTATATTCCTTCCTTTAATATGTCAGGTTCACTACCTTATTTCCGTATGTTTTTTTACATGCTCACACATACTTTGCACACAAATCTATTAATATTGGCTTTCTATGACTGTCAGCACTACCACCCATAAGGCATCCAGGAGTTTTACAAACATTTATGAACATTCATCAGATTCCTATGAGATACTGGCATTTTGTTACTCCCATCCTACAAAAAATCCCCAGTTCACTGAGGCAGAGACATGCTGTGGCACATATATCCATTAATTCTGGGTGCCCCTTTCCCTGACATTTCTTCTTTTTTCCAAACTTATTAATTAAGAGAAATCCCATTCATGGGTACTATGACCTTTTGTTCTGCCCTTTCGTATGTCAAGCCCTCAGTCCCTGAACAATGATAAAAGGTACAGCAGAAAATGAAGGATCACCTGGAAAGAGATGTACCTTGTGACAACCTTGTGCCTCTAAATGAATGCAGAGAAGTTCTACAGTTCAGGAAAAAGCTTGTCTCTCCCGAACTCAGTGTCAAAAATTCCACAGAAATGAATGGGATCACTGTCTCCAGAGCAGCAATGCTCTAACATTGGCATTCCCACTTAGTCTTCTCTACAGCACTAAACTAGAATTTTCAGTCAAATGAGAGTTTTAGGTTTAGAGTCGTAACTGACTTGTAATTTGAATGAAATTAATGTTATCTCAGAAACTGGCTCAACCTTAGAGTGGACAGATTCATATTAAGCTGAACTAAATCAGGCAGATTAGCAGCTCTCAAATAATATATTCCATGCAGCATGAGGATCAAAATGTGCAGACAAACTAGTCTCTTGATTTTGGCTACTTGCCAAAAAGAATCAATAGTAAAAAGTATTTCCCATATCGTAACAGGTAAAATCCAAGGCCATGGAGCTGACTAAAATTTTAATACTTAAAAGATGAAGTATCTTGCACTAAGTTTTGAAAAATGGTTTGAAATATCTCTGAAGCTAAGGTGCAGGGAACATGACAATTAGAGTCGTCTATATACATTAATAGAAGTATATAAGTATTCTGACATTGCATTTTGAAACAACACAATAATTTCACATGTTACGTCATAGTTACCTGTCTCACATCACAGAAATACCAAAATGAAACAGTGACTGTAAAAAAGATGAATCTGCCTCAACCAAGGGATATGATGACAACTAACATCCTGCACTGTCATCTTTAAGATTTATACTTTTCTGACATTTTTTTTCTCCCAAGGGCTATGGCAGTGACTAAGTTTACTCCAAAGGCAAGGTTTTCATCCTTTGATAACAAAGAACTGTTCAGGCTAAATGAAGTAAAATATCAGCATAAGAGATCTTACATGAACTCAAAAAAGCACAGCATAGCCATCTTTGAAAGTCAGGTACAGGACTATCATAGCCATGAAACCAGTGTTCAGAGGATGGAATTTCCAAATCATCCATATTCAATACGAGAATTAACAGATTCAGAAGTGGTGAGGAAAATACCTTGATTTGAGATTACTCTCTTGGATTCCAGGAAATACTTACACTTTAGACTTACCCTGCCTAATAGAGAAAAAAGAAATCACAGGTATTGCTATCTGACCTTTACATTAACAGAAGCAGAGAAATGCATGACAGACATGAAGGCATTTGTGTAAGATCTTCCAGGAAGCTTGTTTCCTCTTTCTGAAATCTGAGTTTTGCTGTAAGAATATGAATAGACTGAAAAACTCAGGAAAATGCTGTAACTTTTTACCATAAGAAGGAATTTTTATTGGTTACAGAACATAAAGGAATTTGTTCTCTACTCTCAAAAGAAGCCCATCCCATTAGAGAGACATGTCAAATGAATTTCACACTCCTCTTTAACACAGATAAATGAGAACATGGAAGTTAAACAAGTGAGAATCCCCAATCCCCTTCCACCTCTCATATGGAGTCATTTTCTGCTGGGAAACAAAAAATTATTCTCTCCTGGAACTGAATCAGAAGGCAGACCCATCAGTCAGTAGGCAGTATATGATTCAGCTCAGCTTTTCAATAAGTTAGAAAGTCCAAAAGTCACCAAAAAAGGGTTTTTGAATGAGAGGGCTGCTTCCTTCTAACTCTTTTGAACAGCCGGCTGAGCACTCCTGTGAATCACGCCTGATGCAAGAGGAGCACATCTGAGTTAAGAAAGCAGGGATTTTCGGTGACAGCTGGCAAGCAGACACTCCCTCTATTGAGGGACAGCTTTCATTCAACTAAAAGGTAGGACAAACACCAATTCCTGTAGCTGGACACCAAAAAGCAATTAGATCAAAGATTAAAATACATAGCAATTACAACTCTCCCTCAGTGATATTGTTTTCTATAAAAAGAAAAATGTTGATTAGAGATGCTTCAAAAAATATGCTGACTTTTGCTTATATTTTATAGTTATACTAGCAAACACTGAATAATTGAGAAATAAACACTATTGCAAGTCAGAAAAAGACATTCCATTGAAGTCTTGGAAAATGATACAAAAGGTTAAAATAGCACTAAGTATTCCACATGTTAAATTCAGTGCTTGAACTGCAGAATGATTTAGCTGAGCCTTCAAATGCTTAAAATGTTCCTTCATGCAATGTACACAATCAGAAAACTATTTCTGCTGTAATTCACTCACATTTCCAAGGCGATGCATTTTGAATAGGGGTTTTGTCCTCCTTGTTAAGCCAATTCAAAGAAATACTACTTGGCTCCCAGATTAATCATATGCTAGATTTTTACTAGCCTGATCATTTAACAAAATACTAACAATGAACATTTCCTGCGTGTTCAAAAGACTTCTGTTTAATATATTCCAAAGTAGCCTTGTAACACTTAGAGTAGCAGCAGACAAAACCACTTGAGCTTTACAAAAAAGTGCAAGTTACACAAAAGAAGTGAAAAATTAAATTGAAAACAAATATTTAATTTTCTTTCATCTGCTGTGATGTCTGCTCTTCTTGTTTAAATACACTGGAAATGTATCTGCATGAAAAAGTGTAAGAAGACGGTTACAAAAACTACCATCTTTTCGGGGGGGGAAGCAGCTTACCACAGCTTTAAAACTGAGGCTAAATTAAAAACTGTCTCTAACTTTTTTCCTTTAAACAAGATTTGAACAGATACCTTGCATAAAAGTTGGGGGTTTTCTTCTACCTCCCAAGATTTCCTTTAAAATTATTTGACTATTTTTAGGGAAAGAGAATGCTTCAGGTATTTTTTACAGTCTGCACAGTAATTTTTAATTAATAAATTTTACTCCATAATCCTGCTTTGAACTTAGGCTCTCAGCAGCCAGTAGTGGTGTTTGCCTTATTTTACTTAAAAGTTTAAGATTTGAAAACTGTCTTTTGAAGTGACAAATATTAACTTTCAATGAATATTCCAGATGACCCTTACCATGCCAACTATTATTGCTGCAATCTATGGACACAGCTAGACTAAGCTGAAATATTTCCAAAGTACTCACCTCAATAAAGTAAAAAATCCTCTTATCAGAGAGTTACTGTGTTATACATTAATAGAGAAGGGCCCAGATTTGGCACAGGAAGCCATCAGTACAACTTCTTTTGCGCTTTATCTTACAGCTCATATTTTAAACTGCAGGTATGGGCTTATCTTTGCCAAACACCTTCTTCATACCTGAAATTAAATAATGCATGGTGATAACTCAGAAGAATTAGCTTGCTCAGTATTAACAAGTGTCCTTCACACCTAATCTCCTTGCAGATGATTTTACTTTTTACTGTGTTGTATCTGTAGTGTATTTACTTAAACACATTTGACCCAGTTCTATTACAGCTTTCATTATCAGAGGTTCTCAGATGTATCTTACGGTCATGCAGGAACTTACACACCAGGGCACACATAAATCAACATGCCCCAAAACACATCTGTAAAAGCATAAAAGCTGTCACAGCTACAGCTCTCAATCATGCTTCATAGACTTTCTATATAGGAGGAGTGAGGAAGGACAATACCAATGCTGGGTTTGTTTGTTAACTTAGCAGTTTAAGGAAAATCAGAACCTGAAAGCTGTTTGGCGTTTGTTTCAAGAAAAAAGTGCCTGAAATTTGATATATAGGGCTTTATGAAGGTGAAAAGTCAGGGCAAAGATATTTCAAATCCATGCATATATCTGGGAGAGGAAAATGGTCTCTGGTACTAGAAACTGATACTGAATTCTACTGCAGAGCCTCCCATCTCTCCAGTCTTCCTCTCCTAAAGCCTCTGGCTTTAAATCTTTTGTTCTAGTTCCTCACAGATCTAATCTTCCCAATCCCAGAGTGTCAACGCCTCCGAAAGTTCCACTCTCCTAATGCTCTCCCAAACCCTCTTGCTCTTCCCACTCTACATCCAGTTACTTTCCAATCCTTTTGGAATAGAGCAGAATCTACTAGACTAGACTAGTTCAGCTGATCATCTAGTCCACTGCTTCATCACTTCAGATCTGAACAAAATTTAAAGCACGTTATTAAGGGCATTGTCCATATGTCTCTTAAAAACTGACAAGTTTGAGACACTGACCATCTTTCTAGGAAGCTCATTCCAGTACTTGACTAACTTGGTAAAATATGCCCTAATGTTAAGTCTACATCTCCCTTGAGGTGTTACCATCAAATACTCTCCCATGAAAGCTTGTGGCATTCAAGTTCCCACCCAAAATTATTCTTTTCCTGATCCACTCCTTCCAACTCCACACTGCACCTGAAATCTGCACACATCAGAAATCTCACCTTTCACCGGACTGGTCTTGTAGCCCGACACTGGAATTACTCAATATTGCTCAATATGCTCACTACTTTTCGTGTTTTCACTTCTGTATAACAAAATAAAACCACTGAAGACACTTTTAGAAAGTAATCAACACTTCTAAAGGTAGGCATGTCCCTAACCTTAGCTGGGCTGATTCAGCGCTCAAGACTGAATATTAGCATTTGTGCTTCAGAAAAGCTAATGAATAGTCTTTTTCCAGACATTTGTAGTCACATTGATAATACTAGTTCTGTAACTGCTCACAACCTCTTTGAGGAGGTCTGTTCAATCAGGTCATCCTGCATCCCAGCATGTTCTTAGAAACTCCTCAATTATGAGGTGGAGGATCCAAGAGGTCTCCTGCAGGCAGTCATCACCTGCGAAGATGTACACACCGACCATGAGCCCTACTCCCACACTTATCCTCACAGACCATACCAACAGGAGCAGTACTAAAATCAAAGAAAGCTGGACAGCACCCCAAAGAAAATGTCCTTCCTTTATGCTTAAATTGGTATTGTCTTCCCATAGAATTAAGAATTTAAAAGCACTTACTTTTTAACACATTTTTGCATATAAAGCAGGCAAACGTATTTTTAAATATGACAAAAAATTTTTTATTTGTGCAGAAGACCTAAGTAGTTGTTACAAAGAAAAGTCTTCCTTCATTTTAAAACAGATGTACCAGGAATCCCTAAAATTCAACGTTCAAGTCTTTGTGGCTGGTAAAAGAGATTAGCATGGCTTACCATGAAAATTGGTAATTCTGCCACTTAAAAGCAGCTTGGAAGAAGAAATTATGCATTTTGATAGTTGTGCTCTAAATTACTTTGCGACAAAAATCACAGGACAGTATCCTTAATAATATAAGATAGAGTGAGAGAGGAATATACTAGACAATATTGTTTCTCCTCAACACAGATGTTGCTGATTGAGCTTTATTTTCCCATAACAGTCAGTTACTGAACACAACTTCTAAAGATTCAGCATATCTCCCATTGGTAGCTTAAAGGATCTCCAAAGTGTATGAGGGCATAAAAGAGTCAGAACTTCAGATTTTCATTTATATTTCTATTCTGCCAGGACCTGACTCATTTACAGTGCACTACAACTTCAAGCTATGCTCCCAATTTACTTCAAGCTATTATATGGGGATATAATGAATAAAGTTTTCTAATATATTTATGGAATGGATTGACATAGTAAAACTTACCTAATACGGAGCTGTGTTTACGAATCACCAAGTTAACATCGCTCTATCAAATATTGTTTGGCTTTGGACATCTTTTTTACATGACAACATTTTTCATTAAAGTACTCGCTATCTGGTGTCCCTGTATTTTTTTACAGCCTCTCTTCAAACTCAGTGACTTTCTGCAAGCATATGGGAAATAGCAGATCTCTAGCCTTTGCCTTCTTACTTCCATTTTCCAATGAACTTATCTTTTAGCTATAAATTACTTATCAATGTCCCACATGTAATTCCTTACACGACAGTTTCTTATTTATTATCAAGAAATTTTCTGGAGAAGTGACAGTGTTGAAAAACTGACCATAGCCTGGAAAATGGTTACAGAAAGCAAAAATAATTCAAGTAGTATATTCTGCAGCAGTACCTCGTATTTACATCTTTCAGTATTATCTGCTCCCTTGCAGTCCAAGTGGCATGGCTGGACCACATCAGCCGTGGTACACACCTTCACTCTCCCACCAAAGGGGAGAAGCACTGTCACTGATGACTCCAGTCTCTGCACTGGATGGTCATGGACACCAAAGACACACAATGGCCCAGCAATGGTCATTTTATCAACTTTAGAACTCTCCTCAGCAATTTACATCAAGGAAGAAACAAAGAGCAGTGACAATGTTGGGGAAAAGATCTAGACCTTAAACTAAGAATGTCTGCCTTTTGCAAAGACAAGCTTTAAACCTGTACTAAGTGATCCATTAGGACAAAATCTTTTAAGACTCAGGCTATAATTAGGTAGTAATTCTGGGGAGGTAATATTTCACAAGTAACACTGCTCACAGTTTCCGACCCCAGCATCAAAGGTTACACGGATTCTTTGAATAATAGAGGTTGTCAACCTCCATTATGTGGAAAAAGACTGTATACAGTGGATTCTTTTAACAACAGAATAGGCCAGGGAGAGCAAAACTGCAAGCCATGATCAACCCTTAAGCAGTCAGAATCAAAATGAGCATAAAGTGATTAATTTGTATTTTAGATGATAGCTTGGTGTTTATTAGGAAGTGCAGTAGGCAGTGCTTGCACTCAGTGTGCTTGAGGCATGACTTTGAGTAGCACTGTCTGATTATTTTTAGGATGGCCACCCACATGGGTGGCATTAAGGACATCATAATCCTCTATTAGACAACTCCACAGATGGCAGTGTATGTGCAAATATAATACACAGCACTTGGCAGGTGCTCCTAATTTGGGGTCTGGATGAATAGAGATTGATAGCTTATTCTGTTCTCAAAATGGGCAGTGAATAAGAGTCAGACCCCATTTTATGGAACAGAAGAACACACCAAACCATTGGGTCAAGGTTGTTTAAATATAATCTATGTAACTGAAATAAGGCTATTATGTCCTTATTAGTGTATTAGCACATCAGTTACCCAAGTATTAGATTCCTTTCAAAAAGCTGCAAAGGAAAAGACACAATACTGAAGTTAATTAAGCTGGTTTGCTCTTTTGGTAGAAAAACTGTCCCAATATTCAAAATCTAAGACATGAAAAATGCTTGACCCCTTTCTACAACACACACTTCTCTCCAGTCTTGTTTTCCAGTATGAAACAGTTTGAAATTAACTGGCCACTACAAATCCGAACCAGAGCAGTTTGATTTCCTGCAGAACATTATATTTTAACTCAAGATGTCTAAAACTAATAAGTAATTCAAAGTTTTCAAATATCTAGAGTGGACTGATATAATCAATCTTTTAAAGTCATAGAAGATAAATTGCAAACCAGCTAATTTTCAGGACTTCAGTTTACTTTTAACCACATAAAGGAACGAATGTCTCTGTTTCATACACGAGGTGCAGGTGTAAAAAAAAAAAATTGTGTTCATGGCTGGAGTCGAAGACCTGAATTAAAAATATGGGCTATGGAACATTCTAAGTGATTTATGGACCTGTTCCTCCTCTGCTCACTCTTTCAACCTAATGCTGATGGAACACCCCTATAATGCTCTTTCAATTTTCTAGAATGGAAGAAAACTAAACCAGTAAATAGGTTTGATTAGTTTTAGCTATCTCAGCTAAAGCAGATCCCAGAAGAACCTGACAACTGCCACACATGGCGGAAGGAAATGAGGAGAGCACAGGAGGGGGACTAAAGGACAGAGGTAGGTCAGAGAAGCTGACCTTTTGGTGGCAAGCAGCCAAGTAGATGAGCTCAGCTGTGAAACTCTGGCTTAGCCCATAAAGATAATAATTCCACATTTACCATAGACTACTAAGTGCATACACACACACTGATATTTTGATGCAGGATAATTCATTGCATGGTGTGTCGCAGACTTAAAGCACACAAATAGGGGGATGACAATCAGCGTTGTGATTTGGGCTTTATCAACATGTGGCTTATCCTTCTGCCTCCAAATTACTCTGAACTAACAGACTACAGTAGCACATATTACACACAAAATGTTAACCTCCAAGTACCTACCCTTGGAAACACATAAACCATTCCAATGGTTGTAACACTTCGTGAAGGTGAAAAAAATTACGGTTACTGAGCAAGAAAGAAGTACATATCTTGCAGAAATGTAGGGGATACAATTTAGGAGGTATAAAAATATGGATTTGATAAAAATGCTGTGTAACATCTGGGAAATTATTTAAAGCCATTGCTTAAAATAAGAGACAAATGTCAAAATTGGAAGGAAGTTCTCCTCTTGGCATTTTAGATGTTAAGGTTAACTTGTGCAAAAATGTCTTTTAGTGTTACAGATACCTTAGGTTTATTCCAGTCATTTCTTAGGCCAAACATTATCTTGAAAGTTATTAAATTAGGAAGCAGCATTACATTACAAAGAAAAAGGGATGGAACACTTTTAAAATATGGAAAGTAATTTGAAAATGCTGCATATGCTGAAGATATTATCTCCTTTGGCTTCTGTTTTTTTCTTTTTTTTTTTTTTTTTTTTTTGGTGAAACAAATGACACTACTACAATTTAAACTGTAAGCTCCCTTTTACTAGGAGCTAGGCTAGTACTACTCACAAGAACAGTCACTAGGAAAAAAAGGGCAAGAATCTGGTATTCCAACAAGCAAGGGGCAAATCTTCTATATGCAGTCTCTCTTGTTCTGTGTAGATGACCTTTTCTGTGCTAGACTGAACACTTAAACTATTGTAATAAAACACATATGAAATTGCAGGCTGTTATTAAAGGTAACCATAATGTTGTATCTGTGGGAATTGCTCAGAGACACCTTTGGTTTTAAATAGAAATATTAGAATACTTTTAGCACTCAGGTATGTATTATTTTTACTCTTTACAAACACTTTTCACTTTAAGAGAGATTGCTAGTCTGGAGGCAGGAAGATAAACCCTGTCGTGTTTGTCCCCTGTGCTGACCTATGTACGAACACATCTTCTCTGTTCATTTCTCTTACTATAATGAGAAAAAATAATGCAAAGGAATATAAGGAATATTTTTTATGTTGAATATGAATATATGAATGCTACTGGACAGTGCTGAAGCGGCATTGATACGATGGCTGGGGTGTGCTAACATAAGCAAAATCTCTTTTCAACCGTGGCTATCTTGGTTCACTACACATCTTTGTCCAATTAAAATAAGAACATGGACATAAGGTGTTCAAAAGGTCATGCAGAGAAATTGTAGTGTTAGGTTGAACCAGCTTAAAGCAAAATTTCATATCAGTTACTATCTCTCAAAAACACATTGCTCTTCTGATTCTGCAAAAGAATTAACATTTCTGCTTTCATCAAAATATAATGTCTCTTGTCCATTGCACATAAACCTTGACAATTAAAACCAATGGAAAGTAGAGGCAAAGTCCTCATATTTGTAAAAGTGCTCAACACACAATTCCAACAAGGTGCTATTTTCATCTGTGTAGTCAAATGGATTACAAGACATATGCCTTGTTTCCATTTTTGAATTAAGCAGGCATGAACAGAAAATACAATAATTACATATGTAATTATGTGATACCATATAGAAATATCCTTACATATGGAAAATGAGAAAAACAAATGTAGATTTTAAAAAAGGCTAGAATGAACTACGTTGCTGATAATAAAAATTATAATCTGAACAAAATTAGGAAAACCAGAAGGAAAAAAGATTAGCAAGAGATGAAAGGTACATAACAGTAACAACGAAAAAAGGATAAATAGTGCAACTGTGTTACTTGGTTTTTGACACAATGCCTTGTTTCTTTTTATGAGGTGCTTTGTGAAAATCATACTTTTCTCTATTTCATCACATCGTTTTTTAACATTTAGGTTGAAACTCAAAATACAATGATAAAAATATCAACTCATGCATGAATATTACAAATTAAAAGCTATTTGCAGGTTAGTTGAACTGCAATTACTTGTGGGTTCAATCCTCAGGTAAACAAAAGAAAAACAACTGCATTCCAGCTGTAGAAAAACCAGGCTAAACTCGAACGACTGTTGACAATGTTAACATTTGCTCCATCCTCAGCATTAATATGAACTTTACATTTTTTCAAATTGCTAAAATAAACAAAATAGATCTCTAGATAGGATAAGAAGATAATGATTTCTTTTAAGTCTACAAATAATCAACATCTGCCAATGTTATATCGCATTCTCAAGCAGGAAAAAGGATGCTTTCTTTACTACCACAGAAAGCAGTTCCATATTTTAATACTTAGAGTTCAAATAAATAAGTAGCATTGTTCCTCCTTGGCCACTTTCAAATGTTTTAACAGACCTTTCAACTAACTTGGCACTGTCTACCTCTCACACCACATCTGCCTAAAGATCCTGTAGCCAAAGCAAACACCTTGTGTTTAACTAGCAAAGGCCAGTTTGCAAAGAGAAATTTACTAGTTGACCATCAGTTGGAATGGCTAAATTAGTGATGGGAAAATATTTCTTAGTCTTCTGTCATCTTTTCCAGGTTGAAGGTTGCCCTGCTGTCTCTCTCTCAGTATAAATACACATACACACATACATAGGTGCAAAATTTAATTTGTTTTCAGTAAAAGAAAATGAAGAACATATGAAACTGAGCCACAAAATTTCCAGTCTTTCAAAATAACATTTAATTAAAAGAAAAGGTTTTCAGGAAAAAACATATTAAAGTTTTTCCAACAAAAGTATTTTGGCATAAAAAGTGATTTTTAAAAAGAAACCCAGATTTTAAAACATTATTGAGATTTCTTTCCATTTGTAAGGGACAGAGGGGATTTAGTTACACAGGAATATAATGACATTTCTCAACACTTCACTTCATCAACCTTATCAATTTTTTCTCCATCCACATGAAAGCAAACAAATCTTGCATATAACTGCTTCTGCTGCTCTTTTAAGGTACAACAGCTCATTTCTAATATTTCATTAGCAGCACTGTAAATGTTTTAGATTCCCCTTAGGCTAATTTGGAAGCTTTAACTAATCCATGACAGAGTAAAACCTATGCATAGATGAACTGGAAATCAATAGATTGAACTAGGAATTTAGTTGTAGCAGAAACAAACAATTTAGACACTTCCTTTTTTTTCTTTTTTGATCCATACCCACTTTGGACAAATCCACTGAATTAAGACAGGCTCGTATAAAGCACCAAATTGTAGTCAATGTCACAAGTATCAAAGCTGTGACTGGTCCTCAAACAAGGCACACTTATAGTGTTTTCTGATCCTCTACATTTTTTTGATGTATAACTACACCTATTTACCTAACTGCAATAGCTAGAAAAAGTTAAAAATTCTTCAGGAACCATTAGCTTGGATTTATTTTTTCAAAATAATTCTCATCAAATTCACTTTTAAGTCCCAAAATTTTTCTTTTAAAATATCTCTCGTAGATGCCACTACTTCTCCTAACCCATGTTTGGAGGTTCCTCCTGCCATAAATCAGCCCCAAAATAATGCTTCTATCAGCAGATCACCAAATATTTTTTAAAGATAAACTAAACTGTCTTCTGTGACTCTTGATCTTTATGGAGGGAAAAAAAGCACTATCACACTAACCAAAAAGATAATTGTTTTGTGAATCATGTGAGCAGTCTGTGCAATTCTATGGGGCTGTTTGTGTGCTGTAAGCAGAACCTGTTCAGCTGAATCAGTAATTAAAAGCATGAGTCAGCTTTTGAGCTAAAGAAGGTGGCTCTTACACTATTATCTGGACTAGCCTTTTTAGGAGACAAAGACTAATACTACCTAATGTCACTTACACAAATATTTAGCTTTTCACATTTTCTACTGTCTAAAGCAGGTCTTTTGACACACCTACATTTCCAGAATACTAATACAAACTACATCTGTTTAAAATGAGGAAAGACAACAGCTCTGGAGTTCTTCATGGGAATGAGGCTGTGCAGTCCTTTTTGTTGTTGTTATGGTCTTTTTCTCTCTCTTTTTTTCTGTAAATCTATGTGAATCAGAGATTATGGATATGGTAATTTCATATGTTACCTTGACATATGAAGTTAAGGTAAAATCTCTCTTGATACAACGGAAGCGTTTATGTTCTATATAGAAGGGGACCTTTAATACATAAGGGCACTTGTCATCTCTTCAGTCTTTACTGTTTGTAAAAACAGCAGTTGCTCTGATTTCTCAGAAAAAAAAGTATTTAATATATAAGTTTAACTACAACAGATGTTCTCTGCTAAAGCGAAAATATCTGCTTTTCCAATGGGTGTGGAAGGATTTATCTTTCACTTTCTTTAAAATCGCTCAATCACTGAGTGAAGTTCTAGGAATGCACTGTAACAGACACCAAAGCTGTTCTCTCTGCTTCATAGAATCCATAGCTTCATAGATCCACTGCTTCATAGAATACTCCATAATTGGTTATGCATATTTGTTACAAACTTGACCATTTGCCATATACCAACTGCCATATTTTGCAGTTCAGAAGGAAGAAGTTCTGTTCAAAATCACAAGCACACACAATAGGATTTCCAGCCTCCAAAGCCACTTTCTCCATAGCATCCAACAGAGAACTGCTGCGTGGAAGAGGCTCCTGCCAAATCCTAGCATTTTAATGTATGCTCTGGCATTTTGATGGAAATAGTTTGGTGTAAAAAAAAAAAAAAATTCTTTTCCTTTTCCAGACACATTCTTTTTCCACTCTCCTTGTATTCTGCAACAGTACAACTACTTCTTTTTGCTGTAATTTGATAATTTATTTTTAAGTGACCAGAACTGGCAGTTCTACACAATCTGTTGGACACAGCAGTGGTACTTATGCAGGCAGGTGCAACCAGACTCTGCTTATACCCTGAGCTGGCTGCACACAAAGCTGCATTAGCATGGACATGCCCTCCATGTATTGTGCTGCACCACTCCAGGATGGTCACACAGCTTCCAGTGAAGGCCTGCTTCACATCCAGCTGGCTTCTGCAGGATTGCAAAAGTCTGGTGCCAGCTGTATAGACATGTCCAATGTGCTCAGAGGCTCAAATATAAAAAAGCAGAACTTGCTTTGTGTAGCTGGCCAGAAGTCTGAGATATGCTGAAGAGCACCTTTCTGTAAAGCTGCAGTTTCTAGAGAAAAGACAAGCTCTCAAGAACTCAAATGCAAGTACAAAAAATCTTCATGGGGTCAGTTAGACATTAGCTGTGAAAGATGTAACACAGCACTTGTGAAGAGCTAGTAAACGACAGTCAGAGGAAAAGTACAACCTGCTACCGTGGACACAAATAGAAATTGGCATCTCAAATTTACTTGTGTACATTTGACAAGTCACAGAAATGGTTTTATATCCACTCTTCTGGTCAATAAAAAAGGAGCTGCTTTGGCCTCTCTCAGCAGGACTTGCCAGATGCAAGTTCAGTCATGCATCTGTCAACAGAAACATTCTGAAGGGCTTCACGTAGGTCATGTAGGCTTTGGGCCTGCCAGGAGTGCCAGAATTCCTTTGCTGACTCGTATTTGCAGTCACAGCTTTATTTTACTTTAGCTTTTCCTGTTTATAGTCATCTTCTAGCTTGAAAGATACACTTCAGACTTATTCAGCAGATTACCCCAACAGAAAATCTTTGACAAGGGCAGGACTTTTGTCAATTTGGATGAAGTTAGGATCCAACAGACTCTACTTACAGATGCAGGGGACCAGTCCAGACATTTGCTCTGGTGAACAGCACAGTCTGTCATTCTGCTCCCCATCATTTCCAAAGGAGATGAATGCTGTTCTGGTGCATAACATATGAATTAATTGAGCTCTATACATAAATGCATCAATTAATATTTCTCAAAAGATAATTACAGTGTTTAAAACTACTTTGGAAAATAGAAAATTAAAGACACTTGAGACAGTAAAGATTTTCATGCACCAAAGGGTAAAGTCTTGAGAACAGTTCAAGGAATGCTCCTCGTCTGATTAGGAAATAATGTTTCTCCTTCTTTTGAATTTGCAGAGAAACATATTTAATAGAATTTTTACAAAGCTTTGCTATAGCTTACCTAATTCTGATAGGTATCTCTTGGATGTCAATTAGTATAAAATTTGAATTTTTAAGTCAGGAACTAGTTGCATTCAGAGATTGGGAAAAAAATGGTTATATATTTTTATAAAATTTCATATTTTATCTGAATTAATTTTTACATTCCTTTTCAAAAACTCATTAGTATTTTGTAATAAAAATGCATGATTTTAATGAATGGCCTGTGTTGGAATTAAATTCTGAAAATTACGTGATGCTAATTTTTATCTCCATATATACAAAAGACGTCTTACAGAAAAAAACATATTTTTAAACTTTATTTGTTCAAGTCTGTTATCCGATTAGTGTGCTTATACAGTTTATGCATATATATGCTTGTATATATTCATAGGAACATACATGCTGTATCCAAAAGACAGAATATATATCATATCCAAACAAGCAGGAAGATGACAGGATAAGAAATTGATCAAGAGAAAAAGAAAGATATGAAAATAAAACCGCTGAACTGAGAAAGATGTTATTGAAATATGAAACTAAGACAAATCAAGTTCTTTTGGAGATGTAGGAGAGATTGTGTCTGTAGTAGCCATCTATGATAGTTCCTGATGCTTAGATTCTCCCAAATCAAAACAAGTTAATATAGCTCCTTGCGTGGTAAAACGGTATTGTACAACACTCTAATGCAGAAAAAACAAACAAACAAAAAGAAATAGCAAGAAAAAAAAGGAAACTAAGGAAAAAAAGAGAGACAAAAATGTAACTCCTGACAAACAACTGAAAGATGTAATAACAAAGGGAGTTCTCCTGTGTGAAGTAGGATCAGGAGCAGTTTGTGAAGTAACCAGAGTAATCCCCAGCTACATAAAGGCTAGGATAGAATGTTATGTCCTTGAAGATATGCTTTGGGCAGAAATAGAAGCTACTGGGCAAGCTTCTTTGGCTTTTATTATGACAGTAGGAATGAATTACTGTAATGATCCAGCTTGGCTTTAGACATTGAAAATATTTAAAAGTACATTTTGCTTAAGGGACAATAAACTGTAGACACATGTCAAGACTCCAGAGAATTACGGGGGAAACCTGGTAGTGATTTCTCAGACAGCAAGGAGACTCTTCAGTCTCAAAGAGTTTAAATAAATTTGAAGGAAACAAGTACTGAGCAACTACAAGAAGGAACTTGAAACAAGTGGCATATCATAAAAATATCTGTATTTGTTTCCTGCTGGAAAAAGCTCCTTTCAAGTTCACAGACACAAACAAAAGAGAACTGCCCTGAATTCCAAATCTGACCTAATGGACAGCATTCTTGGGCTGTCACTACGGCAGGAACATTTCATCACCAGCCTGAGTTCCTCTGCAGCTTCTTGGAGCTAAGAGCCAAGAGGCAGGTTTTTCATTTTGCATCTATACATATAAAATGAATGGGAAATTTAATACTTGTTTTTATTCAGCACGTCCAGGCTAGGACTCAAACTCAGATGATCTTCAGTTCTATTGAATAAAAAATATGGTATTTGCGATGAGACAGATTGAAAATTCTGCTCTCGGACAGCACGATAGAAATCATAGTAACAAAATTAGAAAATCCAAAGCCTTCACCAAAAGTAGATGGTGATTCTGTCTGAAGTTTCAGGATTGCTGACTTTTGTCTCAGGCTGCATTTTTAGACGAATATATTTTAAAGTGAGTCAATGGACAGACTATCATTTTTGGTGGTCTAATACTATATATTGAGTTTTGTATATAGTGCTTTTGAAGAGAAGTAAAATACTACCTTAATTACATTCTACTTAAATTTTTCTATTTAAAAGCAATGATTCTATGTCAACATGGTTGGACGAGTTGCAGCAAGAACATTTTGTACAATGCAGCAGTTTCTTGCTAACTAAAGAGTCTGTTTCAGCCAGCTTCAAAAATGTATTTCCTTTCCTGTTTTGGCCTTATTTTTCAAAAAAGGACTCATCCTACTTATGCTGCTTGACTCCACGGAACCCTTGCTTGATAATGCATGAGCACCAAGAGCTGATATAAGGAGTAGCAACAAATATGTCCACACATGCCATGGTGAATGGTGTAGGCAGAACACAATAGTATGAGGAAGCATCAAATCCACTGAGAAGCAGAGAGCAAAGCTAAAGATATGGAAATTGGAATGAAATGCATAGAAAAAAAATCACTGAAAGACTGAGATAAGCCTTCAATTCTGTATTGCTTGCACGTTTCATGTATTAAATGTGCAGTGTTCACATTTCTAGTTACAAGCTAACTGTCTTCTGCCTTTACACCCACTTCCACCAGCCCAGAGTCTTCAGGAGAAGAAATCCTGCAGCTCTAAAGGGAGCAAAAACACATCCTGATGTGGTATTGGAAAGAGGACAGACTGAAAGCAAAACAGATTTCCTTTGTTGTTTCCTTATGGTTGCCATCTTGCCTTTTTCAAACTTTGGAAAGAAACTTTCAAGAACTGGCAGGCTGAGAAAAAAATTAGCAGTAATAGCAGTAAAGGGAAAGGGGGCCATTCTTAAAATGTATTATTTTAATATAATTATATTCCATTATCCTCCTGCCCAAACTACAAAACTACTACCCAACATAATGCTGAAGTCCAAAGAAATAAAACTAACCCCCCTGAAACACAGAGTTTTAAACATTTAAACATTGAGATTTTAGTTAAAGGTTAGTTTTGCTGAAATTAGTTAAAATAGACCTAATAAGCAAACCCAGCTGGGGTTGATTAAGAAAATTAATGATTAGCTGGAGAGTTAGACCTAAAAGAAGATTTTAGGATGCAAGTAATTAATTACCTGTTATCTTATATTTGTTTAGCTGTGCTTATAATGAGAAACTGACAACACTGATTAATAGATCTAAAGAAATTTAGATAATTACTAATTTTTCCATTGAAACCCTATTCAAAAGTAACGAAGGGAGAAACTGGAGGTCCTCCAAGAGCAATTTGTATTGTCAAAACCAGAAAGGTAGAAAGGTCAAAGCGAGGTAGATGAGTTTCACTTCATCATTTACGACCTCTCCCCAAATTACGGGACCATTGACCCAATTCAAGGAATTAACTACGCATGCTTAATGGTTTTTTTAGCTAATTACCATACGAAGCGGAGAATGGGAGGTGTTAATGTTATAAATATGCATTTGGATTTTGAATATTCAGAACTTTTGTATTGCTTTGTGATTTCGCACTGCGTATTAGGGAGCTATCCCACGCAGGGCCCAAAGCTGCAAATAAACACACGCTTTCTAACCCTGAGGAATTAGAGAATCTTTGTCCGTCCTAGTTGGGTATCGATACTAGATCTATGCCCATATTTTGGTAAATCACCCCTATCTTCCACTGCCTAACTGTTCTAAATAAGAACTATAATACAAATGTCGTAAGCTGTACAATCTCATCATCCTCCATCAATGAAGCTACTTACAATTACATTTTAGGAAAGTTTGACTAAAATGTGGACAGCATCTGGCCTGATTTAGTCCTTTTGGCTGGTTCTGCCTACAGAAAGTGGATGCCTGCAGAAAGTGGATGTTCATCATCAGCAGACATTAAGGGCCAGATGCAGAGAGATGCAGGCATTACAGAGCATTCAGTACTGAGTAATAATACATATAGTAAGTACATAAATAATGGACACAATGAGACACTTAAGAATGAATTTCCAACTGACAGTATATTGAATGCCACAATATATCAGTCAGTCACTGGAGAAAATAACAAATTCTTATCTCCAGCCTCATCTAAGGACAGCAGTTAGTTGCCTCTATAAAATTCAGAGGATGCCTCACCTAAGATGAGGCTGTCTGGGGCATGGACATCAATGTCTCCCTGCCTAAACAGAGGTAATTTTGTGAGTACTTCAAGCACCTTCAAAACTTAAGCCAAAATGTGTGGTGGCTAGCAAGGCAGCAGTTTTTAAAGGAACTGGTTTTACTGATGTGAGACAGCACTCTTCGCAGTAGCCACAACTACTCAAATCCCTTTCAGTGTTCTCTTTTCCACTATATATATGCCTTTGGCATGCAAGGTTGCTGTCATGAGGACACCAAGAAAAGCTGGAGGTCTGTGTAATCATGGTAATCCTTAATACCTGCCTAACCACAATATCCAGAAGAAAACAAAGAACGAGGGGGAAAAGCCTTAAAAGAGCCCTAAAAATAATCATCTACACATACATACGCAGCATTTTAAAAATCTAATCCTCTCTCTGTACTTCCATGTTGTAATGACCAACCAGTTTCAGAAAGCATCCCCAAGAGATGCATCCCAAAAGATATATCGATATTCTTAAACATGTTTATAGTCCTCTACAGATTATTCTGATCTACACAGGAGGGTAACATTAACAGTCCAATCTGCTCCAAACCACAGAGAATACAGAAAGTTTTTCTAAATTTTTTGTCATTTAAAATGACAATAACTGAAATTCAGAGAAAACATTCTGTTCTAGACTAAGAAAAACAAATGACAGACCTTGGGAAACAGAATTAAAAGTTCTTATGAACTTTGCCATTGTTTTTTATACTTCAAAAGAAAAAAACCCCACTGTTCTTCAAAGAGAGCCAGGAACACTGCAATACTCATCTTCAAAAAGTTCTCCAAATGAAAACTTGATAAATATCTGGGATGAAGAAGGAAAGAAATCCCTTTGGGAAGAGATGGCAAGCCTGAAGCTAGTTTAGTTGCGAGTTTCAACTTTTCCAAAGCACTGGTTTCTTACTCCTAGAATCTGTTTGGCAAGAGGATCTCAGAGCGATGCAGTCACCAGTAAGGAGAGAGAGAACACAGAGATAACAAGTGATCATGCTTTACATTACAGTACTATAAAGGACACATATGAAACTCTGGCATTTTTGGCTTTTTTTTCTTGGGAAGAGTTCATTCTAATTTATAGCAATTGAGTGTTAGTACATAACTTTCAATACCAGTTTTTCTAGATCAAACAGCTTCTAATAACAATACAAAGTATTATGTCTTCAAAAAATAAAAAGCAAAGACTGGGAAAATAATTTTCCTTAAAACAAAAAACTGATGCCCTGAATTGTAAAAGCATGAGAGAAAAGAGCTTAAACATTAAAATAATTATCTGATGTTATAACAGGAAATATATGTAATTCATCTTCAGTGTGAACTGTTTCATCAGGACTCGGTTTTCAGATAAAACGCTGCCAAATCTTCACTGATCCAACAACAATTTCTTATACCTCATGCTTTTGCTTTTTCAGAAAGATTTGTTTCAAACTGTCTGTTCATCCTTTAACAAAAATATCAGGAAAAAAGTCTCTACCCTAGTCCTGTACATCTTGCAAAGCAGCTTCAAGGCATTAATTCTTTCCATAGGTTTGGAATTTGAGACATAGCGGTACAATGTGCAAAATATCCAATCTGCCACTACCATGAAATTTATACAATTATTACGTATTTCTGATTGCGTTTGCACAATAAAGGCTTGTTAAAATTTGGCAGCTAAATGCCTGCAAGAGCTTATCTACAACTTCACCCTCAAGATCTCACACCTACTTAGTTGCTTAATGGACCACTCTCCAAAAGAAACAGACTGTTTCTTTTGGAAGAGGCAGTGGCAGAATCTAACCACATCTGCTTTGTCCTCCAAGCACAAGAACAGAAATTTGAGAGCTTCCTATATACCTTCCAGGCATGTGGCATAAATGTAGAAGTCGAGGAAAAATGCTGTGCTGTAGGGGTACAGGGAGATGATTAAGCTTTGATGAGCCATAAGCTTGACTGAAGAAACTCAGAACCTGGTTGTTAAACTCTGTTTATAAATTCATTTTCTGTTAAATACAGACTTAGGGCATTTACGTCCTTGAAAAATATCAGAGGCCTGATCCACATTTGCATAAACCAGTGCAGACCCCACTGCCAAAAACGGAATATTTTGCTTCATAGGCCACTGTGCAGTCACCTTAAATGTAATTAGATGCCATAAGTCCTTGATTATAAGGTATTTGTTGAGACTTGGACAGCCTAAAGTCCTTTCCTGAACATTAGTTTAACTTGGAAAAAACATGTTTTCTTCCAGCAGATGTTTTAGATGTAGACCCTAAAATAACTCCAAACACAAAAAGTAGTCTTGCCAATCATCACTTTTTTGCAGTTGTATGCATGTAAGTATGCAAACTAACTTCTCCCAACTACTAGACACAAAAAAGCACCTGTATCTGAGGTGTCACACTTGTCCTTCAGGTAACTTAGGAATGAAGGATTCCAAGGAGCATTTTAACAGCTTGGGAGAGAGGCTTCTCTCAGGGCTTTGAACAAACACCCAGAGGCAGTTTTCCATCAGAACAGCTGGATGGTAGTGCATCCTGCACTATCATTCCATAGAAAAAAGGTTTAAAAGTACTGGAATTTTAACTTGCTCTCTATTCTTGGATTTATCAAGTCTCAACAGAAACAGGTCCTTTACCTCTATTACTATATTTAACTTTCCTTGTCAAAAGACCAAGATCCCATGACACCATTTAGCCCTAACTGTGAGATTCATAGGTAGCATCACTGTGACAGCTTCTGATCAAATTCTCTAGAAACTTCTGATTGTTTTCTCAGAGAATACAAATTTTTGCAGTGAGGTCTTTCTCTTCTTCTGAAAGATGATCTGGTAGAAGTTTATATATTCCAAAGCAGTTTTAGAAAGAACATGACAAAACTGTGTCTGCTATCCCAGTTAAGTTTGTAAAATAGATCTTGCTTTGTCAATGCAAAAGTTAGTCTTTTCTTTATTTGGCATTTTTAATCTCTAGAAACTGGTAAAGGTAGCAAAATTATCCTATACCAGTATTAAATAGTTTGTAAGGTTGACAGAGATTATTTCACATATCAAATAAATTCTGTTCATGCTCCTGCCAGCTCTGTTTTCCAACAGTGTTGGCACTCGCTATGTGACTAGGCTAAATATATTTTCCCTTAAAGTACCTGCAAGCTATTGGTGCACAAACAAACAAAAAAACCCCAGCTCTAAATGACTTGAATGTCTCAGGGATATAACACTGCAGGAAGGCCTCAGTGGGAAAAGTCTGCCATAGTTCACGTAAACATCCTGCGGTCATCAGCACAGCCAAAGGTGGAATCCAGCTCTGAAACTCAATACAATTTATGTACACAGGACATACCAGAAAAGATGTGGATTTAGACAGGTATAAAAAGGAAACAGGAGGAAAATATTCTAGTATTTTAATTTTACTTTTACTTATTTACTAATTTTAATTTTACTTACTAATACGTAGGTAAGCAAATACATCTCACCACAGGTCTATAGACACAGGAGGTCTATTTTATGAAACAATAAGCTCTCTCTAAATGACCTAACATGCATTCTTGGTGACCTAATATTTCAACAGACAAATAGTGTTATGTTTATGTCCTGAAAAAAGGAGAATGTTTAAAGATGCTCAGCTTTACATAAAAATATTTCAAGCTGGTAAATGAAAGGGTATCAATCAAAAAATCAAATTCTAAATCTCATTCTTTTAACTTCTACTGAATTTGCAGATGGATCTTCTGTATATAAGGCTTCTTTTTGAATCTACTACAACTAAATCTAATTCTGAAGTCCATTGTTGGAAAAATGTGAAGTACCTTTAAAAAAAAAGAGAAAGCTAGCATGCAGAATGAGGTTGCAAATACAAAAGATAGAACCTTGCCTTGTTTCTAGTGCAGAAATGGATAACCAGATAATAATTGGATAAGCCATGGAATTGACTCTACCAGATTTAATGTTAAATGATGTGATGAAACTAGCACAGCTACCACATCAAGTATTCATTTTGGCCCTAGCTTCCCAGACTCCATGCTTTTTTTTTTGGTTGAAAACTAATTTAGAGCAACTCTTATTTTCTAATGTTAAAAAGCCCTCCCAAATCCTCATATGAAACCTTTTTCCTCTGCAGATAAATAGATATACTCAATATATATATATTGAGTATATCTCAGATAAATAGATATACTCCAGCTCTCAAACTGGAATCTACAGTCTGTTGGAGGACAACCCCAAAGGTTCTACGAGAATTCCTTGAGAGAGCAGTGTCATGACATAATCATATAATTGAGAGTCCACATCACAATTTGGACTATGTGACATGGATAAATGAGTCTTTCCCTCCTTACCCCTTTTCCTATCCCACTTCTGTATGCAGCAGAATTACACTGGTGGAGTATCTGTGATTTGTGGAGATCACCATCAATGGGTGCAGAAGTCATATAACATCATCTCCACCCGGAGTCCAACCTTCAATTTTGTTTTTTCACCATTTAGTACAGAAGCAGCAGGGGCAGCAAGTATCTCCACTGGAAACATGATGAAGTTTGGTCAGGTTGTCTGTCATGAGTTTAGGAGTCCCTGTCTTTCCTGGTATCTCCATATGTTTTTGTATCAGTAGTTTGGGAAGTATCTATCCGCTTCATGTATGTCTCTTTTACACAACTATCTTTGGATCCTCTTGTGAATGCAAAAGCATACTAGTTAAAGTTCATAAAAGAAGATCATCCCTCATATTCATGTGGTTTTCCTCCTATGAAATACAGGAGACATTGAAATTTGTGATTTGAGTCAGGTAATATGGCAAATATCACCTATAAAACTTTGTAGCCGTGATGCATTTTCTGTAATAATAAAAGCTACCACTGCATTAGCACTTGCACTTTTTCTTGCCACTGCAAAAGCAAGTAATTATGACTCTCCTTTGTGAAAATATAATGTGTGTAAAAATTCAATTTCAGGTAATTGAAATGAAAACAAATCCTATTAATAATCATCAGGAACACTTAGGCTCCATGGAAGCAAGCTTATTTCACATAAGTGAGAGAATATAAAAAACTTTATACAGAATCATAGAATTGTTTAGATTTCAAAAGACTTTAAGATCATCAAGTCCAACCATTAACTCAGCACTGCCAAGTCTAACCATGTCCTTAAGCACCACGTCTACAGCTTTTTTAGGTAACTCCAGGAATGGTGACTCCACCCCTTCCTTGGGCAGCCTGTTCCAATGCTTGACAACCCTTTTGGTAACGAAATTTGTCCTAATATCCAACCGAACCTTCTCCTGGTGCAACTTGAGGCCATTTCCTCTTCTTGTACCACGTCTTACTTAGGAAAAGACACTGGAACCCGCTAACTTCTTTTCAGGCAGTTGTAGAGAGAAACAAGGTCCCCCCCGAGCCTCTTTTCTCCAGGCTAAACAACTTCAGCTTTCTCAGCTACTCCTCAAAGGACTTGCACCCACCATATGCACATGCACCCACCAAAAGAATTTTCCAAAGTTTCAATTTAAATAAATTAAAACAAAACAGCAATATTTAAAATGCCAGACTTAATAAAACAAACAAATCCCTTATTTTTAAAATGGACTCAGACAACTTTTATTTGTTCTGGTTGTAAAAGTCTGGATTTCCCCCTTTGGCACCTGTTTTTAAACATAGAAGTTTAAAAACAACTCTGTGCCAATTGTCCAAACCACAGCAGGTAGTACAGCCAATGAATGAGACTATTCAGCAGGCTGACTACATGCTCCAGTGGGTACACTTGAAAAAGCAGCTCAGTTACACCTATTTTTCACCAACTGTTTGGAAGATTCCCCTAATTATGGGATACCAAAGGAAGGTGCATGAACTTTTTCACCTTTGGGAAAGTAGAAGTGGTTCCCACTCTTTTTTTTCCGTAGTTTCTACTTTATTCACTGTGGTTCAGGGCAGTCTGACAGAAACCTTGAGTCCAGCAGGCACAGAGGCAGAGAAAGATATTAAATAATCTAATAAAAATCAGTGAAAAAATAGAGCATGAATTTAAAAAAATGAATAAAAACAGTTCTCACCGAGAAAATATGACTACTTAGCGCTTTTACATTTCTGTGTGAATGCTCTTTTTAAACAAGAACATCAAGTACTTACTAAAATAGAAAGACTTGCAGTAATTTTTAAAGACCAATGATCTATTTAATGTGTTTAAAAATAATTTAAAACATACTGTGAAATCACATGGACCTACAGAAAACAAGCCTCCGTCCTCCATCACTCCCAGAAAGTTTGACTGATTTTAATCCAAATCAAATTCTTAAACATAAGCTTCATAAACCACTGTATTGACACAACTGGGAGTGCAATCAGCATCAGTCAGAAGGCTGAAAATGAGCATCTTCAGCTAGAATGAATTGGAAACCTCTTTATCTGGTTATGTTTAAGTAGCTCCAGAAAGAGTTTTATGGAACTCCATTGTCAAAATTCAGAACAAATCTTTGCTTTTACTCAGGATATTCAGTGACCAGGCACCTGGAAATTTTATTTTCCTGAACTGTGCACAAAGTTAACTGAATACTTCCACTCTTCCTGTCCATGCAAGTCCTGCCATCAGCTGCATGTTTGCACTTTTAAATAGAACTAGTGAAAATACAAAACTTTATGTAATTAAACATTTACATTACTTAATTAGAAAAGCATTTGTGAAAGAAAGGATGAATATCTAATATATAAACCCAGCTTTGTGTTTTCAGTATCTTGAAAGTGATCGGTTTTCAGTTAAACCTACACATCTGATAGGAGTTTCAAATTAATACATTCATTTAAACAATATTTGTTGTTTTTACTTTCAAGAACAAGGGAGGGAGAAATAAAAATGAGGGAGGAGTAAGGTCAGGCCAACAGCATACCCAAGGAAAACATCTTTTCTAACACCAGTACTTCTGTTTGGTATCTTTTACTTGATTACCAGAAATTCTCTAAGATGGGTGAAGATTATCTTATCCTTATACAAGCATAATGAACATGGTGATAAACAATGTAGTGCTGTTAGAAAGCAACAATCAATAATACTATCTGTCTCAGAGGATTGTTTCATCAAAAATTCATGTCAGTCTCAGAGCTTTCTCTATAAGCTATGTGAAACACATCTTCTCTTGAGGTTTCAACACAGTTATTCAGTGTGCCTGCAAGTTAACTCAGCCAGAATACAACTATAAATATTTAACTGGGTGTCATCTATTTAAATATACTGCTATACTAAATAGAGCTCTTGTGATCAATAGTTACTTGAGCTGAACAGAACAAACTGGTCAGCAGTCAGTTTTGCAGTGCCAGAAAAAATACAGACCATCTTTCCATTACTACTTGAAAGGAAGACATTTACTCAACCACAATTACAAGTGTTAAAAGAGTATAAGGACTTAAAATCTATAAAAAGAGTAGTACAGGACTGTAGGAGTAACAGAGTTTGTTTTGGTTTGTTTGTTTAAAGAGAATTCTTTATTGTATCTCAAATACGGATACAGATAGGGCTGCACAGCCCTGCACATTACCTCAACAAGCCTCTTAATTAAAAAAGACTGCATGCCTTCTGAAACTCAAAATAAATTTTATTTATTTTTCAATTAGCAAGGTAAATATTTCCTTCACCAAGATGTTTTCTAGTCCTGTGCAGTCCAAGCAGCTAGTGTTGGAATAGAAAATATCCTCCACGTAAACAGAACACTACAATAATTACAAAACAAAACAAACAGCAACAAATAAACAAACAACCACCCAGATTTCCTACAGCTATCGAGTTAACAAATTTTCCTGTTTCCTATTCCTTTGGGTCTATTTGACTGTGAGCAATAAAAAGCTGAAACCCCTCTGTATTAGTTTGGCCTGTCAGGCACAGTGGAACACTTTGTTCCTCTGCACTCCCATCGAGGCTTACCTGGCTGCTATCGTGGGAGCATGAGAACACTCTTCACCACTGTGTGACAGAAAGGGATAGAGGACAGCTTTAAACCATGGAGTTGACATGATTTAGGAGTTTCCAAAATGCCATAAAGCATACCACAAACTAGGAAATCCAATTATTCCTTTAATTTCATGGTAGGCTTTCAAACTTCTCGTGGAAACTCTTAAACACCTTTATTTGAAAACTTAAAATTGGAGACTGGAGAATTCATTCACCAGAGATGGTGCTAGAAGCTGTTAGGGTCCTTTGCTGTTAGAGGCCTTTGCTGCTGGAGTCCTTTCCAAAACTACCATGAGTTTTGGGTATAAGCATTTTAATAGAAGAAAACTTGTCACAGACTAGGGCAGTCTTCAAGGTTACTTCAAGCAGATAAGAAAACTGGACCTGAGCCAGAAGCAGCAAAATCATTGCTCCCTGTTGCTGACAGTGTTTGATTTTATATCATCAATAGCAAATTACTCCCCATTTTTCACACTACTTTTTAAATTAAGGAAAAGTCTCCCACCAGCACATTCTTGACTCTTTCTTCACAACTGAGATTACCTAGCCAAACAAAGGAAGTAAACATCACTCCATACACCAGGCTCCTTGGGTACCATATTTTACCATAAGCAGTTATTATAATCCATATAATCCATAATAGTAATTTTAAGAAAAAAGTCAGGATTAAGACTAAAGGCCAATTGTTAAAAACAAGATAAATTTCAATTTAAAGCTGTGAATTATTACTTTCAGAGAACTACGTTATTTGAAACTAAACACATGGTTTGTGCTTAGATGGTGCAAAAATCAAGAC
The DNA here is from genome assembly GCA_013397725.1 of Rhagologus leucostigma. Taxonomy (NCBI): domain Eukaryota; kingdom Metazoa; phylum Chordata; class Aves; order Passeriformes; genus Rhagologus; species Rhagologus leucostigma. The sequence continues at coordinate 193,662 of VZTD01005554.1, forward strand.
CACAGACTCTTTGTCAAAACAAGAAATTAAGCATATTCTCACTGAAAATCCTCAGCACCAAGAATGTAACTGGCCAGTTCCCAACTACCGTAAGGACCTAGCACAACTTTTTCTGGAGTTTTGCTTCTCAGCTTTCTTTTTTTTTTTTTTTGAGGCATGCATGAGAGGGAGTGGTTTCTTGTTTATTACAATTTATGTTTAATTAAGATGTTCCATGGGTCTTCCTTGTAAGTAGTTGCTTATTGTGGGACTCACTCAAGTCACTTTGTGAGTAACTTGCAGGATTGTGGTAAAAATCAGTTCCCATTTCCCAGATCATGGTGTCACTTCCATGTTACATGTGTTTTCACTGACTCTGCAGGGGTAAGAGACTGAAGCAAAAAGGGGTTTTGGAAGGCATGTGTAAGTGCTTGCTGTCCAATAACATTCAACAACAATCTGAACACCCAGTCAGCAAATACGGCGAAACACTGCAGACTGCTGCAAATGGCACTGGAGGCTTTAACTTCAGTACCTAATTCATGAGGTGCATAGAGACTCTATTTTGAGGTTTTTTTATTGCAGTTAAGCTTAGGAGTTAAGCTGTTGCATTGCCACAACATGACTACCTTTAAATGGGAAGATGCAGCCAGTACACTACTAAAAAGCAAGTTCTGGAGTAGCAGAATGGATCAAATTTTATTCCTGACTATTACATTTGTGAGGAGGAAGGAGTGAAGACACATTCATTTGTAAGCAAAGACAAGTTTCTAAATATAGAACTATAAAACAAAAGCATCTGAAGGTTTATATTTCGCAAACAGCTCTGCAAATAACCTTTCTAGTTTACGATGTGCTGTTACTGTTAATAGATATACCCAAGTGTGTCTGTTGCATGTATTTTTGCAAAGGCAAATAAATACTGCAGCACACCTTTCACATGCACGCTTAGCTCTAAATGCATGTTAGTGCTCTGCCAACATGAAAGACCCACAGCAACAGGGAGAACATACAAAAGCAGTGAACTCCAATTCTACCTCAGTTTCCCACACCCACAAAAAACAAAACCTCAAGCCAAAGAGGTGCATAAGATAGCACAATAGGGTGGAGCTCAGGTTAATCACAAGGACAAGGGGTTTGCCTGTATATACCTTTTGACTCCACAATCATCTCTATTTATGCAGAGACACATAGAGATTATTCACCTTCCTGCCCAGAGGGAGCCAAGGCAGGAAGCGAGGCTGCTGGGCAAATATCAGTGTAAATTATTGGTGCTTTTGTAACATAAGTGTGCCTGCTTTGGGGGTATTTATGAATTAGGTAAGAAATTAGCACAAAACTGCGTGTGCGTAAAACTGTCGCCTCCTGTTCTTAACCAAATATTGTCAAATTAGCAACAACCACACTTCCCACTGAGGGCTGTATATTTAAATGCTTTAAAAAAATCAAAAGCTATTTTTGGATTTACATGAACCAAAAAAGGGAATGGAGTTGTGTTTTTTCAAGGAGGAAATAAACTTTATGCTCATATATTTTCTACCTCTGTCAAAAGTGGATGACTGGATTCTCATTTGAGTTTATAGAGACTAATTTTTTAAATAAAGCACCTTGAGAAGTTACACAAAAAACCTGAGGACAGAGTTTCCTTCTCTGAAAGACTAAAACAAACTGAATGCATATGTGGGGAGTAGAAATGCCATCTCAGACATGCAAACATTCTCTGAAAATCACTGACCAGGTCAGGCATGCAAGCTTAATGGAGAAAGCAGGCTTTAATCTGAAGACCCCTGCAGTGAAAAGGGTTATTTAAAAAAATAGAACATAGTGTTGTTTAGAGGATGTCTAGGAAGAAGAATAGAAGAAAAGAACTGTTCAACAATACATTGAATAAATTATTGCACCAGTTTAAGTTAAAACATTAATCCAGTCCTCTAGTAAGCAAAGGTATTAGCACAATTGGAAGCAGAACAGACTTGATGGTCCACTGGTCCCTTTCAGTACAGTAACTTGTGTTCTAGGATATTTGCCATAATACATAAAGGCCAAAAAAGCTGAAGAGTGTGGACTTAAACAAAGACACAGAGCAGGTAAAATTCAGCCCACGTTAACCTGTCATTCCACAGGATAGCCACAGGGTTCAGGGCCACCAGCTCAGTCTTTTGGTTGGAACAGTAATAGGTGTTCCTTCTGTACCTACCATGAATGAGAACTGACAGTAGTACACATTATTTATTAGTATTCCTGTAACTCCTACAAAATTGAGTACCATATACGAATATCAAAGAAGTTTGCAATTGGCAAAAGTTTTAATACACAGATAATTTATATGCAGGCATTTTTTGTGAAAGCAAAGTGCACTAAAGATTTAATTCTACAGTTTCACCCTAAATCAGAGAAGTTTGTTTCTTTTCTCTTACTCTGACCTTCGGTTTTAAACAATTTTTCAGAGTCACAAACAATTAAAGAACTTAGAGTTACTGCCTATTTAGTACTGAACTTCAATAAAGTGATGCTAAACCACTCTCAAAATTTATTTTAAAAAAAAAGAAGTTGCAATCTGTGGATACAGTCCATTAGGCAAGACTGGTTTAACAAAATCTCTTAAGAGCTAAAACCATAACCAAGTTTGATCCACCAACAGTAAAAACAGCAGTAGTTTAAATTTACTAAACTGAAACCCCCAAATATCACCCTGTGTTAACACTCGCAAAATTAAGCAGTGTGGATTTCAGTACATTTGTCACAACTGGACACAGTGAAGTTCTCATTTTGTAAGGTGAACTTGCATTTCACGATTTCATAACACAGAAACATTACTTGCATTATATGTGTAGTAGTGTACCTCCAACATCAAAACAGAAGTCCAGAGATATAAAATGAAGATAATCTCCTAAATTAACTGCTTAAAAGTATTCAGGTTCTCTCACAACTCACTTATTAACATCTTAATTGATTTGAAGTTCTTCACTTGTATCTCAGTGAACAATTACTCACGTAAATAGTCTCTAGTTACTCACATAAATGGTCTCTACAAACTTTAGTTGGGTTACTCCTGAAAGTAACAGCTCATCAAAGTTCAAAATGTATAGGTCTTTCCTTAAAACATTTACAGAGAAACTTAAATGAACGCTTGGAATTACTAACCTTACTTACTAGTTCATGTTTTCTTCCCAATGTTACCTGTATCAATTCTAAAAACAAAGGAGCCATAAAATTTTAGAAGAAACAAGCTATGAGCAATGCAATCTCATAAACAATAAGAAATCCAAGAAAATAATAAGAAAAAAAACTAACAAAAAAACCCCTTAAGAGAATCTAGGATGACTGCCCAAAATAGCTCTCCCTCACCCCTAAAAAACACACTTACACACACAGATAATTACTGCTTACTGATTCTGGGGGAGGAGCTTATGTCCAGAAGTCACCCAACTAAGGAGAAAACCAGATAAATACTCAAGGGTGGCACTTGAAACCATCAGCTTCTGCTCACTCACCAGTGGCAGAAGAACTCAATAGAGGAGGATTCACTCCTCTACCACTCTGCACTGGAGCTCCACAACATTTTGGTATGTCACAATTCCATTTTACTCTCTTTGGTTTCGAAGGTAGCATCTTCAGGATGCCTGTTTTCTGTCTGGGCAGGGAAGAGGGTTGATATTTAAGGGCCAGTGACAGCACCCTCACTGCCACTGGGGCTATTTGCAAGGCTACAGGTAAAAACCAGGTTTCAGCCTTGGTGAGATTTTTGCCACTGATGCCGAAGCAGCCAGGACTTCATCCTTCATTTGCTATAGCATTAGACAGAGGCAGTAAGGTCATGGAATTATGTATTTTCACTGAAAACTTTTCTTCATTTCAGGGGTTTTGATATATGGAACTCCTGAACTTACTTTGGAGCTCTAGCTTAAATAATCACTGTTTTTGAATACTGTTGTCTTGAATAAGCTGCCATCCAATCAGAATTACTCTTTTCCTAAGAGTGAGACTATTGCCTCTAATCTGGCTATACAACAGCACCATCATTCAAAGTGATAGCAATGCTGATTCCCTTTTTCTTAGAGGATTTTTCAAAACTAGTGAGAGCAGATGGAAGTAAGCACAAAATAATGTTACTTCTAATACCAATAATTTAAGAAAACTCATTTATTCATGTTACAGATATGGAACTAAACAGCTTTTCTTTACAACAAACTTTCTCTACCTTTTCTAACACAGAATAGATTTGGAAACATGCATTTACAAATATCTTTACTGCTGCTGTTTTGTCTGAACATTGTCCATGGCGGTGATGGATATTTTTCTGAGCGATATCAGAAACAATCCAGCATCAAGGGGCCACATTTTCTACCATACAATGTAAAGAGTCAAGGTAAGTTTACTATTTTTTCATAATAAACTAACACAATTATTCCTAGAGGGTCAATATATGAACAAAACCTCTTTGCTTATGCTACTGGTAGTCAAATTTCACTAACAGTTTAGGTTTACTAAAATAATTTTATCACTGCAGAACGAATTTACAGTGGCTCTGGAGTTGCCTCCTACTGACAAAGATGCACACCTGTCAGACAAATTTTTTACACAATAGCCACCAAAGGCATATAGAGCAGAAACAAAGTAACAGCTCCAGATCTCTGCTTCAAGAGTGGGAGTAACATAACATGATTGTGTACATAACGATGTACAACATGCTAATTATCTTCAAATTTCTTGATTCAACACTGGGGTTTCTAGCAACAGACCTGTCACCTACAACCCACCTACATTCAGGAAGAACTTTTACATATTTTGTCATGTTATCTGTACTCAAAACAGACCTTAGGTGTGAATTCAAATATATATGATACACACAGGCAAATGAAGACCCGCTTAAAGCCTAGAAAGACAAAATAAAATGATATACAGTTGTAAAAATGTGCCATAAACTTCTCCATAAACATAGTTTTCCAGGAGTGATTTAAGCTTATGCTTTAATTATCAGAATAAGCACATAGTAATATAACAATTCTAGCTTTAGTATATTAAAAAAAAATCTCTTCATTGCACTAGTCAGTCTTATGGCAACTTGTATAGGCAATACATAACTGCAATGCTACATTGTGGCATTTTATTTCTGGTTATCCTCTCTGTCCCTTTAGGTCAAACAGGTGGCTATCCCTAATGTTTGAAACTACTTGAGTTCTGCTTTATTTTTCCATGCTTAGACCAACATCTTTTTAAAAAAACTTGAAATCAAAGCTTCTGATCCATAATGTCTAGCAAAATTGTCATCACTAAAATTAAGAGAACTGAATCTTCCTTGTAAATATCCCACCTTCCTCCCTGAGAATAGCATTATTTTCTTTCAGATATCATCAGGCTATTCAAAATAGCTTTGTTTTTTGCTGTATCCCATCTACTTTTAGTTGTAATAATCACACTTGGGCAGAAATGAGGAAACTGAATGGGGGGCTCAGAAAATAGCATTAGCTTCTCTTCACCAAAAAAAAGACAGGCGCAAATCTGGAGAGCAGAATTGCTGCTCAGGGCATTGCATCCACATCACCTTCATTCAGGGGGTTTTGTTTCAGATTAGCTCTGCAGACTGATCCTCTGGACTGTCTGATCATGAGCAGCACACATGGAGCCCAAAGAGACTCTGGTCTCATACCAGCTGGTGTCAGCACTGGCCCCATACCAACCAGCTCCAACACATGTGCTCCAAGAATCTCTGCAGTAAGAACCAACTGAAAGCAGCACGGCTGGGAGCCTTACCCCCAAAATATTCTTCTGGGCTGTACCAAAATACTGTCATAGTTTCATCCCTTGTCTTCAGCACAAGGACTTCCTGGAATCCTAAGAGCACTCCTGGATCAAATTTAGGTACATGCACATACACAGCTACTCTGAGGATTTACTAACTAGAATTCTCACTGAGTTAAATGTTATTTCCTCACCCTTCCTCATTAACTTTTCACAGCGTTTTTCCATGACTTTACTCAGAATAATTTACATATTTATACTATTTTTAAGTGAAGTATAATATTTACTTGGCTATCCTCTACCATACTTCATTTACTTCTCCTCATAGTGGTTCTTCTTTCCCCCTCTATAGAAAACATTTGGGAAGGGGGAAAACAGCAACAAATTAAGCAAGAATCAAGGTAGACAGAAAATGGTGTGAAACGGTGAAATGAATTGTCCTGAATTAAGTTTGCAGTTAACACTTTATATACGAACACAGAATCTAATGTGAGTGAAAATTCATATTTAGAATGAGAATGATTATATCAAACCCTGAGGAGTATAAAGTGCTCTCTATTTAGGAAAGGTAACAGAAGACTATATACTACACCTCAAAAGCAGGAACAGCCTACAGTTTTACAGACATGTGAGTCCAGTCATTCAAAAGCGGTTGACAAATATTCATTTGGTGAGCAAGTATTGAAATGGGGGACTGTCACTCTTGAGTCTGGAAAACAAGCATCTTATAGAGAGTTTTTAGAAGAATGTAAAGAGGGAAGACTGTTAGAGATCATCACTTCTAATCTGAGATGATCTCGAAAGAATAAAACAGGAGCCTACAGAACCAAATCAATGCAGCTTTTTTCTGGTGAGTTCTTCCACATGCAAATAGCTCAAGTAGCAATGGCAAGCTTTTCAGCATAGCTTACCTTTCGTATTTGATCACTAAACATTGACTTCTACAGATACAGTTACCGATAAATATTCTTTTTGCTTTGTAGAGCTTTGTCAAAAAGCAGCCTGAAACTGAAATTTCAGTCTAAACACAAACTAGTGACTCAGGATAACATAAAACAGATCACACAATTTCTGTTGGCAACCAAAACCTATTAAAGCTTCATTTAGTTTGGTGAAATTGTTTAAAAAATCTTGGTCTTGACAGCTCTCCAGAGCATAATTTTTAAACCAGTATCTCTTTGGCTTGAAATATTCGAAAAGTCCAAGTTGAAAATAATAATTGAACGAGGTCTCACTATTCAGCAATGTTTAAATAAGCCATTACTGCAGGTTATGTTAAAGTCTACATATTTAATTCAATACATATACGGGGTTTGATTGCACTAGAGAATGTAGACCAATTTTGCATCAAGGTGTGTGCTGAGACATGTAAAAGAGTAGCCAATCAATACTTCAATGTTCGTGGTATAAATTCTACTTCATTATTGGATTTAGCAGTCCTTTCCTCAGGGGAATAACCATTGTTTTTAGACAGCACAATTAAAATTACAATTTTAATCTAAAAGCAGCACAACTTTGGAACAATATAGCTCACAGAAAATCTCTGTAACAACATGAGTGCTGACAATGCCTTTAACATCTTATGCAAAATTGGCAGGACCCACCACTCTGTGAACCTCGGACTGATATATCTGCATCTAAAATATGGTAGAAGTAATAAGGAGATGCACTCTGAGCCAAAGTCTGATGCAATTTGCCACAAAAAAACCAAAAAGTTTGTCAATATATCACAAATAAATCACAGACCGTGCTTGTTTTCTATGTGTAGGATTTTAACAGCTATCTTCCTTTTCACAGCCTTAAGAAGGATGATAGGAAGATGTGCAAAATAAGTTGATATGCATTTGTGCTGATTTTATGCATCAGCAGAAAAGAAAATGTACTCTGCACTTTCTAGATAAGAACAATTTCCCTGTCAATACAGGAAGAAGGCAACCTTGCAGATCCAATAACAAACCAAAATCAAATGTATTTCATAAGCATACCTCTATTAATTAAAAAAAACAATATGTAGAAGAATAGTTTCCTCCTTCACCTCATTTTTCGTCGAACAAGACTAGCCACAGATTGGAAAACGCAGTTTATTATCTAAGAGACAGCCAAATAGCAACTGCATAAACTTTCATGTGTATATATATGTAATACATACACTGGTCTTTTTGTGACAGACTGAAAGTAAAAATTATAGTTGATACAATTGTTGATCAATTACTAATCTTTTCTAAATAAGCATTCAAGAGAATATGTTGCATCTGCTGCCCTATAAAAAACAGAATCCAGGCTCTTTTTGCATCCTTCACTTTTTATTTTTAAAATTACTTCTTAAATTAACATCCATCACAGATACACCATTGTGTTCTATAATGCTGCCAGTTGTTGCAAACTACTGAAGTAGTCTCCCAGTATCTATGTTAATCTTGTATGTAATGTCCAACAAATCAGCATTCTAATTCCAACATGAAGCTGCAGGCTCCTCCAAAGCACACAGAAAACTAAGCAGTGAGCTTGTTTGTTTATTCCTCTGTTTGTGACATTTGGTTAAGTGGCTCCACCTGCTGTTTTGGTAACTAAGAAAATGAAGTAGTATTAAAAAAACCCTAAACAGTGCCAGAATTCTGACAGCAGTAAAGTGAATATCAGTTGTGACCTTGCCACTGTGTGAAATTTTTATGACAGACAGAAGTCTTTTAGACAATATTTGAAAATACAACATTCATATGTTTACAAAAGAAGCAGTGCCATGGCCCACTTTTGAAAGTAGGGGGCAGGGAAGAAGAAAATTCTCACTACTTAAATGTAGCACCAAGTAGTTTCAGAAAAGCTGCTACACCTGCACAGACAGCTTTCTGTGATTTCATTCATCAAATCCAGTGACCTGCTAAATCTGTTACCTGGCTGGGTTTTTTTCCTTACTTAATAGTCTGCATTTGCCTGCACAGCATTTTTTAAGCTCTCTAATGACCCTGAATGTATTGAAGTAAAAAAAAAATAAAATTCTAGAGGCCTTACATCTCACATTTCCAACAAATTTGCACTTGTTACTTGTAAGGGATGTGAAACACTTTTACTCTGAATGTCAGGTTCTCAGTGATCAACACAGCAGCTGAAATTTGACTTGTACCATGTTCAAGTTAAATTAACCCTTCACGCATTTCACCACCACGCTACATTGCCTGCAAGTATGTTGTAGATGCCCTGGTTGATCTGGTTTCCTCTCTCTCACAGGTGTGCAGGTAAGGGGGGAACAAGGACCCCCTGGTCCCCCAGGCCCCGCTGGACCAAGAGGACAACCAGGTCCTGCAGGAAAGCCAGGGTTTGGAAGTCCGGGTCCCCAAGGTCCCCCTGGTCCCCCAGGACCACCTGGATTCTCTGCAGTTGGAAAGCCAGGAGTGCCAGGTCTACCAGGAAAGCCAGGAGCAAGAGGACTAAATGGTGAGAAAGGAGAACCTGGACCTGTTGGACTCCCAGGAGCAAGAGGGCCACAAGGGCCCCCCGGCACTCCCGGCCCCGCAGGACTGACTGTCCCTGGCAAGCCAGGACCACAAGGCCCTCCAGGAGCTCAGGGCCCAAGGGGACCCCCTGGTGAGAAAGGAGAGCCAGGTATCCCCGGTATAAACGGACAAAAGGGAGAAAATGGATTTGGCATTCCAGGCCGCCCAGGTGGCAGGGGTCTTCCAGGCCCACAGGGACCCCGGGGCCCCCCTGGTCCTGCTGGGATAGGGAAGCCTGGTGAAAATGGCCTGCCAGGTCAGCCAGGTCTGAAAGGTGACCGAGGTTTTCCAGGTGCACCTGGAGCGGCTGGTCTCCCAGGTCCCCAGGGCCTCCCAGGCGAACCTGGAGAAGTTGGCATTGGAAAGCCTGGGCCAATGGGACCACCAGGAGCAGCAGGCATCCCTGGAGCCAAGGGACATCCTGGACCTGCAGGGTTGCCTGGATCCCCGGGACTCCCAGGTTTTGGAAAGCCGGGATTGCCGGGGATGAAGGGACACAGAGGGCCTGAAGGTCCTCCCGGCCTTCCAGGACCTAAAGGAGACCAAGGTCCAGCTGGTGTGCCAGGAGAACCAGGGCTGGTTGGGCCACCAGGAAACATGGGCCCGCATGGACTTAAAGGTTTGCCTGGTGAGAACGGCCTACCTGGGCCCAAAGGTGACATGGGCCCTGCAGGCCACCCAGGATTCCCAGGGGCCAAGGGGGAACGAGGCCTACCAGGATTAGAGGGAAAACCAGGCTACCCAGGTGAGCAGGGTCTTGCTGGTCCTAAGGGACACCCAGGTCTCCCAGGCCCAAAAGGCGATACAGGCCCTGCTGGGCTACCTGGGCTGCCTGGTCCAACGGGTCCACAAGGAGCCAAGGGAGTGCCAGGGACCAATGGTGAGCCAGGCCCCAGAGGGCCTTCAGGAATACCTGGGATCAGAGGCCCCATTGGCCCCCCTGGCCTGCCAGGAGCCCCTGGTGCAAAGGGTGAGCCAGGAGCACCAGGACTGCCGGGCCCAGCAGGCATTTCCACGAAAGGCTTAAGTGGACCCATGGGACCACCCGGACCCCCCGGGCCTAAAGGCAGCAATGGCGAGCCCGGCTTGCCAGGTCCCCCAGGTCCTCCTGGTCCCCCTGGCCAAGCTGTAATCCCACAGATGCCCGAAGGTTATGTTAAAGCAGGAGAGTCTCGGGAGCTATCAGGGATATCTTTCATAAAAGGAGGAGTAAACCAAGCTCTGACAGGGATGCCGGTGTCTGCTTTCAGTGTCATCCTCTCAAAAGCCTACCCTGCGGCAACAGTCCCCATCAAATTTGATAAAATCTTGTACAACAGGCAGCAACACTATGACCCCAGAACAGGAATCTTCACCTGCAGGACTCCTGGACTGTACTATTTCTCCTATCATGTACATGCAAAAGGAACAAATGTTTGGGTTGCACTCTACAAAAATGGTTCCCCAATCATGTACACCTATGATGAGTACAAGAAAGGATACCTTGACCAGGCTTCTGGCAGTGCTGTCATCGATCTCATGGAGAACGACCAAGTATGGCTCCAACTGCCCAACTCAGAATCTAATGGTCTCTACTCCTCTGATTATGTTCACTCTTCTTTCTCAGGTTTCCTGTTTGCTCACATCTAATATCCCACCTACCCCGTCCTGACACACTCTCCTTCAGACCATTTTAACCAGGTACTGATCTGATTTATCATTAGCAGATCATGCAACTTCAACGTTGCAACAGGAATGGAGGAGGGAGTGAGAAGGTGGAAGAGAGTGGTTCAAACCTAGTAGAATGATATTGTATGTTTTTAGAGAATTGTCATAAAAAATTTGTTTCGAATGATGATTAATTGTCTGACTGAATGCAACATTAAAATTTTATGAATTAATACAATGCACCAGTCTCTGTCCTTTTTTCTTTTTTTTCTTTTAAAAGGAAAATCAGAATTTCTAACTATCACACCTCATAACACAATAAAGGATGCTAGATCATACTTCACTATACTTTGAATTAACTGAAGGTATTTTATTCCAAGTAAATGGTCTCAAATACACCACAGTCAACAGCTGGACAATACACTTCAGGAACATTCTACATCCAGCTTCATCTTTAAGCTATCCAACAGGAGACAAGAATGACAACTCTAATAGAGTGCATATCAACATCACAGTTTTCATTTAGTTCTACTGTTCTTGCTAATGAATAACTACTTTGGAGAAAGGTACATTTACAAATTATTACATGTTACTGAAGATCTAAACTTTCACAATACGAAAAAGCAACACGATTTGAAGCCTTGAAATTCATCCGGCTTTCTTTAATGCAGATCGATGCAACAAACTAGTTCAGTATTTTAAAATATCCTAATATTCTGCAAAACTACAATATTCAGAGTACTATAAAACAACATTGACCAAATCCAAAACTTAAAAACATATCTTCACAAGCAGGCAGACACTTACAAAAACAGAACAGCTTTACCACCCCTAAACTGGAGATAATCCTTGCCTGGATTTTTCCTGAACAGTTCATTCCTTTAAAACACAATAGTGTGAGGAATTTATTCAGTAAATTTATCAGATTATGGCAGTAATTAGTCAGTAGACATAACCATATTTACCATATCTGCATACAAACATCTCACAAAAATTAGTAATTTCAGTAATTTGTTATGCTAAAAGCTAGCTTATGAATAGTTATGAAACCATAATAGTTTCATCACACATTTCTTCCAGTGACAGTTGCATTCACATGCTTTAAAAGTATCATATCAAATATGATATCATATTTGATATCATATAAATATCAAAACCTTATGGACCCTTAAAATTACTATTGTTAGCTTCATTTTTTTTAAACAGAAGCTTTTAATCACTTGCACTGAAAGTGAGTAGGCCTGTGCTTAAAATTTTTGTGATATTACCATTTCTTCATGAAAGCAGAACCTGAGGCTTGCTATGTTGTGTACATCTGAAATCAGCAATGTCCTAAATACTTGATAATACACTGGGATTAATAAAAAAAGCTAGGATCCCTTTTGCTTGATGGTTGATCCATCATTAGCAAAACTATATAATGTTTTGGAAACTGTAAAGACCTACCATGAAAGCAACTTGAAGAAATTTTTTTCTTCCTCTTTTTAAGTGCTGCCGGATAAGGAAGCCTGTGGTTTAGGCTATAAATCAGTGAAATAATAAATACTTAAATAAAGAGTGTAACATGAGATCTATTTATTTTAGCAACCAAGTAGACATAGGCAAGCAAATTGGTGCTACTATTATAAAAACTACACACAAATATTTGTATGGAAATAATACAAAGAACAGCACCACCATTTATAAATAGCAACCATGCAATACTTTTCTTTAAAGCTAAAATAAAACTCCAGACACTTGAGTGTGAATTGTCAACTCCCACTTTTCTAGCTTAATGTTTTAGGACAAATATAAATTACAGATCTTTGAAGAATAATCTTCTTTTTGCACAAAAAACTGTTTGCCTGCGCAGTCACTCACATTAGTTCAACAGCACTTCCCAGTATTTAAACATGTGCTGCTGCCCATCCACTCAACCAATCTGGAACTTTTGCTCCAGAAACAAATAGAGGAACTGGATATGGGAGCTGGAAAATACAACTTAGTAGTTGTGAGACTTCTGGTTAATTACTTTACATATGAAATGTATGCCAAAGTACATGCTTGAAATTGTTGGAGGTGCTTGGTCCTCAGCAGTACATTACTGCCCTGTGATTCCAATTAACTTACAAGCAACTTGGCCCAGCCAGCATTCTTAAAAGCATAGTTCAATAACTCTTATCATCCATCCATCCATCCATCCATCCATCCATCCATCCATCCATCCATCCACTTTAAATCAGGTTTTGTCCTTTTTGTCTTTGTTCCTCGAACATGCAGGACTTCAATTAAGTCTACAGCTTGGTACTTCATGCCTGGTTTTTTTAAGTCTTTTCATAATTGCTCAGATATTAAGTCATTAAGAAAGCAGCTCTTAAAACTGAAAAGCTAGAGGTGATACAGCAAATTGCGGCAAAAGCACAACTTACACTTTGATTTTAGCTTTGGATTTTAAGTTCAGAGGGGACCTTTAGAAGGCCTGTAAGATTTTTAAGTTTGTTTTTTAATATTTTCTCCACATGAAGATCAGCACTCTATCTAAAGACAAAGGCCTTCCAAAAATCCCATATCTTCTGGATCTTGGATATTAAAGGAAAGAAAATCCAACATTAGATTCGAATGAAAACTTAAGAGCCTGTAATAGTACAAAATCACTTCCAAAGAAGTACTGAAATTTCTGAAGCCTTATTTGATCAAAAACATGAAGCACCCAAATGATCCCTTCGGTACTTAAATGGAAAGCACAGCAAAGAAATGTAACAAATTTACTTTTCACTTGCTTCTTTGTTGCAGTTTTCACAATTAAGAGAAGTAAAGATGCCTTGGCACTGCTACATCAACATTAGGAACTACTAATATTTTGCACAATTTTTGCAAGATTGGTTTTTTTGGCCAGAAAAGCATCTTTGCTTTTTGTTTCTTATATTTGAAGTTGCATATAAAAGATAAAACACACATATTGCAGACATCTAGATTCATTATCTTCTGCCAAGACCATAAACTTGTGATCAAAAACATGTGTATCCTATCAAGCCTTGCTATGGGCAACTTATGAAGTCTGCTGCCATATCAACCACGACTTTTTTTACTTCTAAAATGAAATATAACCTTATAAAATGATTAAAAATATTGCAAATATATAATTTTAACTATATAACCACAGATGCTACAGTTTTCAGAAGTGTCAGGAAAATTATAGGGAAAGACAAGTCGTCAGGAGAGCAGAAGCAGCCTTTAAGATAAGGAATTTCACAAAACTATGCTTTAAGAAGTTATATTTGGCAACATTTACCTAAAAAAGCTATTGATTTTTCTGTCAAAAATATCAACAAATCTGAAATTTTTCACAAGGAAATAATTATACAGTACTTCAAGCTCTTATTAGTCCTCTGAAGAGAACACTTTGTTTTCATATGTCCACATATCTTAATAGTGTAAAATACATCGCCCCATGATGTTTTCTTTAAAATTGCTCTTTATTAATATCTATAAAACATCCACTAAATCCAACACAGTCAAGGTGATGTTAATCACTTCAAAATATTCCAGTAATAAGAATAAAATATTGAGAATAAAATCGATTCCCAAATAATGTAATGCTCAGCTTGGAGATTAATTGCAGAGAGCTCTCTTGCAGGTATTACTAGGTAAGAAATGACCACATTGTAAATATCTGTGCTCATTGCTACCTGACACCATGCTTTTCTGATAGTAATGTTTCATAGATTTTTTTTTCTTTTACTATGGAATGTCTAAAATAACACAGGACTATTTGGGAACCCCCTTACTTTCCTTTTGCAAGCCTCAGTTCTTCACCTCTTTACAAGTAGAAGAGTGGGTTAATACCCTTCATCAAGCTGAGTCAGGTCAATCATGCCTAGCTGAAAGAGCCATCCAAAAAAAATATCATAGGGCAATTATCTAAGCCAATTACCATTGCTAAGACAATGAAAAGCAAAATCCATCAGACACCTGATTATGATCAAAAAAATCATGTGAAAAACAGAAGGGACAAAGAGACACAAGGGCATATTGACAACAAATCAAAGTGAACTGCAAACACTCAGTGGATTTCGAAAAATAAAGTGGTCAGTCGTTCTGCTCCGCCACTGACAATGGCACTGCTAAGACAGCGTTTTGACTTGGGAACTCTGCGTCCCTCAACTGACCACTTAATAAGTTTGCTTTTGAAATTTTACCTTGACTAACCGTTAATGAGCACTGCTTTTCTCTGAAGGGTTAAACCCTCTACAAGACATGGAGTTAAGTCAAAAGCCTGAGGTTTTCAGGTCAGACTCTGGGCTATGAAAGACACTGGGGTTTCCTGCTATGTAGATGTTGGGAGCCAGGTTTAGGAGTTTCCTCAGGAAGTTATGTTAGATGCGAAACTGAGAAAAATAAAATCTCTTTGTCAGCAGTGATGAAAGATTAGTACCACTATTCTTATATCACAGAGGGGCCTGAAGCAAAAAGAGATGCTCCATGGGAATATCACTGGTAAGTGATACAGGAAGAAATTATCTCTGGTTCTTCTGACTCCCTGTTCAGTGCTTTAGCTACTGGACCATGTTATTAAATGGAAAATAAAAACACTGTGAAGCCTTTCAAAGTGATGCATGACAGAGTACGTCACTTTCTTATGCTACAGTATTTAAGTAGTGCACATAATCTGTATTGTTTCACTTCTGGTATTACAGAGCTTTATCCAATAAAACTTGTGCCTATCAGTTACTACACTTTCCTGTATTTTTAATACTCTTATGCATGTGTCTCTGACAGAAGCTAGAAAGGATTAAGTCATATCACAAATTTTGTTTGCAGATTCCAGATTTACATATAGAAATAGGTACCTGATAGGTATAAGCATAAGTGTCCAAATGTACACACAAACAGACACTTACATATAAATAAAACTGCGTAATTATTTGTATGACTTCAAAGTTCAGACTTTTTTTTTTGGATCTCAATAATTTCCAAAGTACATTTTTAAAAATTATTTTTTTTGCTTCATGATCCACACCTTTTTAAAAAAAGAGTTGTCATGGTTTGAAGAAAAGAATTAACAAAAATTCTAAAAAAATAGTTACAGTTGATTAGGGTTGATTTCATATCAGCAGAAAAGAAAGGATACATTTATTTTGTGTATGAATGAGTTCCTATGGAAATTCATAACTAGCAATCACACTCCAAGCTCCAGTGGAAACACAGTAACAACAACAAACAAAGCACTTTGGGAATATCTTGCTGATTTTTTTACCATTTGCATCCTGATGTCAACTTCCATTTTTGTTTGGAATCTCTGAAACAATTTTGTCAATTACATTTGAAAGGAATACAGCAAGTAGGACAGCTCAGGTGAACAAAACATAAGTTTTAAGAAGGTCCAAACCACACCTGTGTCTAGTGGCTGTTGCATCAACCAAGGTAATTCTAATAGTAGTTCAGAATTCAGAACTGAGTTGCATATAAATGTTTTACAAGAAATATCATTAAAAATAATTTCAGTTAACTGTGTGCATACACAATGGTTAGCCTTTATTATCAACTTATTATTTTATATGCCCGATAGTAACTCTGAAGTTATGTCTGTGAAGGAAGGAAAACAATTTCTTGCTCAGGGGTATCCAAGATGTTTTCCAATTCTAATTTATATTACAGTATTATAAGGTTGGTTTTGGTAGGAGAAACACTATTATTAAAAAATGGTCACCTGCAATGGTTAGGAAGTTCAAAATCTCCTCTCTATTGTGTCAATACTACATGAGGAATTCTAACCAAAACTAGAGCACTAAAAAAAAATCATCAAATATTAGATAGTGCTTGAATTTCTTTCCCCAATGCATTTCTGATCATTACAAGATCATATGGAATAGATTCAAAACACAGTTCAAGGATGTCCATGTTACCATACGGATCATGGTAAGAAACCATTTTTCTTCTAAACTGAGTGAAATAGCACATCAGAAGACATCAAAACAGTGAAACGAAACAGAAATAGTAATGACAAAGATGTTTTATTACAGGAAAAACATGTGTCTACTATACAACTACTTATAAATGTGAAAAGTAAAAGCTGTGTTGAGTAGCCTACAGAGTACCTGCAAACATATTTGCTCTGGAAAGCACATGTAATATTTTCAGCTGTTATAGTGAGTCTTCAGTGAACCCACTTACCTTTAAAAGCTGATATTTTATAATTATGTTGGATAGCAGCCACCATGTCCTTCCAGAAGTCATACTTTTTCTGAGCATCATGCTGTAAGTGTCAAAAGGAACCTAGTCATTATATCAAGTATCAGCTATTATAAGCTTTCATATTGAAACAGTGACAGAAATGCCATGAATGAACAAAATTATATGGAGTAAGGCAGTCATACGACAGTAGGATTCAGGACATCAGGACTCAGTAGTACCCAGCTTAACTCTGGGTAACTGCAGACAAGTTATATCCCTCTTAGAGGATTATGATGAGAGGAGGAAGGGAAAAGGAGAAATGATTAATCCTTGTGAGAACCTCTAAATTGTTAAAGCAATGAGGGGCATCAGAACAGCAACTTACAGAATGAGCATCCCACTGACATTTGGGAAAAAGAAGTGCCTAGGGCTGCAGATACTGAACTTAATCAGCATGCTGACATTATACACAGCCTGGCATCGATATCACCTTCCACCTTAAGAACTGGCAAATCCCTTTGCTGTAATTTAGAGGTAATGCCCTTCTGCTAAGAACTCTACCCCAAACATGGTATAAAATACTCATTTAGAAGCCTGGCTGAGCAGCACTTGATGGCATTGTGCTCTGAAGACTGCCAAATCCCAGTTCTGGCAGAAGGACAGGGGAAGGAGATCCACGATTGTGAACAGTCTCTGGCCATTCCTAGAAAGCTTCCCAGGCACAGCAGAGCTCCAGTTGACCTCAGCTGCCCCTTCAGCATCTCACATGGGAGAGGAAAACCTTCTTAACCAGCCGAGCCCCACAGCACTCTCAAACTCCACAAATTTTAGTAGTGATGAATGAAACAGATGCAATTACACAGCCAGCCAGTATTACAGAGCAGGGGATCAGCTACAGAGCCTGTAAGAGGTGCTCAGTTACACAGTAACCTGGCAGCAGTAAAGCTGGTGGTATAGTCTTTATGTGTCATGGAAAGTATTTCTTTCCATGGAAAGGCTGTTACAGGCCTTCCACATCTACATTAGGATAAATTTCAAGGCAACTGTTAGCAGCTTTCAGGGCACTGCTGCC
The DNA here is from genome assembly GCA_013397725.1 of Rhagologus leucostigma. Lineage (NCBI taxonomy): Eukaryota > Metazoa > Chordata > Aves > Passeriformes > Rhagologus > Rhagologus leucostigma. The sequence goes on from VZTD01005554.1 coordinate 211,746, forward strand.
CCCTGTGCATTGATACCTGCACTGATACCCAACTAATGACCCATTTTGTAAGCATAAAGTGTTTCGTAGAGAGGGAAACATTCAGAAACTGAAAAAAACCCAAACCCAAACCCTTATCACTGCCAAACAAAAACCAAAACCATGTAGTTTATATATACTGAAGTAAACTGCTATTTCAGGCCAAATCTGCCATGGAGGCTTCCAGAGAACAGTCTGCCTTTACTTTCACAATCAGCAAGGCACACAAAAAAGGTCTTTTGTGCAAAACTGACAAGCACTATGGCACTTTGCTTATCATCCATCAGCTCTACAGGTTAAGAGCAGGAAAGATATGGTGCTGTGGCTTTCAGAGGTTTTTTTAAATCCATTTCTATAACAAACTGCCACAGACACACATAAAAGAGCTAATAAAGAGAAAAGGTTTTATGTGTCAGCTCCGGCTAGCCAAGGATGCTAACCAAGGGTGATTATTCAAAGCCAGGAGGTACTGTACAGGAGGTACTGTCAGTGCTCTGTCTAGTGACAACGCAAGTAGCTTAAGCTAGCACTCTTCTCAAGACAGACACACTCAACTGTCTGCTCCCCTCATACTCCATGTGGCTGACAGTCCTTAGATTCAAATGACTTTTGGGTTCTTTTGCTTGTTTCTCCGAAAAAAAAAAATCAGTGCACTGAACCAAAAGTTCCTCAGAGTGCTGTTCTGAGGACAGATGGATACTAGTTTAAAACTGGATATACTTCCTTCAAAACATTTGAACTCTGAGGAGACTAAAATAACTTGAACAAATTTCTTGCAAATCTTCAGCCATTAAATACAAGATGTAAAGGAAAACTGACTGATTCCCAAAAAGCAGAGAGAAAACTGTATGCATGGCCATGCAGTTCACTATGATTTTGGTGTGATTACAAAATGTGATTCGATGAATCACAAGAATCACCAAACCATCAAGACAAAGCAATGTGTTGTTTAGCTCATCAGCATGAAGATCAAAACCACTAAGAAGCTCCCATGCTTTGTCTGAAAACACGTTAGAGTTCTGGCTCTGGACACAGCAAAAACCAGATACATTTTTAACAGTGCAGGGTAGTCCAGCACCCAACTCATGTCTAAACTCATTTTGAATACAAACTTAGCAATTCTCGCATCTGCTTCCAGTAGAAAGCTTTCTTGAACCTAAAATGTTGTCTGGAAATGGTAAGAAAATAGCACTTAGTAAGCAGGCTCACAGAACAGGACAGAGAAGGCTCTGCCTTCTTTTAGAAATGTGAAAGAAGAAAATGTAAAGGTTTCTAATCCTTAGGATGCAGCATTTTGCAGGCATGAGTTCTGGGCTGGAGAGGCTGACCACCTCCTGCCTTGCATCTTTCTCAAAGTGCCTGATGCTAACCTTCCAGGCAATTGCTGCAGCCCTCCTGTTGACACTGGGCCGACATCCAGAAAAATACTTGAGAACTGCTAGGAGATAAAGAGGGTGCATGACCCACTTCTCGTAGCTCTCCGGAGCAATGGCACAGTTCTAATTCCCTCTTGCTGAAGATGGCACTGATCCAGGGTTAGTTCTCCAGCCTGTGAACTAGTAACTGGATGTGAAAGCTTATTATCCACATGCTATGATGTGCTTTCTCTCTTAATAAGTAGGTGATTTGTGCTGAGTCTAAATTAAATATAAAGTAAATACAATACAGCTGTCACAACTGCAACAGGTTTCTAAGCTGTGAACAGCTTAGAGGAAGGAGATTAACCAGGCAGAAAATTAAGAGTCTTACTGAGCACCTGTCCTCCATGCTTCCCTGATAAGCTAGTTTTAGCTAACTCTTCATGCAGCACTTGGACTTAGGCAGCAATCCACTCAGCATGCTATTTTGGAGTGAAGGCTAAAGCAGCAAGCCACCTAATATCCAAAGAGACCCCAGATACTCATCTCACAGCTCTGACTTTCACTCTGCAGACAAGGTTAAGTATTGACAATTTTCAGGCCTGCAGCGCTTTGGTACCTCTGGCCAGAAGACTGCCTCAGTACTCTTTTGACACCAATATAGTTACTCTGTGAGAAGAACCCTCTCCTGCCTCCAGCTGCACACAAATTAAATATTCAAACCTACTTTTACACAACAAAACCATTATCATCAAACTTCAAAGGTAGAATTTAGGACATTCTATCTATCTAAAAAGCACTGAAAAAGGTTCAAGCAATTGTATTTTCCACCTTAAGAATTTAACTTGCTGTTTAGCAGAGGAAAAAAATTTAAAAGATACTATGCCAGAGGTGTATTTATACCTGTGTACACAGATCAATATATTTAGGACAAAAACAAGCTTAAAAAGGGATTAAACCAAGCTTTCAACTCATTAACAACTTGCAAATTAGCGAATCGTGTCATTCAGAAAACTTATACTATATTTCTTTCAAGCACCATCAAGCATAATTGAAGGAGACTTTAAGAACTGCATTCTGCATATCACAGGGTAAACTTGAGGAAACAGCACATCTCTATTAGTATCCTAGTTATTTGTGCCCTCTGGTGGAAGTATTTCTATTTTGAACACGCCATGTAGCTCGTAATTATCTTCAGAGACAACTTTAATACAGTAAGTCCAACATAGAACAGTCCAAATGAGAAAAAGACCTTGATGCTGTTCAATACCCAGATCATATGCATTTAATAATGCACGCAAGAGATGTGGTGGTAGAAGAAAAAGATAATGCAATACATAATTTTCAAACAATCCAGTTCTTACCTGATCTAAGCTGTCCACAACCCTTGCACACAAGAGAGCTCCTGGCAGGTCAAAATAATTATCATACAAATAGTATTTAGCTGGAAAAAATAATTTAAAAAATATACTTTAAACACCCCTGCATTGTATGTTTTAATCACAAATAAAAATTACATTTAAATAATAATATAAGCTCCTATTTGGATTTTACTGGTAGTAAGCATTATCTGTTTTCCAACCTTTGATAGCCTTTATTCCCACTTCTGATTCTCACAACTGGCAACTAATAGTTGTTCACCTATATGAAGGCGGTGAGATTTTAATAAGACATTTTAAGATTCTAAAATCCCAGGTGAAAGAAAAGGGGGAGAACCATGAGTTTTAAGTTAGGATGGTATCTTTCAACTCTTCCAAAATATTTTTTTCCCTAGCAGTGAAAACACAAGACAAGTGTTTGAGAAGTTCAGAGACATTTGGACAGGTCTGACACAGTCATGTCCCTTGCACACACAGGCTGTGGACAGGGCCTTGGCCCAAGGGGAAGCGTGCTCACATTATTACATGAGTTCCCAAAACAGAACTGTATCAGGAGGGTGCAAATATCCCCCCAGACCAAGGTCATGCTCAACAACTCTCTCCAAGGAGCGAAATGACTTAATCAGTGATTATTTTTTTTTCTCATGATCTTGTGCGTGCTGTCTCTTAGGTATATTCAAGAACAGGTCAGCAAAATGGGGATTAACATTCACAACACAGACCAAGTGCATGTTTCAGTGAAAAAGAAAAGCACATTTCCTATATGACCAAAGGAAACCTCTCTCTTCCTGCCTTTTGCAAAAGATTAGCTGCAGTTTAGAATAGGCATTACATTTGCAGTCAGAAAAATCTCAAGGAAAGTATCTCCATTAAATAGCAAAATGCACCTTAAGTGAGCACTTCCTGTGTGTTACTCACAACTGCCAAGATCAAAGTAAAACAGAGAGGAAACACAGAGCAAGAACACAAACCTAGCCACAGTTCCTTCAAAGTGACTCCTCTCTTAAATAAAAGGAACCTCAACTGCAAGGGGAGAAGTTTTGTTTCCAGACCCGCATTGTTCTTTGCACCTGCACCGAGACCTCCAGTAACAGCACTGATGGCAATAAGTCAACAATTAAGAAAAATTTAATATTTGTCCTAAATGAGATAGGTATCAGTAAGCAGGTATTGAGCAATTTACTGTGCATCACTTGTTCCTCTTGGGTTCTGTGGCTCTGTTTCCTTATCATTACAATAATTATTAGCAGTATTATTAGTATATTTATTATTATAATATTTTGTTTCAATTATAAATTGTTCTCAACGTGAGATTTACCATTCTTTCTGATTCTCCTGCCCACTGGGCCTGGGCAGGGTGGGAGTGAATGAGCAGCTGTATGGTCCTCAGCTGCTGGCTCTGGTTAAATCTTGATACTGGTAGTATCAGTCTATTTCATCAAGGTACAGTGTGCCCACCACTATAACCAAAAAAAGGCCTATAATGTCAGCTCATTTGTCTTATCATAAAATAAATACCATGAAACATATTTAAGGTGAAGTCGAGTACTAGAAGTTAAAAATACATAAAAATCAAGTCTCCCCCAATACATTTACCTACTCCGGTAATTCTCGGTTCAAGCATTTTTACAAAGCTGTGTTAAGAACTAACAGTATGAGGCACTGAAGGGACCAGAGCAATTTCAAAGAAGAGGACACGCTAAAGTACAGCTACCTGTGCGTGAAACCATTCCACTGACTGTATTAAAATGTTTCCACTCCCTCCTTCCATAGTTCTCCAGGATCTCTTCGAATGTCATGCTCTTTGTACCATGGCTTGCCCTATTCGATGCATTAAGTTGTTTATAAAAAAACAAAAAACAGAAAAGGGTTGAAAACATCCAAATTACTACTTGTGCAAAGTAACACGCTACAACTGGATATTGCAGTGCCTGCAAGCTGATCAAAACTGACTCTCTTTATAGCTTAGAAGTTTCCCAGGACCTACTAAGCTTTTATCATATACATTCCAGTTCTCGATAAAAGCCTTACTACACAAAGGTTTGGTTGGCTGGGGGCACAGCTACTGTGCCTCACCTGCTAACACAATCACTCTGTATTGCTCGAATGTTTTCAATTGTGTGAGGACACTCGCTATACTTGAGCTATCAGTATACACTGCACAATAAAGCACAGTGCAGAAAGCCTATACATCATTCTGAAGCCTGGTAACATTCACAGAATGCAGGGCAGAACTGTGGAAAAGTGCTAGTTTGAGCCCTGCAAGCAGCTCTTTAATACATAAGTACACACAAGCCTTTTTAGGCATTTAAAAAAACAACCAGTTGGACCATCAAATGGGGGCCCATTTTGAAGCAAATGCAGGTAATGCCAGAAGAAGTAACCCTGTACCACTCTTCCTTTTAATGAGGTATACTCTTTAATCTTGAATTCTGCATTTAGTACTCCAAAATTCACGCTATTAAATGAATTTTGGGATACACAGCAACGACTCAAAAGTATTTCTTTCTTCTTTTAATGAGATCTGATTTCCCTTAGCATCTTCAGGCTCCTTCTCCCACATGCTATCAGGGAAAAAAAAAAAAAAAAAAAAAGTAGAGGTTGTCTTGCATACTAAATGACACAGATTTTCATTCTGGAACAAAATTAGGGAGAAATGGGACTAGGATTGATATACTTTAGAACTATTTACTTTTCAGTTTTTGATTCAAAATAGCAGTCTTCTATATCAAAAAAAAAGGAGGTAAAGAAGAACTAAGCACGTACTGAAATGATGACTGAAAGCAGAACAGATTTTAAGAGGAAACCCCCTAGAATTCTGAAAGTGAATGTATCAGTTTCTGTGCTTAATTTATCTCAGGCTATTTACATTATATGTTGTAAACTTGCAGAATTTTGAATGTCTGTGGCACAAAGATAATAGTAATTCCAGTCATTAGTATTAGTCATCAGCACTGCCTCCTAAGCCAGGTTACTTTCAATCCAAAGAAAAACCTTATTCTAGATTTTAGCAGAACTGGACAAAGAGTATGGTAGCCACCAAAAAAAATGAATTCACTTTCAAGATCAACATGTCCTCAGAGTCTCAGATTTTATTAAAAAGATATTATTTACTACCAGCTAACACCAAAACATCACCAAAAGGTTCCACATGTAACATTAACAGAAACTGAGCAGCACATTACCAAAGAGTATTTAAACTTTTACATCTAATAAATTAATGCATGCTGAAATTAGTAATTTAAATATTTACAAAATTGAGAGATGGCATTTAGAAAAGGGATAAAATGTTAGTGTATTTAACAATACAACTTATATTTAACAATATAGATTTATTGTCAATATTACCTTAAAACTGTTCCATCTTCTGCAAGTTTCAGGAAGTTTCCTTCTTCAATGTCCAACACCAAGCCTTTGCAACTGAGAATAAATTAATTTTAAGGAAGAAACAAAAAAATTAATGCTTTCAGAGGACTGTCTTCTTATCTACCAGCAACATGCAGTTACAGAAGCTATGGTGCTTAGCTATGATGCTACAGAAAACCAAACAAGTCACAACCCTTCAGATACTTCCATGTTTGAACAACACTCTATAAGAAAGTACACGTTATTACAGTGAGGACTGGATTTTCCTTACATAGCAAAATCCTACTAAAAAAACCCAGTTCCATGTCCAGCAAATTCAGCGACTGTTCATGTAGATTGGTTGGAGGTTTAAGGTCCGAACAGTTAAAACTAAGAAATGTGATATTTAAGTTGCTTCTATTAAAGAAATTTTGTCGGTGGTAACTCCTCTAGTTATTACTAGACTGATAACACCAGTTATTACAGATAAGAGGGCCAGAATATCACTCTAAATGAAGCAACTGAATAAGCAAAGAACACATGAAGCAGAAGCATTTCCATGTTAGCTAGCACTAACAAGGGGAAGAGTTGACAGCATTGGAGACAGTCGGCAAGAGTTTCTAATTCTCCCTAATAAATCTTTATCTTCCGGCTAATTGAATCTACATTTGCTTAGGTTCTTTGAAAAATTAATTCAGAGCTCAGTGGTTAGAACACAAATGAATAAACGAGACTGAGGAAGTAATGACACCTTCATCCTCTACAAGGCACCCAAAGGAAAGAAGATATGCCATGAAGGCAGCAGGCAGATCCCAACCTTTCGTGAATGACTCCTGGGCAAGTGGCAATGACACACTGTTACCAGCACTGTGGGCTTGCAGGTCCATGTTAATGAACCTCCTGCTTCAATAGGAGACCAAGCCCAAGATACCTAGGGCTGAACAAAGGATTTCTTGCACCGCAGGCCTCAAAATACCATGAACAGATACATTGCTTGTCTCATAGAAGTTGAAATCAGTCTCACTGGAAACCGTCCAGTCAAATATTGAATTGTAAAAACCATTACACAAGAACTCACACATTATTTTAAAAAACCCCATGTGTTTCTCCTAAAAACATCTAGTGATTATCTTCAAATCTCCACCCCCATGGCCTAGATAATAACCTGTTGAAGTTAAAAGGTCAGGATTCAAGTTCAAGTTCCTGCTCAGAGACCACTGAGTTCAGAGCAGGAACTTGTGTTTCAGTCTTTTGCATCACAGCTTTGTGCCTGATGTGCCACCCATGGGCTACCTCCCGGCATTTAACCTTTTTGCAGTTTCTCAGAAGGCTGTTGGGATTATGCTCCCTTACACAAACAAAACAACATCTGTTGAGAGAAAAATGACTAAAATCTGATGGTTACTGTTGAGTAGAATGTAGAAGACAAAGAAGATATACAAAATAAGAGAGGGAGACTAAAAGGCTTGTGTCCAGACAGCTGGAAGCACAGACAAAGCAAGCTTGGATGCTCAGTCCTCTCTTCAAAATACCACGTTAGAAGTATCCCATGATAAATACTTCTTAGAACAAGTATTTAAAACTGTAATTTTCGATTTGTCCATTGAGCTTGACAATCATGACATCAACTGCCTAATAAATGAAGCTATTTTCTGAGCTTTGTAAAAGTTACAGCTTAAAGGAATAATGTTATTTTCAATGTACTCACCAGAAGTCTAAACTGTCTGGAGCTAGAATCAGCAAGTCTTCGTCATAGCCCTTCTCCGTTACCAAATACTGGGCAAAACTATCATATATTAGCTACAAATGAAAAAATATATGCATTCATTATATTGATTAAGTGAGATCAAAGACACTGCTTCCTTGGAAAGCAGCAAGATGAGAGTGTTAGTGCTTCCTAAGCGAAATCAAACCAGAGAGCTATGGGCCCTGTCCCACTGCCTCCACTGGGAAATAGTGCCTGAGGTTATTTCTCTCATGGCTGGAAAACACACAAGAGTTCTGGTGCAATGTGTCCAGCACAACCCAGATAACAACATTCTACTTTACAGCCCCTGTGGTTCAAGACTGTTGGGAAATCAAGATGGTAAGTACTCAAAGACTAGTCACTATTTCCCCCCGCCCCATCCTTTTTGTTTTGTTCATTCTTTTAAATTTTAAATGTCACGGTTACTGAGATTCAACAAGCAGCTTCCAAACCAATAAATATTTATCCTTAGGGGGAATTTTAAAGGTAGTTGAAGGAATTTATTTTGGAGAAAACAGGCAGCTACTAAATAAACGGTTATTATTTCCAAGTTCAGAAGGCCAAGCATGACACTCAGCAATCTATTAATGTACTGTGCTGGTAAAGTTTTACAAGAAGATCTACAGAGATGCTGCCATGTCCTTAAAGACCATCCAAAAATAGTAATTGCTCCCTTTTTCTCATGGTTCTTTCATTAAAGCTGTTCCCTGACCTTTTTTTTTAATTACAACAGATGCTCTTGGAATTAATATGAATAATACCTGAGAAAGACAAATATGAAGGCCAACGCTGAAATAGTAAGAACTAATTACATTTTCAGCTGGATCTATCAGTACTTTTAAAATACTTTGTATTTCCAGTAGATAAGGAGGCATGCAATGGGCATGTGTCAGTCTGCCTCTATCTCCTGTGAGAAGATGAAGAGTGAACCAAGTTTAGTAAAAGTTTTTGGGGTTTTTTCTCCATTTTGTTCATTGTTGGTTAGTGTTTTTTAAAAACTCTTACAGTTATCAATTGTCTAATGTTTGCCTTCATCAGACAAAATTTTTATCAGCAAGAACGTGCTTGTGTATGATGTGGTGTGTGTAGCACAACAGAAAGAACATGGAAGGTAAGCCTACTGTTACACAGTTTCCACCTAGAAATTTAAGAGCTCATACATTTTACTGTTACTGTTGAATCCTCTTTTGTAAGGAAGATGCCTCTCCACAGAAGTTCACACATAGCTAAGGGAAGTGATGCACTTTTTCAACAGGGGATGCACTGCACCATGCCTATTAATAAGTGGGACAGCTCATAAACACTTGTTTCTATACCGAATTCTGAAATATCTTGCAATTAGCGTGGGAGTCCTGTGCAGTGCAAAATGTACTGTAGGTGAATGGAGGCAAAGAAAGCGGGAGAGTGAGACACCGTGAGCATCCGTGACACAAGACAGCTCCAGGACAGAGTCCTGACATCAACAGAGAAGGACGAGTCACTGTAAGATTACCAGGGAGTTTAAAAAGGAAAGTGCAAAAGGCGGGAACTCACAGCACAGGACAGCACTTCCTCTCTGAAAGAGACCACAGGGCTAAATCAGAGGTGCCGCGTGCCTCTAAACTCGGAGTTTTATTGTAAGCATGAGAAAGTTCGCAAAGGTCTCCTGTCCAAAGTGCTGCGGACTCCTCACTCTGCCGCATCTCTGGATTAGGCGGGGAGGCTCTACCTTTTCCTCAGCGCCGCTACGGCCAGGAAAGAAGCACTATTTCCAAGGAAGGAGACATGGCTGTCCCCTTTTCTCAGGCAGAGGCCTGCTGAGGAAGCGCCCAGCGAGACACGCACTTGCGTTTCTCTTATCTTCCGTGGATGTCTGAGACAGCCGGCGCAGGGCTCGCTGCCCCCGCCGGAGGGGTCCCGGCCCCGCGCCCCGGGACGCGGCGCTTTGCCTTTGGCTGGGCATGCGGCGGGCGCGGGGCGGAGCGGGGCCCCTCCCGCGGCTCCCCCGCACGCCCACCCGTACGTGCGGGAGCGGCCGCGCTCCGTCACCCTCCACCCACCGCTGGCGAAACNACCGCCCTCACCTGCGGCACAGCCCCTCGGCCGGCCCGGGGATGGAGGGGCGGGCGCAGGGCGGCTGGCCGGAGGCGCGACCAAGCACTCGAATTCGAAAAACATGCTTCCCGCCGAGGCTTTGTGTGCCTGCGAGCAGGCGTGGGAACGGAAGGCTTCTGCTGTTCTGACGGACCGCAAACGCGAGTCATCGGGGGGTGTTTGCTGGGACCGGATGAGCAGGTAGCAGGCGGGGAACAGGAGTCAGCCTTGGTTAGTGACAGGACAGCCGGTGCCGCACCGCAAGGGCCCTACTGGGGACAGTTAGCATATGTAAGTAGACAAACACTACTTACGACTTCATTATGCGCCCTCAGCACGTTTGCCATGATACCAAGCTGTGTGGTGCAGTCGACACGCTGGAGGGAAGGGATGCCATCCAGAGGGACCTTGGCAGGCTTGAGAGGTAGCACCGTGCAAACCTCGTGAAGTTCAACAAGGCCAAGTGCAAGGTCTTGCACCTGGGTCAGGGCAATCCCAAGCACAAGTGCAGGCTGGGCAGAGAATGGACAGAGAGCAGGCCTGAGGAGAAGGACCTGGGGAGTATTGGTGGATGAGAAGCTCAGCATGACCCGGCAATGTGCACTTGCAGCACAGAAAGCCAACTATGTCCTGGGATGCATCAAAAGAAGTGTGGGCAGCAGGACGAGGAAGGTGATTCTGCCCCTCTACTCCGCTCGCTGTGCCCAGCTCTGGGGCTCCCAACATAAGAAGAATGTTCACCTGCTGGAACGAGTCCTGAGGAGAGTCATGAAGATAATCAGAGGACTGGAGCACCTCTCCTATGGAGACAGGCTGAGAGAGCTGGGATTGTTCAACCTGGAGAAGAGAAGGCTTCAGAGAGACCTTACAGCAGCCTTACAGTACCTAAAGGAGCTTATAGGAAAGGAGAGGAATTTTCTAAAAAAGTGTGTAGTGATAGGACAAGGGCTTTAAACCGAGGGCAGGCTTGGATTACATGTAAGGAAGAATTCTTTCCTGTGAGTGGTGAGGCACTGAAGCAGGTTGCTCAAAGAAGTTGTGGATGCCCCATCCCATGAAGTGTTGAAGGTCAGGTTGAATGGGGCCCTGAGCAGCCGGGTCTAGTGGAAGGTGTCCCTGTTCATGGTGAGAGGGTTGGAACCAGATGATCTCTAAGGTCACTTCCAACCCAAACCATTTTATGATTCTATGTATCAAAGTTCCTGCAGGGTATATTGTATATAGTAAACCACACTATGCTGTGAACCAAAATTCCATAGGTCATTCCATAGGTAACTAGCTACCTTTTAATTTATTGATAGTTTTGGTAATCCAAAAAAAGAATAACATTAAGAACAGTACAGTCTGTGTCCAGAATACATAAACAAATGAGTTTTTGATAGGTATCTGCTGAGTAAATAATTCCGTAGTGCAATTAGAAAGAAAGTACTGTCTGAAAGAAAGTACTGCATTTAGAGAAAAGCACACAGATGAGAGTTGCATTGAGGTAGTCTTGTTCTCTGTGGTTGGACTTGAATATAGTGTCCAGCTAAGGCTGGACTCAGGATGCTAAAACAACTGGGCTTGACAGCCTTGTTTGAAGGACCTCCTTATTCTTCAGTTCTTTTCTCTCAGTAGACCAATGACACCATCAAAACTTTGCTTTGATTCACAAAACATGAAAAATTCTAGTTCAATATATTGTGAAAGAATATATTTTCCTTTAAAAGTCTTGTATGGCTACAAATGGAATAGTATAAAATGTATTTGAATTGAGAGCAATTGTTAAAAAGCATTTAATACAAGTCTTCTTTTCCAGTGTTGCCTACCTGTGCACAGCTGTAAGTGTTGTGCTTTGTAGGTGGATAAGATGGAGTTCGGAACCATAGCAGCAACGTGCAGCAAAAATTTTGATTATATCAAATTACAAATTGATTTTTGCGGGATGACTCAATGATAATTTGGTATTACAGAGCAAAATGCTTTTGAAAATACATTCAAGTAGTTGAAAGAGATACAATGTACTTAATATATTAAGATTCAGTTTGCTATATTCAGGTAGACACAGATGAGAGAAATTTAATAGCATGATCTGTCACATGCATTTAAAAATTCTACAGAGAAGTTCAGTATCAGATTAGGAAGTGGACTAGACAGGAGAATACATAAAATTAGGCATAAAATTCAAGAATGCTAGTAGTAGGACAGGATAAGCATTTAAGGTGTCAGAGCAAGATAGAAATGGATTACATAATTTTACCAAAGCCCATTGTACAGCAGCTTCTTTCAAAGATTGTCAGTATCTTCCATAGACATTAATATATTTTTTAATGTCGTGTATGTATATGCATACCGTATACTGTATATACATTGCACATTATACACAAACCATAGGTTATATATGTATACACACCATAAGTTATGTATGTAATGATACTTACATGTGTTTTAGATATATGTTAAAGAAATACATATATGCCTAAATACATAAAAATGAACATGTGTGAAACCTGAGCATGCAAAAAGGTACATCCTGGAGCTCACACACAATGGGGATGATAACTATCCAGATGAGGCAATAGCCTGGGAACTCAGAGCACAAGATAATTTACCTTTCTAAAGCTGCTCACTTCGGAAAATACAGAGCAAATTCCTGGCCCACTGAAGTTGATGCCCACAATTTTGATTGACTTCAGAAGGTCCAAAAGTTCACCCACAGTCAGTGTTTCACGCTATTCTCACATAAAGTTTGTCTGCCTTGCAGATTATAGCAGTATAGCTATCTTATTCCAGTTACTTTTTTTTTCCCTGAAAAAGATTCACGTACTATCCAAAACAGTGTTTAGGTTATGGCATTTAAAAGATATAACTTTTCTTGCTATACCAGTAAAACATTTTATACAACAGCTCACCAAAAAAGCAACTTAACACACTGAAGTATTGAAACATCTGAGCAGATACTGAAAATTATGTATTCGTTGACAGAATCATAGGATGGCTTGGGTTAGAAGATCATCTGGTCCAACCCTCTGGTCACTGTATTCACTGTCAACTGAATGTAGTCTTGAACATCCAGATTTTGTGAATGCTGCACAATTATATTGATAGCAATGACAAGCTATCGTAGAATTTCCAATACAAAAGTACTAATCATACTTATCTTAAACCACTTTGTGTAGGGAACAATTTTCACCCACGGAGGGATCCAGTAAGTTAAATTTCAGGTACATGAAGCTGAAGATTAAATCAGAAGTTTGGGAACAAGAAATAGAGAAAATACTGATGAAGAGAACTGGTTTTCAGTTCCGGGGAAAGAGAAGATAAATGAGACAATAACACTTTATCTTCAGTATTCGCAGCACAAGCCTGGTAACCGGAATGTCTTGGCAGTCTACTTTCAGCACATATACCCCACATTTTATATCTTTTTCTTTTGTCTGAAAAGTGTTTTGTCTCTCAGTTTCTTCCTTTCAGATGAATCCTTTAAATATACTGTCATCCCATTCTAGGGACTTTCTCGGAAAGGAGCTGCCTTTAATGAAAATCATCTGCAAAACCTGGAGTAACTTAATGTGTTAAGAGCACTCTTTCCTCTCTGTGCCTCAGGTTTGATGGCACCATGATCCACTCAGAGATGTCCACATAACTGAAGTTGAACTGTTGGGCCATCAGGTCCTAATTGAATTTATTTCAGGTTTCCCCATGGTTAATTTATGCATCACAGTAATTGCTTTTATGTTGTAAATACATGCTAATTGGCGAATTGGGAAAAATCACAAATCCTGCCCTAGTAGGGGAAATTTCTAACTGATCACTCTGTAGGAGATAGAGTTGCTTGTGGTGTGGCACACCTGAAGCTGTAGGATCCCTCAGGCTGGGGCTGCAAGGCTGCCTGGAGGGACATTCCCTCTCCAGCCCTCATCCCCTGGCGCACAGACACCCATGGAGCCAGCAGGAGAGAGCAGTGGCTTCTGCACACCCTCAGCGCCATCACGCTTAGCAACCTGCAGGAAACATGTGTGAAGTGGGAGATTTGATGTGTCAAAGCCTTTTAGAAATATGGAAAGGAGCATTTTGGTTTCCATCATGCCTCATCATGCCTGCTTTCCATGCAGAACAGGCTCCTAACACGGGGCAGTTTTACAGCACAAGAGTGTATTAACATACCGTGGAGAGCAAAAGGAACATAACTGAGTGCAGTAACATACATAAAGACGTGAGAACCGTGTCAAAATATCTCAAGTATATCGTAGCTGTCACACAGAAGTTGCAGGCCTCTGGGCGAGGCAAGTACTTGCAGCTCCTCGCTTTCTTTGTCCTTAAGGGGGCAGCAGTACAATACATTGGAGCATCCCTCTGAGCTAGCAGTGAATCATCTGCACCTTAGTCTGTTTCACTTTCCTTAAACTTCGTGTGTATCGTCCAAAGACTGTGTAAGTTGACTTTACCCCAACTATGCAGTTGTAGCCTTTTGCCTATTTTGGCAGGGGTTATAAGACTTCTATAGTTAAAAAAAAGGGAGGGACCCTCATATTGCTATGGAAGGGTATGCAATAGTGATATGTGAAAATAAGAATTTGAACAAATACAGATTGTTTTCATTTTAGACAAGGTACACCTTCTTATGCAGAAGTAAGGTCATAACATTCTCAAATTTTCCCTGTTTGTTTTTAAAAACAAATGAAAATACTTCTGAAGTAACTTTAGTCAAACCAAAAAGTGCTGGGTTTTGGGGTTTTTTTAAATATGTTTTATTTTAGCACACTGCTAAGAGATGAGCCTCAGGATTGCACTTGATTTAGCTTTTAACCCATGGAGTTATTCAGTGCACAGGTATAAGACTGCCTCACAGCCCAGCATCCCCATCCTGAAGCATTCTATGATGCTTCAGTGGGATTATTCATGCATTTATGCAGGATTGATGGATTTGGTTCCTTGATTTTAAGTTTAGGACACTAAGAAGGAAACATGTTTGTTTAGGAACCATCAGAGGAATAAGCTCAGGATATACAGAAGTAGGGCTATGACTTATTACAGAGTGATACTTTGGGAGACATAGATCTATCAACACTAATTTATTTTAAGGATAACGTTTGTCCCTGCAAGACAGTGAAATCTGTCAAGAATATATTTGCTTTGAAAAAGAATCTCTAGCACTTAGTATTTCTTCAGTAGACTTTTAAAAGTTGAGCAAATACTAAATAATCTTTAAGGCATCCCTCTGTGGCACACAGGATACCTTGTTACTAGGTAGAGGAAGCTGTAAGAATATCCTTAAGTACTGATCAGGATTTAAGATTGGATTAAATTCCAGTGATTTCAGAAGTTTTACTGTTTATTGGGTTGTTCAGGAGCCTTTTTATATGGTACAAAATATGGACACGTCAACTTTTTAGTGGAATTACACACATAAAATTTATAGTGTCCTGCTGAGATTAGGACATCTGATTGCATCTGGCACTTCAGTACTATATTCGTTACATTCTGTCTCACCAGCATAGAAATAAGACTCAGGCTGCTAAAGACACAAGATTCCCAAAACTAAACCAAATAGTTCATCAAAAGGTTAAACAGACAGTAATCCACTAGGTGCTCAGAGTCTTTCAAAAGCCTTCTTACTGTCCTTATCATTTCTCTCAGATCTTGTAATCTACCTCAGGCTGTTCCCATGCAACATGAAAGAAGGAAATGAAAATCAATTTTTTTGTCAGAATGATTAATAACCAAGACTGATTGCTGGACCCTTAGTGAGTGTATATTTTAAAACTCTGCATAGTTGTTTAAAGGTACTTTGAAAGATTTTTCTTTTTGACCTGGATGAATGTTACATTTAGTCAAAAGAAATTGCACTCGAAATACGGACTTTTGGGGAAACTATGCTTCCAAAGTAGACTTTTTGTATTTAATAGTGAGAGAACAGAGCAGTTTCTATGATCTATGAGACACTACCTTATTTTTCCTATGTTTGGGGTTTTTTTCTTGTTCTTTTGGACCTGCTGTTATTTTATGTTACAATGTTAAGCATAAAATCCAGGGGACTACTCAGTTCTCAGTCCTCGTTTCCCATTCGTCTGTGGTGTATTCATGGACAGATAATATAAATTGCTTATGGCTTCAATTTCTTTATGAGTAAAACAGGAATATGTCTAATTCAGACATTCTGAAGATTTCTTAGTTGTCCAAGCAGGTTACAGGCTTGCATTTCAAGCCTGACACTTGCTGGTGATTGCATAAAAAAAAGTCTAATGTATTTCAATGCACAGTCTGCTCAAAAGAACAGAGCTATCGAACAGCCGGTGGGAAATGCCACAACTATAAAACTGCAGACTTGAAGATAACACAACTAGGAAAGACCTAACAACAGCCATCTTCTGCCCTGGGGCAGGATCAGAACGACTACAAATATCCTTAAAAGTCGTTTGTCTACTTCTTTGAAAGTACCACTTTAAAAGAGCCACTGAGGCAATTTCTTCCAGTGTTTAATAGTCCTTACATGCAGAACACAGAGTTTTCTACCTCCCTTCATTTCAAAACAAAGTCTCTGTTGCTCTAATTTTTTCTTGTGTTGTGTCCTATTCCTGGAAGATGCGAGAACCATATCATTATACACCATACTTCTATTTGAAGGCTGCCACTATGTTTTCCCACAGATGCCTTTTGTTTAATTATTTAAGGTCCTTCCTTAAAGGCTGAGGGGTTTTGAGCCCGCTTATCTTTAATTCTCAATCTGGATGATATTCATTCATCACTCCTTCATTATCAAATTGGTCATTATCAAATTTTCTGGAATACAAGATCAAAAACTGGGTACGTTGCTCTAGTTTTGATCTTACTAGGACTGAGTACAGAAATACTTAACCAACTGTAATATAACAGAGAAATCTGTGCTTTCAAAGTAACATACAAGTTACTTGATTAATTACGATCCTTACCATGTTAGGATTTTCAAGATCAAATTTTATCCTATTGCTACGATGAGTAGAGAGATCAATTTTTTCTTTTTTTAACTGTTAGCCGTCTTTCTAAAGGAGCATTTGATTGTCTATTCAATTCATATTTTCTTCTGTATGTGTTCATTGCTGATTATAATGAGAGTGGTATTTCTTGGAGCTGCAATAACAAAAAGCTAATATGAATGCTTATAAACCTAAAATATAAGAGCTTATTTTGAATATAAATTGCATTTGATATTTATTGTTCTGCTTCTGCCTCTAGAGGGTGTCTAGTAGTGGTGTGATGGAAGGATAAAAAAAAAGTATGCTGGATTTTGATAAGAAAGAGGTGATGTAGAGGAATATATCCTAAGCATCAAGAAGAGCCCATCATGCTGATATAATGGTTTAAATATCTGTACTCTGTTTCTCTGTATGTCTGTGAAGCAGGTCAGAGCAACCTCTTCTGTTTCTAGGAAAGCTGTATGTCTGCATATAGCTACCTTCATGCTCTTGACAGGGAGGGAGGCAATTCTGATAAGGTTTAAAGCTGTGGAAGCAAAGACAAAAGAATATGAATTTGGAAAATTTTTTTCAGAGAAAGAAAGGGATTTATTTTGTCTGCAACAGCAGAATTCTGTATCAGAAGTCCTTACTGAAAGTGAGTATCACTAAAGCTGCTGGCTTCCTATCCCCTTTCCCTATGTTTATAAAGATCAAGTCTTTCATGTTGGGTAATGTTCTTTGTACAGCATCTCATTGCACAGCTGTGAAAGACATGCAGCAGAAAGAAAAGAGGAGGTAGGAAACTATATAGAAATTTTCTACATCTCCAGAGAGAGAGAAGAATACAGGAACAAAGGAAAGGAAGAAGAGTAAGAAGATACATATTTGCAAGACAAGTTGTATCAGTTTCCTTTGTGAAGCTTTGGATTTTGAACACATGGAAACAGGTCAGACTGATGCTGAAACACAGTAAAGAAATAACTTCATATACTGCATTTTTACTTTTACATTAAAACTATTCCGAATGTAAGTAAAAACAGATTAAAAAATAATGATACATGAACTAAGGTAAAAAGGTAATCCTACTCTCAGTTAAACCAGTGAGTAACTTGTCACTAACTTCATAGTAAGACAAACATGATTTTAAGACCTTTTACACACTGGATCAAATATAGAAATTAGTCATCTAAGTATCGATATTTGTTGACCCTCAGATCATACCTATGTATCTGAAGATGACTAGGTAAGATATTGTTTTTTAAATCAGTTGTGCCCTTGGCCATGGCTACACTATGATGTTTAAGATTTTCATTTCCAGAGTTTAACACATACCCTGGCTGCTACTTCCCAACATAATTTTGAAGTAAACTTTTTTTTTCAGCTTTATAGCTTCCTGTCTCCCTATCCTTTCCTTTTCATAGGGAAAATATATAAGTGCACATCCTGAGGTTGCTGTGGGGCACTTTTAATTCCCTTTCCTCTGTTTTATAAGGAATGTCTTAACTTTTGGATAATGTTCTTTATATGGCATCTCACCGTGAAGGACAGATACAGCAGAAAGAAAACAGGAGGTAGAAAATTACTTAGAAAATATAAGAGGAGAGAAGGACACCTAGTCAGGAAGGTGGGTGGATCATGCACAGGATTCATACAGTCATACAAACTGATTGTAGAACCAGTCCTTTTCTTATAGAGAGATTTTAGATATAAAAAATCCTAGTGTTTGCACAATTCATGGAAATGAGGTTTGTTTAAATACGGTCTATCTAGCAGGAAGAATAAAAGTAAGATGGAGTAGAGAGGGAGGTGCTATCTCTTGTCCCTGAGATCCAATAACAGGGTGTGTAGAAATGGTTCAAAGTTGCACCAGGGGAGGTTTCAGCTGGATGTTTGGAAGCATTTCTTTACTGAGAGGGTGGTCAAACACTGCAATGGTCTTCCTAGAGAGGTAGTTGGCACCCCAAGCCTGCCAGTGTTTAAGAAGAGTTTGGGCAATGCCTTTTATAACATGCTTTAACTTTTGGTCAGTCCTGAAGTGGTCAGGCAGATGATCATTGCAAGTCACTCCCAGCTGAACTGTTCTATTCTGTTTTGTTCTATTCATTCTAAAATTAACAGCTAGTGTTTTTCTACTGGTTTTGAATGCCATATTTCAGTAATCTAAAGTAATTAGTAAGATGTGTTCCTGTATATGGTATATCAATATATTCTATTAGCAAATTTCATCTCCCTGTGAGATGCTGCCTTTTTGAGGTACAGTGAAGGTCAGGAGAGAGTGCTGGTTTTATTTTTGGAAAAAAACCCTGAGCACTTTCACTCGCAGGTGAAACAATGAATACAGTACTTTGATACACTACTCCTTTCCATCCATCTCTCTTTGGACCTCTCTGCTTCTTTTGATGCAATTCTAACTTAAGATAAAAATGGTAAATCATGTCCACAAGTCATCTGTGTCATAGTATGCAGACTTTGATAGAGTTATGTGAGAAATGATCTCTACCCATCATAAAATCTTCATAAATATATACACATTCTAAATTTAAGAACTGTTTGTAACAGGGTCAGGTTTGGAATACATTTTCTTAAAAGAATGCCAGAGTCACGTTTGCTGATAATTCTTTGTCAACCACTTGCCATATTTTTTCCCGCACAGAGATAGATTTGATTAGGAGTATTTTTCATGCCTTAGAGAGCTACAGCTCTCTGGTTTTATTCAGAGAGGCTGCTTCATAGAAAGCAAATTAAGTTACAATTTTTAACACTGCGGGCTGTATATCATTTAGAATAATGTACAATGAAATGAAAAATAATGGTTGAGGTCTGGTCCCATTGCAGATAATGGCAAAACTCACATTAAATTTGAGCAAAGTGGGATCTGTTTGTTTGAACAAATAGAGAAAGTCTCTATTCTGTCTATCCTTGACAGAACCTTATTCTTCTCTGTTAATTTGTTGTCAGATGCGGTGTGTTTCAGGCCCAAATTCAGCTAATAAATAAGCAACCCTCATCACCAAAGCACTTGAAAGTATACTTTTAATGTTTTCTGGGGTAGAGATGGATTACTGGATCAGCCTTATGGAAATAAATAGCCAGAGTGTTCTCATTACAAATGCAAAAAAATTTGAAGTTGGAAAATGCAGAATCAAATATAACTCTGCGTCTTTGTGGATTTATGGTTTAAGATAACAGACAAAACCAGGAAAGTGATTAATCAATAAGAGTAAACAATTTTGTCAAGAATAAAATTACGCACATAATTTATTTTCACTGAAAAAAATGGCAATTTGCAAATTAGAGAAACAAAATGGAAGTGCTGATTAAAAGGAATATAAAAAAGCTACAAAGTGGTTGTAATGTGTTCCATTTTACTGTGCAAATGGAAAGAAATATAGCTGAAAAGACAGCTGTAATAAAAAAAATCACTGTGCTTTATTTCAGTTTGTTACCTTAAAAAAACTACACAACTTTAAAATGGTTAGTCATTTGAATTGTTCCCAAGGAGAGATTCAAAGCAATATGCTTTTGGTTTTCTGCTAATTTCTTTAAAGATCACATTATTTGAATATTTTACTTTGCTGAAAGGTTTGACTTGCTTTATCATAATGCATTAAGAAGATTTTCTAAGCAAGGTATATCATGTCAAATATTTAAACTAGCGTATATTAAATGCAGCAGTATAGCTTCTGGCCTGAAAAAGAATATACAGTATAGAAAGTGATGCTACGGGCATCATAGATTATTTAATTAAAATTCTTGTATTTTATACCTTAATTTCTCTATTCCCTACATGTAGTTTTTTCCTTTTACAGAATTCAACACAATTATGAAGGAAAATTTTTGTTTCTGTTGTGATCTCGTTAAGAAAAACCACTCTCTTTCAATTTCCAATTTCAACTGACTCATATTTCTTAACAAAACTGTTGATGGATATTTCCTTGGAATATTCTTTTTTCCCCAGCAGAGCACCATTCAGACTACAATTCTTCTCTGCATGACGTAGGGGAATTGTTTCAAACACCATGTATCATCAGTACTGAAGACTGAGTCTCAGAGATGGTCACTCCTTGTCTCTGAAATATGGACCAGCATATTTATATGTTGAAAGAGGGTTCATTTTTTCTGAAACTCCAAGTTTTCATGTGTTTATGCCAATAATTCTGTACAGAGCACATACAAACCAGTAACTGTAGGAAATATCTGTAATGCAAACTCATACAAGGTAATTTTTGAACACATGGAACACAAATAGAACTTTTATCAAAACAAGACTTTTAAAATATTATGGATTCAAGTCTTACCTATACTTATTTAATACAACTCAGTCTGATACCTTAATTCATGCAGAGCAGGACCTGATTCCAAGATCACTTCAATTAATGTCAGTGTTGGAGATTCGTTTTGTACTAAGATTACTAAAGGATGTAATGTTAACACATTATTTTTCTGTCCATTCAGTCAGCTAAGAGAAATATGTTTCACCGCCATGTTTAAACATGATTGTTTTGTAGAATAAACAAGGCCTAAGGGATATTGACTCTAAGTTAATTAGAATTTGATTTAATGGATTTAGAGAACTTCAGATTAATCCTTTAAGCAGGTCTAAGGCTTCTTGCAAGAGTTTTACTTTACTGGACTTTACAGGCAACATATAGAATATAGAAAGTAACTTCAGATATCTGTCACCCTCAAACCTATAGCATCAGTATGGACTCTTTTCTTTATGGAACAAGGAAATACGCATTAAAAGCAGTGGGAAATTACCTAGTTTGAAGGGAGAAAGTACTAATTGATTGAATAGATTTGCTCTCTTTTCTAAAATCTAAGTTTATATTATCCTGTCAGACACAGCTTTAAAACGATCAACCTTTGTTTCAAAATGTTGCATATTTTAAGAAATTACTTGCAATATTAGTGTTTGGTGTTTTTTTATAATATAGAGACCAGAATACTAAATTTCAGAATTCATACTGTAAATGTGCCATTCTGGTTATAATAAATTCATCTTTCTCACTAGCTAGTGCTGGCTGTAAGAATGACGTGAGACCCTTGTATCCTTCTTAAAGCACTTTTGCTAATAAAATTCATCAATATCTCTGATTAAGTCTTTTACAGTCACTTTACATCCAGTAGCTTATTTTTTGAACAATTTCTGCTCTGATATTCAGACCCCAAAACAAATTATGTAAAGATACAGAAGGCCAATAAGAAATGCAGAACTGTTTGGCCTCCTTTTGCAAAAAAAGGAAAATATAGTGGGATGCAAGACAAAAGAAATAAGTTAAGCCAAGGAATAGGTAATGCAAAGATTATTCTATTAAATTACATGTAATACGAATGCAGAGGACTTGGACAACAGTTTATATTGAAAAGCCCCTGAATATACATTATTATCCTCATTTGCTTCAAACTGTGAATATGAAAATCAGGATTATGGGATTTATCAGATTTTATTTTTTTCAGTAAAACCAGCAAGAACATTTTTATTACATGCTAATTTTCTTTTCTTGCCTGTGATAAAATTATACAGTCTCTAAACCATTAAGAGTACTTTATTTTCAGAAATGCAGTGAATCCTCAATAAAGTCACCAGGATGGGAACAAAGACCCTTGCAGAAGACGCTGCAGTGTGGCCACCACTGCTCACTTACTGTCCTGTCCCACATGGGATAGGAAATCTGCTCAGTGATTCTCAGCAACTCTAATCTTCTCTCTTTTTGAGAAGACTTTTAAAACTGATTAATTAATTTAATGGCTATTTGTTAAAGTCTACTTGTTTAATACATAGAACTGGTCCTAAAGATCAGGATGAAAATAATCTGATTTATGGTTAGTAATCACTTCAAGCAACAATCTTTCTGTTCTTGTAAAGCCAAGCAGGGGCACAAATTGAGAGAGAGGATGAATTTAATGCCTGGAGCTCTTTGAGCTAAGGTAGTCATATACTCAAATATTTGTAGGCTTAAGCCCTGTTGTAGCTACAGTTATAAATACTTATCTGAGTGTTCTCAGTGAATGCAGTGTGATTTCCAATGTGTTTGTATATTGGTTCCTGAGTGTAAAGGTGGGACTTGATACTGAAAAGAGTTGTGCATTGTACAGATTGATTCTGTATGATGCAAATGACTTTGTTGTCACGATGAAACTATTCTGGGCAGTAAATGTGTTCGCAAATCTTTGCCGAATCAGTGCCCAAGTTGCCAGAACCACAAAATATTACAGAAAAAGTCAATCAAATATGCAAACTGAAAACTACCAGATTACTTAGTAGTAGTTTCTAATATTCTCTGCTTTCAGTAAGAGTAGACAATTCTTTGAACAAGACTAATGAAGATAGTTTCTTTATCATTACAGGCTTTTCCTTCCTTTGGATCTTGTTATTCACAACTAGGAAAAGTAAATTTTTCTTGGATATTTGTGTTCTTACTATTATGTGATTAATAATTGCTGGCAAAAAATCGTCTCCAGTGGTGCTTCAGAGACTAAATACGATTATCATAATCTGTGAAATCGGCATACCTTTTTTTGTCAGACCCAAAAGCCGATGAGGTTTAGTGATGACTTAATGGGTATGGTATTTCCTCCTTTATTTAATTTCTTTTGCAGCATTGCAGAAGTGTAAGCAGTTCCCCATTCCTCTTCAGTGGAGATGCACCTGATATTAATACTATCACTTTCAGTGGAGGTATCTTTTAGTCATCCCACAGTCCCTAGTTCATCAGTAGCCCTCTGCCTCTGCCACTGGTCTCCTCACTCAAATGAATGAGAGACATGATGAAAGCAACTGACTTTGGTTTCTGTTATTTAGTTATTTTCTTTCTAGTAAAGTAAAACAGAAGTCAGCAACTCTAAATGGAACTGAGAGATGTATAACCAGTTTTGGAAAACAGCACCATATTCCTGACCAAAAAAAAAAAAAAACCCAAAAGAAAAATATGGGACTCAGGTTTTTCAATCACCAGGAAGTTATAGATCTGTGTGTGAGTTTTGATTGATCTCAATAAATAGACTCTGATCTGTAAGAGTTTGTCTCTTACTGAAATGCCACCACTATGTGCAGACAGGCTATCTCTGTATCTCCTGTGCTTCCTGCTCCTGCTCTAAGCATTGCGTGTCCCCCAGGCTGTGGTGATTTCCAGCAGTTACAAAGCATGGGTCATACCACTGGGATACAGCAGCCAACTCTTCAGCCTGCTTTGCCACGGCAGTATCCAGATGCCCATGCTTGGTCTGAGTGTTGGGTTAGAGATGCTTTAGAAGTGGGAATATACTGGTCAATACAATGTCATTGTTTACATGGTGACTGGAAAACAGCCATTATTTTTATTTAGGGTTATCTGATTAGACAGCCACCTAGAGAAATGCTTTCTGCTAGTGCCTTGGTTTCCTTAAAATACAGAAAAAGGAATGCATTAAAATATACTGCTTTATTACTGTAAGCCACATATATTTGGTTCTCCTTGTAAAAAGTGCCCATCCCAGCTGAATAAAAAAGACCCAGAGGGTTGGTTCGAGGGGCGGGTATTTGGCAGGAAATGCACCCAGGTGTAAGTGAGGGCGGGAGCCACAGGTGCACTCCCAGTGAGGGCATCTGCCAGTCTCAGGCGAGCAAAGGCTTCGCACTGCAAACCGAAACCAGTACAAACCAGGAAACGAAAAGAAAAATTCATTCAAGCTGTCCACGTCAGACTGCTGAGGAAGCAGTCAGGTCAGTTTGGTTAATCATTGCCAAGACAGTCACTTACCACTGATCGTATGACCAGACCACATCTGAGATAAGAAAACACCCATCCCCAGCAGAAGGAATTGAAAAGCCTCCCTTATTTACATGTTCTGGCATTATTGTTTTGCTATTACAGAAGAGGCTCCACATTTTCCTGTTGTTCTCAGAGCTCAGCCCAGCACAGCTGTTGTGTTGCTTTCCTGTTCAGAAGAGGAAGTGAGAAATTCCTTCCACAGGTGTGCTGGCACTTGAATGCTCAGGTTTCACTCCCTAACCGGGAGCCGTCTGTAATGAACTCTCCGTGGGACCCAGAGAGGAGCTTCCAGCTGTGCCAAGAGTTGTTTCATTTTGTGCCAAAGGAGAAGGGGAAGAAGAAGTCCGCAAAAAGCTGAGACGTGGATGGTGAAAAAATTGGTCTAAGGGTCTTGCAACCAGGAAAAGCAAAAGAAAAGCAGAAGTAGAGGAAGGAACAAAGAATCAGGATGGGAAACTTTTGCCAGAAGCACTGTCCCTGTTTGGAGCCTTACCTTCCCTGCTTATTCTTTGGGAGAAATGGTGAGCAGGAAGACAAAGGAGGCCAAGTCTTCACCAACCTTGCTGTGGTAAAACCTGACCTCCAAGCAGGACAGAAGGACCTAGAGAATAAGATAAAAGAGAAACCTTTACCTCCACTGCCTGGCCAGGATCTAGCAAACATTTGCAACTTTGTGGCACTGTTCGACTATGATGCTCGCACAGAGGAGGACTTGAGCTTCCGAGCTGGGGATAAGCTGGAAGTGCTGAATGCATCCCATGAGGGATGGTGGTACGCCAGGCTCCTCCTGCCAGTAGGGTCAGTCTGTCCTGGCCGCAAGCTCACGGGCTACATCCCTGCCAACTACCTAGCTGCTGACCAGAGCATCGAAGCTGAGCCGTGAGTAACCCACGGAATGTGAAATAAGACTCTTTTCTGTTATATTAAGTGGGTTTGGGGCAAGAGGTCACAGCCTCTTCTCTTGCTGGGTAGTACCCTGCCACACTCAACCTCCAGTGGTCCTAGAGGTGGTAGCACTAGTTGGCACATGCAAGGAAAAGACATCGTGGTCACAGGAAAATAAATTACAAAAGGCAGAGTGTGGAGGGGTTTGTTTTCTTTAAAATAATTTCTGTCTGTGATATACCCTAATCAGTTGTTTAAAAATCATCTGGGAAGATCAAGTTGGTACTGCTGTGATGGTTCATTGTTTTTGTTTGTATAACAATAAGTGTGTATCAGACGCTACCCAGAGAGTGAAAATATATGACCTCTGCCCTGAATAGTGTTCAGCTTAACCAGCTGCAAAGGTACCAGTTAATCAGTTAAAACAAACTACCTTTACACCTTTTCATCTTCTTCCAAATGATGGGTGAGTATCTAACAGATAAGTTTCTTATGGTTCCTTCTAGACTATGTGCATCTTCCCTGGAGGCAAATCTCTACTCTTAGGACAAACTTAATTGGAGCAAGTATTGCAAAGGGCAAAAGTGGATATAGCAACAGAGTTAGTTAAACTTTCGCAGAGTTTAATTATCCATCCCATGTTCTGCTGCCCCTTCGAAGCATGCCAGATCTTATTAACTATTCTGAAATAGATCAGGAATCACACAGAATCAGTTACTTGGCTCCCTAGTAATGATGAGTGAGGTCTGAATCAGCCTGGGCTGCACAGTTACTTCTGTGTGTTGCAGTCAGAGGCAACGTTTGCTGAAACAGGTCTGACTGCAGCTCCAGAGGTATGTTTTGGCAAAAATTATCACTGTGTAAAGAAACAGCATAAGTGACATTCATCATTAGTCTCAGAATTAATGTTGACTTTAGAGGGATGATGATGCAGCTTTTCAATTGAATCTCATTTGGACCTGAAACATCATCTCCGACCTGATCTGTGCACTGTACTGACATGGGCTAGGAAAATTGGCTCAGATATGATTATGCCAGTCTTTTATCAGCTGTAGGATTTGTGCTAGAGGCATTTTAGAGCAACTCTAAGATTAATCTCTAACCTGAAGACCTTAATTTCCAATCTGACCAGCTTTTTCTATTCTTGTATTCAGGCAGACACCATTTTCAATTGTCATGTTCAAAAAAATTCTTCCAGCTGGAGAAATTAATCTGCAGAGAAGGCATTTTCTGAATCACTAGATAAATGTTGGTAGGCTCTAATTCTGCTCGGCTTGGCCTTTGCTCTCTTTCAAGAGCTAGTTTTATTAGGAGTCATCAGATTTCTTCATGCTGTTAGTACTTTGAAAGTAATTTTTCTCTGTTATACAACAATGTCTCAGCTCCTAAGGTCCTTTCCTATCTAGAGCTTCAAATACAAAGTTAAGTTTGCCAAAGTGCATCGTTGTGTAACCTCTGGTTTTTTACTTGTTACTGAATCAATTTAATTGTTTTTACTTTTTTTATATACCTTTCTCCCTTTATAGTAAAGACTAAGTTACAAGAAAACATTTTTCTCTACAGATTGTTAGAACACTGGAGAGGAAAAAGTGGAGAGTTTTTCCAGCTTTCAGATGAAGTAATTTCTCCAAAATGAGCTTTTAATTTCACAGCAAGCCTAATCTGGCGACTGTTGTCTTTTCTCAGATTTCTCTTTAAGTCACTTGGCTTTAGTCATCTACATATACATAAGACTGTCTGCTGTCAGCCCACAGACATATAACAGTAGACTAACTGAGGTTAAAAAGGACCTCTACAGGACATTTGAAGAGTCATCCCAACTCAAACATGGCCAAAATAAAGCTAGACCTCTTTGCTTTGTTGAGCATTTCCAGTTGAGCTGTTCATCCTTGCGGTTAGGATTCTTATTGCCTTTATCAAATTGGAAGATCCCTTGCTACAGTTTCCTCCAAGAATTCCCTTTCACCCACCCTCTGTAGTTCACACCTCTGTTATCCTAGTGAAACAGTAAGAACAAGAGTAATGATGGTTTAAAGAACTACCCTTTGTTTTTCTTAAAGATTGCAATTAGAAAAAAGGTTGTTCTAGTGTCTCTTTAATGAAAATTCAAAGCTTAAGTCATACTCTCTGCCCCACCCTAAGTTTATCTTCTCTCATCTATTTTGATTTTAATTCCCTTTGGTGTTGGCCAATTTTTCATGACCATGATACAGACATTTGTGGAAGTAGGCAAAGTTTCTAATGCATCCTTGCATCCTATATGGCAGTCCTTTATGGTCCCAGCACAGAACTGACAAAGAATGGAAGACTTACAATCTCATGCTCACCTGCCAAAACCCACATTTACCATATATTTGCAGTGTGTTTTTTATGCTTGCAATATTTGCCAGGCACAGTTGATCAACAATCTTTGACTTAATTGCATGCACCAGCCAGCTTCTGCACATCTGCAGAGACAACAGGAATTTTATTTCTGGATTGCATCTCCGTCTTATTAGACAAAGAAACACTGGCTATTCTGTTCTGAGAAACAGACTTGATTCATGGTGTAACTCTTAGGAAGCTTGGGGAGAAAACCAAACTGATCACATTCTTTAGCAGCTGATTTCAGCATGTTTGTCTAGAAACTATTTAAAAAATTGCATTCATATATATGCATGGCTATTCCGTAAAGTCACTGAAACAAAGGAATAGAGGGGCATGAAACGTTCTACAGTGAGAGATGACAGGGCCACTCTGTAAGTTTAGCCAATAGATGCTTGTAAGCTGCTTGCAGCGTAGTCAAATTTCTTTCGCTTATCATTTCAGTTTTGCCTGTGACCTTCAAGAGTATTAGCAAGCAAATATATCCGGCCCTCTTTTATCAAAATATTGACATGGTCTTAATTATAGGGACAGTTAGAGATCAGAGAGTCCATCTGGATCTATGTTGTCAGTTCTGGCAGAGAATAATGCTGGGTCGTTGCTTGTTCTCAGCAAGTGCTGTAGCAGACCAGTTTGTCTCCTTGCTGAAGTGTCCATGAATTTTTATCAGGGAGAGAGGCATGCTTTTTTTTACTTTTCCTTCGTAAAAAATAGAATGAAAGCAAGAAGGAAGGCAAGAAACTTCTTTAGATAACAATTTTTTTTTTCCTGGGAGTTTCTGACTGTCCAATATGACTGAGGTAGAGCTGATAAGTTGGATCAATATCTGGGGGAAAGGGCAGAAAGTATTTGCAACATCTCTTCTGCAGAAAACAAAAATAAACACTATTCATAACAAAGGCAATGTTCATGTATCCTTGGCTATCAGAACTGAGAAAGAATGAGATTTATTTACTGTGTTGCTGTCCTCAGACCAAAGGTTATTGGTAGAAGTTGTATGCTAAAATTGAAGGGAGAATTTTTTATATTATATTTTGCTAGTAAATTTATATTATGTAATAGAACTAAATTATGTCAAATTCAAACACTTCTTATCTGTTCATGATTTCTTGTTAAAAAAAAGGTCATTTTTCTTCCTTCCTTTGGCTTGAGCAATCCCTTCCTAGGTGGATGACTTGGAAGAAATTAGTAACAATCTGTGTGAATAGAGGAAAAAAAAGGTAAATCCATGGCTTGGGTTCTGTCTGCTGCAGCATTTCAGTCCAAACATGTGCTGCAGAAGATGAAATACATCCAAGAAGTGCACGCCTCCTACCATGATGTCTGTTTTGGACAGACTGAAGAAACAAGGCCCTTCATTTTTATATTTACCAGTAGAGCATCTTCTCGTTGCTGAACTTTCTGGCACCTGCAGTACTTCTCATACCAAAAACAACCTGTCAGGTGTAGGGATCGTGAAGGAATTGTGTGTAGTGTCTCTGGAGACAGGTGTGTTCTCCTGGCCCCACCTGGGGTAGGTGGGACAAGGCAGCTGGGGAGTGGAAGCGTTCATCTGGCAAACCATAGTCACATAGTGAACTTTCTCTTCACAAGGAAATAAATCTGGTACCATGAGAACATTATTTTAAATAATATCTGACCAAAAGCAGACACAAGCTATGTTAATGATAAATTAGCAACTGTAAGAGCACTTGGTGCTTTTCTTCTCTCTGCGTCACAGGTAGCAGTCAAAAACATGAGCCAGATAGATTTTTCATTTCTAAGGCAGTTTGAATGAGGTTGTATCTGCTGCATCCAATGAATTTGGAATGCTCTTCTTTCTGTGTTTAGACACATAACACTTAGGAAAAGGAAAACAAAAAACGCTACTGAAGATAAAATCACATAATTTAATTTACACATCCAACAAAGGATGATCAGAAAGAACAACTTGACAAATACCAAAATCTGAATTAAAAGATAGATCGTCTTGACAGAAAGTGTGACCTTCCTGACTCTGTGTTCTTTTTCTGTTTCTGTTATTCTGCACTACAAACAGGAACCATAGTAACACATTCACCTGCCCTTGTTTTATTACTGCCGGTTGTTTAAACTAAACAAGAAAATGACATAGTGCAAATTGTTCTGGATGAAAAATATAGCCCAGCTGTACAGTTAATTTTAATGAAGCAAAAATAAAAGAAAACACCTCACCGCTGGAGTGACATGAATTATTTTTTTGCTAGAGGAAAGGTAGAATGTAGAGGGGGCTCTTGCTGCCTTTGTGATGAACCTGTTGGCTGTTTATTAAAAGTCAACTTACAACCATAAAATCATAGGATCACTGAGGCTGAAAAATACCTCTAAGATAATCGAGTCCAAACATTAACCCAGCACCACTGTGTTCACCACTAAACCATGTCCCCAGGTGCCACCTCCACATGTCTTTTGAATATTTCCAGGTATGGTGATTCCACCATTTCCCCAGGAAGCTTGTTCCAATGTTTGACAACACTTTTAATGAAGAAATTTTTTTTTATTAGCCAATCCTCTTCCTTAGCACAACTTTTCCTCTCTTCCTGTCATTTGTTATTTGGAAGAGACCAACCCCCACCTCACTACAATCTCCTTCCAGGTAGTTGTAGAGAGCAATGAGATCCCCTCTGAGCCCTTTTTCCTCTAGACTAAACAACCCCAGCTCCCTCAGCTGCTCCTCCTCCTTGTGCTCCAGACCCTTCCTCAGCTCCATTGCCGTTCTCTGGACATGCTCCAGCACCTCAATGTCTTTCTTGTAGTGAGGGAGCCCAAAACTGAACACAGGACTCACAAGTGCCAAGTACAGAGGGACAATCACTGCCCTGGTCCTGCTGGCCACACTATTGCTGATACAGGCCAGGGTGCCATTGGCCATCATTCATTCCATGTGTTTATGCCAGCATTATTGACACAAGACTGCTGTGCTGAGGGAAGCAAATCCATACAAATTCCTAGTAGATTAGGTCAAAGAAGATCATAGCAATTACTTTTAACTTTTGTCAGTTTCGAAAATATTTCTTATCTCTTATATCTTATGTAGGTATTTCCCATGTGGTGGAAACTGAGCCCCAGACTTAATCAATGAAACCTCACCAGTCAATTCCACAGTGAGCCTTTTAAACAACCTTCTGAAAGCAGAAGTGTCCTGTAGGTTATTTTTGTCAATCTCCATGACTCCTTCACCTTCTGCTACCTGACTCAGCTTTAACTATTTCATACATTGACTGAATCTCAGTTACTATATGTGAACAATAAAGCTTTCACTGGGGTGACTTGTTTTAGACTTCCTGCAAAGTGAGGCTTTTGGGGTTTCATTGGTTCATGTGGGTCATTTTTCAAAGTGATATTTACAGTCAAAATGTCTAGAGGCTTTTTAAAAAGTTAAACCTTAGATTCTACTGAATACTTCAGAAAACTGAATGTGATCCACTGTGGTTTCTGTGTGCTCTCTCTCTCTTGCTCTCATAGTTCCTCTTTCTGTCACAGTACAAACTCCTGAGGACACCACCAGAATCACCACTAACCCTTGTACTGAAATGGACTTGTAAAAATTGTTCATTGCCAACATGACTACACAAAGTACTAGTAGGTTGTTTGCATACTCTTGGAACCTGTTAAGTACAAAAGTCATTCTTAGATATTTTTTTGGTAGAAAAAATCTCTATCACCAAAATACATATTTACTATAAAACATTGAAAAGGCTGTATGTGAAATTCCATCTTCTCTTTCAATTGATATACTTTATCTATGGGGTTTTTTTGTATGTGCACACACATGTACACACAGAACATAAAGTTTATAAGACTGATATTTTTAAGATAATGAAATTGTCTCTGTGAGATGAGTTGTGTGTTGCAAAGCTAGATCATGCTTTTGATGTTTTTTGACTTGGAAGTGCCTTTCTTGAATTTAAACGATGGAATACTGCAAAAAGACCACAAATTTATTAACTTCTTTAATTATGGTTAAGCATTCCAGTGCTGTCTTCAAGCACATATCAAACTTTGACTTAATTTCTGCTCATTACTTAAATATTTAAGACTATACTGAATACAAAAGGAAATTGTTTACCAAACTGTGATATGTCAAATTTTTTCAAGTGCCAGTACTATTTATACATCCATGTGCATATCCATGTCCAGAAAATGGGTCTCTGCTCAGAAAAGCAGAAGGAATTACGGCATTGTAGATGAGCGGTTCATGAAAACTTGTCTAATTAAGGTCACCTATTTTCTGGTGATGTGATTTTTTAAATTATTTATCTATTCAAATTCTGAGAAATCAAGAAATTTTATCCTACCTTGTCTTTATTGGAAATTAGTGTGAACACTATATATTATAATCATTAGCTACTAGTTTTCATTACCCTATTATGAAAACTCTGGCAGCGAATCATGTGAACACCAAAAACAATATCCTTAAAACATGTCCTGCAAACACTGCCGGTTAGCTTTCCCTAAGGCTTGGTGAAACCAAGGTGGCCTTTCAGTGTCTTTCAGAGAAAGAAAAAAAAAAGGCCACATTCTGGTCATAACAAGTCAGTAGTCCTGTTTGGTGAGTTTTTTTCAGACTCAGTAGGAATAAGCATTCTGCCTGCTAGCATAAATTAATTGTGTTTGAGTAATGTTGTGGGTGAAAACATTCTCTGGGTATTGTACAATGTTTCCGCAATAGCTGTCTTTGATGGCTTTCCTCCCAGGAAAATACAGAGCTGAGTGATTTCTGAGCAGGTTTAGAACTGAAAAATAGTAACCAGCAGTTCAGCCAGGCTAAGAAGTCCTAAAGCTGGACTCATTTTAAACAAACTAGGTCAGGTATCTCTGTGAAGAATTATTTTGTTACATGTGAAAAGCACTGTTGGTTATAGAAGACTTTCTTTGTGTAAGATTCTATGTGTACTGAGGAGATTAAGACATAAAAACATAAGAGAATACCCTACAAAGTCAAACCAATGGCTCCCTCTACCCCAATTACTTTCAGAAAGGATTTTGTGAAAAGTGCACAAGCCCATCTACTTTATTTGGTCTCTTACCTTTGTACTTCACCAAGGGCTGGAACTGTTGTATAATCAATGTCCAGAGTACATCACTGCCATGTCTAATTACAGACCTATTGTCAAGTTTGTTTAGCAGAATCATAGGCGTTGACACTGCACAATTCTCTATTTCTGTCAGTGGGCAAAGACCAAGCTATTAGGATAAAAAACAATCCCACAAAAAACCGTCTCATCTCTGCAGAAAGTTTTATATTTCTAAACAAGCGTTTGACTTTTTTTTTCTAGATTGTTGATTGCTTAGTTGTGAGTGACACAAAAAAAAGACACGCTGAAAATAAATAGGCACAAAAGGAAATGGCAGTACTCCACAGGTCCCTGTGCCATTCAGGAACTGATCCTTTACACATCACACCTATCTGCCCCATCTACACTAATGCCTCTAACCTGAGTTGCAGGCATCAATGACTTTACCCTCACAGATTAACCCATCAATTAATTTTGCTCCCTACCAAAGATGCAGTGCTAAACCCAGGATATGTCCTGTTATTATCCTACAGATGTTATGTGCGGCTATAGCAGACCTTGCAAACATTATGATACTGAGCAGCCTTCCAGCAGCGTAGTTTAGATGACACAAAATTTACCTGCACTTTACTTTTAAAACAGGTTAGTAGAGAAAATATGATTTATCAAACTCAGATGCTTTTCTGTAGTAAACTGTTTCGTTCTTTTTCAAGCTATGTAAGCAAGACATGCATAGCAGAGAAAGAATATAATTTATTAGGTGATATTTTAAAAAAAGGACAAGATATTATTACATATTTACTACTCTGGGTAAGAGGAAGTAAATTTTCAGTTATTTTTAAACAATACTATACAGGATATATTTGAAGGTTTTCTTGTGTTAAATCTTTAAAATTAAACTTCTTTACATAAGAAGTTTATCCTTCATCATATTTTCTTAAATGTTGACATTCAGGTTTTTAACTCCATATCCGTGTAAAGAAAACCATGAGTGTTACAAGAAATTATAATGGAAATTTATATCTTTGCAGTTTTCAGTTCTCCAGACAGGCCTAGAAATCATCTGGAAATAGTTTTTCAGAAGATCAAACAAAATATTGATCATGAAAAGGAATTTGTTTTCTCTATCACTTAAACCACATAGAAATACATACTTTTTTTCATGCTGGTACACTAATCTTAATCAATAAACACTGGAGAAACAAAGCAGTGATTTAAGTGATAACTGATGGCTCCATAAATGTTTGCACTGACATTTCACTACTTCTATGCAGAGTACTCTATAATATTCTACATTATAAATTTATCTGCAGTAATGTTGGTAAGAACTTTTCTTTAGCTTTCTCTCACTAAATTACATATATTTCTATTTTGATTAACAATGTTTTTTTTGTATTTGTATCACGAACAATTTTGCAGCACAGCTTTTCAAACCTCACTGCAAAAGAAGAGAAAAAAAGAAATCTAAGACTCACATGTTGGAATGAATATGTACCATGAATTTCGGAAATGTTGAGAACTCACCAACCTTAATTTTCCTTTTGAAATTACTGATCTTTTCAGTTAGTTGAAGTCTCTGTAAGGGAATGTGGAAGGGAGTCTTTGCTTCTCTAAGGGAGTGTAGTGAAGGGAGCCATACACAAAGACACGCAGACAAACCTGAGGGACACACAAGGAGGATGGTGGTGATGAGGACGAGCTGCTCAGTTGCACTGACAGAGAAGGGTATGTGGAGTGTGGGAACATTTCTTTTCAGGATTATCTGAGGACCTTGCCAACAAGGAAAGGGAGGGAGGCAAACACACAGACACCAAATCTGACAAGTTAATGCTGACAAAGACAATAACCAGAAATAAACTCAGTCACACTAGCTGATGAGCTATCAGGAAATGACAGGCAAATTCAGACTACGCAACTGATAAGGATGTAAACCTGGGAGTTCAGGATGTTATTCCAGAATAACAATTAAAATAAAAATATAATTGTTAGTTTTCTGAATATGTGCAAGGAAAGAAAAGAAAAAGTGAGATCTTGTTCTTATTACAGAGCTAAAATGCTTGAAAAATTACCCAGAAAATTCCTGTGATGCTGACACACCTTTCTGACGTGATGTTGTGATCTCTCGCAAAAGAAATCCCATGTGAGGTTCTTGGTCTGATAATACACACACTGATATGGAGTTTGATGTGCTCCAGCTTTACTTCTGGAAGTCAAAAGTATCTTTAGTATGTCACCCTTCCCATCTGTCACCCTGAAAAGGTTAGTCTGAAAGCTGGGAGACCCTTTATTTAAGAAATTTGTCCCTCCATGAAAAACCATTCTGTTCTTTGGCTTAGAGTTACCTGAGGATGCCAGACTGCACAGTTCCTTTCTGAGTCCCTCTGGGGACAGAGTGTCCTGGTTGTCCTCCACTGAAAGTTGGCCTGACAGAGGACACAAGTTCACCAGACTGCTGGCAATAGTCTGAGAAGGTGTGAATCCAAGTGAATGTCCAAGAGAGAGCTCTGCACGAAATGGATGGAGATATCTGCTCTGCCACCAGTGTCTTGGGCAGGCACGGGGGGCTTTTTCTTCTCAGGGTTTCTGTATTATTTCTGTACTGAGGTGAGTTTCTCTGTGAGAAAAGAAAATAATTTCTCTGGAATGATTTTCTCAAGAAAATCAATTGAGTGCTTTTGGAAGCTGTAATGGTTTAAGTGAATGTATGATTGAAAATTTTCTTGTCTATTTGCGTTTCCCATAGTGTTAAATCAATTCATGTTATTTGTGTTCTCTGTACCGTGTTAACATTAAGACTACCTCAAAATTTCCACTTTGTTCCTTGGTTATGAACAGCAGAGTTATTGCTACTTTTGCAGAATATTATGTCAGTATAGAAGTACAAATGTATACGGGTACTACTAATATTGATGCAAGATTTTACACTGCTATTTGAAAGACTATGCAGCAGAAATAGGGTCTCAAGAACACAATTAAGTTTGGAGGTTTTTCGAAGAGGTGATTATATGGCTGTATTTCACATCCCAAATCCCAAAGCAATGGGTGTTAAAGACAGTGGTAGCCTTTCATTGACTCCCAGTGCAAGTTGTTGTTTCAGAACGAGCTTTAAATGCAGTGGAACCCTTATCCAGGTGCAAAACTACAACAGAGAAGAAACGCTGATGATTGACTTTAGTCTCTTAAATGGGACTTGTGTAACTGAAACATCACAAAAAGTAATATGATATCACTTTCACCTACTGTTTGTTTTCTCATATAGAAGAACTTCAGAGCAGATTAAATAATACAGCATGCAGATGACTAATATTGTGGAGAATGAATACAAATGTTAAAATTAATTACACAATAGTGAAGCGGGCACGCACAAAATGAGACTAATTTATGGATTTGTCCACAAATTAACCTATCAGATTATGATTTGCTTACTGGTTTATTATCTTTTGTTCATGTTGTGCAGTGAACCCAGTACTGGGCGAGCTATGCTAAATTACACAGCTCATGCACTTGGCCTTGTAATACTATTCCTACAGGAGAAACAGTCACTTCCAGTCATTACTGAGTGCAAGAGTAGCCAAAGGTGCAATGGTTTATCATCCTGCAGCAGACTTGGAGCAAATCAATTTCCATGTTTGCAGCACGGTCAGCTGCCATTATCAACTACTGAAAAATGAATGTAATACTGTGCGTAATCCCTTACAACGCAATCAAGTGACAGTGTGGTCATGGCCCACTGAAGTCCTTGTGGGAAATGTTTACACACAATGTGTCACAGATTTTTAGACTAATGCACAAGTAATCTTGGTGTTTACGTTTGCAAGACAGTAAATTTGTTTTAGACTGGAAGAGGAAATGCCTGCCATTGTGGTGGGTTTAAACCAACTTACTCACTGTTGAATTTTCCCTTATCTAAAGAATCCCACACAGTTACTTTACTGTAAAAGCCTGTGAAGCCCTGACAGGCCCTTTACTTAAAGGCACAGCTTATTATTTCTTACAAAAACAATGGTGTAACACAAACCAAAGCTATTTCTTGGACCAAAACAGACTTTAGGGGCTCAGAGTCCGTTTTGACGCATCCATTGCCCTCTTTACATGAGAAAGGAATCTCCTGAAGTTTCTTCATCTCTGCCCCAGTGATTTGTTAGTGGAACCTGGGGCTCCTTTTGAGTCTCACATACACATAAGGTCAGTCTGCCAGGGTAAGTGAGTATTTTACTTTGCTATGGTTACCTTGAAGCCATTGGGATTGTGTAGAGCAAGCCACTGTTCAGTGTTACAGACAAGTTGTCACTGATTAGTAAAATTGAAACCATCT
This sequence comes from Rhagologus leucostigma, assembly GCA_013397725.1. Classification (NCBI taxonomy): domain Eukaryota; kingdom Metazoa; phylum Chordata; class Aves; order Passeriformes; genus Rhagologus; species Rhagologus leucostigma. The sequence continues at coordinate 248,937 of VZTD01005554.1, forward strand.
GTTTTTAAAGGCACTACACAATGTAAGTGTGGTGAATCGCTCCTTCAGTCTAGAAGTATAAAGGCTTTTTTCTGGCAATAACCTGCAAATTCCTGTCTTGCTATAAAGAAATGGTAGCAAAAGTTCTGCCTAATTTTGGTGGTAGGCTCATAGACATACAGTCCCCAAAATATTACCTCTGTTTATTAAAGTGCTATGTTTTCCATATGACTGTATTTAAGCATCTATGCACATTGTAAATTCCAGTGAGATAGTGACTATAACAGAAACATAGGTTTAAATTGTCTCATTTTAGCTAAAGGTCCCCTTTTACATGAATGAATGTATCACTTGTGTTCTAGTGTGCACATTCATTATCAAATAAGTATGGGACGAGAGAAAGGAAAAATGTCTCCTTTCTCCTGGAAGAAAGAAGCAGAGAGGTTTCTCAAGAGTCCTTCATTTTAGCTTTGTATGAAATCAAAATATGCCCTGAAATAAAGTAAAGAATATTGCTTGGTTTTATCTTGTGTTCAGATAATGTAATCACTCCTGAACAAAATCAAAAGAAAAAAAGGGTTATATTTTGTTGGAACCTCTATTTGAAAATAGAAACATAAAAACCTTTAAATTTTAAAATTATTCAAATTGAGTACTTTCCCAAATTAAACTGTAATATTTTGTTTAGAAATTAGATGGAGAAGTATAATTTAATTCTCTTTCCCTTTTTGCTTCTATGCCTCTTCTCATATATCCTCTTATATTCTGCCATCTCACCAATAAAACTCTCTCAAGTCTAACATAAATTTAGTGTTTCTGGAAAAACACCAACCAGTCAGCTATATCTGCTGACAAGAACACTAGGAAAACGTTATCCAAAAGCCAAGAGCAAAATAGGATCTGTTATTTTCCAAAACTGTATTTCACACTGCAATGGTTATTCAAAGAAAAATCACAGTGTAGATCTCAAAGTATGGAAAATACAGCGAAACTTAGAGTGTGTTGCTACAGACATTCACTTTCAAACATACAGACAGACTTTTAAAAACATAAACTAGTGCTGCTCTGTTGCTTTGATAGATCTCTGCTGCTTACATAGTGTAGAAATGAGCCTTTTTTTTCACAACTATTTTATACACAACTATTCAAATATTCTATGTTTTTCTCTGTGGAAAGAAAAACAAACTTATTCCACCCACTGTCACTGTGAAAAGACTCAGAAGCTCTAAGTCCCACACACAATGCATGCTAGATAGTCTTCATTTTAGTTTGTGGTAAGTTATTCAACAGGGTTCTGAGCAATATACATCACTCAGTTCTCTCCGTATGAAGCAAATTCATTGTAGTTGCCAAAAGCTAAGGGTGATGCCTGACATAAACATTCCTGAAAACCTGAATTTCTGGTTTCACTTGGAGGGAATTAGATTCTAATTGCGGTAAATAAGTACTTTACTCAGAACTGTGCTGAGTCACGATACATAAACAATTTAAATGTTTTTTTATTTTAAGTCCAAGCCAGGTACTCTCTGCAGTGTGTTAAGATCTCAAATAATTTACTTATGTAGATAGAGAAGGATGTTATTACATAAACATTTTTTAACAACCTCCTTTGACTCACTTTTTGCTGATGGCACTTTGATGAATGAGGTTTAAAGCAATGACCTCTAGACAATTAATATGTATGATAAAAACTAATGTTAAAGTGTTCTTTTGGCAAGTACAAAAATGAGTGGTGTGATGAACCAAGAAAGTGAAAGAGAAAAGATATGTACAGAGCAATCCTCACAGTGAGAGTTACTCTGTGAAATTGTTTCAGGAGATGTTTTGTAAAATTGTTTTCCCAAGTAGGACTGAAATGGCTGCCAAAGGCCAGGCTCCCTGTGGGAGCAGGGTAAAATGAAAACCAGCATTTGCTGAGCAGTGCAGCAGCTCAGCAGCAGGCTGTAGCCCTTGGGCACTGAATGCAGTCCTCAGCTTTGTCTTTCTTTTCTCATCACTGCCTGCTAACTCTCACTTTCTTCTCTCAATCCATCCACTTGCTAATATTCTGTGGTCCTCTCAGCTTTGAATTTTTACTGTCCTGTTTTCTCCCTTCCTCCTGCAATGTCCTATGGCTTCCTTTATCATTAGTTTTAAATTCCTTCCTCTTAAATTTTGTCCTTCCGTGTATCCTTCAGTATCTGATAATAAATGACAGTGAGAGACAGACAATTAAAAATGATCCCAGGCGTGCCTGCAGAAAGAAGTAAGGAGGAAGGGTTCTGCCTGAAACCCACTCATAGGTTTTCTAAATTCTGCCCAGTTAAAGTCTGCAAGCCCTAGACAAATCCCTGGGTTTTCACTGTGTAGATCCTTGTGCCATATCTGGGAAGGTTTGTGTTTTTGAAAATGCTCTTGAAAGGAATCTTGCTTGCAAGTATTTATCTTCATGGTTTAGCCAGACTAAAGATTTTTCTTATTTTGGTTGGTTTTACCTCATGTGTTTTTGGGGTTTTTTGTTCGTGTTTTCGGTTGGTTTTTTGTTTGTTTATTTTTTGGTTTTGTTGTTGTTGTTGGATTTTTGGGGGGTTTTTTTGTTTGTTTTTTTGAGTTTTATTTTTGTTTTGTTTTGGATTTGGTGTGGGGTTTTTTGTTTTGTTTTGTTGTTTTGTTTTGTGCTTTTTCCTTGTGGGTTTTTTTTTTCGGTTTTTTTGCTTTGTTTTGTTTTGGTTTTTTCCCTGAAAACTGTCATCAGGGTCACTGTAGGCTACACAGGGAAAAATTGAAGCAGCCAGCTCTCATCTCCCACTCTCTCCTTCATGCACACAGCTCATCATTTGTAAAGCACATCTGTTTCTTAACTATGTTATATCTGGACAACTTTCATCTCTGCAGTGGTATTTCCTAATTTTTTGAAAAATCAGCTCTTGAAGAAATGCTATTACATCATTAGTCTTATAATTAAAACACCCTAATATTTTCTATCAGAAGAGCTTGTTTAGTTGCTTTTAATTTTTCCAGGCTTTACCTGATTGGGTGTGAATTTTCCAGGGTTGATACCAGGCACGGGCTGCCTCCTTCTCTGCCTGAAAGCAAACAGTGTGGCTCAGAACCATACAAGAAAACTTTTTTTCATGTGTGTTGGAGAAAGGGCTTGGTATTAAGCAGGGAAGATTGCTGCACTAAAAGTGTGTGCTTTTTTGCTATCTAAGAAAACTTTGCTTCAAAATAACCAAGGCTTTGAAAATACAATTAGACTTTATATGTAATAACTGAACATATTCATTAAAATTTGACAGTTGTATTCTATATTTTTGATATTTTGGGAAAACCTAAAAGTGCTTGGAGCCTTCCTGTCAGCATAGAGAGGACTTGCTGGTGGCTGTCTTGGTAAACTTCTGCCCCTGTTTCTGCACTATTCTTTACCCACAGCAGACTGCAAACCTGGCATGGATTAGAGCTGGTTCAGCAGCCCTCTTTGTCCTGCGTGGATGACAGCGGTGAAGAGTGAGGCTTGCACACACGCCTGTTCAGGTTTCCATGTGCTGAGTAAGGGAAGTGGTCACAGGATGGTCATATGATGAAAGTAATTGAATAAGACCCCGGAGGATCTCTCTGTCTCTTTATCTTTCCATGCATCTTTCCTTGTCTCCTGTGGCACGAAAGTTAGCACCTATTGCTGTTCAAATAAACTACTACGTACTGCAGAACGTTAAATTCCCTGAAAGGCAGGTGCTGGACTTTTCAAGTTGGACATGCAAAATAAGTGGAAAATACTTATAATATTTTCTTATTGCCTCAGTCCCTTTCTAGGCTATTTCTCCACCACAGAAAGTATATTACAAGGAAAAGTGCCACAAAAAGAATTTAATGAATGTTTGTAAAGCATTTGGCTATTACAGTCATGAACACTGTAATAGAGGCTGCTAGGAAAGAATCCATTCATGTAATTTTGTAACTGGCATTGAGAGCAGAGGCTAAACAATGTAAATTGTTTAAAACGGTAAATGAATTCTATCTATGCAATGACAAAACAAAATAGAGTGTAACTATTCTGTGAGCAGCATTCATATTAACACTGTAGGGAACACTGGATATGGCCATGTAATTAAAGATTGTATCACACTGTATCTTCTGAAAATGGCTGAGTGGATGCCATGAAAGCAATATTAATATTGTCCTCTCCTAAATTCAAAGTACTTGAGTGTGCAGTTACAGCTTTCTATGACAGTAGATTTTGAGGCATTTAAAATGTAAACTTCATATGGTGTTGGAGCTTTTCTTTATTTGTTTTAACTCTTACGTAAGCTTTCTGCATTCCAGAAGAAACTAGGGTATATGTAGTTTTGGTATAGATATGGGGTTTTTTTGTCCTCATCCAAGAATTTTGCTCTAATTGCAATAATTCTTTGCTCTTCTCAGTTGAAGAAAACTATTCTCCTCAGTGTAGTACTACAGACACAGTAAACACACGTGAGTTAATCTTCTGGAGGGCCAGCTGACCTTTTTGTCATCACCATTTACTCCCTAATGGAGACTTCTGGTTGAGAACCACAGGAATCTCAACAAAGCCTCTCAGCTGTTGACATTTAGCAGGCTCGTGAGATTTACCCTAACATGAGAAAGTAAATCCCAGTGATAAGCACTTACGAAAAGTGAGAAGCAAGATGCCCTTATGCCACAAAGTGCTGATCCAGGGTAGGATTATGCTGTCCATTTTAACATCTTCAGTAATTTTTGAAAATGAATGTTGTGTGACTGATTCGCTATTATTCAGTTATTTCTCCATGCTGTTTCTCAGCACTTTTTGCCCCCTTTCGTCCCTCTTCATTCCTATTGTATTGATCACAGCTTGTATATGTGGTTGTACCTTACTGCTGACTTAGCCCTCAGGATTTTTGCTTTTAACTGAACATTAACAAAATTAAGAGTATGTCACAGACCTCTGGTTTTAGCCTTATCTTACCTCCAGTATCCTGAAACTTGAAATAATCCCCCCATATCCCAGCTACAGCTAGTTATCAAAGCAAATTCAGTGACTTCAGGTATGACATTGTGGAGTTAATTCTGACTTTGCTCCTGTACATATTAAATCTAAGTAATGGTAGAGGATAAAAGTGGGAAACTGTTCTCTGGTGAGCCTTAAAGGAAATGGGTGACAAACTTCCACATCATTTTCTCTGCTGCTTTTCAATGGGGATAACAAAAGAGCAGTGAGGGATCTGCTGAGATTTCCAAGAAAGTTAAATATTGCAGCAATTATTGCAGAGTTGGTGTTTAGCTTGGTCATGAGCATCTTACCCACATCCCAAAGGGAGATGCTCACAGAGTCCTTAATCATAAATTAAGAGTTTCTGTTGCAATACAATTGCGAAGGAGCTGCCCAAAGACTGACATGTCCAAAGAAGTATTTTGTCTGGCCCATGACTGGGGTGCTTTGGCTAAGGCTCAGCACACACCTTGTGTTAGAGTCAGGATTTAGAATGTTAGAGATTCAGGAGAGACCAAGAAGAGAGGTCAAATGTAGGGAGGTGTGGCGTCTGTAAAAGGGGTGTCCAAGGAATGGCAGGCCGCCAAAAAAATATTTCCCCTGAGAGCATTTTCATCTGGAGCATGGCTGGGAATCCTATTTTTGGGGGAGGGTTAGTTCTGAGTGTTGGATAGAGTTAATTTCAGGGCAGAAAAAGCCCATAGTTCCCAGATTAGTTGAGATCTTCTGTAAAATCTTCAGTCTCTATCTCAGATAAATTCATTGCACTGATTTGATCAGAAGCGGATTTTGCATTAATGAGAAGGAAGAAAACTCATTTTACATAGTCTTTTTTGTCATGGGGATATTTATGGGTTTTGTTTTTTCTACTGGGGCTTTTGTTCTCTTCTAGGCGTGTTACCAGACACTGGAAATGTTGCCAGTGAGGCAGCATTGGAGAACTTTGTCTCCACATTTTTCTTTGCTTTAGCTCTTGGCCCATGTTACTCTTCCTCTTTTCTACTTTCCAGCTTGAAATTTCCTGCCATATCTTCCTGCTATAAGTGCAGAAGTAGGAGTGACTATTTTTATTTTAACAGATTTTTATGCAGCAAAGCACAGGAGGATGGAAAGCAGAGCCAGAGAAACGGAGCTTTGACATTTAGATAGAGATCAGCAGTGCATTGCACCCTGGAGGACAGAAGGCTTCTCAGGAAAGGCAGTGATAGAGCTGGGTAGAACTACTAACTTCCTTTGAACTCATGACTCCATTGCAACTCAAACTGGGCTGAATAGGTAGGCAGGAGTGAGCGTAAGACGACGTGATCTCTGTTTCTTAAAAAAATTGCTCTTCAAGTATAACCACCAGGATTCAGCTAGATAAAGATTTCCTTTGCTGGAAGAAGGTCTTTCGAGGTCTCAGCACTGGTACTGTCACAGCCAGGGAACATGCCATGACACAGCCTGCTATGATCCATGACGTGATATGGTGATCATAAACGTGCTAGTGTAACTGATGGCCGATAGAGATGTGGTTACTATGCTCTCAATAACCACAACAAATCTCACTGGTATTCCAGTACCGAGCATCATCTGCAACAAGTGAGGACTGTGTTTGTTTACGGACCTACGTGAAGGTCATGTTTTCTGCCTCCAAAGTCCTCCTATATGTTGCGGCCAGAAGTGACCTGGAAGTACCCTGGAATTTTTAATGAACATATTCCTGACAGCTATGAATGATGGTGTAAGCAAGGTATTCTGAGGAAGCTGGTAGAAACAATCCCCAATAAACAGATCTGGCATCCTATGCTTAAAGGGAGTTGGGGTGTTGGATGCAGTGTTGGCTGAGAAAGCATGTTCCTAGGTCTTGCTGACAGAAGAGCACTATTGCTGTGCTAGCCAGACAGCTTCTGCTAGAAACGGAAAACTGTGCCCAATTCTGAATGCACTCATTTGTGCCACACCTGGCAATCCAGTGATCCAGCACTGGCAATCATGACCCAAAGTGACCTGGCTGTGAGCTGAAGTTCAGATTGATACTGTGTAAGAATTGTTAGTTCAAATTTCTCCTGGACTGTCTGGTGCCAGTACGCTGCACTGCAGTCAGAGATGTTACTTACCTTGTGCAGTGGAGAGTGCTTCATGTTTAGTTCTCGTTTTCCAAGTGTTCTGTTTTAAAACCTTCATCTGTCTTTGAGCTGTAAAACGTGAATAGATTTACAAAGGATTGGGTGTTGTTCTGGTCTGACCTTCCTATCCTGCAGAGCAATATCTTGTGGTGAGCAATTACTTTGATTCATTATTACTTTTTAGAGCACTTTCCCTCTAAGATACACACTTTTGGATGAAGTAAAATATTAAGCCTTTTGAAGCATAAGTTCAATTGCTAGAAATCCAAATAAGCTCTTCACGATTTATAAAAGGAATTTAAACTTCCATTACACTGAAAATCGTACTTTAAATTCAGATGTGCTTCTGTTAAAAAAAAAAGTGAATAACAAATTAAATTATTTGCTTTGAAGTTAAGAGATTGTTTTTTCACATTCAATATTACTTTTGGTATTGCATAATTATTATTGCAAACCAAATGGCTTTGAACTAAGAATCAAATATTCAAGTGCTATTAAAAGTAATTTTCCCTGTATTTTTCTGAAACATTTTAATCAGATAATATTAAGTCAGGCAAATGAGGTAATACACAATATGTGTCCACTTTTCCCCCTCAGTAATAATTGCTTCAGTTACACTTCTCTAATACTGTTGCTCTAATTATCTTATTTTGCAAGTTAGGATCTTTTTAACTACTTAGCTTATCTGGAGTCAGAACCTACATATTATATATCCTCCATATAACCTTTAATGGTAATTTCATATCGATTTAAGTGAAGTTTTTCCAGCCTAATAGAAATAAGCATACAAGTTGAAATGTTTTGAAATCAAAGAAGCAGACACTTATGCCTAAATGCAATGCACTTATGTGCATATTATTTTCCCAAATCATGGTTTATATTGTAGACATGGTTTTACATACACAAAGTAATAGTATATTAATTTATATTTCCAAAATAAACCAACAGTTTCCTCTAGTTGCATAGATTGTATTACTGCTCAAGTTTTCAGCTTTAGAAATCTGAGTTACTAACAGTATGTGTTCAAATGTTGAGTCACATAAAGACTATATTTCGACAATCCTGACCATAAAATCCAGTTTTGATAGCAATGCATTGGAAACTCTTTTGTGTTTGGTACAAAATTAAATTCTCTTGAAAAGCTGCTATCCTTATAACACAAGAGGAAAGGACACAAAAAAATTAAACACCTCTTCTTATACACTCTTATGAGGATCAGTCACTTTGAACACTATTGAGTGGTATCTAATACTTAAAGGGAAAAAGTATTCAATTTTTTTTTGGCTCATATAGTTTGTTAGATTTCAGATGTTATTCTCAGATCAGGTATATTTAGAAATTTCAGAAAGATTCTATTTTAGATGTCAGGGCAGATTGATTTTCTTTGGGACTTGAATACAGTTGAACTTGTACTCTCATTCCTTTGACAAGAACCTTACATTTGAACATTTATTGATTACTTAGTTTTTTACACTCTAATGAATGAATTAATTAAATTAATTAGTTGAATCAATGAACACATTTAACTAATTAAAATTACTACTAACACATTCCAGCTTTCTAGTGAGATTACTTTGCTTGCCAAATATGTATCAAGACCTATTTTATCCAAATCATCTTCAAGTCAGAGGACAGGAATATGGTCCGGAAAATCTGTCTTTAATTTTCTTTTGTTAACAAAGCATATTCAGTGTGGGTTAGTGCTGTCTGTATTTGTCTCTCTTTATTTCCTCTTTGTTAATACAGAACTATTTATCAGTCTTCATGCTCGATCAGCTAGGGTATCACCCAGTATTCTCATTTATTTCCTCCATTCCTCTTGATGACTGCAAACCTTGCAGATACTAAAATTGTTGATGACTCTGTCTGTACTTTTCACTAGTAATTGACAAATCAAGTAGGCAAATTACTTGTGATGCATTGATTTATATTTGAAGTTTTTATAATAGTTTTAGCTTTGATTAATTTAAAAGGAGTTCTCCTATGAGTATATGGCATATTTCTGATACCTATTTATCATCATTTGCTTCAAATAAGAGGTGGAGCTAATCTTGGAAAGAGCTTTGCATGTTTGTTGGAAGGAAGCTGAACACCACCCCTGTTGAAAATGCTGACTCATCTCTGTCTTATTTCCATTTAATTTAAGCTCAGCACAAAGCAGCAAGAGAGCTAAATCTTATCTTCAGAGGAGCAAATTAAAATTATTGCTTGAACAAGGCTTTGTGAACTACAGGGTTGGAGAGAGAGGAAAATGTTTTAAAAGCCATAGGTAGGAGTAGATTTTCACAGAACACAGGTGTTGAGATGCTTGTAGTGACTTGGGGGGTACACTGGCTTTGTTTGCCAAAAAGCAGCAAAGCTGAAAAATTGCCAGTAACTCATCTGAGGTATTGACGTGGCAGTGGAATGGGGAAGCAGGGTGATTTACACCTTGGAACCTGAGAGCCCGTCTGCAATTTCAGAGATCTTTTGGTTTTTAAGATGTCGGGATACAAGCACATACCTGCACCTCTACATAGTTCAAGGGGCATCAATGGGCTTGGCATCTATTTCTGCCCCTGTAGCCTTGACAAAATTTCTTGGTGATTTTTTTCCGGGACAAGACCAGTCCGTCACTTCTGAATGCTTGTTGCCTTGAAAGCAGTAAGACTTTTCATCAGCAATAAAATCCAGATTTCACTCAAATGTATAAGTGATGTTTTCTAGCAATAAATTTGTTCTGTAGTTCTCGTTGGCTTTTTTCCCCCATACTATTGACATTTAATTAACATAGCACAGATTATCTCTTAGTAAATATGCAGCATGTTTATAAAAGCTAAACTGTCTTCCTGATATGTTTTACTGAATGGTAAAATTAATGGTTTTTATTTGTTCAGATGGTTCTTTGGCCCAATCAGACGAGCAGATGCCGAGAGACAACTGTTATACCCTGGAAACCAGGAAGGAGCCTTCCTAATCCGAGAAAGCGAAAGCCTAAAAGGCGAATACTCACTCTCAGGTATATTCTAGTTTTTCATCTGAAGCAATGTTTTAAAAGTTTCTCAGGTGATCTGGGCTTTTTCATCTTCGAGAACAACAAACTGTGGGCATGAAAATGAAATTGAGTTCATAATGATATTTTTTTCCCAGTAGATATATAAAGAAAACATTGCAAAAATAATTTGAGTTTATATTTTATAGAATTTGTTTATCAATATGCTCAGAACAGAAATTAACATTTTTATGCTCAGTACTTCCAGTGTTCTAGCTGCCTTAAAATAGATAGTATTTTCATGATCAAAGCATAAAAAAAGTACATTACAGTTGCACACTACTGTTCTGATTAGTACACAAAACAAAACTAAAAATAAAAGCATGTTGACAGATATCTGTGGTTTAAGAAAAGGAGATTTCTGTTAGAGCTAACACTTAGGTTTTTATTTATTTGTTTTCAGGGATAAAATCTTAGGAAGTTCTTGAAAGTTGTACTTTAGAATCAGTGACATTTCACTGAAAATTTCACTGGAAACATCAGTGAAAAATTAGATTGATGATGATGATGATTACGACGCATTTTGAAATTTATTCAAGTCCTTGATTTGAATCTGAAAGATTATCAGGTTAAGACACTTATTTGTCAATAATTTTACTCACTTGCATCTAAGTACATAATGTTTTTTCATGCTGTAGATAGTAAATGTGATTGTTCATTGGTTGTTTTCTGTGAACGTTTCCCATCAAACTTGTCATACAACTGTGAGCCAGGAGTATAGTGTTGTCCTTGAGACAACAGAGCTACACACTCCAACTTCCTAATATGCCCTATCTATAATAATTTCAGAGACCAGGAAAAGCTTTTGATGTTTGTGAATAAGCCATGAGTAGTCATGTGCAGAATTATGTCAGTAAAATGAGAGGCACCTTGTCCATAACCAGATTCTTTCATATTGACTCCTCTTTTGCCTGGATGATTATGTGTCATTCACCTTCTGAACATTACACAGAAACACAGCTTAATGAAATTTTGACACATTCTTGATTTCACTTTCCCAGTTGTAAGTCAAGTGTGCATACCTGCAATGTCTAGTGGTAAAGGGAGGAATGCTTTTTATTGCCAAGACAAAAAAATGTGGAGTGAAATACAGGGAAGTTTATTGAAATAAATGTGTTATTTACAGTTCTGGGAGAGTTTATGCCACAGTTTTCAGTTTTCCCTCAAGGAAGTTGGTCCTTGCCATGAAATGCTTAAAGGAAAACTACCATCAGCAAGGAATCAGACCGCTCCTGAGCTGTGACAGAACTGACCCCTGTGCATGCACACTTTCATCCAAGGACTGCATTACAGCTACAGACCTTTTGAAATGCTTTCTCTCCGTGTGCCAGCTTGTTGCTGTGTTACATGGTTTCAGCTTCCTCCAAGTGCTCTTCATCAGTGAACTTATTTCATCCAAGGACTGGCCTAGACTGATAACAGGGTGGTGTTATGCAGGGAAGGAAAGATAGGCCTGTATTATCTTCTTAATGATGACACTTGAATACATGGCACATTACTAAAAATCAATGAAAAATCTTTTGCTTATGCACCCAGGGGTGGAAATGCAATTTCTTTTTATTATTCTCCAACTATAGCCTTTAGGAAAGATTTAAAATATTAATTATTTATCCTGCATCCTAACCACTTCTCTAACAGGAAAATAGCAGTATCTAAGTTAAACTATGAGATGCTCCAGAGAAAAATCCAAAAGAATGAAAATAAATATTAGGCCAACATTTCTAGTAGGATAGGATCATCCTTTGATGCTGCTGTTTGGTTTTTTCCTCACAAATTTTGGATGGAAAATTTATTCTATCTGATTTAGTATACTTGATTCAATTTTGGAAGCTTGTGGTAGGCATTTTTTACATTTTTGTATAAGCTTATTTGGGAGCAGGAGATTTGATGATGACTGATAACAGCAAGATATGAAACCAACAGCGTGGATTTGTTTCATGCTGGTTTGTTTGATTAGGGAAGGTAAGAGCGGCACTGAAGAAAACGTACACAGAGGCAAGGCTCCAGCTGCAGGAGCCAGCTCTCCTTCGTGCACGAACATGGGTTGTCCTCTGAGCATGTACACATGAACATGTGTATCATCTCAGATTTATTGAACATTTGTGCTCTTTTAGGCAAAGAAAGAGGATAAACTCTGAAGCAATCTGTAGACACTATCGGTGGCATCATTTCCCAGTGCTGCTAGATCTTTTAGCAGCTTCCCAGAGTTGAACATAATTTATCCTTAGTATGCTACTTCATCCCAAAGAGCTAAATATTATTTGCTGCTTACTGAGTCGGCTTAGCTGAATGGCATCTGTTTGTATTGTGCAAGCTCTTTTGCTTCCAACCTAATAGTATACATCATGGTCTAGATGTTTTATGTCCGTAATCTCATTACTTATTGTCTACTTCTTGGAAAGCTAGTGCATTCTGAAGCAAACTATGAAATGGTTTGTATTATGGGAAGCATTAGTGGGAAGGAAGGTTGTTTAGTTCACCAGGAGCTATTGAGAAGGCAGTTTTCCAGCATCTCTCCTGTTTGTGCCATCAACAGGAATTATGAGACACTAAAGCTGAGGCAGAAGGATGGCTTATATCTCCATGGTAGCTGATACTCTTGCAGGGGAGAAGTCACAGCCTGATATTTTGGAATACGTCCCTAAATTCTATTTCCAATCTTTTTCAGTCCAGAAACATTAGACCCCAGAAGTCCCATCTTCTGTAGGTCTGATTGGTTTTTCTCTAGCTTTTATTGCTGTTTTTGTTTCATTGCAGAGTGGATGATAATGGCTAGAAGAGCGACTACCTGGCTTTCAGAATTAAGGTCTTTAAGAAAATATTTTAATTCTCCATCTAGCATGCCATTTAGGTAAAAAAGAAGTTGAAAAGGAAGAGAGATTTTTGCCCAAGAACCCATGAACTGATTTTATGACTTTCATGCTTGATTTCATACTCATATGGGCAGTGAGATATATAAGAGATTTAATATTAATTAAGGAGACAAATGATCTCCTTAGTAAGGAAAATAAATTTTAAAAGAATTTCAATCTTTCATGAAAATTACACTTTTTGCTTCTAACTTGACTTGTTGGGAAAACTCTCAATTGGTAAGATTTGGATAATAAATAATTATTAAAATAAAAACAAAAATTCGTGTTCAGAAAGGTTTTTATCATCTGTGAATAGTTAAATGGAAAGCTCATCAAGCCAGATAGGCCACTGAGATATGTTACTATAAATTTAGAGTGTTTGACATTTTAAAAATAGGTTTTCCCATTTTAAAAATGCACATGTTGTTGACAGATTTTTGTGTTGATGACTCCAGCATCTGGTGTGAAATGCATTAAATTTTAAACATGTTGGTGCCATCTTATACGTTGCCTCTTTTTAATTAAAAGCCATAATTTAGATGTGCTCAGCTTAATTGAGTGTCATTGCCAATGATAGCAGGAGGCTCTGTACTTAGCCCGTCACTGAATAATGGTATCTAAAAGACTTATTGCATTAAATAACAATGTAAATGGTTTGTGTTTTCTTCAGCTACTTTTCCATGCTCCTAAATGAATATTGTGTGCTTTCCTCTAGGCCACACTGGGTTCCAGCATAGGAAAAACAGGTAGTTGTTTAAGGCAGCAGAATCATAGAACTGCCAAAATCATGGCGATACTAAGAGGATGATTTTGGATCTGCATCTGCACCTGTTCTGAGCTGGTGAGAGTGATCTCACTAGTCACCCTCCTCCCACATCCACCCTGGACGTGGAGGCAGAGTAGAGGTGCTGGTGGCAGTGCTGCACGGCCAGTGCTGAGGGAAGACTGCTCACAGGAGCCGTGTTGGGACACATCATTTTTGGCAGTAATGGCACATTAGTGTCTCCATGATTTATTTGGTGAAGGTGTTGACTCTGCTGATGCCACCATAAATTTTTGTGCCCTGGGGAAGGAGTAGTAAATTATTTTATTCGCATTCTTCAGGTGGCAAAATCTACTTCTGCTTAACCCAGTCATGTGAAGACAGCTGGGAGAGGATAATCCTTCTGCTAGACTGAAACAATGTAGAAGTCTAATGGGAGCAGTAATTCTTTTGGAAAGGGCAAGTTGAGGAGAAAACTTCTGCAATCTTCAAACCCAGCTATTGCCAAGCTGTGCGAAACTGAAGTTACAATCCTGTGCTGGTTAGCAGACTGGCATGGAAGTAGAGATGACTGGAAGGCATTATGGACAGTTCTTTCCTGAGTGACATGTGTTCTGTATAATGTTGGCGGAAGAGCCACACCATGCTGCAGAGCTGCAAGTGTGTGCAGCAGGACCTGTACAGCCAGATTCAGCCCTGAGATACAAGTAAACAATCCCCTGTCAAATACTGCTCAAATCTCAGCTACTTATTAGAAGATGAGACGGAATCAGTGAAGAAATTTTCTCCAGCTTCTCCACACACATCACCACCTGACCTGGATGCTGTCAATCATAAGGCTTTGTAAAAAGCTCATTTAAGAAATTAGAGCACGTCCTTCAAACCAGCTCTTGCATTATTAATGTTAGCCACTTCACAAGTAATAGTTATAATACTGCTAATAAATAAATCAGGTAGTCAAACTCCTATTACTTGTGATATACAACCGAGACTGGATTAACACAGTCATCCTGTTGGCCTTTTGTTCAATGCATCATGAAGACTAATTAATTTGTCTGGATTAATTTTCCTGTGAACTTTGGAAAAGTCATTACATTTTCAGTCTGCTGTTACTGAATTACTCTTTCCTTCATTTTGCTTCAGCTCCATTTCCAAATGATACATCACAAAAATATTCATAAATTTTATAGTTAAAAAGTAATAATTATGGGTGTTAATTCAAAAAGAAATACAATTTGAAAAGTGCGATATAATATGGATTTTGTTTACGAATATTCTCATTCCTGTTCTCAAGCAGAATTGTAAGTTCTCAGGTCCCTAAAAATACTACCTGAGGTGGAGTATTTTGAACAGCTCCTGTCTGCTCTCTGGTGGTCTGGGATGACAATCGCACAAGTACAGTGCAAAAATATTTGATCATCCATGACAGTACTTAAGGAAAGAGAGATTTCCCTTTGAATTTCATCATTTACATGGTGAGAGAAATTATTCTTCACATCAGCTTTGTTAATTTAATGCAACCAATTCTATATTTTTTCTCCATACAATATGTAACCACGTATTCTTATGTTATTATAACCAAAGTTATTGCTAAGTGGTACAGTATAAAGCATCTGTCTTCTGGGTTTATTGTAGAACATTTTTAATGTTAGAGCTAACAGCTGTGGCGTTCTGAGGAACTAAATCAGTTACCCTTTTTTATGTAATATAAACTCTCCACTGCCCATTGAACATGGACAGGGATGTCTAAATAATGGACCGTCTTGTAAATAACACCCACATAAGTGACCAAATACCTTTTCAGCTCTTCTGAACTGCCCTCTCTGATGATTCTGAGCCTGCTTTTGCTTCTACGCATACTAAACTAGTGGTCTCCAATTTTTTTTTTTTTTTGTCTCTCTGATCTGGTGCTGGTCCAGGTCTAGCCCCAGCACTCAGTGGCTCAACCTTTTTTCTGACACATCTAAAGAGTGCTCCGATGGTCATAGGGAGGGACACTTTGTGTGTCATGATATGTAGATAAGTAACTTACAGGGATCTTATTGATTAACACACAACAGATTAGAACAAAACACATTTAATTGCAAATGAATTAATCAGCTACTTGAAACAGAGCATTATTCACCTGATTTTTACATATTCCAAACACGAACAAAATTCAAAAAACCTCTTGGAAGATGTGAGTGCTTTTCAGAGAATCATGGCCATGTGGAGAATATATCTGTTTCTTCTAAAATGCTTGCCAGCCCAGCAGCTGCTGTTTGGACTGTTAACACTAAAATAAAGGAGGATAAAGGAAATATTAAAAACTGATTGCTGTCAATAAGATGCTTTTGGCTGGTTTTGGTGTCTTCAAAGATAGGAAACATGAGCTGCCTCACAGAAGATGTATTTATGAACTTCTACATCAGTTCTTATGGTGCAGAATCTCCAAATCTGAATAGCTGAAGACTAATAGACAAGATGCATTAAGCTATCTGAACAATGGGCTTTGGTTTGAAAGAGGCTTTTTATAGTTGTCATATTTGAAACTAAAATAATTTATTTTAAGGTCCTCATAAATATATTTAGGAACTTTATGATGGTTTGGGCATAAATGATATTGTACCACTGCAATGATTCCTGGACACTTAATGTATTTAAATCTTTTTAGTTTTCGATGGTGCATCTGTGAAGCACTACAGGATCAAAAAGCTGGATGGAAGCTTTTTCCTAAGCAAAAGGAAAACTTTCAAAACTCTGAATGAGTTGGTTGACTATTATAGCAAGAACAGTGATGGCCTCTGTGTGTTGCTCAGACAGCCATGCCTAAAGGTAAGGAGTGGGTGCTACCCTGTGAAAAGTGTTTTCTGTGAGCTAGCTCATCAGATATCTGTCAGAAAGTGTTGACCCCGTATCTGCTTCTATCATTTCAGAATGTTGATAATCTGCTTGTTTTCAGGAAGTTCTGGGTAGTGTCATAGTCTCATTCTTGAGACTGACAAATTAAAAATAAAATACCATGCTGTTTTGAAAAAAATCATCAAGTGTCTGGGGAGGAAATATGCCAAATCATGATTTACGAATACGTTTTTAAATGTATATGGAGATGAAATCTCCATCTTCATAACTATAGCTGTCCATAAGTAATTACTGAGAATACACCACAAAGTTCTGGCAAACAATATGTCACTGTTCAAAAAGCTTGCTAGAGGGATGCTTTCTAATTTTTGCTTTTAATGGCAGGATATTTTCTTTAGCATATTTCTTATTTCTAACAAAAAGCACCCAGTATGTGGGTTATATTTTATGTTCTTGGCTCACTTTATCGCGTGTGCATACTCTAAGGAAACATTATCTATATCTATTCCAGCTTTACATGACACAGTTAACAATGATTTGTATATGTTGTTGAAAAAATGTTGCAAGTCTCAATTATTGTAATATTTATTTTCTTTTACCAGATACAAATTCCAGCTACTTTTGATTTGTCTTATAAAACTGTTGATCAGTGGGAGATAGACCGACTATCTCTGAAATTGGTGAAAAAATTAGGATCTGGTCAGTTTGGTGAAGTATGGGAAGGTCTGTGGAATAATACCACCCCCGTGGCAATCAAAACATTAAAACCAGGTATGTGAATTATTCTTAAATGTTAATAATATGAAATATTAGCAAGAGTGCTCCTTTACTTTTTAAATGCTACAGCAAAGAGAGCCTATCCATATATGCACTCATTCTTAAAATCCACACACTTAAACACGAAGATCAGTAAAGATCTAGGTCCAGATATTCTTCAGTATTTTGAATTACAATTTTATACAGTTTCTCTTTCTAGATGAGCTGAGTTAATTCAACATCTGTCTTCCATAAAAAGGCAACCACAACAAGGGTTGTACCTATTTTGTACAGTTTTGTTTGTATGGAACTGAGTACCTTTAGATTGAATAATCTGTAGGTGAAGTAATTGATTTACTATTGGTTTGTCATCTGTAGAATTTTTCTAGTGATTAGGTGCTATATTATAGTGATTTCTTTGGTAATATATAATACTTACTATGCTAAGTTTGTATTAAAGAAGTGCTTAATCCTAGTATTGCTTGAATAAAATTTCTCAAAGTTTTTGATACACAACATTTATACCCACTATTTGCATGTAATATAAGATTGTGACTAATGCAGCTTTTAGCATTTTTCTTAATTATGTTTCATTAACTTCAAGTAATTTTTGCATTTTAAATTGACAACATAAAATATCTGCCAGCAGATGGCAAGAACTACATAGATAAGGGATGATATACATGTTTTTTAAAAAAGAGATAGCAACATGAGCTGTGGTTAATTGAAAAAGCTTGTGCTGGGCACTAATGAACACGATTCAGGAAGCAGAACAGATTCAGACCTTTGATTCAGAATAACGTCAATATGCTTGAGCACTGCTTGAATAGTCTCCTGAACAGGGAGGAATTAAAGCATGTGTTTTAAGGCTTTCTTGTATCAGGATATTGTTTGTGTTTTGGGACATGCAAATCGAAAGGAAATAAGCACCTTTTTTTTCTCTGCTTAACTAAAAGCATAAAAACTGCTCAGACTAAAGACCTCCTATAATTAATATGGAAGACAGTACTTTTTTCAGTGAACAGGTGCATCTCCCTAGTGACTCAGTAAACTGAAACCATCTTGAAATCTCTTTCTCATGGGAATAAACATAAGACTCACTGCAAACTTGTTATCACATAGAGGCAATCACAGTATAATGGAAGAAACTCCTTCAACTGTGATTCTTTTTGTGGTATCGTAGTTCACCTGGGAAAAAGGGCTCGATTAATCAATACTTTTTCTATCTCAGTTTTTTCCACTCTAGTCTGAGTCATGCTAAGGTCAACAGCAGTAGTCTCACTAATTGCGTGGTGGGTTGTATGTTAGGGCAGACAGAAGCCCCACCTGGATGCAATGCTTAGATAGCAGAGAGTTTGTGACCTAATACTGTGATAAGGAAGCCGTGCATTGCATGTCGTGTTGCTCAGAATGAAGACTTTGATTCCCAAAGCTGTCTTGATAAATTATGTAGTTAATGCTGAATCTCTTATCACTGTACTTTGTGAACTATCTCATTCTACAAAAACAATTCAAACAGTCAGAAGTGTAAGTATTCAACCTTATAGTATTACTTCTCCAGGGAATTATTCTCTTTTATACAGGTTTTTTCACCATTTGGAGGGCCCTACAGTAATCAGCACATTGGTTTTCCATAGCTTGTTCTCGTTGTTACTCATGAGGAATAACACTTCACTAATTAAAGACGAACCACAGTACCCTCACCCTAAACTGAGTAATAAATGTTGGCCTTGGTACTAATAAAATTTCAGCAAAGGGTAGGACTGGAAATTTCATTCAGCATAACATAAAGTTGATAAATGAATGGAAAACGTAATAGTTAATGAGTAATCAAGAAATACATTGTGTTGATGACTGAAGCTTCCAATATTCACAGAAGCAATGTTTCAGGCTTCGAGTGTAACACACTGTAAAATGATCCTCTCCTGTTGCTTGGCTCAAAGATCTAAATCACTTGTCTTACACTGTGGAAGGAGAGGGCATATTTTAAACTACAGACTTTTCACTAAGCTGTTTTACAGTGTAGACTCTCTGGACAAGGAAGTCATCAGATCAATGGAGGAGTGTGTTAAACTTGATGTGATCTGACAAATATAGGGGGCTGAGATGGAAAGGGTTCTGTTAAAAAGGCTTTACCAGCAGAGAAATTGTGAAATGGAACAATGGTCCTATTACCAAGCAGGAGCAGGTTGATCAAGTAGGGTAATCACATGGTGAACAATATAGAAGAGCATAATGCAATCAGCATGTCATAGATTTAAAGCCTGTAGGCCAGAAAGGATTTCTGTTACTTTGAGTTTTTCTGTTGAGCATTATTTTGCAGTGTACATCTGTTCTAGACCATATCTAGTCTGAATACTTTGCTGTTATATGCCATTACACATCATCCCTCTGCTGAGATTAGTATTTATATTTAATCAAAACACAGCTTGTTCTTGGCTAGACAATAATGTGAAGTCTTCTAGTCCTAAGATGAAGGCACTGTAAGAATGTGAACCTAATATCACATTTGAATTTCCTGATGTCTTCTCTTTAACCCTTGCTATGTCTTCTTGTAATAAAATAAAAGCCTATTTGTATGTATTAGTTTTTCTTTCCATTCTGGAGGTACACACAGAGTACCAATTTGCAGTTGTCTTTAGAAAGGCTAAATGTAGTTTCTTGTTATATAGTATCCTTCTCATTTCTCAAACAGTTTTTTTCTAGACTTAAATTAATCTCTAGCTATTGCTGCTAAAAGGCTTAAAACCAAGTATGTCAGTGGCATCCTGGCCTGTATCCGCAATAGTGTGGCCAGGGGAACCAGGGCAGTGATTGTCCCTCTGTTCTTGGTGCTGGTGAGGCCACACCTCAAATCCTGTGTCCAGTTCTGCGGCCCTCAGTACAAGAAGGACATTGAGGTGCTGGAGTGTGTCCAGAGAACGGCAATGGAGCTAGTGAAGGGTCTGGAGGCTAAGTCCTGTGAGGAGTGCCTGAGGGAATTTGGGTTGTTTAGTCTGGAAAAAGGGAGGCTCAGGGAAGATCTTATCGCTTTCTACAACTGCCAGAAATGAGGTTGTAGTGAGGTGAGGATTGGTGTCTTTTCCCAGCTAACAAGCAACAGAAGAAGAGGAAACAGCCTCAAATTGTGCTAGGGGAGGTTTAGGTCGGATATTGTTAAAAATTTTTTCATGGAAAGGGTTGTCAAGCATTGAAACAGGCTGCCTGGGGAACTGATGGAATGACCATGCGTGGAAGGTTTCAGAAGACATGTGGACGTGGTGCTTGGGATCAAGGTTTAGTGGTGAACATGACAGTGCTGGGTGAATGGCTGGACTCGGTGATCTTATAGATCTTTTCCAACCTTAACGATTCTATGACGCTATGACCTTCCAATATATAGGAAAAAATTAATCTCCCAGAATTCTGGTGAGATGGCAGTAACAGGTTTTCCCCAAAGCCAGTTCTCCCTTGATGCAAATGTGTGATTCCTGACTTGTGAGTATTTAGGATATTCAGAAGTCTGTTTCAATTCCAATTTGGAGCAAGAGCAAATTTTTCAAATATTTTATACAAACTGGAAATTTCACAACTGCTTCTTTCAGAAACATTGATGTGAAGCATACTAGCTACGTTTTCCCTTCTTCTAGCATCTCAGATGTATCAGGATTTTTTAATAATTAGCAGGAAAAAATAAGCACTCACATACCAGATAAAAAATATTATAGATTAAAAATGTACATTACAATGAGAAAATAACATGCTGTTAAAGCACATTTCTTTACATTGATTGTAAAGTCTGAATTCCAGGAATCCAAGAATCTTAAAACACCTTCCTCCCCGCCACCTTCTTCTTGGGCTTAACTTCACTCCCATACTCTCTACCTCCTCCTCCACCGTGGTGCAGGGTGACAGGGAATGAGGGTTGTGGTCAGTGCATCACATGTTGTCTCTGATGCTCCGTCTGCCTCAGAGGAAGGGCTCCTCACATTCTTCCCCTGCTCCAGCATGGAGTCCCTCCCACAGGAGAGTCCTCCACAACCTTCCCCAGCTTAAGTCCTACCTCTGGGCTGCAGTTCTTCACAAACTGTTCAGTGTGGGCCTCTTCTATGGGATGCAGTCCTCCAGCAGCAGACTGCTCCAGTGTGGGTCACATATTCGCACTCTTCACTTCTCTGGCTGTTGCTGGTGTTGCACAGGTTTTATTTTCCCGCTTTTTAAATCTGTTTTTCCAGAGGTGCTGCCACCATCGCTGATGAGTTTGGCCTTGACCAGCAGCGGGTCCACCCAGAAGGTGACTGGCATTGGCTCTGTCGGACATGGGGGAAGTTTCTAGCAGCTTCTCACAGAAACTACCCCGCAGCCCCGCACTACCAAAAGCTTTCCACTTAAACCCAATACATTCTTCACCTCAGCTCTCTGTATCACTTATGTAAGAGCTATCATTAAAGCTGAATCATTATCACATTCATCACACAAACTTCATAAGCTTCACTAACATCAAGAAAAGGAATTCTCGACACCAAAAGCGAAATACCATAATCACAATACCAAAGTCAACAATTTGCACACAATCCACCCCTCGTCCCTTCAGCACAATTACAACAACTGAAATTCCCTGCGATCATTCCATTCTTTGCTCTCAAATATCATTCAGTCAATGTCTTGCCCAATACCTCTCCTTATTCGCTTTACAATCTGTTGATCAGTGTGACTATAAAAAAAAAGCAGTAGTAATGCGACGCCTTGATTCAGGGAATTCTCCTATTTGTTCACTAGTTCACTTGTCTCTGCTTTGGAGACATCTGTGACATTTTACCAGCTAAAACCATAGCCATGAATGTGTTAATGATAAAACAAAACATAAGAACATCTTTGCCTTAAGGAACGACTCTGACTTTTGAGCTCCTGACCCACAGTTTTCAAAGAGGTGTAGGGATCAGTGGATAGGAAAATAGTCTAGAAACCAGCAGTTGTTATTTCTGGTTTTGGCTCTGCACAGGACTGTCTTGATGCAGGTTCCTGAACATGTCATTTCACATTTCTGTTTTTATTTCCTCCCTGAGACATTGCTTTTTCTATTTAAGTGGAAATCATTGCAGCAGGGATTTGCACTTTGTCCTATGTTGAGTGTGATGGATTTTCTAGAACCTATTGTCTGGGCTAGCTTGCTTCTCCAGCTGTCAGCATGTGAAGCAGACATCTATCATCACCAATTAATTGTATCTTATAAAGTTTCTTATGGCTGTTGAAGGTGACGGATACATTTGTCATTATCACGCTGTAAAGCATCTCCCAAGCTTCTCTCTGCATGGAAGCTGCCCAAGCATGATTTTTCTTTTTTCAGTAGGCTTTCCCAAAATAGTGTCTGGGTTGGTACTGTCAGTGGGGTTTTTAACAATATTTTCAGTTCTTCAATATGCCGTCTCTTTAATACATATGCAGAGTAAAAAGCTTTGCACTCAGGGAAGTCCCCCAGTTTCCCTGAAAAAAAGAGAGTCTTTTATTCCCTTAATTCAGTATGTGGCCTTACACTAGCTTGTAAGTTTACTTCTATATGGTGACAAATCTGCTTGAGAACATCCAGATACATATATTATTCATCTGTTAATGTAAACAGGTTTTTTTAGTCTCTTGTGTTGTCAAATACTTGGTTTTTATAAGTTATTTCTTTATTACTCATAAACTTCTTCAGAAGATCATAGTTATATGCTTAATGTAGTCTCCATGTAAATTAATTTTGTATAAACTTCTTTAGAAGATTAGGTTCTTCTCAAGTACAAGGTTACTCTGAAGCAATTTCAGAAGGTTTGTTGAAAGTTGCAAACAAAGGCTCTTGTGAGGAGTTTATCAAGTATTTAAGGGCCATTTACATTTAGGCCAGTGGAATCTGGAAAATAATCGACCTTCCTCTCTAACTCATTTCCAGGTTATCAGTGTTTACCTTAGAATGTGAAGCTTCTTCAGATTTAGAACAAAATATTTTCAAAGAGAAGTTAACCAGAACTGATATACCTGTTTTAAGTAGGCTTAAGTTAGAGGTGATTCCCGGCAAAGCAGCACAACTTAGAACATATCAAAGAAACAGATTCCAACATTTTGTTCTTAAGAATGACTTTGGCATTTAGAAAAACATTTTTCATTCAAAAAACAGATTATCAACACCATATTTTCTTCAGATCCTGATAAATCTACTCCCAAATGGGTATCTTACACAAAAGAAGCCTCTACTTGTTTCAGTAAAGGCTAATGTTAACTAATCGTTTTATGACCAAGTGGTTTCTACTTACACTAACCTGCTCTTTATCCTGTGTTTACCACTTACAGCTGAAAATGTATGTTTCATTAAAACCCCCCATATTCAACTACAAGGTAAAACCTCCTCTGCTATTTGAAACTCCATGTGGTGTGTGTTTCCTTCCTCAAAGAGATGCACTCTAAATTCTTTGCCACTATTGTTATAGGCTTTATCCAACTAATTTGTAACAAGCATGTTTGGTTGCTTATAGAGGCAGTTTTTAATTTGCTTATTCAGTTGCTAAAACCTGATCTTAGGCAGAACATTCATAAAGACTCTTTTAAATTTTATGAAGTTGGCATCCAATCTTCTTATTAAGTACAATATAAGATCTACAGGGCTTTGGGGGTTTGGGGCAGTCTGCTACTTGTACTACTTAAAGACATAAACTAAGTAAAACTGAAGGTTACATATGCTCTTTAAAATAGCAGGAAATACTTATTGATCTTTTTCTGGTTTGTTATCATTATTGTCACTGTTATTTGTTTTTACAGTGTAGAAAAGGATTTGCAGCTATTCAGCTAATGGAATACTTCCCTCCTGATCAATTTATGGGAAGTTGTCATATGTGAAAAACATGTTGCTTGGTTTCAGTTTGTTGGAAGAAGTTTATAGCGTGATTAAACTGAGAAATTCCTTGTAGGCAAACTTTGATGGTGGGAACAAATCAGACTGTCGTATTCTTCGGTGTGAAGAAATCCTGTATAATGATCCATAGAGGGTCCATGATTTGGTAGACCCTAAGTGAGCAAGTACTTTATCCTTTTTAGGATCAACTTGTCAAATTTTGGCACTGATGATAAATCAGTAGTCACGCTTATGCATTTGCTTTTGGAGGCAGAATGCTTCACACCATGCAGCTTCTCTGTAGATTTTAGGTTGATTTTTATGGCAATGCATATATCTTGAAAAGAGTAAGCAAATGCGGCACAATTTTATTAATATACTCACAATATTAAAGTGAGTCCAAACCCTATAAAGACAACCCTAGACTTTTTAAATTTTTTTTTTAATCTGGAGTTGGTGGAAAGTTCAAGTAACTCTGTAAAGATTGTGCTATTCTAAACAGGAAAAGGACATAGAGTAAGCATCACAGATATTTGGTGTTTTCTCTCTGTCATAATCTCTGCTTTATCCAGACCAAGTATGATCATTTACTCTTCGTGCAGGCCCCCACTTCCCTCCGACAGTGACTAAAGAAAATGAGTATAGCTTGTATCTGTTGAGGAGATGTACTATTGGCTGCTCGTCATTTACTGATGGCATGGAAATCCATTAACTTTGGCCATTCCTCCTAATGATATCCTTAAAAGTGCTGCCAAATTGGGCAATATGGAATTGCCAAGGGAAGTGTGAGGACACAGAAGAGAGGAGTACCTGTTCCTTGCAATGTAACCTTTGCTCTCCCAAGTAGCAATGTCAAGGGGCCCTTTTTTTATAAAATCTGTGTCAGGAGCATTTCTGAGTCATTCCTCTTGTATTGATGTGAGAATATGAAATCACACATCATCGCTATGTTTTGGGAAATAGGTTGGAGCGTTTTTCGGGAGGTGGCATTCAAGGTAGGTGTTGGGTAAACAGGCTGATTTTCTAGTTCATTTTGTAGAACAGATTTTCTGTTAGAATTTTATTGCTGAGCTATTTAACATCCTTCAAGAATTTCACTTAATTTAAACATCTGTGTTTGGAACAGTCAAACTCCGAAATGAAACTTTTAAGTTACCTAATATTAAAAAAACCCATAAAGACTCTTATTCTTGCAGCCTTGGCTTCCCAGATTTCTCAGTCTGCTTACTGAGTAAGATGAGTGTTTTTTTAAACACGACATAGAGCAAAATAACTTGGATAACTAGATTTTTTCCTCCCCAGTCTTCACTGTAATATTTTCTTAACGAAAGTGTTTTGATTTGGGAGGGAAGAGACATTTGAGTAGTTGAATAATTTCACACTTTTGTAAAAGCATTTTGAAGCAGATATTATTTACCAACTTCCTCAAACATCTGACAATATCTGATCACTACTGGATCATTCATATAGAAAGCTTTGCTTCTTTATTTGTGCATGTTTTCCTAATCAATCCCCTATTCAGGTCATATGAGCTTTAATCCTAAATTTGCCATGACTTTAGCTTCTTGTGCCATTTCTGATTGCTTCTTTGACATAGTGTCTGCATTGGTTCACTGTGTATATGAATAAACTAGAGATGTTATGCCTTTATGTAACAACTCAAAAAGTTGGCATCGTTTGCTGTCAAGGCACTTTGGTATTTAAGGGATTGTAAAATTAGTGTTACATCTGTGCATACATTGGTATTTCTAATAAGGTTGCTATTACATGATCATTATAAATAGCTATTTGTTTTTGTATATATGAAATGCACACATCTCTGCATATGCTGCACTGATTTCAATGCTTTCAGGCTTTGATTGGTGAAGCTGAAAATATAGTGCAACGAATTTTTATTGCAGCACTAGTTTTGTCTCAGAAATTTTATGTTCATTACCTAGACACTCTCACCTCAGTTTCTGGTCCTTTCGTTAACCAGTCGTTTGTTTAAAATATATCCCTTAACATTTTAGCCTTATTTCTTTTTCCTGTTCGGGGTGGGGGCCTGGGGGCGGTTGATTTTAGCCTTTATATTTCTGGTGGCTGGGACACATATGTTCTCTGTCCCTACGCAACTGGCATGTTTCACTCATTAACTGTTTGTTTCAGCCGCACTGTCTGTTTTCCGTGGGAACTGTGAAGATTTGAGATGCTAATGTACTTTCAAAGACAGAAAACAATTTCAGTTACTCCCTTAACACAGCTAGGCTGGTAGGAAGGCCTTTAATAACCTCAGCTTATGTTTTGTTATATGCTGTTGTTTCAGGTTCAATGGATCCAAAAGACTTTCTGAGGGAAGCACAAATAATGAAGAACTTGAGACATCCAAAGCTTATACAGCTTTATGCTGTCTGCACTTTGGAGGACCCAATTTATATTATTACTGAGCTGATGAGATATGGAAGTCTTCTAGAATACCTTCAAAGTAAGAAAATGATTCTAAACTCATTTTAAGAGTGCTGCAGTTTAGTAAATACACTAACATAAAAGATAGAAATACAACACCCTGGTTTAATATAAAAGCTGCATTATTTGTCGTGTGTGGGCGTGAGAAAAGCAGAAAGGTTTATGAATTTTTGACGTGCCAGAATATTTGAGAAGTAGGAAAGAATCGTATTCACAGTCTGATTCTTGCCTTATAATGGCCCATATTTTTTCACGCAGTTCTATGAGTAGATGGGAACATACACAAAGGAATAAAAATATAAGTATCCAGAAGGATAGGTCATCATATTTGACATGAAATAGAGGCACTTCCACAAAATGTACTTAACAGCTTTGAAAACTGTTACTAGTCAGGGATAGTTTTTCACTACAAATTTGTCCCTTGCTTATCTCATCAGGGCTTTTATCTCAGCAGCACTTCAAAGTGCTCTTTTGAAGGCAAATAATAATTAAAAATAAAATTGTACAGCCTGGAACAGACTAGCATAACGATTGCACTTTTAAGTTCACTCCTGTTCTTGGGAAATGCTTGATTCTAGTGTTGTTACCCATTTTCAGTTTAGCAGATGTCTGCGAGATGCTAAATGTCTTTAAAGCTGTAATGATCTCTTGAAGACAAAATGTTTGCCGCAATAGTCATGCTGAATTTCTTCTCTGTTTCAAGCCCATAAAGCAAAGCCCTGTATAATACCACAGACAGCATTTACCATGACACATGCCTTCCCCCATCTTCTCTGCCAAACTGTTTTTAAATGGGGGTCTGTCCATGCACAATTACAGCTAAAAAAATCTCTGACACAGGAACAGCCCTACCAGGAACTGCCCAGAGTGGGTTTGCCATGACCTTGGGCCAGATCGTCTACAGTTTTGTAGGCATTTACTGGCCAGAGGTATCAAGGCACAAATTTCCTTTAAATTCTCATCTTTGGTGCCTTGGTGTGCAGATTGCCACTTATCTGATTGAAAGAGCCTGGCACATCAGGAAATGATTGCTGTGCATGGAAACATTTATTGCACTGGAGAAATAGCTCTGAGAAGGCCAGGATGAGTCACAGCTATTGCAGAGGTGAAAACTGGCCTGTTAGTGTGCACAGAGTAAACGTGTCCAGGGCACATCAGTCCTGCAGCCTGTGTGTGGATCAGTTGCCAGCATATGCACAGCACCCTGCTCCTTGCCTAAGCGCTCACTCCCGTAGCTCTTCATCAGAGACTGTGCACAGTCAGTTGGTTTCCAGGCAGCCATCAAGATACCCATAATAACGTCCAGTTGAAACCCAGCCTAGAGGTATCCCTCCATGTCTGATGGCTGATGCACAGGGAGGTGCACAGAACTAAGAGGTGGAGGCAGAGATCCAAGGGTTTTGATAGGTATTGTGGTCAGAGAAAAGTCTTTGCTGTCAGTGAGAGTAATAAGGAAAGAGACTTGAAGCTTGTATAGAGCTCTGTGACTGGAAGCAATCTGTATCAGCTGGAGTGAAGAGCTACTGATAAGTTTTCTTGAAACTCAGCCTCCAAAGGGAACAGGAAAATACTTCCAGAAGGCTTCTGTCTCTGTGTGCACTATGAGTAAATATGGCAAACTAGAGCAGAGGAAAGTCCAGAGATATTCTTTGTTCCTATTCCCCTCCTAGAACTGCATGGTACGCTTTTCCTGCTTTTAAAGTCCCTAATATTTTATTCACAGTTACTATCATATTTCCCTGTAATGACAGCTACTTAATAATGACGGACATGTGAATTCTCTGTGCACACTGTAAATGTACTTTGGGAGAGTTCTTGATGAACATTGCCATGCAGAATTATTGAGCTGCCACCAGTATGAGAAAAATGCACCTGAAAACTTTTCTTCGTTATTGGAAGTGAATGAAATTGTCATAAATGTATGAGTGCTTTTATCTATTCTGATAGACCTGGGGCTTGTTCTGGCAGGGACGCAGTCTTGAAGTTTGGTGAATTATTATGGAGGCAATGCCCTCACTGGAGAAAGTGCCGCTTATTTATTTTTCTCTCTTTTATTGTCAGATATCTGTCAATGAGAATATTTTCCTGTCTTTTCTGTATGAGATATTGTGATTGATTGCTTAGAACAGGGTGCAGACCCTAAGACTTCTTTAATATTTTCTCTAATAAATTTTTCATATGAGGTTGAGGGTTTTGTCAGCCCTCTAGTGCCTACAGGGAGCCTACAAGAGAGCTGGAGAGGGACTTTTTGCAAGGCCACGTAGTGATAGGACAAGGGGGAATGACTTTAAACTGAAAGAAGGTAGGTTTATATCAGGTAATTCTTAGAAATTCTTCACTGTGAGGGCAGTGAGACACTGGGACAGCTTGTCCAGAGAAGTTGTGCTTGAACTTGTGTGCTTTGTCTGGCCCATCCTGGAGTTTTAGAGGTGGAGTCAGAAATCTTTATGAGACAGACTTACCAATTTACACTTCAGATCCCAAAGAGACCTGTGATTTCATCCTCTGTCTTTGTGTACAGGTTGTAGCTCCTGGTCAGCTGAGGCTCCTCCTTAAAGCTTTCCCTTCTTTAGCTCCAGAACAGCTGCAGTGCAGAACCAGCTTACAGAGGGAGATCATCCAAGATATACTGCAGCAGCCAGGGCAACAGTGGCCTCTTCCCCGCCCTCAGCCCACAGGCTAAAGGCAGTAGGTCAGCCCAGTCCGGTATTCCAAAGACGCCCCAGTGAAAGAAATGTTTTTTCAGCTGCCACTCCACTGTTAGAGGTGGATCTCATCCTTGTCCTTTAGCATGGTGCACCTGAGAGTCCTGCAGGGAATAAGATAGGGAGGGTTTAGCAGCTCTAACTCCTATTCTGCACTGAAGCACCTCATTAAACACGAGGCTGATGAGTCACCCCTTTTTCCCGTGGCATTGCCTTATTTTGTCTCTTGGAGCATGCTTAAGTCAGGTTGTCCTGGAGCATCAGCAGACCAGTGACAAACTTGTGCTCATCCTTGTCTGCTCTCACCAGCAGGCAGTTCACAACACGTGCAGATGAAGTCATATGAAAGGGAATATTTAAAGCTGACTCGCAGAGGCTAGCTTCCAAAACCCAGGTACTAATACAAGGTGCTTGTACACATTTAGTTATTTTCCCATTAAATACAACATGAGCATCATTTGTGGATTTATGTCTTCGTCTGGCAAGATGAATAATAAATGTTGATGCCTGCCAGTTATCAGAACTGAAAGTCTTCAGAGTGTTGTATTATTCTGTGGACTGAGTGGATTTTCACACAGCCTGATTTTTGTCCGTCTCTTTTAAAAGTCCAGGCAACTATGAAATACATGTGTAGGAAAATACTTTCTGAGTCAACAATAGAAGTAAATAATCTTAGTGCTGGATTATCATGACAATGCGTTTAGCCTCAAAAAGGAAGTAGGGTTAGGCACATACAGGACAAATTTAAATTTTTTTTTTTTTTACCTAATGTCAGAACATCCAGATGAGCAGGAAATTCAAGGCCTGGAGACTGCAGAATAGATTAGTAAACAATGGAATTTCACATTTTTCATAAGGTGGGATTGTAAGGTTACATCAGATAAAATGCTGGAACTGGAGGAGGCTATACAAAACAATGTTAAGACACACTATCACTGCAAACCAATTAAAAATAAATGAGAGAAAACTGCTAGCTACAAAAGTTTTATTTCTCTAACACAGAGGCAATAAAAAGTCACCAACCTGATGAGAAAGAAGAACTGCCAATAAGCCTACCTGCAAGCATCCAGCTTTTTGATATTAAGGTTCTGAAACAAAAAGTTGAAACTGTTTTGTGTTAGAGGCTACAGAGGTAGGAACTCATGCTTCAGTGCTGCAGCATTTGGGATTGGGTGACAGTGGTCCTTGAATGTAACACTGATCTGGTTTACCATCGATTACCTCATGGTTTAAATTCTTTGCTTTGAGAAGGTTGGTTAGCTGTCCCCAAAATGCCACAAAGACCCTGAATTTGTACTCTAATGTCTTATAAGCCAATGTACTTTTTTTTAGTTGCCTGTCTTACAATTTTTGGCTGCAGTTTTTCATGGCCTAGGACTCTCCTTCATTTGTGGAGGCAAGTTGCTTAGCTCAAAGTTCTTCTACTGCATTGTTTGAACAATGATCTTCCACTGCCAAATCTCAGTTTCTGGGATTTGCTTATCTTAGTGTGGTGGGAATGACATGCACATTGCTTCAAAAAGTTCTACTGGAGAAGCAGGCAGCTTGAAAGCGTCTCAAAGAGTCCTACTGTTGAGTAGCAACCACAGAGATAACAGCATGAAGCAGTCAAGTGGACTGGAAAGTGAAAATGAGAGTTACGCTTGACAACAGATGGTCGTTTTTCCTAGTAAGAATCATCAGAGAACAGGGAACAAGGATAATTCTGTGCTTTTCCATCTTTAGTCAGCTCTGGCTACAGCCATTGGGTACTGACATTAGCTCTTGCTCACGGTTTGGAACAGTTTTATGAACCTGTCGGAAAGGTACATACTATGTTACTATCAGTAGATAAAAGGTTTTCTCTTTGGACTGTGTCAGCAGCTCCTTCCTGGCCTAGATCAACTCCTGCATTTAGTATCTACTCTTTTAGAGAAGATGGGACAGGCATTGTTACTCAGTTATTGTGAAATAAGTGATGTCATTCACTAATCCCAGTCATTTGGCTGGGCTGTTACTTTTTTGTATTACACAGTTTGGTTCATTTGTGTTGGCTGCTTGAACCAGTCAGGTTTTCAGTTATTTATGTCTGAAATCTGCATGTTGTTCTTGCTCTTATGTTGTTCTTGTCGTCTCCTTTTTAAACAGAAGATGGAGGCTCTCAAATCTCCCTGACACATCAAGTAGACATGGCTGCTCAGGTGGCTTCTGGGATGGCATACCTTGAATCTCAGAACTATATCCATCGGGATCTGGCAGCCAGGAATGTTCTTGTTGGTGAACACAATGTTTACAAAGTGGCAGACTTTGGACTTGCAAGAGTTTTTAAGGTAGGTTGTGAGAGGGCTAATTGTCTCAGCTCTTAACTCTGGAGAACAAGGTGGAAGAGGCCAAATAAAGAATGAATTGTAGCCCTGAATTGCTGGGTTCAGAAAAAGGCAAGCCCAGGGAGAAAAGAACCCATAACATGTTCATTTGTATCTTCTACCTGCGTTATCCCATATGAGGTTAGAAGTTGTCCTGTGCCTTTGTGTCAGTCTGAAGAACCCTGGTGTCTGCTTGCCACCCAGGAATAAGCCCGGCAAGCAATACCCTTTGGTGGACAAGCTTTATCCACAGCTTTATCCTGCAACATGGAGAGGAATGATGGAAAGATTATACACCTGGGCCTGTAAGGGAAGGCGTATAAAAATGTATTGACAGCTATTCTCTCCTTGTTCACTTCCCCACTGCCTCCATGATGCTTGCGAGCTCAGGTAGTAATCATAAAATGACCTTATTCCTCTCCACAGCTAACAGCAAAGTTCATAAAGTGAGCTCTCAGAGCTTTAAATCTGATGCAGTCACAAATTCTTTGCCACTGCACTGTTTTGGTTTTTTTCTCTAGCTCTGGAAGGCAGAGAATGCCAGTATCACTGACCAAGATCTCCCTATGAAAGAGTCGTGGTTTAGAAACGAGATTTCCTACCTCTGAAAATTATTTAATCAGTGTTGGAAAGATTGAATTTGCCATATTTTATGGATTTCAATATGAAATCCATAATTTCTGAGTCTGTGTTTGTTTGGGTTTTATTATTTATTTATGTTCTTGCACTGAGAAGGAGAAACAGACAAAAAAGTCCTCTGCTTCGCATTTGGTTTTTTCATTCAAGCAGCAGAAATTGAAGTTCATAAGAGAATTGAATTTATTACATACTGAAGTATAGAATAATGGCTTTAAAAAGGCATCGAGGGACTTTGAAAATTCTTTTCATTTAATTTTGATTCTTCTAAATATGCATAAGTTCATATTAAAAATATATATTTTTAAATTAACAGTGTTCATAATGTATATTTCTCTTCTGTCCTCGCTAGAGAGGGTAATAATTTACAGCTGTTGACGTTTCTTGTTAAAACTGAACTTTACTAAAATACTCAGTCATAGAGTCATTTGGGCAGACTTTCTTAGGAATATTTTGTCTCCTAAGCCAAAACACTAACATGGTCACATACAAAGGATTAAGTGTGAGAAATTAAATCTGTATTTTCTTTCACATGTGTTATTTATATAATGAAATAATTTCTTATTTCCAAAGATGAGTGTTATAGTCAAGATGCCAACTGTATCAGTATAGAGATACAAATCAGTAACAATCAGTATTTTCAAAACTACAGAGCATTGCAGCTGGGAAACGTGCATACTGTATTTAAACAATCGAAAAAGCAAAATCTGGTACATGTATACCTGGATTTACATGTGAAAAACTTGACCAAGGCTTGGGTGTGACTTGTGTACACTAAATTACATGTAGGAATTAAAGAGAGAATAAATGTTCACAAAATTTAGATGTCTGTGCAATAAACCTTTGAGGATATGATTCTACAAATTTACAAGTCAACAGTTTTTCTATGTGTCTTCACCTACACTTTACATTAATTTATTTGACTCACTGGGAGCTAATATGTTAATTTGAATCAGCCAGAGTTTATTCTTTTATCCCCAAAAACCTGCTTAAGTGACTGTTATCAAAGTCAGTGGCCCTTCAGCACCACAATAAATCACAGAAGAAGGGTTCTGAAATTCATTAGCTCTTGCTCTTGCCTTCTCTGTTTACTGAAGACCAGACGTGGAGACATTTGGTCTCTAGTGTCAGCAGGATGCTTACACTGCCACTCCTGACAGACTTCTGAAATCTTGCATGCCTGGTCCAGAATGCACAGTAGCAAGTCACAACTAATCAGGAGACACTCCAGTGCTGGGTGCTTGCTTGAAATGACAAATGCTTTAGAAAAGCCTCTGATGAAGCCTCTGCATTTCTCAACTGCGAAGCCAAATCCAATGATAGACTTCAGAAAATGGGTACTTTAATGTCATGAAAGACACGAATTTGGATAAAAGATGATGAGATTAAGCACATGCTGAGCTTAGTCAGATGCTTATGTGCTTTGCTGAAGCAGATCTGAAATCAGGCTTGCTTCGTTTTACCCATGACAGGTAGAAAATGAAAACGTATATGAAGCTAGGACTGAAACAAAACTCCCAGTGAAATGGACAGCCCCGGAGGCAATCCGCTACAACAGATTCAGCATTAAATCAGATGTCTGGTCATTTGGGATACTTCTGTTTGAAATAATCACCTATGGGAAGATGCCTTATGCTGGTAAGTACTTTTACCTAAAGAATGATGTCTCATTTTTATTTCCTTTCAGAATGACACAAAAAAAGAAGGTTGAATGACTGTACTATAGGCATGTTAGAGGGTTAAAACTTTAAAGAGAGAAAGAAGGCTGTTCAGATGAGGTCCATTTAGTGGGTCAGATCTT
This sequence comes from Rhagologus leucostigma, assembly GCA_013397725.1. NCBI lineage: Eukaryota > Metazoa > Chordata > Aves > Passeriformes > Rhagologus > Rhagologus leucostigma. Next base: position 283,012 of record VZTD01005554.1, read on the forward strand.
CTGGCTTCCCCGGGCTCTCTGGAAGCTTTGCAAAGGCTGTAATTAGCACACATTCAAGCTTCCTCTTGCTGGAGTCAACCCTCACTGCACAGGCACCTAAGCCAGCTGGCTATTGTCCTCCAGCATCAGATCAAAGACGCCAATTTTTGGAATATTAAAAAAGGGAAGAAAGAAAGGAGGGGGTTTTTATTCCCCAACCTGTCCTTTGAAATTTTTTTTTTAGTATATCCCATGGAAGAATAGATTATGTGTGAAACACTGCACAAGCACTTCAGGAAGAAGGTGTCTGAAAATTAAATCAGGGTGTTTTTACCCCTTTCCCTCATATTTGACTATTGCAGTGAAAAGTCTTCATCAAGTAAAGGATTACAAGAATTAAATAATTAAAAAATAAAGTGTCACCAACCTCAAAGTAGATATAGTAGTCTGAGAGCAGCTACTATTTCTAGTACTGTGAGAAATGCTCAAGGAACTGTGACTCCAATAACACAAGATATCAGTGAGATGATTGACTGTGACTCATTTTGTGCTGGTGAGCAGAACTCAAGGGAAGGACTAAAGCAAAAAAAAGTTATGTTGCGTCTATACAGGCCTGAGGGGTGGTTTGTTTGCCATAAACTACATTTCACAGGGTCCCAAACTGATATTTTCTGTAAAAGGAAAAATTGATTTTGCTTTTTGATTCCTACCCTCACGCCCTGCAAAATTGTTCTGAAGAAAAAAAAGCAAAGCAAAATGTCCTGAAGTCTTATATAAAATATAGGTGTGTGCATGTGGACACACACACATAAATAAATCATTTTAGTATAAAAAATGTGTAACACCGTGGCTCTGGATATTGTCTGAAAATCCATTCAGTATTACCCCTTTGCAAAGGCATAGTTGATCTGTATCTTGAAAGTAGAAAATGTCTTTTTGCCATGGCTATTTGCTTACTTGGTATTACTTCCAGGAGTTTGTTCTCAGTAATCAGCTAGGAGAAGAGGTTGTGTTGATTTGTCGTGGCAGTGGGTAATGTGCAGAGGAAAGACCATTCAGAGATCTAGGGAAAATAAGTTAATACAATTCAGGATTTAATTTAAAGAGTAAAAAATTGAAATGGAACAGGACAATAGTCTTAGTATATAAAGGTATAGCAAAGATTGGGGAATGGTTTCCTCTCCATGACTGATGGCGATAGAGCAGGCAGGATGCCAGCGCCCTGATGTCCTTGAGGAAACTTAGGGTTGACTTTAGAGAAAAGCTCCTGAATGTGAGGAAAATTCAACAGTTTTTCTTGGGAAATTTTGTAGTCACTGAGACTAGAGGGATTTAGGAACTATTTTAGCTAAATAGATGACAGAAAAATTTTGACAAACCCAAATGGTGGAGGAAAAGCCTCACACCCAGACAAACCTATTCGTGATGCTTTGCAGGTGGCGCAGTCAGGGTGAGGTAGTTGGGAAATGTTGGAGGTGGTTTTTAATTGTTGATAAACGGTAAGAGGTGAGGCCCTGTCCCTGGAATTTTTCAAGGTCAGGCTGGAAGGGGCTTTGAGCAACCCTGTCTAGTGGAAGGTGTCCCTGCCCATGGCAGGGGTTTTGGAACTCTGTGATCTTTAAGGTCCTTTCCAACCCAAACCATTCTATGGTGATTCTATGACGAAGAGAGAGAGGAACTCATGGCATCCCTAAGCAGACTCTGAGTAGCCTGATGAACTCATTTCGGGTTGCAGGTATGCCAGGACACCAGGTGATCCAGCTGCTGGATGATGGGTACAGACTTCCTCAGCCAGAGACGTGCCCAGCGCCACTCTACGAGATGATGCTGCAGTGCTGGAGCACGGAGGCCAGTGGGCGGCCCACCTTCGATGCCCTCAGCGAGCAGCTGGAGAGCTACTTTGACACCAAGTCCTATTCCTATGCCTAGGCCCAGGCCATGGGAAATGAACCCTCAGGAAGCTCCTGAAGGACATGTCCTAGCCAACATGACTAATAGGGGGCTGTGGAATCAGCCTAACCCCAGATGTGTAGGTTATTTGGGGGTGCTGAGGAATCCCGGTACATTTCATCTCTTCTCTAATCTTCAAAGACTCTTAAAATTTTTGCTGCTGGCAAGTGTTTTGTAAGACAAAACATAAGGAAGCTAGAGAAGTGAGTGTTTCTGAAAAATAAAGTGTCTTCTATTTATTTTAAAATGACAGATTGCAAGAATAAACAAATGAAATGAGTCTAGTTAAGTAACTATTGCAGCTTTTTGTCATTTCTTTATTGGAATAATTATTTGCTGTTACTTAGATTTTTCATTCTTATCAGTTTGTTCTCATGAAAGAATGTGATGGCTCTACACAGCAGGATCTGTGCTCCCAGAGTCCTCTCACTGTAAAAAATAATAAAAGTAGTCCTGTGACTGTGATGACTTTGATTTGGCAGAGTCCAAATTAACTGCCTTGCTTAGACTTGAAGTACATGTGCTTTTGCTACATCTGAAAATAAACAGATATTCATGGGAGAAGAGGAATTATTTTGTTTTGTGGATGCACAGGCTGATCTTTTTATACTTTGTCTATTGTACTTCTTTTACAAGAATAAACAAAATTATTATTAGATTTCTGAAGCTGTTTGTTCTTAAGTGCCACAGAACCTATGAGTTATTGTCCATTGAACTGTAAGGATTTATTTTATTGTTCTTAATTGTACAGATATTGGAGGAAAACATATTTTAACATGAACTCAAGACTGTCTCAGTGTTTTAGAGTGACAGCCTTTTCAATCCTGCTCCCCCAAATCACGAACCCTCTCCAACGGGGCAGGTCTACGTATTTGGCAGAGAAACTAGCAATCTCTTCTTCTACCTTTTCCAGATTCAGCTTTAATACAGGACATTTAAGTAATAGATAATCGATTTTATTTTGTTCCATGGAGAAATGGAGTCCAGGTGCTTCTTTTAGCAGTCTTTATAGCTAGAGACGTTAATTTTTTTGTCCGTTCCCTAGCTACAATATCGGTTCTCCTAAAATCTGGTATCATTGTGACAGTTTTATATTCTCATTTGTGAGGCTTATGAAACCAAGTTTTAATTATTTACTTATACATCATAGTTATTTAACAGCATAATTCAGGAATTAAGAGCTGTATTGTGTTAACATAGTGTGAGGTCAGTATAAGTGTGCTGCCATTTTCCTGTAATATCAGAAAGATCCATGACTTTAAGGTCTGGGTGGCTTTTATTACATCTTTTGCATATTATTTTCTTTGCTTTTTATTTCAAATCTATTCATCTCTTTTGCTTGCCTTGCTTCTAATTTTTAATTTCCTTTCCCCCTCTACCTTTGGAAGGCAGAACACTGCTCGTTTCTTTCATACACAACTCTTATGTACTCATTGTTGAAAAGCCCTTTCCTTATTTATTGTTTTTCTCCTCTTTCTATCTCACTACAGCGTCTTTCCAGCACTGTGTCTACGTTCAACTTAATTTTCTGTGCAGTGTTTTTCTCTACTAACCCTCTTTATACTAATTAAATTTGTAAAGCATAATACAGCCATAATTAATTAGCTGTCATAGCATCCATGTGATTTTGGAAAGTAATCATCCACTCTGAAAGAAGAAGAGGTTAAATGGCTTTGCCAAACCCATCTGATAAGAATTGGCATGGAAGTACTTGGGAGATTCCCAGGCAAAGTCTCCTGCTGTCCTCTGTCCATGCTTGTTTTGAGACTTGTGCTAGCTACTGGCTCATGGCCTCAACAAGATGTTATTTATGATTATCAAACCTCCATCAATCCATGCATCTCTCATCTAGCTAGGAGCTGTGTTTAACACTTTTACAGTATGAGGTTAACAAATCCCACACAGTGGGTTTTATGTAATAAGAATAGGAATGCTGTTATTTGGAAAGATCTCTGGGTCAACCTTGTGATCTTCATGTTCAAGTGATATTTCTAACATGATTTTTCAGACCTATAACATTAAGAATGTTACAAATAAAAGCTGAGTTAGCCCAATCAAAAAAACCCCCAAAACTGCTGATAAAAGTTATAATCTTAAAAAGCACAGACGTGCATTTCGCAGGAGACAAGCTGCCAGGAAAGAAAAAGAATTGACAGCAGGGTGCTGCGGTGCGTTATGACCAGTTCCACGGCCAGCAATATCATATTGGCCACTGCCATCTCCCCCCTTTCCCTCCGTGTGTTTGGTTCTTCCCACAGAAGGCTCTGGGTTACCTGATCCCCTGTCGGCCCACGGTATTTCTCCCCTCCCATGCTATCCTCCATTGGTCTGTACCCTTTGCCCACCAAGATTCAAACCCATGTCCCTGTCTTATTGGTTATTCCATGTTTTCCCTGCCCTTTGGTAAGGGTATAAAAAGCCCTGGTAACGGCTTTTGGGCACCACTTCTTCTTGTGACCTCCAAGTTGAATAAATCTTCTCCTGCTTTTCCACGAAGAAGTCCCCCTGCCTCGTTCTTACCTCCTCGGCGTGCCCTGGACCATCTGTGGGTTAGGCGAGTCCAGGCTGGAACCTCGCCAACCCTCCCATGTGCCCGCAAGCAGCCTCCGCCACCCTCTCCCGCGTGGGTGGGTGCCCGGCACTAGCGGTCCTCGAGCTAGCCGAATAATATAGTGCCGCGGCAGCAGGGAAATAGGAAAGTTTTCAGAATTCCAAATTACACCGACTGGTCCAAGCTGCTCTCTGCTGGCCTCTGCCCTTGGGTAGAAGTCAACAGGATATTGCAGAACCTCACTGAAGTGACACCTGTAATTCTGAAGAAATCCCACCTGTACAATGAATATATTCCTAAACCAATACTTAGGGAGTAGAAAGTCTATTTGTCCTGCTAAATTGACTTCTTTGTCTCCTAATTTCTTCTGTAGTCAAAGGCGAGAAAGAAAGGTTCCTTGAGATGATGAACCAGTGCACCAAAACTGCATTTCTCCTCTGGAGCACCCTTGGCAGGGTTCTCTGTGTTTGCTGCTGTGAAGGAATCTGGCAGAGATGAGACCCTTGCAGAGGAGGGTGTGTAATAATCCACATGCTGCAAACTGCAATCAGCTGTTTCAAGCTCCATCTACCAAGTGTGGCCTCGGGAGCCACCTTAGGCTGAAAGGAGCAGAAGCTGCAAGTGAGCTGCATCCCGCTGAGCTGTGTGAGGAGCAGGCACCTGCATGTGATGGCCTCCAGGTGATGCAGCCTGGCACTCGGGGCTGCTGCTGGCAGGCACCTTTCCCTGCGGTTGCATCCTGCCACTCCATCTCTGTTTTCTCTTTGCGTGCTTGCACAGCCACAGCTGGTTAATGCAGTTTGGGCCTGCCAGCTGCCTCTCCTATGTGCTGGCCCAGGGTGAGAGACCTGCAGTGCTGCCTGAAAGCAGCAGGGATGTTCACTTTGGTGTGTCTCATTATAGGTACTACATCAAGTAAATTAAATTTGTGTTCATCTTTGAGGCAGCCTGTGCATGTCTGGCCTCCCCACAATGTACTGTAGGTGTAAAGGTGAGGTGAATTTTGTCTTTCCAGCATGAGCTCCGTTTCCACCTCACTGATGTGTGTCCTGAGACCAGTGCACTTTCTTTTCATAGCGAATTTAAAAGCAAGGAAAAGCAGGAAAGTAAGTTGTTCGTTTTTCTCTTTCTCTGGGTTGCACTAAGTCTGGTAGAGTCCCTTTGCTACTATGAACAATCCAGTGGAACAATCCAAGCTTGGAAACCACAGATGCTGATCTGAGATCCACTGGCTCCTCTTTCTGGCTTAAATCCATGCACTTGCACTCACGCCTTCATTTTGCCTGTCGGGAAACTGCTGCTATACAAGGAAAATGCTGCCACTCTAATATGAGGTCTAATTTTGGATTTTTGTTTTACCTTGGGCTAGCAGAGGAACAAAGGAGACAAAAATCACTAAATGCAACAGAATCAGTAAAGCTCTGGAAATAAAAAGCAATATGGAAAATTAATAATTTGTTTTCAGCTCTTTCTTTCCATATTTTTGCAGTCAAATGGATCCATTACTAAGAAAGACTGGAGGAAGAAGGCATCAGAGAGTGATAAACGTTCACAGAGTTCAATTTGCTTGCAGGCAATGCAACAAGCAAAACTGTACCTTTTCAAATCCATTTCCATTTTATAATAATTTTATTTAGATGACAGATAACAATTACAGTCAGAAGTCTTTGCTATGACTTGTTTTAAATTAAACCTCAAGGTTATCATTTCCAGTTATAGTTCACAGCAAGACAGGTTTAACAGATCTCATTCTATTCTTGAGGCCTTTTATGTTCAAGGCTCTGCTAGAACTGTCTATTGCACTTGTTTTTACCTGATGCATCATGGAGGGAAAATAATGGATTCAGTTATGAGAAACAGTAATAGATTTTTTTGAACTGACATAAATTTCTGTGTTTAGATAGAATAAAAGGATCAGGAAGAGATAAGTTGAATTTTCTACAATAGACTGGTCCTTGTGAAATTCACTTCACATAAATTGTGCTGAGATGTCTTTTATGTAATGTTTTATTTATGTAATTCAGTTATTCTTTGACAACTAAATCATTTTATGTGGTTTTACAAATGATAACTTAAAAATGCCCAACCATAAAGAAAGAACCTCTATTTTTCTTAAACTCTCAATTCCTCAGAAAGTTATGGAACAATGCAATTGAGCAGTGAGTATTAGAGAGTCCCTGGTGTTTATTTTTTTTTACCTCTATTGGAGAACTTTGCTCACTTAATCTGCATTCAAGAACATATGCAGGGATATTAAACGTGATAGGGTAACAGGGAATCTTCTACCTCTTGTATTGCTTTCTTTTTCTGTTCATTGTATCCCATGCTTGCTCTCCGAATTTCTTGACTATGAGCAGAAAGTTTCTTTGCGTCCATTTGTAACTTACAGCAAACAAGGAACTGAACCAGCCGAGTGCATTATTTTGTAGTGGTTCAGACTCAACAAATTATCAGCACATAGAAATGGAGCATATGACTTATTCAAGTGACTGCTCCTTATGCTCTCTCTCCTACATGCTTCTGTTTCACGCCTTTGAAAAGTGCTGAAGCAAAATGCCCACTCAGTGCCCCCGAGCCATTGTGACTGGTCAGCTACTTGTAGTGTATGGATCTTGGAGCAGAGAAAAATGCTGCATGTAGGAGCTGTGCCACTGTGCTTGAAGAGATATAAGTGCATGGTATATTTTTTTGGAAAGCTGTGTGGCTTCCATTCTGTTCCAACAACATCTGGTCCAGTGTGTGCCTCAGCCATTGCTGCAAAAGTTTGCTCAGAAGAGCTCTGTCTATGCTTGAACAAAATACTTAACTGGGGTCTACGAAAAAAGACTTAATTCTATCCACGCTTGCTATTAGCAGGCCCATGTAATTTATTTTTTCAGTCTCAGGCTTCTCAGGAAAGACTAATGCAAAAGAAAAAAAAAATCAATGGCATGTATGAGCAAGCTGGGGAAATCACTGAAAAGTACTTTGGCATTTTAATCTTCACAGCTATACTGGGCTGAAGAATTCAGTCTGGCCTTAGTTCGGTATAGAGAAAATTAAAATGTAGGTTTGAAGCATTCAGTAACCTAGAAATAAATTTTAGCAATTTCTGGATCTCAATATTACTAGAATTGGAAACCGTGATAGAAATTGTACCTTGGTTCCCACCACTATTTTCAGCAAAATAAATTCTCCAAAATTAAGCAGATATGCAGAAGACAGATATACAACATCTTGATTTCTTTCCCCTTCTCCCATTCCTATACCAATATCATTACAGGAAGATTAGAATTGCCACTGAGTGAAAAGACTCTTTAGCTAAAGATAGAGATAAAGAGGTTTTTTTCTGTTCTTTTTCTAAAGTAAAGAAAAAAAAAAGTTGAGCTGTAAAGATTATTCCTAAAACTACATTAAAAAAAAAAAGAGAGAAAGATGCGAACAGTTTTTCATACTTTCACAATTGTTCATGTCTTTAGAAGAGACAGTGGTGAACATTTCAGAGCAAAGAAATTGAGCATTTCAGAAAGCTGCTACTGAATTTGTAACAAATGCTCGGAATAAGACGATTGTGCTATTTACACTACTAAACGAAAGCATATTGCATTCTTGTTCTTTAATTACTTTGATATAACTATCAGAGCATACTGATTGGAATTGTGTTTTAATATACTAGAGAATTCAAATATATATATGCAGCAATATCAAACCCATTTCCTGTTTCTCTCTCCAGCTGGACAGTTATACCTCTCTGCTTAAAAGAATATCTAAATATTCTAAAGTCTCTGTTGTTGTTTATCATGATTTTCATGGTTTTCAACATTTTTTTTCCCTCTCAATATTTTTTCCTGTTCTTGATATTTCAAAAAACATTTACTTGGATGTTTTTATGCTATGATCTATTTATTTACATTTGCAAAGAGCAAAACCCACTCATATTCCAAAGTGCTCTATTACTCTGCCAAATGTTTAAAGTGACCAAAAATAGAACACAAGGCATTTGGTGGGTTGTTTCTTCTCTGAGGCAGCTTCTTATAAGAAATACCTGTCGTCTCTGTCATCACCAGCATCTTAATTCCACAGCCCTCTCAGAAGCCAGAAGAATGAAAACTGAACTTCCATGTTCTTCTGGAACTCCTTAGCTCTGGATTAATCTGCACCAAAATCAAAAGTTGGAAAAATGTACATTTCATTGTTCCTTTTACCTCATCTTCCAAACATAGGCACCAGTCCTTCAAAGTCAGCAATGTCAGCTGAACCCACACTCTTACCACAACACTTTGATAATAACTGTCTCCTCTTCCACTATCAGCACTGGCTGTCTCCTTTGCAAGCTGGCTCTCATCCATGCTATCATCGCTGCCAGACACCAGATCAGTTATGGAAAGAGAGACATGCAATAACAAGTTAGAAACCCAGAAGTCTTCCCTGATTTATTTAACTGTCCTTCTGCCATGCACATGTACATCGGATCATGATAATAACAGAGACTCCTATTGCAGCTGACAGACTGCCTTTGGAGCTGATAAGAAATTACTCAAGGCAAATCTTTGGAACCCTCAACTATGAATGAATAACATTACTATAGTCAGATTAATAACATATTGAAATTTGGAAGAAATGAGGTATGAGAGCTGCTACTTTACAAACTTCACAACAGCCTTCTCTGAAAGAGGAACACAGTCCTGTTTCTTTAGGAAAGGGGTGATGGAAAGAGCAATTCATTGATCGTGGGGCACAAGAGATTGTGAGAGTTCCCTAAATTCCTGACGTCAGGATCTTAATATTGATCTGGCATTTTCCTGTGCAACTAGAAAAAGAAAAGGGACTAGACTTTTAGTGTAGGAAAAATCAGTGGTACAGGGGTGACTCTAATTTAAGGTGTTAGCAAAGTATAAATCTGCAAACATGGCTGGTTGCAGAGAAGGCTGGCAAGCTCTTTTTCTATCTGTGCTGTGACTACAGGAGGGTCTGGCTCCTGAGCTGTTTGCCTCAAAAGGCAAACACACACACTGGAGACCAAAACCGAGAGGAAATTTCACCACTGTCAATTACCTTTAAGAAAACTACTGCCTTACAATCCTGTAAGGCAGACACTGGTGACAAATTTTAAGTATTTGTTTGCACACTGTGGATGTGTGTAGGAATATCCCAACTAGCTTCAGCTGTCTGCCTTCAGTAGCTGCTGTCATCTGGCTATGGCATGTGAAAACAGCTGTTCCTGATTGGGATAATTCTGACTTTTGATGTGGATGAGACATCTGATTTCGGAAATAACATTGGTGCATTTTGGAGCTTGCACACAACCAAGACAACGTTCTGCAGGGAAAGGCTTTGTTTTGGAAAGTGCTTATACCCTGCTTAGCTGCTTTCTCATGATCTTTGAGAGATTTAACAAGACCTCAGGTTTCAGCAGAAGACCAAATCCTACAGCCACTGGCTTTCTGTATTAGCAGAAGTAGATAATGACCTAGGTAAGTTAGCACAGTTTCTCAAGAGAATATAAATAAGAGATGAACAAGGAAGCAGGAAGTTCAGAGCAATAAATGAATTGGGTTTTGAATCAGTTATCCATTTAAATCTTCAGGTTTGTATGGATATTTCATTTTGTCCTTTACACTTGGATGTTTCTAAAGTTTGAGGTTTTTTTCTCTCTCAGGAAAAGCTAGTCCTAACCAAAGCCATTATTATTTTCTAGAATTTTTAGCTTATTTTAATTCAGCTTGGCAAGTGAAATGTTTTAGTGTCAAACTGACTGAATTAGATAAGAGTTGGGAGCACTCCCATGCCAAGCTCATTTCCCATCCAGCTTGTAGCTTTAGCCCTGTATAGCCCCGTAATGCCACAGATTGCTGGGTTGGGTCACAGGGTCACTGGTAAGATGAAACAGCTTCAGGGTGATCCAACAGCTCTCCCCATCCTGGCACTGCAGTGGTACATGTTTGTATTTCTGCGTGTCTGACTCCTGAAAACACTTACCCTCTCCATTTCAGGACCATGCAATGTAGCTATGATTTCCTCTAATCAATTGTCATGCTAATAAAGGAATAGTATTTGCTAATCCCTGCCTCATACAGTGATAAGAGGTTTCATATACTTGTGGCTTCTGGAGGTCTGATAAGTGCATATCACATCCTCTTATAAGTCCCAAAACTCTAAAATAATTGTGTTTTTCTTAATCACCCTTGATATGAGAAATGTGGCTCCAGCAATCAGTTATCATGTGAAATGATTCTTAAGGGCAGAGATAAAACATCCAGAGTATTAGAGAATAACCATATTTTATTTCTTTAATTCTTCATATAACTAAATTACGAGTTATAATGAGATATTACAAATGATTTATTTAAGATGGATTTTGGAACATCATTGTGGGAAACACACTTACAATTACAAGTTGTTGATTATATTGGTCCTTCTTTAGCCTGAGCTGTGGAATAATTGTACTCTCAAAGTGAATTCTTAATGTACTTTAGAGCAATATAATTTAAATATAGTGCAAGTGTCAAATATTGATTTAGAGTTGACTTATGACTGATATCTAAATCATAATGGTGCTGTTTCTTAAAGCTACAAACATCTGACCCTTTATTTTATTATCTTTTATATTTTATTAGCAAAATTAAACTTCTGTCCTTCTAAAATTAAAATCTACAGTTGCATACTCTCTACATGAATACATTTTTGTGGCTATGAAAGCAGCTTAGAAACCTTCTGGCACTTCAAAGAGGCTTTTTGAAATTAAGAAATAACAGTTTTCACTATGGTATTTCCATGCTGCAGGCAAACGTGTAACTTCATTTTCTGTGGATATAATAGAGAAAGCTTTACATCACAATGTAACTTGGTACCATTACCAAATAGTTGTAGAAAATTAGAACCTATCACCAGCCACGCTGAGAAAGCTGGAAAAATGTATCACCAAGTTAGTCTCTGCAACTTTGTGATGATTTGGCCTCTCTGTTAGCAACCTCTGCACCAGCTGGTGAAGTTATATCAGGTAGGTTAGCATAAGTTTCAACGACTGCAATGAAGATATATGTCCTCTGTACTTTTGAGAAACTGATAAGGTGAAGGCTTTATCACCTGGTCATCCATGTTCGGTATTTTGGTTTCAAAAGTGGAAGATGAAAGATTACTAGTCTCCTGAGTGGCATTTTGAGGTAGCTCTCAAAATGCCATTGTTTCTTACCCATGCCGGGTAACTTGGAGCTCAGTACACTGCAGGTGTTCAGCTAAATGCTGTTTTTACCCTGTGTTACTGCAGATGCTGCTACTGGATTCTGTTAATGGGTGAGGAATGACCTGTATAAAACACAGATTTACTTTTGATTTACAGTGAAAGCCACTGAAAATAACTTGTCTGCCTTAAGTGGGTGAAGGTAGGATTAAAAGAAAAGCAAAGAGGAAGAATGCATATGGGGATAAAATGTTCCTGTCTGAAGACCAGCACTGCAGTCAAGAACATGACAGCTAAATACCTGGAGTCCTCCTTTGGATGTTTCCAAAATAATGAGGCTAAAAGGCTGGGTCTCCTTGTGGCACCATGTAAGTCCAGTAGGATTTAGATGTCCTTTGTTTATTTTGGCTAGAAAAAAATAATTCAAAGAAAGCCATCAAGTTTTTTTTAAGGGCACGGATTCCTTTGGCAGTTTGACTGCCTTTTCTTGTGTTGGAATAGGAGGTAGTAGTGCTAGTATAAAATTTACAAAAGGCTTTTTAAAAGTTTATGTGGTGCATGACATCACCAAGCCTTCAGTACAGTCTCTGCAGCGAGTGCAGCGATGAGCTGTGTAGTTACAGGAACAGTCACTTCTGTCTCCAGGCTCTTTGGCACTGGGCAGAGCTGGGGCAGACCCACGTCTCACAGCATCTAGCAGCTTACATTAACCACTTGGTTTCTACTGTAATGAGTAGCAAGCTACAAAATAATAATGCAGTTCTAGTTTTCATACTTGTGGAAAATGCAACCAGGAAGTTCATTCCTTCAGAGTAGGGGTTTTCCAGCCTGGCCCTGACCCTGACCCTGGTTCTTCCTCTGCTTTTTCTCTTTCTCTGTGTTTCAGATTGAAAAGGGACACTCCAGCAGTCCTGCAGTCTTTGCAGGATTTTGGTTTTTTTTTTTCGAGGTGATGGGTGTATGATTGTGAGTTTTGTAGACATGTGGTTTGATTTTGCTTTGCTTTGTTTTTAAATTTTCTCCAGCAAAGGCATAAACAATTTAAGTCATAGAACAGTTTGGAAGGCAATGTAAAACCCTGTGTGGAGACCCCTGCATGGTCAAACTCCCTCCTTACTCCAAATTTCACTAAATTATCTTCCAGTTATGATGCCGCACACGCTATTGACATGCAGGTATTTGCTCAACTTGGCTTTACCTGCTGTGATCCTTGTAGCTGTGGAAAGGCTTGCTAGCCTTGAACTTGAAGCCAACCTTTGACATTTCTGAGAGAAGACTTTCCTTTCCTGTCTTTCCTGATGTGGTGGGGGGATGGGGATAATAGAAGACAAATGCTGGATGTAGAGGCAGACACTTGCTAGCAGCTGCTTACTTCTCCCCCTCCTTCATGGAAGCTTACTGAAGTGTAGGAAGAAAGTAGAGCAGAAACAGACTGGTATAAATTATTCAAGGATGCTGCTGTTTCTAAGAAGAATCCAGAAGGAGTCTGCCTATAAAACATTAACATGACATTTTTGAATTGTGATAGGTGGGTTGAGAGAAGAAAGCTTAAGAATGAGCAGAACACTGCTCTAAGGAAACAGACATTTTTTAAAACTACAAACTGCTTTATCACTGAGTTGCACACAATTCCAGTGATTATGACTTTGGGAAAAAGGGAGGTGGATGTGGAACAGGGCGTATTAAAATCTTACAGATTCTTTTCAATAGGCTACAAAAGATCTGTTCAGTGCTACTATGGGAAATCAGAAAAAGAGTCAGAGTCCAGCTGGGCTTCTTTGCTATTTCACTCCTTTGCCTAAAACTGGAGAGTGATCTACTTGACCAACTTAAAATGTTGAAAACTCCTTTTTCTTCTGATTGACAATTTGGAATCTTAACTTGCTTGTGATTGGCCTGATTTCCCTGGAGACTCCAAAGCACAAGAGGCGCAAAGAAGGTGTAATTTTTTATTTAGGTTTGGTAGATAGTAACAATACAGAGGTGCCAAATTCCCTTATCTGATAGAGCATTTTTTCTATTGAGAAGCCCTACGGCAATGTCGGATGCCCTCTATTTAATGACATCCCTACATCTTAGAACTAAAATAGTATTTTGGACAGACTGAAGGCAATTTTCTGTGTGAATAAAATATCTCCCAGGAATAGAGACAGTGAACAATACCTTATGTTGAATGGAACAACTATGTAGAATTCATGAATTTGTCACTGTATTTTTTGGCTTTGTACCTTTAGCTCAATGTTTCAAATCTTTGACTCCTATGATTTAGCCCTATGGCCTTTCTCTTTTTCCCTATTGGTGATTCAAGCTTTCTGTTCCGAATGCAGGTTTTCTGCAAAAGCGAAGTGTGCTACCTATACAGAAGCTAGGCATAAAAGTGATGCTCACAAAAGGCCAGCCTATAGAAGTAGATTTCCTTCTCTCTCTGTTTCCATATATAATTTGTATATAGTACGATTTCATTTCCCAGCTGAATTCCTTTCTTTACTGTTTTTGTCCCTCTTGGGCTGACTTTTTTTCTCCTCTCTGTCCTGCAGCGTATGATTTTCTTTTTATCTGCTCACCATTCCTTTTTTCCTCAGATATACAATGCCAGTAGTATTTGAATCAAATTTTTAACAGATGAATACATTTAAAACAATGCAAAATTATTCTGCCCACTTTGTCCAGGCAGCACAAGAAAATAGCACCTTTGCATTGTTAGACAAAGGTAAGATTCAGAACTATGTTTCTGATTAAATTTTTATGAAATAGATGCCTCTAAAATGGACCCTAAATTTTGTGGTGTAAATTTGTTTTAGCTCCCTCTTGTTATTGAATGCATGGCCAGAAAATCCTGGGTTTTTTTTTTTTAAATGCCCCAAAAGTGGACTTCAGACTTTTAGGCCTGCTTACCGCACAGAGGCAAATTTGGGTCACTGAATTTCCTTTCTGAAAACAGCAGTCAGAGCTGCAGACCAGGTCCCTGTTCCCACTTAGGCAAGCCCATCATCTCCTGTAAAAGCAAACATTCTTGTTTGGGAATGAGGGGCTATTAACTCCCAGGAAATCTAGGCCAGCCCAAGTAATTCTGAGCAGAGAAATATTCTCTGGTGTTTGCAGCTTGTGCTTGTAAGAGAGCAGAAGATACTATTCACTCCATGTATTGTTATTCCGTGCAGTTTTGTTTCTTTTGTATCCCCCAAGGTATCAGCTTCTGCAGCCCTCCCCACACGCAGGTGATGGCTGAGAGCACGGCGCGGCAGGTCACCCTGGCAAGAGGCAGCATTTGTGTGAAGCCTCGTGCCAAAACTCTGCTGCTGGAGTGCTCCAACTGCTCACTCTCCATTTTTGTCTTGGCTCGAGGAACAGCCACCTCCTGCCACGTCTGCTGCTACAGAGCAAAAACTGGATTCCCACCATTACCGCAGTTCACCAGCCAACTCCTACCACTTCTACCAACTGCAGAATGGGCATGAGCAGTCGCATTTACTCAGTGTGCATGCTTCCCACATGTTAACCCAGATGTGCCTTTGGCTTGCCAATCACTTGCTCCCGTGCCATTAGAATAATACATATAATGCTCCTCTGTCTCTTGGATGGAGGCGAGACTGACAAGATCTCACCTGTAAGCCAGGAAGCTTCATTCCTTGAATTAGAAACACCAAATCGAAGTGATAAGACAAAACGTCTTTTGTACGCTAAGTGTGACATGATGTTTGAAGGTGGTAGGCTGAGTAGCCACGTGGGAAATCCGTGACAGTCTTCAGGCTTTTTCACCCCCAAGGACTGGATGTGAGAGAAAGCACAGCTCTAACGTGCTGAGTCTTTGGCATGAGGGAGCCAGGCAGAGCAGTGAATGTTTCTTCAGTCCCAGCTGCTGGTTGATTGATAGGAACTGAGCTGGTGATAACTCTGGAGGGAGATGTTTGCCCTGTCTTCCATCTGGAGCTGCTGTGTTATGACTCACAGAGACGGCTATTGAACAGGCTGGGCTGGCAGACCTTTTCCAGCAAGTCAGACTGGAAGCTGCAGAAATAAGCAAGTTATCCAGGGGTGCTTGGAGTGAATGCAGTTCGATATATCTAATGCTGACGGCTTTCATAAAAACCCAAAGTGCTGGGAAAGCAGAACGTCTCTCTTCTTTAAGACAAGGAAACAATTGCAGATGGCATCCTCTACCTCTCAAAATTATTGTTTTTCAGGGCCAGATTCTGCCCTTGGATCTGCTGCTGCATCACTGTAAAGTGCTTTAATTTAGTATGTAAGGTGGTGCCAGCTGCCATGGCTTAAATTACAGACTCCCATCTCTCCTTTAGCCCAGTGTCCTTCTGTGCCTGGGCTTACCATAAGGTTCTGAACCAGAAGAGTCAATGCAAAGCCAAGTATAAGGAAAATTAGGATGTGCTGCTGCCTAATCAAAGAATTCTTTAAACAATATTAGTTAATGGATACCTAAAGCAGTTGTAATATTTATAATGTGCTTCAATTTTGGTGGCCAAGGAAAAACATCAAGTTCAAGAGAATCCAGGAGAAAAGAAAATGTAGACATAAATTGCATAATATGGTACAATGAAAAGAGATGTTACATGGAGAATCACAACTAAGGTGTGATGTCTGGGGTGAATCTGCATGTCGCAGAGTGTTTGAAAAACACCATTCAGTTTCTATGGCTTTCCATCTATACTGAGGAGAAAAAATGTACCCAAATAATAATATAGAAGAAAATCCAAGGAGACTTGCCCAGAGCATGGCACCTTTAATCTTAAATGTATTGAAGCTGGTCTATGTGCAGAATTTCTGCTGTAGTTCTGAGTAAAAATATGGAGGAAGAAAATCTTTCAAGTCTATTCAGAGAAACAAATCCCCACATACAGAGCACTGGGGATGGGAGGTCAGACTATGGTAGCTGTTATATTAATGCCTGGGTTTGGTTATTTTAGCCAAAGGTGGGGTTTTTGCCTTTTCTTGGTGTGGTTTTTTGTTGTTGTTGTTTTTGGGGTTTTTCGGTTGGTTTTATTTTTGGGTGAAGGGTTATGTTTTTTAAACTTTGTAAACTAAAAGTAAATTGCTGAAAATAACATTTTTCACAGTGTTTTTTATGTGTTAAAGAAAGTTCACTTTGTGTAATGATTAGTGTTCAGTGGGTTAAACAGATAACTACATAACAGTGGAAAAATAATTTTAATTTTTTAATTTTCTATAAATCTTAAATTATTTCTCCTTTTAACTCAATATTCAATTTCAAACTCTCAATTTACTTCCTAATATTTTTATTTTTTTACCTATAATTTAGAATAGGGTTTAAATATGTAGTTGTTTATAGTCCTTCACACCAAATACATGCCAGTTTACTTCTTTTATATTTATTTTTCTTTGTAATATTTTTTTTTTTTGTAAACAGGACATCCTCCTGAAAAAAAACAAAACAAAACACTTGCACTGTAACTAATTTTCATTTCATAGATTAGAATTGTTCTTAAAAAAATTGAAAGGCCAGGTATTGGAGGCAAAGGAAGTGTTTAATTGAAAGCTCTTCTAACCGCAAGGTTTATAACCTGTGGTGCCTATCCAGAAGTCTCACCTCTAAGCTCTTTTGCATTCAAAGCACAGTTCCTGGCATATAGAGAAGAAACGTGTGGAAGGAAAGGATTGCTGATCATTTCTTGTCTCTTTAAAGTTGTTGGAATCCCTCAACCTGCTCTTCAGTATTCTGTCCTTCATGGTGCCCTTGAAAATGATACTTTCTCATTGCTCATTGGAACAAGTTTGCTGAGCAGGTTGTAGTTAAATCTGAAGAGTTTAGTAGGTTTCTCAAGCTGAGAATCTCTCAAGTGAGTTCTTCCTTCCTTCACTCGTAGCTGGTGGTTTTGCAAATCCGTAACATCAACAGGATTTAAAATATTTTAACTACTCTGTGTCACACTTTGAAGAAATTTTCTGTATAATCTGAAGAAGATACTTGTGTAATTTTTGTCAGATTTATTAGGGTAAAGAGGAATTCTAATCCTCCTTCTGCTCCAAATGGTTAAGGTAGAAAAGCTATTACAACTCAAAAGGCAGTTTATGCAAAGCACTTTTTGTCCAGTGTAAAAAGATGATGTTAGATGCTGTTCCTGAAAGTTAAGCAACAGAACTACTCAAAACATCTTCACACACACACAAATCTAAAATATATATATTAATATGAAAAAAGGCACCAGTTCTGCTATTTTCCCAATTTTTTATTAATCTGATTAGAGGACTTTTAAAAAGGTGTATCCAAATAAAAATATTTTGTCTTAACAATGTCAATATAATTCGTTAACCATATTGTGAAATACTAAATTCACTTCAGACGTTAAAAGGTTTTATTTCACTAGAAATAGAAACATCTTTCACTTCTTTTTATGCTAATGGTTTCGAAATTTGCTCTGAACAGACAGCACTTCTGCTTTTCATTTTAATTGTAAACCAACTGGAAAATCTTAAAATCTCTGTAGAAATAGAATGCCATTTTCCTTTAACCAATTTGATTCACACAGATAATCTCGAAGAGATATTCCACCTCCCCTAAAGAAATTAAAACAGTGAAGTGAAGGTTTAGACACCTAAAAATCACATTTTTATATTATTGAAATCCCAAGACTGTTTGATATTGTGGTCAGATGAATTATCTCTAACCTAGACAACCTCTGAACTATCAAATGTTATGTTGCTTTAGAACCATGAATAAACCCTGACTTTATGTAATTTAAGATGGCATTCCATTTTATTCTAATTTTTAAAAATTAATGCCATTAGAACTACTATTAAAGATTTAGAAATTGCCCAACAAACCCGGATAGTTTAACATAAAAATACAGCAACAATAACAAAGTCCGCATTAACATGCAGTGAAAACCTCTTGAAACTTTAAATAAAACAAAAAAGAAACTGAGCGTAGTGTTTCATTTTTCCCTAAACAAGATATCTCTCCTTTGTCAACTTTTAAAGACTGTAACAGAAAAATATCTAAATCGATGATGAATGAAGTACTGTGCAACATAAAAAAGGAAAGATGTGATTTTTTGACAGAAAGTGTGAAATGTACTGACTTTCTACCATGATTTGTTTTCCATTAAAAAGAATAAATCAACACAAAATCAAATAATTAAATTAAATGGGCAGACATTTAGAAAATATGTTGCTGACCATGTATTTATATTTTGCTCCGTACTTTTCAATCATGAATATTTATGAACAAACTGAGATATCCTTTGGACTTAATCCCATCCTAAGGCAGTCATCTATTTTGGAAGGAGCATTCAGTGTTTGTGAGTTGTGTGTAGTCATATTATCAATTTATCTTGTTGGAAATGAAAATTATTTTGTCCAGCCTCTGTGAGTATTTTGGCAACAGTGGACTCAAAGTAGTGAGTTTGGTACGTCTCAAACTCTTTGGCTTTGAAGTATCATGGAGGTATTTTAAAGTAGTTTTACAAGGATATAGAGGTTCATCAACAGTTTATTTTAGGATTTTGCTGTTAGATGTAGATTAAAGTGCATGTGCAAAGTGGGATAAAGTCTGTGGATGCAGATATTGTTTTTTATTATGCCAGCTAACAGACTGGGGAAAGATAGACAAAATTAGTGAACTTTTAATGGCGTGCAAAAAGGCTTTTGTACTTTCTTTACTTTTCTACAGCTGTAGTAATTCCAATTACTCTATCAGTAGACATTATTTGCATATGTCTAAAAACTACTGGTGTCAAAACCTACTACAGTTGGACTAGCACTAAACAATCCAAATCTTAACATGCAAAATATTATAGCAGCATTTACATTGCATGTCACCTCTGGGCTTAAATGCTGGATTAAAATGTTAGATAACTTCTTTCTTACTTATTTCAAACCTTTCCAAGGCTCTCTCATCTCTTGGTCCCTTTTGGGTCAGTATAAAGAAGCTGAGATTTGGCCAGCTATTGCTATTCCGTGAGGTGACCCCAGAGCAGACATGAACTCTGAGGTCAGCTCCAAAACACAGCTGGGCTGCCAGCCTAACTGTGGCCACAATACAGCAGGCCAAAGCATGGAGCTCTCATTCTGGCTGAACACACGGTGAATGCATGTTTTGTCAGCTCAACTGTTCCTGCCAAGGACAAGGCTCATAAAAGAAGGTGGTAAAGATGCCAGAGATGAAGAGGCTTCTCTGCTCTTTTCCCTTTCCAAAGGACCAGCCTGTCCAGGCTGAAGTCGAGGGCAATCTTTCTACTGTGCATATGTTGATATCTGTCCAAATTGCCATAAAAGCTGTAGGAAAAATATCATTGCCACCTTTGGGGACTGTCTTATCTCTTAATACATCTTTGACCCTGAGACTCAGAGCTGCTTTTTGGAATATATGTGACCTCCCGCAGATTTGTCCAGAGCCATTGCGCAGCTCTGATTACCAGGTGAACTATTTGGTCTGGTCTTACTATTTAGAAGTCACAAAATTCATAAAAGGCAGAAAAACAAATATTGAACTCCCAGTGCATATACTGAAACCAAATGCTCACCATTTCATTTCTCTGATACATAAGTTGTGATATTTGTGTTCTCCAACTGCCTGGTAAGCCCCCTATTGCTCTTAGTGCTTTAGTGGCCTTTTATGTATGGATCTAAAGTGTCGTGTGTCTCCAGAAATATCTAATGGAAACCAGCACATGTGAGCACAAACATGACAATGGGCTCTCACAGGAGAGTATCGTGAAAATGGAGTGTGATTTACTGTTTGCATTCCTGGATAAAATGCAGCTCTTTTCCTGCTTCATTCTCCTCTATTTTTCCCTTGGTGGAGGAGTTATAGTTTTATTTCTAGTCTAAGCACAGATAAGATCTATTCAGTAATATAATAATAATAATACACATATTTTCATACGTCTCCCTATCATATAGTCACTTTTCAAAACACATTTTAAAAGGGTTCTGTGGAAACCTAAAACCGAGTCAGACTCACTATTTACTTTATTAAAGTCAGACAGGTACACCCCCCAAAAATTTGCTTGTTACGACACATAAAGAAGGAAGGATGTTTTTCATCTGTTACACTTATGGATTTTTTTTCTCTAGTCGCTCAACCTCTATTTTTAGTTCTATGCAAAACAGAAGAATTTAACCCAATTACCAAAGGCAATAAATTCACTACAGTGATGTTTGCAAACAATCAAATGGCATTAAAAAACTTAAACTCAGTTTAATGCAGACAATTATTTAATGTCCATCCAGATTTTTTTAGGTGCAAGGTGATGTGGACACTGAAAAGCTTTAGCAGAGGAAATTTTCAGCTGTCTGCTGCATTCTGTGAGAACTTTATGTTTCTCACAGAAACTATGCAAAATACTGTTAAGGGTTTTTGTAAACTATTTCTCTATTTCTACACCTGCTGTTTTTCCAAAGGATTGTTATGATATCCTGAGAAAAATATTTTGAAATGGTGTTGTGTGGACTGACCAATCACCCTGATGGGTGGTTGGTCAGAGGTCCAATAACCTTCCCCCATGCTGGTGGCTCAACTTATAAAAATTGATTTATAATTAATTAAATAAGCCGTTTTCTCTGGATTTCGGTCGTGTCATTTCTCACCGTCCCGGGCACAACAGCGACAAGGTAAAGAGGTGAAAACATCCATATTATAGTTGAAAATGTGTGAGAATGTGGATGCCATAAGGATGCAAAAAGATTGCAGTTCTTTAACTCTTCCTTACTTCTGGGGAAAGATTAGAAATTACCATAAGACTAAACAATTTATGACAGAAAATAATGCTGATGGGATGATCTGATTCTGCAAGGGACACACACACATATCCCCCACTGCAAAGCAATGCCTCTATGTCCCAGCATCTATCAGGATTAATATCTTTTAGCCCCAACAGGTGGCTGGTAGTCCTGACATGTGAAAGAGCAGAGGTTTTGACTTACTCAGGAAAATTTCTGTGCACTGTAGACTCAGTGAAAACTTACCCCTGTTTTATCATGATAGGATTGTTGTTGCCCTGCAAAACCTGACTCAGAAGTGCTTTTCCTACAGATTACTGAGATTTTTCCTATTTTTCGTAGCTATCTTCACCTCAGCCCAGAATGTAACCAAAACTCAAGCAGTCAGCTCATCTGAGTTGAAGAAGATTCAGTTATCTTCAAAAAGAGTACAGTGGGAGACTTGAGTCTTCCACATTTAAGAGGAGTACCTTGGTTCCACGGTAACTACCTAATAGACATTAATTTTCTTCTTTCTTCCATTCTGTTTTTGACCAGAATTACATCATGCAAAAATCTGTCCTAACAAGAACTAAATTAAAAGTGGTGTATTTCAATCAGAAGCTTTTATTTCCAATGTAGATATTATCCAACTAAAACCAAGACAAAACAATTCAAGCAAACAAAACCCACATACAATTGGAGATTTGCTACCCACTCAGCCTGGAATTTTCTACTTGGTGTAGATTCCAGCTTGGATCAGCTCTCAGCTCAGTGTGATTTCTTTTCTTCCTTGTATACTAATCCATCTCCTCAAGTTACTGAACCTTCCATTAGATGAAAAGCAGCCAGTATTTTATTTACGTTTGAGAGTGATACCTGGCTGCTCCAGTGTTATGCAGTTTATTATCAACCAAACACTGGTGATGGCCTAAGAATGACAGTGTTGTTTTTTAGTGCAATGCTCTTATAATGTGTCTTCTGAGCCAGTCCCATGGCCAAAACAGACAATATTCTGGAGTCTCACACCTCTCACATACAGACCGTTCTAGACTTTGGGTGGCAGCTTATACCACCCAAAATGAGCAATGCTGTTTACTGTGAGACAGCCACAGAAACTATCAGAATCAGGAATATATTTTACTGGTATAATGGCTTTCAAGAGAGTTGTATAAAATGTGTCTAGAGTAAAATCCTATTATACTTATTTAAGTATTCTTTTGTACTTAAGTTCAGCAGAGACCAATTAATTTCTGTTAGTGCTCCAATTAGAATGCATTCTAAACTTCATGCTTTAATTTTCGCATTCAGATGACAGGATACCTGTAGATCTGGCTCAAGGTCATGTAAGAAGTTCTGTGTCCCTTCTCTCATTCTTGCTGTACTTCATTGTGTTATTCAATGAATAAAAAATTAGGAGGGTTTTGTTGGAAGGGGATAAAAATGATGTTACACCTCCATTAACATTTATACATTGCCTTTAGATCCAGCCTTTTATCTGTTATGCCTGTGTTATGCTGAAAGGAGCCATGCTATGAAAAAGCTATACTTACTGGTTGGCATGAAGAAAGTAAGTAATTTTGATGATATTATATGGGTCACAATTTTTAATATTTTCAGAGGTAATTTATTTAGTATGATTAAACTGGAAATGTTCAGTGAGAAGAGTTAACCTGATAAGAAGTCACCGCAGTGAGTATTTAATCTTTGACATGTGGTTGAAACCAAAACAGACATTTACAGATGAGAAGGGAAAACGGCACTTCCCTGTCATCATATTATTTCTTGAGATGAAACATTTCCCCTCACATGAGTTCTGCAAAAGTCTTCTTAATGAATAAATCTCATTATCACCTTCATGTAAATGAAGAAATGGAGCAAATTATTAAAGACCACCTGATACTTTTCTGGTAGAACTGTGAATCGAGTTCCTATGTATACATACCCCAACTTTTGATGTAGATTTCACTTCACCCGTCTTTAGAAATCAACAGTCTCAATGTTTGCAGTTTGACTAATCATTGCCGGTTCTTTTGTAGTTATTGGAGAGATGTGGGAAGGAAGTTCTAGACTGTATTTTATGTGATATAGTTGGGTTGGTTGTCTCAGATCAGGATGGACCACTTCCTAAAAACTTTTTCTTTTCTGTGACTACAAAGACAGTCTAGGGGGAGTAACTTGGATGTATACACATACATTTGTTGACATTGTGCATTTATTCAGATTACTCCTGCATTTAATTAATTGCATTCACACAGTAGTTAATAAATATGCTGCCTGTAGGATGCTACATTAACCGTATTACACCAAGCAGAAATGGCAGCTAGTGTACATTCTGAACAACATAGTCCTAAGTATCATAATGACCTTCTGTACTTCCTCTTTCAGCAAAGTACATAGTACTTGAAGGATGTCTCACAAAAAGAGTCAGTGATTCTACTTCTCTTGCATAAAAATCTGTAAGAAATATTAATTAATGACTGTTTAATTGAGTACATGATATTTTAATAATGTTATCTATTTATTGGGGAACATTTGGATTTCCTTCAAGAATTTCTAAAACTCTATCATGACCTGCACGCATATACCATCAAACTTGATTATCCTGGAACAAAGTGCCGACAGCAGATAAACTGAAGCAGAAAATTATTTGACTTGCACCAAATCGTAGTAAGCTAATTAAAAAGAACCAGAGTCAGGCTTGATGCTGATTGTAGCAGCCACGATTCAATCTGCTAACTAAAATCATCGTTCTTCTAAAATACTGGCAAGTTTAAAAAATTCTAGTTCAGCTTTGACAGTAGAACACAAAACCAAAAGATAGTCTGTTTACTTCTGTTGATTTTCTTATCATGAAGAACAGGTGTGCCTATTCGTTCCCAACCAGGCAGGTGTAGTCATCAGAGGCATTGCAGAGTCTTTTGTAACTCAAAGGGTTTGTTTTAAAACTTGAGTGTTCTCATTTATAAGCTTAGAAACACGTACAACCCGAGCAGAGTTTTTCCCCTTGCAGTGTTCTCTGGAGGACGCATGATGGAGCCAGTAAGTTCACAAATCTTTCTGCAGAGGCTCTGCAGCGAAAACAAGATAATGCATGCTGGCTTCTCTGAAATGTGTCCAGAGACAGAGGTGTCAAGGCGCTCCATCACCAGTGCCATTCATGAATCTCCACTAGCTCACACAGCAAACAAAAACAACTGAAGAGTATCAGACAGAGTCTAATGTTTCAGTACATTTCTTTGGCAAAAATACCTATGCTGGGGAAAGTGGCTGAATTGTTAAAATATTGGCCTAGAAGGTCTTGCCTTGCAAGATCCCAGCCCTTCCCCAGTTCTTACATTGTTCCCACCTTGGGAAGACTCAAGGACATATATATATATATATATATACACACTTGAGCCTATATCCTCAAGTATAGACTTCTGTTAGGTGTTTGTCCCGAAGCTTTGAAGTACTTTCTTCATGAGGATTTGAAGAAGACATAATGATGCTGGGTAAACTCGGGATTGTCTAGGGAGGAGACAAAACCTGGGATTGTTTACAAGTTTGTGGTAGTAAGAATGTCTTAGAGAAGCTAAGAGACTTTTCTCCTTCCCTTCTTGGCCCTTGGGCTTGATGAGATACTAGAAGCAACTAGAAGCAGAAGCAGAAACAAAGCAGATGGGGACTGAATGAGATGCTTAACCCTTGCCTCTACTCCCCTCATGCTTAGGGGTAAGATATGGGCTTACACAATCGGTACCAGTGGTTAAACACTGCTGTGTTTGCCTGGGTCAGTTCTCTCACCTCTTCAGAAACTTTGGTACAACCTTCTCTTGCGAGTTTACACTTCAGTGAATCCGGAATATGATTCTGTATTTACTATGAAATGACCAAAAGAAAATTTGAAATATATGTGCAAAAACGTCGCTTGATGAACTGTAGAATAAAACTTCCATTGTCCCTTTTTCCTTCACCTCCAATCCACTAGTGGTGGAAATTCAAGCAATTGGTTTGGAAAGTAGATTGGACACTGCAGCCAGTAGTGCTGTGCAGAGAATAATTCTGAGCTGGCAAAAATAGTAACAAGTTGTATGAACATACTTTACTCATCTATTATCTTTGGAATTCCATCATCCCTCTGAGGAGGTTTCAGTTTTTAACCTGAATCTTGATCTGACAAGTTAAATATCACTGCATCTGTAAAGTGTCTCCTGAAGTACCTGTTTGTGTTGAAGGTCTGTCTGGGTACATTTAGAGGAAATTCTGAATTTCCACAGTAAAAAAATACTCCTTTTTTCTCCCATAATGTATTCACAGGCGCAAAATGCTTCAGAGAAAGCAAATTAGTTTATTCTATTTTTGTTGTCCTATTAGCCAAATTTTATCACAGGGGCATATTCTACTCTATCAGTAAGATAAATTAATTCCAGTCCTGCAGCCTTCATCTCCAGTGGATGATCTGAAATTCAAAATTGGAAAGTTCAAAACTATTTTGAAAGATTTAGGAAGACAATGGCTCTCTCTTATTTGTAATCTTCAAGTTAAGAACATACATTTGGAACTAAATATTGAAGTTTAAGTAAAGCTGTGGGTCAGATACCAAGGATATCCAACCAGTGGAACCCCATATGGGGTTGAGAAAACCGTTTTCCTTCTGCCTCAAATGTTAGGAAAAGAAAGGAAAAAAAAACAGAAAAAAAAAAAAGTAAGTGCAGAAGCCTAGAATCTTAGGAAATAGGAGTTTTTCTCTTTGTTTGTGGGAGGGGGTGTGTGCCTGCAGCGGCTATTCTTGGTAAGATGAATATAAAAAGACTGTTTCAAGCAAAGATAGCAAAGGAATGAACTGGCATATAAAAATAGTGCTGAGGTGTTTGCAGTGAGAAACATTCTTAATGAAGAATCACGTGGAAAAGACAACTACTCAAAAGAACACAGCAATAAATTCTGCTTACGAGAGAATTTCTTCTGCAGTTCCAATACTTCACTGTTTAGTCTGGGAAACCTAGAACCATGTAATGCATAACTTCTAACCTTTGCACTTTCTTTCCCAGTTGGAACCCTCCCAGTTTCCCAAGGGAATCAGGGCATGAACATGGGAAGGATTGTGTTTGGATCTTGTTCCATCAGAGCTGCAAAAAGACAGTTTAGATGCATAGTGGTACATTAACAGAATCTGGAGCTGAATGGAGGATACTCCTCTGGTTAAAGTGAAATAAACCAGAGAATATCCACATCTCTGAATGATGCTCCACACAGAGCTGGTACTGCACATGCTCACTCAACTGTGAACTGAATAAGCATGCACTACATCTGAGTAAATGTTCACTGTTTTCAGGGTCTGAGCTAATATTGCTGTGCTCTGTTAAAAGATCAACATAACCAGACCTAATTTAAGGACCAGGTAATATAGGCTGCATTTGAAGTATTCACCCTGACTTTAATTGCTGGAGGTTAGGATGATATATGAAGTTACTTGAGTCAATACAGGGAGATTGATCTGAGTTATTAAAAGCATCTGAAAATATGTACAACTGTGTGATAACTGAGGTGAAAAGTTAGCAATACAGTGAACAATAGCCAGTAGGTAAAACAAAGGGATAAGGCCTGACAAACTTTGCCAATAAATGACGTTTATGGAAAAAAAATTCAGTAGAGTCACTGCTTATAAATCCACTCCCCTCACCCTCAACAAAATCCACAGTGGCCTGGTTATCAAAGTAGGACTTTACTATCAATGTGTGTTTCTGAGATCAGTGATGTGAACAAAGTAGTTATCTTGATCACTGTGTTTAAAGCAGGAAGGATATACTTCATTGGTAGAGCTGCAGCAAAATCTAACACAAAAAAACATGAAGAAAAAGTTAGTTATGTCTAGCAATAAGAGAATTCAGATGATCAGTTAATAAATACCATTTTTGAGGGAAAGTAGTGATTGAGGTGATACTGCAAAGGCAATGGTTTAACACTGCACTATTGAATAAGTATAATTAACAGGTTCTTTTAATTTCCTTGCTACTACGCTATGACAGACTGAGATTATGAGAGATTATACATTCCTATCGCATAGCAAGGACCAGAATTCAAATGTCTGTTTTTACAGGATTAAATTCACCCTGTCGAAATTCATCATCAGAGTCAGCAGGCAATGATGTGTTACTTGAAACAATTTTAAGGTCTATAATAAGGAAACTAACCCCTTCACAAAAAGAAGAGTATCAAAGCAGATCAGAATATATGAGCACAAAAAAATTCTATCTTATTTGGGGCAAAAATAGAGTTATATCCTTTTATGCACATTCCTGTGCATAAGCTCACTCTCATAGAGCGAGTTGGCATTATTGGATGAATTTCAATCTTTAAAAACAGAAGGATGAGATTCACGGATACTTGCTATCAGGAGATGCTGAAGTCCAGATTCTCAGATTTATTTATCCATGTATTTCTGTTCAAAATGTGGGGGAATCTTCTAGCAATTCAAAGGCCTGTGTGTGGCTATGCACACACACAGTGCTATGCAGTGGTTTCCGCATAATCTGTAATTGTAGCAATTCTCTGCAGTTAAGAATTTAGTGACAATGATCAGAGGGCAGAGAAAAAAGAATGGATAAACCATGGCTGATGCAGAAAGACCAGAATATCTTGTATGGTTTAGAGAAAAAGAGAAAAAGACAGAAGGATATGTAAAATATGACTGTGATATGGAAGGCAATAATCTCTTCCTTGATTCATGTTTGTAGGACATGAAAGGTTTCATTGCAGAAGGGAAGACTTAGATTAAACACTAAGAAAAAAATATTCTCACAGTTAAGACTAGGAGCAGGCTGCTGAGAAGTTATAAAGTTCACATTCCTGAGTGTTTCTGAAACAGACAGGACAAGCTTTTGTGAGGAATGATATCAGTACAGATGATTCCACCTTTGGGCAGGGGGTAAACGAAACAACCTTTGGATGTTGTTTTCTAGTCTTACTGTCTATAATTGCAATGATTTATGAGGCATAGAGCAGACCAGGTCCCACATTTGTGCCAATTTGCATAGCTGAGAAGTTGGCTTGTTGTATGCCTAATTCTTTACTGACCATTAATTTGAAGTTAATTATCCTACTGTTCTTACATGTTAGATTGATTGGCTATATAGCATGGTCTGCATATCCATTCTGGATAGCATTAGTGGCGTGCCTGTAATCTCCTTCCTACTTATTTTCACTGAACTTCAACATGATATGGAATTTGTCAGAATAGGCTTAGCTTTAGTCTTTGTGTGTGTACATGTGCTAAAAAGAATTTGATTTACAGAAGTTCAGCAGTTATTCTGTTATACTGTTTATGAAGTGAAGAATAAAATTGCTAGATTGCATTTTTTTACCTTAATTAACTTCTCTAACAAAAGATTGTATTAAACAGAATGGGTTTTTTTCAAGCTCTTAATAACCAGATTGACCCCTCTTGGTGTAATGACAAAACATTGTTGAAATGGCAGAATTTTTATTGTCCAAAGTGTTTTTATTAATATACTCTATCACTCAGTTTCTGTAATGCATTTGAATGTGTTCTGCATTCTGTATTTTACACTGTTGAGGAACATTTGTCTGGAGATTTACATTGGAGTTGGTTCTTGGAGGCTGCTACCACATCACTGTTCTGCAAGGATGTAAGGAATATTACTACCTACGTCTTGGTATCCTTAAACCACATGTCTCAGCAGATACAGCACTGTCAATGAGTAATAAAATCCCAGCAGAGGCTGGTGTAAATGGAAGAACTGGGACAATTCAGATCGGGCCCCAGAAGGAATGTAAGTTAATAGTTCAATTCAAATTGAGATGGGTTTGAAGGATCTCTTGTCATTTTATTTGACTGTGAGTTTTAGTCTAGTTTTGGTACACCAATCCAATGCTCCAGAGTATTCTGTATAATGTTAAAGTAGTACAATTCTCCAGACTTCTGTTTCAGCTAATAAGAATTTTGTCAGAAAAGTTTGAACAGAGCATTAAGGGCTTTCTTCATCTTTAATTTTCAGTACCCACAGGTTAGAGTCTATTCCAAGTTTGGTGCCAGAGATTAATAACCCAGAGAAAGGAGTTATTTCTCTGAACGCTGATTTTTGAGGCAGCCTACACAATTAACTTAGGTTTGGCTTGTAGTGTAAAGTCACCTAAGTTGAATGAGATAAATCCAGGGGTCAGGGTACTAACAGACAACCTTAGCCTGATGTCACTGTGTCCACCTCTCATAGTACAATGATTAAGAGCAAACTTGTAGCTGTGCCTCAGCTGTGCAAAATTATCAAGTACTGGAGAACACAGCGCATTTCTTCCACATAATTATTGCTATGGATAGAGTTGGGGGTGGGGTGGGGTGTGGTGGCGATGGTACTTATGTGCTTTGCTTACTTTTATTTTGCTGTTTTCTTAGCATAGGCACACCTTGCATTTCTAGGGCTTCTGTAAGGTCAGAAGGATTATCTTCGGGTCTGGGAGGAAAACTGAAAGAAAGTGCAAAAGATTGAAGAACACTCTCAGATACTCAATGGCAGACACTTCCAATTGGGAAGTGTACAAATGGCAAAGTGAAACCTCAATGTATCAGTAAGCCTTTCATTCACAGGACTCTATCAGTTATAAATCAGTTTGCTAGTCCAGCCAGGGCGATCAGAAAGGAGACCGCAGACCACCAGCCACTCAGTGCACCTACCTTGCAGCGAGCCATCATTGCACGTAAGACTCCATCCCCATCCATGTCACAGAGCAGCCAGGCTTCTTTTCCTCATTTCAGAGAGGCTGCCAGTCCCTCTCCTGAGCCAGCAAGCTTCCACTGAGACACTTTCTGAAGTAGACTGTGTTGACTTACAGGCATGTCTCCTAAAAGGGTTGAACTTGAGGAATGTTTACCACCTCTCAAGCTGCAAGAAAACAGCATATATCCTTGCTGGAGCCTGCTCATTCTCCTCCCCAGGAAGCCTGGCTGTCCCATTCTGTAGATGGTGGAAAGAAAGCTTGGAAGGGCTCACAGTGCACTGCAGCTCTTAAGCACTGCCTAGATGAGGGGAAACAGGGGAAGAGGGAGAAATATGACACACTTTTAGTGACAAATCTCATCCCCAAAGCTATCTTACTATCCTCTTTATCTTCACTTGGACTTGAATATAAGTACATATAAAGGACAAGGCGTAGATGTTATTACTTACCTTGAACATGAAGATGGTAGAAGTGGTTTGCCAACACCCCCAGCATAAAAAAAAGATACAATAATGGTGGCAGATTCTTCTTTACTATGCTGGTATAATAACAACTCTCTTCTATTTTAAGGGCTAAGTGAGAGTAATCCCTGCTTTTATACTTCTTGTCCTCCTTTGCTGGAGAAGCCACAAGAAAGCCCGAATGTATATGATTTTAGACGGTTCCAGGAATGGGGGCCCATCCCATGCCTTTAAAAGCATTGTGGCTAAATTGAGTTTGACCTGTTGAAATAAGGTGTCCTATGTGAATATATTCTCCAGATACAGGGTCCATTTAATCTCAGCTGGCATGAAGGAAGTACGGCCTTTTCATTCTCAAAAGAACAAAAAAATCTCATAAGAAATAGACTGCAAGCAGGAGTTCAATGCCTATTTCTTACTAGAAGCCTTTTAATGCAAGGACATCATTTCTGCTTTCTTTTGACAACAGGAAAGTGTTTTCTTAGTAATGAAAACAGTAATTTTCTTTTACAGCGGATAATATGTATCTGTTAGCTTAAATCGATACCTGTGAAAACCTGCAGAGATGAAATTCCCCCTACAGCACCTAGATGGACCTAGCTGCAGCTTTTTGTGGGAGTAGATGGTAAGGTTCACATGCTGGAAGAGAATGGAGGAAAGATGTAAGAATGGAAGAAGGATGTAATATAGGGCAGCTACACTTGACTCATCAGGGGAATAAGAAAGGAAGTGATATATGAAAAATCTCTAGGCAGGCATTGGTCATGGTCCAATAATTTTGTATGCTATGATGTAATAGTAGAATGGCAAACAGATGGCAGGAGTATTAATAAGACCTTGGAAAGGACTTTTCTCCTTCCCACTATGAACAGAATCAGGTTCCCTCAGGGTGAGAAACAAAGGTGAAGGTAGAATATGAAGAAAGAATGCCTTTTGTTTGGTACGGTTTTTGCATCCTCAACACTTTTGCATGCATTAGAGTGTTCTGTGTGTTGTGGTTACAAGTGTTTGCTGTGTGGGTACCAGGAGAAAGCAATTATCTCCTCAGGTGAAACAAGCTTTCCCTCTAGACAACAAAATAAAGCAGGCAGTCTTCTTCACTCATGACACTTATCAGTGTCCATGCAGTATATTGCAAGGGAAAGGTATACCTGAACTCTGAAATATGCAGATGTTTTGCTTTTGCTCTCGCCCTCTAAAACTGGTCTAACTGTGCATAAAAGACTTGTCATTCAATTTTTTTTAGAGTCAGAATACAATCAAAGAATGCTTTCAAACCTCCCTAGCAGATACTGGATCAGAGTCTCCTATCAGCCTTCTGGTGCAATTGACTTCCCTGCTTTAGGGATGTGCTGATGTTTAGGATGTCACATATGAGCAACAGAAGTAGACCAAGCAGTAAACGGTATTTTACACCCCACAGCAATGGACTTGCTGATACAATTATTTCTCTGCAGGTTCTGTTCATGTCTGATATATATGTCTTCCGAAGGCTAATACCTGATCAATTCAGGATTGAGTTTAGATGTAGAAATAAGACTGATGCAATCAGCCTGCCTTTGTTTCAGAACACAGAGAAACTGAGTTTTTGGTCTTGGACATTTGCGGCTTGCTGCGGCTGAGAGCCTGGAGTTGTCATGATACAAAAGGTTGAGCTGTTGTGATTTCCCACAAAGGTGCCATTGTGTGGGAATGCAGTTTAGTGTGCCTGGGACGAGGTGCAAGGCTGGTGCTTGCACTTAAGAGATGAAGTAATCAGATAATTACAAGGTTATCTGCACAACATCATGTAGTTGTGTGGGAACTAGCCTCTTGCTGTTTTCTTCCTACTCTATCTCATACCTTTCCCCTGTGTTGCTAATATTGCTACGATAAGCCTGCTGGTGCATCAGTGTCAGGGGTGGACAGCAGGGTGCACTGTGCTTGTTACTACAATGAAGGAAGCATGACATAGAGGAACCCAGATGTATGTAATTATCATGACACCTTAAATGTTACATGTTTGTCATATATGTGGGCTTGGGGATCTAGTATTATCCCTAAAATCCCTCACCTGTGTGTGGAAATCCCATAGAGGGGGTATGCGTGAAATATCCCAGAGCTACTCAGTGAATGCAGACAGTTGCTCCAGGCTGAGTCTCCACCACACTGTTGTCTCAGCAGTGCTCTAGAAGATGAACAGGAATGTGTCCATACGGGCTCTGAGCTGTCAGAGTGCTCATGTACGTCTGTTTTGCCTTCAGGAACATATGTTCATCTCCCATCGGCTTCAAAGGAATTAGACAGGTGCTTAAACACTTAGTATAATCAGAACCTTGAGCTCTTTCCCACCACGTATGAAATGTGAGTTCAAAAGTGAATTTACTACGATTACCCTTAGCTCAGTGTTTAATATCCTTTTTCCTCGTGTCTTTTCATCACACCATAGGATTATTTTTTGGGCACCAGTGAGGATAATTTAATTATGGTTTTCTTGTGCTTATTCACCATTTATTTAGACCACCTGTTTAGAGGTGCTTTATTGAAAACCAAAAAGAGTAAGTATTTACTCTAGTTTTGATGTGCTTTTATGTATGTCATACTTATTCACATTATAGTGTTAATAACGTCTCTTGGAAAAATAAAGATCAGGTAATAGTGGAAAGCTTATATGCTTTTTTCATAATTTATTATTTTTGCATCTACAGGTAATTTAATATCCTCTCTACCAATACTTTCATTTTCTATATTCAATGCATCACATCTAAGTTTAATAGCAGTACTGGCCAAAAGAAGAATGAAATATTTTTTATCTAAATGTCAAGTTTTATTTGGGAAGAAGAATGTGTAGTTACTTACTTGAATTATCCATGGAAAACCTATTGTTGTAGCAATGCAAGCAATTTAAATTTAAATTGCTGGTATTTATATACTAACATAAGATCACCAGATTAATTCTTTGCTAGCATGTAAGAGTGAAAATGGTATGTGTTGCTGCCAATAAAAATAATACAAGTGAACCTGTGCTGTTATTAAAAATGATCAATTGTTATTAATTTTTTTGTGATAAAATAAAGATTGATTCTGATTAAAGGATTTGCTTTTTCCTCTTGAGAAAATACTGGCTTTATTATATTATCCTAATTATAAACAAAAGAAAAGAATTACTAGTAGCATACTCCTTACTTTA
The DNA here is from genome assembly GCA_013397725.1 of Rhagologus leucostigma. Taxonomy (NCBI): domain Eukaryota; kingdom Metazoa; phylum Chordata; class Aves; order Passeriformes; genus Rhagologus; species Rhagologus leucostigma. Next base: position 316,674 of record VZTD01005554.1, read on the forward strand.
ACTTGATATTTTTAATTACTTCGACAGGTTTTTTCTTTGGGATATGCAATATGAGCTGCAATTCATGACATCGAGACATTCCAACATCCCTGTAAATATTGTAAATAAATGCCAATAATGAAAGCTTCGTGAATACTGTGTAATGAACTTCATTGTAAGAGAAAAGGAAATATATTTGTGGTGTTGGATTTTAAGCACCAGGACTGCTAACCTTGAAAAATATGGTGAGAAAACCAGATCACTTTCTTGGAAAATAAGCTACTGATTATACTTAAACTTTTTAATGGCACCTGTAATCAACTGTCCTTGGACTGGAAAGATTACAAAGGCTATTTCACAGAACACATTCTTAGCCTAGCCACTGGTGACTGAACACTGAAACAACTGCTGCTGTCATGTCCACTCACATAGGTGACTCACTGCACACATGATTTTCATCATTTGTGCATCCTCCCTGAGGTGACTGGGCTCCTTTGTTGACATATGGGTAACGCCAGTGTGTGTGTCACTCCATGCTGATAATATCAGAGGTAAATAAGGATACTCACTGCCTACAGTTCTTTTTCTTATTTGCATTCCTGATAAAGAACCAAATCCAGGATATATTTTACATAACTGAGTAATATGTAAAGCATTTGAAAGACATAAGTGTGATTTTAAAGAAATCAAAGCAAAAGTCCTACATCCCTTTCTGAACAAAAGTGGTTATTCTCAGAACTGCAGAATGGTTGAGGTTGGGAGAGATCTCAGGAGGCTGTCTGCCCCAGCCTCCCTGCTCAAATACAGCCACTTATTGCTGGTTGCCCAGGACTGTGTCCAGATGGCTTTTAAGTATATCCAAGGAGGGCCACAACATCTGTAGGAAAACCGGACCAATGCTCAGTCACGCTTATAATAAAAAAGTGTATCCTGATGTTCAGATGGAACCTCCTTTGTTGCAGTGTGTGCCCACTGGCTCTGGTTCTGTCCCTGGGCACCACTGAAATGACCCTGGGTCCACCCTCTTTCCACCCTCTCTGTAAGTGTTTATAGCCATTGATAAGGTCCTCTCCGAGCCTGCTCTTCTCCAGTCTGAACAGTACCAGTTCTTTCAGCCTTTCCTCTTACGTGAAGGTCTTTCATCATCTTAATGGCCCTTCTCTGGACTCTCTGCAGTAGCTCTGTATCTCTCCTGGCCTAAGGACCCCAGAACTGGACCCAGCACTCCAGGTGTGGACTCACCAGCACTGAATAGAGGGGAAGGACCACCTCCCTTGACCCGCTGGTAATACTTTGTCTAATGCAAACCAGGATACCATTATCTCTTTTTGCAGCAAGGACACTTTGCCTGCTCATAGCCAGCTTCGTGTCAGTGAGAATCCCCAGGTCCTTTTCCCACAAGGTGCTTTCCAGCAGGGTTATCCCCAGCATATACTGATGTCTGGGGCTATTTGTCCCCATGTACAGGACTTTGTACTTCTCCTTGTTGAACTGCCTGTGGTTTCTGTCAACCCATTTCTTCAGACTGTCGAGGTCCTTCTGGACTGCAGCACGACCTTCTGGCATATCACTGCTCCTCCCAGCTTTGTATCATCGTCAAACTTGCTGAGGGTCCACTCTGACCTGTTATCCAGATCATGGATAAAGATGCTGAATGGTACCAGACCCAGTACTGACACCTGGGGTGCATGCATACTTCTCCCAATTGCCATGAGCAATTAAAGATTTTCAAAAGTGGTGTCACAGTGATGTAAGACAGTCTCAGCACTCATGGGTGCATCCTATGAGGGCCCGTGGCATCCAAGGTTCTTAAAAAACCTACAAATATTATCTACCTGTCTGTCTGTATATCATCTCTTCAGTTTTAAAATGAAATATAGAATTAACCATGCTGTTTAACCTTTTAATTTTAAACATCTATGTTCTTGTCTCTGTTCCAAACCCATAAAAGCTTCCTCACCCTATACTGCATGCTCACACATCCCAAAGCTGACCATGAATTGCGAGAAACATGGTGAGAGCAGTGTAAGCTATAAAGCTGTGCTTTATCAGCATTAAGAGCTATTATCATGTTCAAGTGGAACTTCAAAAAAAGGACACATAAAACAGTATGCTTTGGTTTTCATGCTTTAAAATATCCTCCTTACCCATCCCCCAGCTACTAAGAGTTCAGTATTTCATCTTAATGTCCCCGTTGCTTACCATAATAATGGATAACGCAGTTGACCTTACAGCCTGTTTTAGTGATTAAATTTAGTTTTAATTATTACAATACAAAATTCTTTCATGGTAAAGGCCACTTTCCCTCTGGCTCTGAACTCTGCCTCTTTTAGCATTTTTCATATGTGGACAGAAATTACAGGCACAGAAATATAGCTATTTTCCACTTTAAATTCACTAAACCATTAGAAAAATGTCTGAGTTCAACCATAATTTCTTAAGGTTATCAAATGATTTATAGTTTTTCTATTGCTGTGGCTCAACCTGCTGTTCTTATTACCTAATGCAGTAAACAGTGTAGTCTGGAAACCACAAAAGCTGAAAGAACAGTGAATCGTGGATGAACAGCTGTACCAGAATCTTTGAAAACAAAGTCATAGGAACATCTCAGAGTTTCCTACAGGCTAAATTTCAGACATGAAGGCATGGGTAGATCAGATCCATCTTAACATTTTCCTTTGTGTGGATTCTCAGGCATATCAGAAATCGTCTTTCTACTTCTCCTGAAAGCTTACATTAACATTCTTCTCATTTCTGGAAGTAATTTTTTTTTTTAAACTAGTCTTCTTAAATAATGAGATTTCAAAATAAAGGACCTTGATCTTTGATTCTGTGGAAGAGAAACTTCTTTAAGAAGAGATCATTCTTAACAAAACTAGTCTTTCTTTTGTAGAGAAAAAAGTACCTTTTTTTTTAATGTTTACCAAACGAATCTATTCATTGAAAAATAATTAATAAGAACCAACCAAGAATGACCTTGACTTTTGTGCATTTTTTCCCTATAGCAGTAAGTCCCTTAGGGAAGAAACCAGGTCTATTACATAGAGTTTAGTACAATATAAGATGTTGTGGCAAAAGCCAATAAAATGTTAGCACCTTAAACCTCTATTTCTGCATTTTTTGAAAGATTTGACACTCCTGTTGCTGAAAAATTTCATTCTCCTCCAGGTCAGAAATTGTCTATATTGACCTACGGATATGCCAACTGCATGACTATCAGTCAGATCAGCACTGAAGAACAACAACCACCAAATTCCCTTTGATGAGGAGGACTATTCTGATATGGAAGCATGTCAGGGTCAAAGGAGAACATGCGATGGTCTCTGCACCTGTGAAAATAGATGGACTATCATCAGCAGTTCCCTGCTTCCTCAGGGAGCTTAGAAACAGGTGCTGTAAGGGAGGTGGGAGAACATGATAACTTCTCTAATTAGCACACAGGCAGGGAAATGCAATTCAATACTGGATGCTGACCAGTCCTTATTGAGCGAAGGGGTTGGGAGGTCCATACGATTGGCGGGATGGGTGCCATGCTAAGTGGTGGTAGTGAGGAATTATTGCATCTCAACCACTGAGCCTTTGGAGTAAACTCATTCCTGTGCAAAATGTCCATGTGACAATGGGTCCCGTGCCCTGTTATTGCAATGGTTACCATATAAAATGGCTACACTACATAAAAATATACTGTATGCTGTACTGTTTCCACACAGGAAATATTTACAATATTTTGAAGGTCACCTGGAAAGGTTTAATGCATTTTTTTAGTCTTTTTCTTAAAACAAAACAAAATCCAAACCAAATTAGCCAATCAATGAAACTTAAAGCCTTCCCCCTCCCCAGTGCTCCTCCTCTCCTCCCCTTCCCTCCATGTTTCTCATATCTATATATAGTTCATGGATTTCTGGCTCTCTGGGGTAATCTCTAACAGCTGGGCATCTAGGCAGAGGAAAAAAAAAAAAGAAAGAGAAGAACAAGAAAGGGTAACAGTAATGTTGCTTGTGGGTAGCTTTCTTCAATAATTGATTATTTTCTGTAATTTCTGCAGATGCGCTGGTTATTTGACCAGCATGGTTTGTCTGTTGCCATAATAAACTAATTGAGCATTTGGATGGCAATGGCCCACGGCTGTGTGTAGTATGACAAGTTTCACCACCTGGTCTGTCTGCAGTTTTCACCGTGCTCACATGGGAATTTTGAATCTGCTCAATCTCCTTTCAGCTGTGACCCTTTTTATAGATCTTCGGCATGCGTGATCCTTGCCCCAGGGGAGACAATTTGCTTCAGAAACTTGTCCTGTAGGTAAAAGCAATAGGCCATCCATTACCCTCTTCCTTCCACTCTCAGGTTAATGACTATATTAAATATTAAGCGGGGTTCCATCTCCAGAGTGTCTGTATAAGTGATTTTACATTATCTCATTCAGCCCTCCTCTGATTTTTTCTGAAGTGTGTTGCTTCTCTCTAGAATAACTCTAGCAGTGAAAACCATGACTGATTTGACAACCATTAATAGAATGTTTAGTACTAACCTTCGTCATCAGTGAGTGAAGGAGATGGTAAAAATGGAAAGAGGAAAACAGGGATATTTGATGTGAAGTTGATTTCCCTTATTTAAAATGTTATTGAATATATAGTTTCTACAAGTTATGAACAAGTGGACATGAACTGCAGGTTTACTTAGAGGGATGAGTGAGAAATAAACAGAACCTTTTCTACCAAGTGGGGTTAAACTCATAAGCAAATTGTTGCTTAGCAAATCATAGAATCATAAAGTTCTTCTGGTTAGAAAAGACCTTTAAGATCATCGAGTCCAATCATTAACCTGCCAAGTCTACCACTAAACCATGTCCCCAAATGCCACATCCACACATCTTTTAAATTTCTCCAGGGATGGTGACACAACCACTTCCCTGGACCCAATGCTTGACTATAGTTTTGGTGAAGAAATTTTTCCTGGTATCAATTTAAGCCTCTCCTGGTGCATCTTGAGGCTGTTTCCTCTTGTCTAATCGCTTGTCAAACTGGAGAAAAGAGCGAGCACCAACTTTCTCTAATCTCCTTTTAGGTATTTGTAGGGAATGATAAAGCCACTCCCAAGCCTTCTTTTCTCCAGGCTAAGCAACCCCAGTTCCCTCAGCTGCTCCTCACAGGACCTGTGCTCCAGACCCTTCCCCAACTTCATTGTCCTTCTCTGGATCCGTTCCATCACCTCAGTGTTCTTTCTGAATTGAGAGGCCCAAAACAGGACAAAACATTCAAGGTGTGGCCTCACCAGTGCCGAGTACAGCGTTACAATCACTGCCCTGATCCCCCTGGCCACACCATTGCTGATACAGGCCAGGATGCCATTATTATCTTAAGGGTGGGTGTCAAGAGGGTGGGGCCTGGGTCTTTTCAGCAGTACCCAGCAACAGGAGAAGAGGCGATGGGCACAAACTGAAACACGGGAACTTCATCTACATGTAAGGAAAACTTACTTACTTTGAGGCTGATTGAGTACTGGAATAGGGTCTCCAGAGAGGTCGTGGGGTCTCCTTTGCTGGAGATCTTCAAAACCCGTCTGGATGTGATCCTGTGCAACCCGCTCCCAGTAAGCCTGTTTTAGCAGTCTCACAGGGGTCCCTTCCAACCCTGACCATTCTGTGATCTTATGTGCTGCTAACCAGGGATTTGACCAAATAACAGGAAAAGGTGCAGTATAACATAGCCCAGCCCCTGAGGAAAAGCCTTGGAAATTCCCACCAGAGAAATCAGCACATATTTTGACCTAGGTTGTAAATCACTACATAATTTGCGATACTATAGAGAGTTTATTATATATGAAGATCCTTGTTTGGATATTAGCAGTTTGGATGAAGAAGAGATCTGACATTCTGCTTTAAAATGTACCCTTTAAATCCTCCTAAAGTGGTCATTGAACATAACAAAAGAAAAAGCAGTCCTACTATCCGTATCTGTAAAAACACTATCGAATACCTCCACTTCCACTAGAAACATTTAGCAGGGGTAGTCAATCTGAAAATGAGGACTTCAGTGGTGTAAATCTTGATTTATAATGTTAGAAAAAGGTGAACCAAGAGGGCTGCTTTTGAAGTGCACTGAAACTAAGAGTTACAGAAAATGCTCTGCTTATCAGAAACTACTCACAATTATGTAACCAGCTGTGCAGTTGTTAAATGTTCGAGATTTTTTCATCTTAGTCCCTGATAGAAACCAGAGAGTTCTGCTCTTCTTTCTGTGAGCAGAAGTTTTTAATGGATCTTTTTGCTGTCTCCACCTTCTCTTCTGGTTCAAGCACGTGCAGTGAGAATAGCTCTAATACACAGACCCAGTTTGCGGAGTTACAACCCCGATGAATGACTGGAGGTTGAAAACAAACCCTGACCCAAGAAGCAAAAAAAAAAAAAGGTCAGATAGGTGTGAGGAATCCAGTCTGAAACAAGTTTCTTTGATTTCATTACTCCACTCTGTTGCTGCCCGTCAATTCCCAGTATTGCCCTCAGCAGCAGGTTATCTCAGAGCTGGCTGAATCTACAATCTCTGTGTGGCTCCCGGCACTCTCTGCTGTAGGCTGAACCCCACAGATCAGGAATAAGGTGCACTCATGGGACTACCGAACACAAAAACTCTGTGATGGATCTTCACCACTCCAAACCTAATAAAACAATTTCTGCAGAGCAAACTTAATTTTCATGTTCCCTTCTGTTTTCAGCATATAATCATAGCTAAGTAAAAATGCATCACATAGTTTTTATTTGTAATCGATTCTCTAATCTCTGTGAATTTAATGAAATAATGTTTGGGGTTTGTTTTTTTGTTTTTTTTTTCTGCTGCTTCTTATTCCTTTCATATCATCTCTGGTTTGGTCTACCCAGTACTACATCTGTAGTCAATCATCCTTACCAGACCAGCTTGTTAAATTATCCTCCGTATGTCAGAAGAAAGCAGTCTGAAATGATGATTTAAAGGAATGATGCTTACTCGGGTCAAGTAAAACACATAAAACCCAAGGAGCCATTTTCATACTTTCTTCAGATCCACTTGAATTGCATTTCTCTTTGTCACCTCCTTTGTCATTACTGTCACCCTTCACCAACAAAGCACTGGCAATTAACACTGAGGTAAATTGGTGAGATAACATTTACCTTGGCATTGTCATTATTCTGTGGTTGATACATAGGAAATCACAATCAAGTGACCAAATGGGCTAAAAGATTAGAATTTAATGGTCAAAAAATAAATAAATAAAGGATACTAAAAAGCCAGGCATTTGGTAACACCTTATAAATGGGGCTATTTGTTCTATAGAAGAACCTAAGAGATTTTGCTTTGCATTTATCTTCATTTGTTGTTAACTGGAACAGGCTGTGAAAATCACAAAGGACACACACTGTCTACATAAATTTAAAAAACCATTTTCCCCCTTAAAATCTAAGCACCAGCTAAAAAGAGTAAATCGGAACAGATTTAATTGGCATTTACACACACCAACATTAGCAATTAGAGAAGCAACAGCAGGGGGAGAAGAACAATTACTGCACCCAGTCTAAATGGTCTATTTGGATGAATTAAAAACACCAGTCAAACTTAACCAGCTGTCTGTAGCAAGAATTTTTCTTCATTTTCATAAACATGTTTATTTGAATGAAATTAATTCCCCATTGACAGTAGGGCAGAATTTTTCTCCTATCAGTTTGTGTATATTTTTGGGGAATATCAGATATTGTAAACATTAACAGCATGCTTGCTTGGCTTAATGATCATCCAAGTATGGTAACGGATGACAGATTAATAGTATTTTTACTCATGTAAAATAGCATTTGTCCATGGATTTTCTCAGTATGGATTTCCACCCAGTTAGAGAGATTAGGAGAAAGTGCTGATTTGCCTCCTCCCTCCTTTCTTTTTAACACATTATAAGTAAAAGACTAAAGGATATTTGAAGATGAAGATGCCTTTGATCCTTAATTCTGAAAGTCAATACAACATACAGAGAGCTTATCTTGCAAACATGCAAATCTCTTCTAGCTGGGAAGGTGAAAAGTAGGAAACTGAACTAATTTGACTGCTCCTGCTTCTCAACCATTTTGACCAGGTGGTTGTTATTACATTTGTCCTTCACTATTTGTGACTGATGAGAGATGCTGAACATATTTTGTGAGAATTTGACAAGCTGATCCCCATTCCTGAGTTTACAATTCTGCGTGCTGTAGTGATGGATAGCTGACTTGCTGTTCTAAGAGTCAGTGCCATGTGATGTGATTTGGCCTTAAATCTGAGAAGTCTTTATGAAAACAATTGACAGTGACTGTTAGAGACAGAGTTTGGAACAGAAATTTCAAATATGCTTGATTTTTTTCGATGCATATTTTATTTGATTTTCATTAGAAAATTTATCTCAGGTTTTTTTGAGGCGAGTGTGTTGCTATAATTTTTTTTTTTGCATGTGGTAAGTTTAAAATAGGAAAACTTAAACATGCACAGAACTAAGGACACATTTATTCACACCAAAACATTATGTTTTCATCACAGAAAATGTTAATACATGGGAGTGACCTAACTGTAGACTTCAAAGGCAGGCAGGGAGCTAAGACATCCCTGAAATTAATAGTATGGTCTATAGTTTGGAAACAAAAAGCTATGTTCAGCATAATTCTTTCATCAAACTCTGATGGTTAAGCCATAGAATTACTTTAGTATTATTGGAGAGTTTCTGCATTTCTTAATCTCAGCAAATTTTAGAAAACAGATGTGGCAAGGATATTATCTATTTTAGAAATAAAGTAATCACGTGCCCAAACCCATTAGGTGCCAGAAATTCAGTAAGCCAGGAAAGCACATGGGGCATCTGCTCTAACCTGCTTAAGAAGGGGCAGCACCATGAGGGGAGGAGGCATATGAGGACATGTGTGGTGAGTTACACTGGGAGAATGTGACGAGGGACACAGAGAGAGGGGGCACTGCTGTGGAAATATGCAGCCCAGAGTGCACGCTTTGAAGGAGGCACTCCAGTCTTGAAGGGTGTTTGGCCTTCAGGTAGACCCAAACTGGGGCAAGTACACCCCCAAAAGACTGTTGCCTATGGACTGATACAAAAATGCACAGAGGAGTGGAGAAAACCCAGTAAGGAGCACAAAGGAGCAAGGAAAAGACACCAGGACATTAAAAGCAGCAGAAGGAAAACAATACACTCCAGTCCAAGCTTCTGTCATGCCTGTCACGTTATTGAAACTATTAGGAGGGACAGTCTGTAAAGTGTAGCCACAGCAATGATTTCTTTTTTATTAATACTGGAATCAGTGAATACATGTTTTTGTTTATTGTGAATAAATTAAATTAAGTAAAAATTCTCTCAGTTGAGGCTGTTTTGCCTGCTACGGACCTCATGAAGGTGTGTACATAATAGTTGTCTTCTTGGCTGACAGCATGGAACTTAACCAGTGCTCAAAGAATATGACAATTATAGTGACATATATTTTTGCCTCAATTTTTCCCATTTGTAGGCATTTCCCCGGAAAAGTTTCCCAGGTTCAAAATAAAAAAGTTACAGAAGTTTTCTGGAAAAAGCAAGAGTATACTACATGAAGATAAAGACCTCTTCGAAAGAGTACAAAAATACTGAAAATAAACCAAACCCAGAGGAACAGATGTGTTGTGATGGAGAGAAACAGGTTTCATGAGTACCTTGCCGGACTGCGCGAGGACATGAAATGTAATAAATGACATGATATTCAGAGATGTGAACTGTGGGTATTTAGCATCTCTGAAAAGCAACTCAAAGACTGTGCTCAAGGGAGATTTGTTTTGTGTGCTTCTATTCTATAACAAAGACAGTAAAATTGAAGGGAGGTAAAATACATGAAAATAGGTTTTACAACATTGACACATACAACATGATTGATTCAAAATAGAGTGAAGTATGACAATGAAAGAAATGAGGGTCACTGTGTGAAAGAAATATAAATAAGTAGTTAGGAAGAACTGTTGCTCCTGGGTTCATGAAAAGATGCTTTGAGCTTCATGGAATGCATTGTTTCTTCCAGAAACTTGTTTCTCTTCTGTGATACCACCAGAAAGAACTGAGTGTCCTGTGCAGAATTATTCTGTTTAGAAAGTAGGTAAAACAACTGCTTTATTTTGACTTTTCATTCCTTTTCATGAAACCCAGACCTTTCAGGGTGGTCATTCTCAATTTCTCTCAATTTCTTCAAAGATTTCTTTTCCATTTTGTTCATCATCTCAAGCAGCCATGTCACTTGGTTGAGATCTGAGGATTGCTGTCAGAAATAATTCATGGAGTTAAGGAAACTAGATTCGTGTCAGGGTGTATTCAATGAGAACTATAGAGGTGATTGCCTTTCAACCACTGATTATTAATACAATCAGTATCTCTAAACTGATGTAGGACTTAATAGTTCATTAACCAAAATGCCTGACAATGATGAGAACACTGGTTAATGGGTCATTCCTAGTGACCTGCTACTCAAAAAGGCCTCTTCTCCCAGGCAATTAGCAATAGGACAAGAGGAGATATTTAGGCTGGACATTAGGAAGAATTTCTTCACAGAAAGGATGATTAGATATTGGAATGGATTGCCCATGGAAGTGGTGGAGTCACTGTCTCTGGAGGTGCTTAAGGAAAGACTGGACGTGGCACTTAGTGCCGTGGTCTAGTTGACAAGGTGTTGTTCAATCACAGGTTGGACTCCATGGCCTCAGAGGTTTTTCCAGCCTAATTGATTCCGTGATTCTGTGATTAATGAATTGACACTAACTATTAGGTAAACTTCACTAACTATTTCTTCCTATAAAAAAATCTGCTGTTCCATCATTCTCACATTAAATTACATATTTTTCTCTCACTCCTGTTAAAAAGCAAACTAGATTTGAAGTTTCGGATACATGGCTTGGACTTGCAGCTGAGATAACAGGAGTGGAACGAAGAAGTGTTAATTCTCTTTGAGGAATAGGTCAGCAAGGAAGATGCAACTAACATTAATAATGGGTTGTAAAACTTTCTGCACCAAAGTCCTGCAGTGCTGGGAATATTTACTCTGACGTGTACACGAGACACAAGTCACCTGTCTTTTATGCGTGTGAAAAATTGAAAACATACTCATAAAATAACCACTGGTGAGTCCAAATTTATGAGATTTGTTGGGCTGATATGCCCAGAAAAAGGGATTTATCAACATGCCCAACGTACTGAATAAGATATGCCAAGGATTTCTTCTTGGTGTCTCACTGTATCTGGGGTCTTTAGTCTTTCATATTCTAAAGTTTATTGTTCAAGGTCAGTTCTCTATTTCTCACTGAGCACTGGAGAAACCCTACTGCTGGAACACAGTGGCTGGTTCAAATACTTGGGAAATGAGTGACTTGTTTTGAAGCAGGGCCTGTGATCTGTGATCTGCAGGATCTGTGAGGACTCAAACTATTGTGGCTGTTCAGCAAATGGTCATTGTATGACATAACTACCCTCAAATTCGGCTTTGAATTCTTTGTCTAGATCCCCTAGATTCTTCTTTTGAAATTACACCCTTTCTCTTGTATCTGGAGCTGGCTTTAACTTTTGCCCCTTTTCTATTATTTTAGAAAAATATTATTTATTATTTTGACACTTTGAAAGCAGTCTGGACCTGAATTTGTGCCCCTTTCTGTTTCCAAAGTGGACATTTATTCGAAAGACTAGGAATCTAGATTTTTCCAAAAATGTGTTGTTTGATTAATGGTATTAAGGAAACCGTACCTATAAAAAAGTTTTAATCTTTTGACTGGTTTGGAGAAGAGTGCATGACAGTGTACAAGAACTTGACCAAAGGTTGCAACTGTTACAGGGTGGGTTAAGTAAGAACGTGAAACGGACAAGATACAGAAATAAATTAGCTGAATTTAGTGCATTATTGTGCCGGTTTGGCCAAAATCTAGTAATATAGCCCCTGAGAGAAAACCAGGTTGCAACCACCCTCCCCCCACCCCCAGGGTTCAGGCAAAAAAAGAAATTTTTCCTCGAAGGAAAGTGAAAGAGATAAAAACTATTTATTTTAACAAACACACAGGAAAAGGATAATGATGCTAAATAATGGATTAAAACCCTCGCTATAGAGAGAAACCTGGGAAGATTTCAGAGTCCTTCTGTAGGTGTGGTCTCTCTCCTCCTCGGAGCTGGTCGGTGAGGGCGTGGGCCCACCCCCGGGCCTCGGGGAGAAAATTCTCCTGATGTGTTCTGATGTTGTTGAAACAGTTCAGAAGAGAAGAAGGGAAAAAAACCCAAAGTCCCAGGAAACAAAATTCAGCTCTCCGTCTCGCACCAAGAGGGAAAAAAAACCAGCTGGCTGAAGGAAAAGCAAGCAGGGTGCTCCGCCCGTGCCTTCCACAGTCAGAAAAACACTGAGGAGTGTAATCTCTGTGTCCTTGAGAAGCTGCTTTGGAAAGTTCATCTGGGTTTTTTTTTCAAGCTCAGTTTAAAGGCACAGAAAAGGCACAATATTACTTTTTGGACATAGAGCATGATAGGGGATACACATGATAGAGTCACCCCAAGACAATTATGCACAAATCTTCTGCTTTATTCTCCAGATTGCTTAATATTCTAGTTTTCTTCTCTGACTTTCTGTTTCTTCTCAGCAGTTTTAACTGCAAAATATAATATCTTACTAGCCTTAAAACTGGAGTGATATACTCTTGATTAAAAGGATTTTCATGATAAGGATTTTGAAACATGCAAATATAGGTAGAACAGCAAAGCAGTAAGTTTTGATTGAAATTCTGTGTGTTTCCTCTGCCTACAGCTTGGTTTGTGAATGTTGTTTTCCTAACACTGGAAGTTCTGTCATATCCTTTGTTATGATAGATGGCCATGTATTCCTTAGCAGTTGTAACTGCTCAGTGGTTGGCAGGTCTGAAAGTACATACTATGGAAGGCAACTTTGCTTCCTTTTCCAGACAGTTCAGTACAGTCTTTATCATGAAGGAGATGAGAGTTTTGCAACTTGTGCTTGCACTATCTCTTGCCTCCTTTTTAGGGGACTGAGTGTTCTCTTTTTTTACCAGTCTCTGACTCTGGAAATTAATTTATTCAGGAAGTTATTTCAGAATAGATCCCAAGCAGCCCCACCTAGCAAGTTAAATTAAACATGTCCTGTCTGTACTAATAAAGGGAGAAAGGAAATCTATATTAGTTAAGCCAGATAACTTATTTTGTTCTTGAGAAAGAAATCCACTTCTCAACAAGACTGAAGTATTTCCTTATCTGTTCCCACTCATGTTTCCTGGAATAGCAAACATAAGCCAAGTCTGGGAGAGAAGTTAAATATTTTGAATTTCAAAATGGGAACCATGATGCGCTGGTTTGAAATGAAAGGGGAAGAGAATGCTTTTTGCTTCATGGCATGAACAGGATATTTAAGGCTGGAAGATGTCCTGGTTCTGTCCAGGACAAGGTTAATTTTTGCAGTATCCAGGAGGGAGTATGGCCAGGGCCAGGAGGTTATTCTATCCCAGATCACATCATTGCTGGAGGTGGGGGAAGGGGGCTCTCTTGGGGAGAAGTTCCTTCCAGAGAGAGTGTGGGAGAAGGAGCCAGGGGAGTTCTGTGTGAATTGTTCCTCTTGTATGCTCTGTCATTAGTATTGTTGCTGTTACTGTTCATTTTCTTATCTCATTGCTGTTTCCAGCAAGTTGTTCTAATCTCAACCCATGATCTTTACCTTTTGTGCCTCCAATTCTCCTCTCCATCCTGCCACATGGGAATGAGGAGGGGAAAGCAAGGGAATGAGTGAGCAGTGCATAGTTTAAAGAGTCTTGGTAGAGACATTGAACTGGGGAGTACCATTCCTAGACCATGACAGGGAAGCCATTAGAATTCTCAAAAAAGAGCTTGTTTAAATTTATTTAAGAATTTAATTGCACCTTTTCATAGATTCCAAATTCTGTACCATCTTTGAATTAATATCAAAGCCAAACAATCTGTTGGAAAAGTTGGTATATTAGAAGAACAATGTAAGATTTATTCTTCCCTCCAATTATTATATCCACTGTGAAGAATCTGCACTACCTCGTTTAAATCTTTCCTGAAGTGGGTCACACAGTGAAGCTGATTGATAAGGAGTTGGAGAATTGAACTTTATGGCTGATCAGCAGACCTCTATCAACTACGGGAAGGGAGGTGTGCCACAAATAGAGCTGTCACTGCAGAAACCTTGCTATTAAATCTTTAAAACTGCCAAATTTATGGCCTGGAAGAAGGGGCATGGGCTGATCCATGCACAGAGATTGAATATGTAAGGAGAATACTTTGGAACTGCAGTGAGTTGTTGGCAGGAGACTTGAACTCTAGTGAACAAACCTATCTGAGCTCAGTAGGGAAAAGTGTGTAGTTGTGCTGCCTTTCATCAGTTCAGTGACAGGCTGAAAAGCACGCTAAATCTTCTAATACAGAAGCATTAAATTCAGTCTTTTTTTTTTTTTTCTGAGAGCATGAAACCGTGAGAACAAAAAGAACAGATATACGCTTCTTCTTTTGTGCCAAAAAAAGAAAAAAGGAAAAAGTAGAAAAAAACATAAGAAAGGAAAAAACTGCATATAGAATAAAGACATATGCACATGCAAAGGAGTAAAGAGGACTATTTTTATTCACATCTCATGGCTTCATATACAGGCAAGTGGAACAGGAACCTTCTGACACTTTGTGATGGAAAACTGGAGGTGGTTGAGGTGTTGTAAACCTATGACCTATTTTGAAGAAACAGCTTAAATCTCCTGTTCACCAGGATGAGGCAAATGTACGTGTATGACTAAGAGATGTTGTGATTATCAACAGATGTGATCAGTTCAGAATGAGTTTGAAGACATTAGCTTTTTGAGACAAGGATACAGCATGAACTCTGCTGACAGTGCAGTTCAATTGAGCCAGCATAAATATAAATGCCTATATCTAATCAAGAAAAAATTAGGTGACTATAAATTCTGGTAGCAAACTGAGCCTAACAGAACACAATAAGCAAGCTATCACTTTAATAATAACACTTTGCAATAGAAGCTGTCTTGTGTGTTTCACATTTTCAGCACAGTTTGCTATATCATATATTTAGGAAAGTTAGCTACACTGTAATACAAATCATTGTACAACCTCACAGAATCACATGCATCATTTCAATTATGCTGTCTATTTTGGTGTCTGCTCAGTATTATAATATTGGCTATGCCTGAACTACTGAAGTCATCCTGTCTCCTGATTCCCAAGACAAGAGAAATGGTGCCTTTTTGGAGGAAAGCATCCATATCCACACCTCATAGATTTTTCCAGTGGTCTCCTATAGAGCAACTCCTGTGATCAGAACCTTATCGTTTGTTGTGCATCTTATCTAAGTTATTAAGTATTGACTGATCTCCGTAAGAAACCAGTTACAGCTCACAATTGTGCCAAACCGGCACAATTACATACAGCTACTTTAGTGGAATTTTTTATATGTCATTCTGTCATTCTTGTCAATCACTTCTGATTATGACCTATACTTAAATCCTATTGCAGGATCAAATGAAAGATCAAAATTATGTGCTTAGCCCCTGCTATTTATAGAAAAACTTACTGATTTTTGAGTTGGTGTTTGGTGGATGTCAAGGAAGAGAATGGGTAACAATGGAGATATAATTTATGGTTAGAACTTTGTGGGAAATAGTTTAAAAATCCCTTCCCCATGGACTGAAACCTAAACTTTATCAGGTTAAAAAACAGAGAATGAAAAAATATCTGTATTTCTTTTCAGAATAGCTGTTAATTCAAAATATTTGTGCAGGCTGAGTAAGAAGCACAAGTCTTTGTTCTCGCTGATTCAAAATAGGGACTTGAACTTCATTACCTCACATACCAAGTAAATGTCCTATCAGTGTTGACCTTTCTGGTTGCTAATGTCATTCTTGTCTCTAATTTTGATTAGCTATTCTATCTTTGCTGAAAATGATGTGATCATTCCTGCACAAGGTCTGAGTTTTAATGAACCAGAACCTACCAAAGAAAGAAAACAGCATAATAATTTCACTGGAATTTCCTGAACAACTCTATTTATTAGGAGGTGTACTCTACTGGTGCAAATCTGTAGTTACATTTACACTCAGCAATAAACCAGAGATTGTTCTCTGGCCTTGAGGCTGCCCGCCATGGCAGAGTTTGAATTTACATGGCTGAACTCTCCTGTCCCTTTCCGCAGTGAACAGGTTTGTCAGCCTGATAGTTTCCAGCCTGATCAACTCTAGAAATACCCTGGGCATTCCCAAAGATATTAGTGGTTGACTAAGGCCAAACACTTCACTATTCATTTAACAGTATGGAAAACTACAGCATGGAACTCACTTCTGTTTTCAGTTCACCAGCATAGATGTAGCCTGTGTCCTGTTCTGTGCTTAGTGCTGCCTGTGTTAGTTATCGGTTTGTATCTCTACATCAGTGTGTGGGTGAGCAGGTGTGCATCAAATTAAAAATTCATAGGCTCATTGAATCTCTTAGCTAAACTTGATTATTTTTAGTTGAAAAAAATCCATCAAAATCTCTGTAAATCAGGGCAAGTATTCACTGTTCCTATCTGTGTAATCTATAGACTGGTGCAGTCTGAAATCTGAGCAAAAATTTCAGTGTTGGAGACAAAAATTTTAGCAAAAACAGTGAAGTATCAAGAAGAATAGTAAAAATATCCTTCACAATATTTTAGAGTTTGACTAATACATAGGATAAACATATCTGAATTTCTATAGCATTTTGCGTATGCCACCAGCACAAACAATAAGAACTGTAGATGACATTTCTGATATACTAGAGGAGGTTTATGTTGTAAAATTAATCTCTGTGAATTTGTACACAGATTATTAGGAAACAAGATGAAGGACAGTTGTCCAGTTGCTTGTACTGAAAAGCAAACTCATGCCTGGATAGACTGCATCTGTTCTTCAATGTTTTCTTACATTATATTTCTATTAAAGGTTTTGGCACACAGGTAGGTGTGTACCAATGAAATTTGATAATGACACATGGGTAGGTGGCTGGCATTTATTCTTCTAATACAGAATATATGATTTTCATTTTATCCCTCTGGGCACATGCGGGGGTATATATGGGCCCTAGAGAAGGATTTTCTTGTTTTTTTCTTTTTTTCTTTTCCTCACTTTTTGTGCAATTAAATTGGGAGACGGAGCTACTGACCTTGGCTGTGGCTGTTTTGAACTGATGTTACTTAACGAATATATTCTTACCATAATGCAACATTTCTTAATTTATAGTGCTAATTCAGCTTCTTTGAGGGCTCATTATTTAAAGTAACATAAAGGTTGGAATTTTTTTTTAGATCATTATTTAAAGCAACATAAATGCCTTTTTTTGTTAGTTGTATATTGTGATGGTGCATTTAACTAATGGTGCGTTATGAGGGAACTCTTACTGGAGGCTGAAATGAGCCTTACTTGAATACAAAATTAATTCATCATCTTCTATGCTATACGAAAAACACGTAGGAAATGAATTCATAATGGTGCTACTTAACGTGCAACTTTTTCCTCCTTAACTGTCTTTAGAAGGTGAGAGAAGTGTTGCAAATCAAAGTAATATTGGAAATAGTCTGCTGTTAGTGCAGGAGAGCAAGCTTTTAAGAATGTATAATATCTGTGTATATTTGTATGTATCTGTATATACTTGTATAGGCACATATTTATAAACACACAGAGACAAACTTGTGTGTCACACCATGAAGACCTACAGAAATGTATGCATGCATACCTCGACAAGGCCATGCATGTGGCTACAGGCCTGGATCTAGGCTAGTGTAAGCCAGCAACACTATTGCCTTCTGCTCTGCAGTGAGGATCTATCTTTGGGTAAATTCCAGAAATCCATCAGACCCGTACAAAGAGCACACCACTCAAGGTGTACTCTCAAGTTCTGACACATACTGAACTAAGGCTATTTCCATATAAAAAGGAGAATCCTGGCTCATGTGCTTCAGCTCCCAAGTCTTCTCTTCATAGTCATCATGTGATTCATTGCAAACAATCACCAAAAAACCCTTTTAAATTAGACTAGATTCCTTGGATGCATCCCAGAGGTACACTATCCAGAGGCAGCCCAAAAGGAGGAGTGGGAAGCTGTGCCTGAGGATGGGCAAATAAAGCAGATCATTTCTTTGCTCTCCAACTCACAGTTAGATCAGCAAAAACTGTAAAATTTTAAGATTCAAACCATGTATCATCTTTGTCTATACCACATCACTTAAGTGTGAGAGTTCTCTTTGAGGACTTTGTGATCCTGGTGCCAACTCACTTTGTCTTTTCTCCCTGTGCATCATTTAAACCTTAATGAACTAAATCACAGTTTCTTTCCTCAAAACATACCTTTTACATGTTGCTTGCTCACAATTGTAAGAATAAAGAACTAAATTAGGTTGACTTTTAAATTACATCATTAACTAAATTTCACTAAAAATGACTCTGATCTCAAGGCAGTGTAAGCACACTCAAGAACTAGACAAGATGTCAGAATCTTTTCTGTTGTTGCTTAATTTTTAGGTTTAAGTTTGGAGGTAGGGGAAAAAGGAGACATGAGAAAGATATTTTTAACTGATTTTAATTTTTATAATGTACTTTTTTCTTTAACATCTCCCTGAAGGTCAATTAGTGATCAAAGTTTTTATTTTCAAAAAATGAACAGGACTTGGTATTTTGGTGTAATTTGACATCTGTATGCCAAGCACTTCTCACTAAAGGCAAAAAGAGACACTATCCTTACAGCATACTTTTCTCTGCTCAGCCACAGGACTTCCATGCAAATCTCCACTTAACTATGGACTAGAACCACATCTGCTTTGACTCCATATCCCAAGTGAACCAGCAGTTCAGAAGAGCTTTTGCTTATCTCCTTGCCTTTACTTGGTATCAAATTAACATTAGAAAGTAAATATGAATGAGATTAAATATTTTGTCTCCTGAGATAGTTTCTGTTTAATAAAAGGTCCAGCTAAGTGTGTGGGAGTCTGAGTACATAGTCTGTCCTCCTAGATATCTATAATTCATGTTGAGACAGGTAAAAGTTATAAACAAGCTGGTACTCATCCTTTTTTTCTGCCCCACAGCCACCACAATACCTGTTTTTGATGGGCTCCCACAGTCCCAAAGCATTCTGATGTGAATCAGTTCTACTGATGGCCTGATATCACCCAGGCTCTTGTCAGGTGAGGGCCACGAGCTGAAGTGCTGTAAAATGGCTACAATGCTAAAGAGTCATTTCCCAGAACAATTTCAAGCACTGAATGCTGCATCTAGAAAAAAAAATAATTAAAAAAAAAATCTGGTGCCATTTTTCTTAAAGAAATCTCTCTGCATTCAAAGTTCTTTCTGCTTTCTAGTATAGGTTTCCCAGAGGAAAGGATGAAGGACCGATGTTGCCCATTTTCCTCTTTTTAACTCACAAAAGAGTCAGTCTTATTTTGTCTGAAGAAGAAGATGAAGTGTGAAGTAAATTTGGAAATGCCGGGAAGCAGCAGCAGAGCTGTGCTTCTCAGACCTAGGAAAGGGCTGTCTAACAAGGACAATCCTTATGGTTAAAACCTGTGAAGGGTTAATATCACCTTTAGAAAATTCAGTCCTAAAATAATTGAGAAGATATGGGGTCCTCAGCTTTTCCTCCTATACTGATGCTGTTTCTCTCCTGATGTCCAGAACTTTCCAGAAGCAACTGGCTCTCTGTCTCCTTACTCTGCAGCTGGTCATCCCTGAAATTTTCCTTAGCTGTAATAGTAGCTCAGTAGAAGTTTGAAAAGTTGCCTTACTGACTTTCTTTTTCAAACAGATGTACAGCTAGTATTTTTTCCTTTTTTTTTACTCTGGAAGCACAACAGGGCTTATTTTAGTTAGTTCCGTACTTCCGAAGAGTTAGTTCTGAGGAGATCTATGGTATCTTCTTTAGCCTTCTTGGAAGACAAGTTCAAAACTTTTGTCAGAATATTTATTTGAGAAAAGGATATTCCTACATTTGAAGTTTATGGATTCTAGAACTAGTTATTAAAATTTTTTTAAAATTCAATTAAGAGAATCTGTGTGTTAGCAAGCTCTGAAATCCAGTCTATGGTAAATATAAAAGTTGGGCTTTGAGAGGGCTGTAATTAATTAACTGATTAGTGGAATTTTTTGGGGGGTATTACCTGACCTTCACACTATACCTTATTTTAATTTTGTTCGTGAATCTTCAGCTGGTCATTTCTTCAGGACGCCTGTTGTCATCAGTCTGACCTTACGCCAGTTCATAATGGACAGATAGCGGTGCACACAGGAAGGTGCAGTGTGTCCACCGGAGGAAGTTTTCAGCTGTGAGGAAGGGTGTTGCAGAGCTGGAGAGATTGACACCCTGCCTCTGAAGACTGCCTGAGCCTTGGAACAAAGGGTACTTTTGTACTAGAAGGCTGTTTGGAAATCTCAAACTCTACAGCAACACCAGAAAACACTGACTGGCATTTTTAGTAGCACTTTATCCTCGTTGTTGTACCTCTGGATTTTT
This sequence comes from Rhagologus leucostigma, assembly GCA_013397725.1. Classification (NCBI taxonomy): domain Eukaryota; kingdom Metazoa; phylum Chordata; class Aves; order Passeriformes; genus Rhagologus; species Rhagologus leucostigma. The sequence goes on from VZTD01005554.1 coordinate 337,185, forward strand.
AAGCCATGTAATAACACTGCCAAATGATCATTAGCAAGCCTGATCTGAGTAAGTGTAATCACCATTTAAATGGAAACAAGTAGGATGAGTAAACGAGAGATATGAAGTTCATTATTTCACTTTGCAAATCACTAACTCTGGGGAAATTTCCATTTTAATATGTTGTTTGTTTCAGCATAATGTCTAAGAGGTTAAGGTCACATATATCCTGTAGATAATGTAAACAAGCATTTATTTCAACCTCTTATTTTCTGAAGAGAGGCTCATAGGCTGTAAGGTTAGTTTATTTATTTACTTACCTACATGCTTACTTTGCCAAGCACTTTGATATTTGTCATCCTACTGTCCCTCCTACTACTGTCTATATTCTTAATTCCCACTGAAAATATTTGCTAATACTGGTGTTGTGTATTGATAAGTTGTTTTAATGTAGAGAAAAAAGGTGGTAGAATATGATTTTACCTTTTAGCTCTGTATTTATAGAAACCTGTATTTTCTCTGGACCTGTGTTATTTATTACACTGTGAGGTTTACATCAGAAAATCAGTGATCGTGCTCAGGTATTAGTAAATAAATAAGGCTGTGAACTTCAAAGCTGCTTTGTATGACATTCAAGACTCCATTTTACCTTAACATCTCACCCTGCTATTTTGCCAATGGCTATTGCAGTCATCTCAAAATCTTTAGAGAAAGCATACACTGGATTTTTACAATTCAAACCAGAATCTGTTCTTTATATTTTCCCACCTTTTTTCCCTTCTATTTTACTGCTCCAGGGTAGAATTACATTAACTTAGCAATGTTGGGACGAATGGGAATTGTATTAGTTCAGAAAATACCTTCCGTGCTTATGAATAAATAAATAAATAAAGTAAAAAGATAATCTGGAGCACTGGCAGATTGATTTAGCAGAGAGACTGGGGTCAAAGATTTTTACTTGTCTTAACAGTCTTCATTAGGGAATCAGAGCATCCTGTTGAGAAAGACTGGCGTGTTTTGGCTCCACCAGTGTCAGACTGCACTATAAACATGCTAGTGCCTGACCTGTGAATTGCTTGCCACTTGGATGAATGTTTGTCACAGTCACTGGGACACAGATGTCACAGCCTAGTGAAGGCCTGCTTATCATTCATGTGGTCACTTCTATTACCTCTGGTCGTAGTGTGCTGACCTGCTATTAGTGACTCTAATTTAATTTCCCCCACTAGTGTCATGGGTTATTTCTTCCATTACTTTAGAGATTTAATTTACAGGGTAAACTCCATCACTTGAACGAAAGGATTTTCATGACATGAAGAACAAGCTCTTTTTGAAGATTAACATGGTTCTGGCTATTTATCTTGGTCATCTCTAAGGCATGAGGCTTAAACACCAGTGAATGACATTACATTCCTATGTTGGTGCTATTTCCAAAACACATGAACTATTGTATTTTTACTCATTTCAGCTATACTGAAACATTTAAATATGATTCTTTGCACAGTTTTAAGAAAGAGCAGTTACCATTTTGTTACAGCTATAAATAATCTTTTCTGGAGTTGAGCCTGGGCTCACATTGAAAAGACTGACACATAGCATAGATAGGACAGTCACCATAACAGGCAAATATGTTAGCACCTGTATGCTTGTTTTCCCACATATTAATCATTCCGTATACTGAAAAAACATGAGGAAGCAATCCTAAATATCAAAATATTAATTTCATGTCATTAATATAATGATATGCATTTCCTAGATGAAAAAATCCTTGTAATCACTAATTGATTTTTCAGTGTGTTCAAATTCAAGTGCTCACACCTCCTGAAAAAGAGCAAACTTTGAATATTTATTTAAGAAAACATAAATATTTCCTTACATAATCAGAAGTGTAACTACCAGAGCTTAATATAATTGTACATGTTAGTGAAACAATTTTAGCTCTTTGCCAGAAGCTTGTTTTCCTGTGTGGCTAAGGCTGTTCTTCATGAAAATATTTGCCAGCCTTTTGGGGTGGCTTTTTCAAAAATGCTACCTGAATTAATTTCTGGTGCCTCAGAGAATTTCTATGCCTTTATAGCCTCCAGTCTGAGGGCAAAACCCACGCCCATGAAGACATGATGGGGTCACTGAAAGGAAAAGGGCAGGGCTTTCTTCATACAAGCCTAAACAAAGAAGAACAAATAGGAGAAAGTTGCCTGCTAAGTTCTTCAAAGTCTACAAGACTCTGAGATAACAGAGAAGACAGTGAAAGAAAAAGGCACCCATGATTACTTTGACTTCTGAGGAGAAGGGACAGCATGGGTAGGTATATGAGAGGGTTGACTAAAATTTATGCCAGATCATTTGGACACTTGCCATGGTTTCAGCTGAATCAACCCAAAGTTTCTTAGCACAGTGGGACTGTCTGTAAGGAGTGAATTAAATGATCTTGTACTTGAATGCCTTCACCCACACTCTGCCAGTCCATTTCACATCAGTTTTCATAAAACAGAGAAGCAGACAGGGAAGAGGTCTAGATTTTCCCACTACTAAATTACAATTCAGTAAGATATTAATACATATTTAAATGCACATATTCAAGTACATATGTAATGTGTGTGTGAGCTTATATGTATCGTATTTTTTTGCTTTCAAGAAAGGCAAATGATTATTAATTTTTCAGATTCTAGCTGACAGTAAACTTATACGTAGTCTATATGTCATCCATAAGAGTTCCACGGGAGTATTTGCTATTAAAACTGTTTTGACTAGCCAAGTAGGTCATGTCGCTCTTTCTGTTCACATGAAACTCAGAGGGAATTGAGTTTTCACTGTGAAGACTTGTGATTATTAATTTATAATTTACTTTCTGCAACTGCTCTGTGTTATTCAGTTAGAAATAGAGTTGTCTTACAAAGATTTTATTTGGAAGCTTTAAAAAGAATTTCAGAGTTTAACTGCCTCCTACATTTCTCCTCATGCTAGTGCTACCTCTTGAAATTTGGTGCTAATTCAGTCAACAGGGGCACAGATATGGATTAGAGCAATAGAATTGCAACACCGAATCTTATTGCCAAGCATTTTTTCTCTCAATGATCTTTGCTTATATGTCAAAAAGATGGTCTTCTGTTTCTATTGTCATACACTTGTCACATTTGAAGAAGAATATATCAGCAAGGAACATGCAGTAGGACGTTTTTAAACTATAAAGAAAGTTCCAAATTTTATGCAAATTAATTTGTTTACATACAAGCACAAGAAACAAAAGAGTAACTGTCAAGAGGTATCAGTGTCATTGCTCTACACAGAGAAATGCAATTGAAATTTTCAGGAAGCTATTTTTATTTAGGATCAGGTTCCTTCACTGCTTGCTTTGAGGCACATAAACCACTGGAGAGCAGGCAGAAATGAAAGGAATAAATCCTCTCTGTTCTGGGACTCCTCCTTTACCTCAACATGTGCAATGCAACTTCTGTCATTTCAGAAATGAAGGATGTGGTCCAGAAGGTACTCCTGACTACTAAGTGATATAAAGGATACAACTACAACTAGAGAATACAGTTCATGAAGTATCCTGTATGTTTAACTATTTTAAAAATATTTTTCAAACTCTTCAAGCAGTTCATGCATTTTTTAACTGCCAAAATCGCTGCTAGCTGTACATTCACTTCAAAAGAAATGCACAATCCCTCTACTGAAATATCTAGTCAGTGCTGCAGTAAACAGCTGTTTTGAAGTCGATCTTCAAGTAATTTAGCACAATGAAAGAGGCACTATTCTTTCTGTTTTCTTACTTCAACATCTCAGGGAGGTACGTATATCCTGGTGATAGTTCTTTCCCTTTCAAGTGCCTGTGAGAAGAGGTGTCATAGCAAAAGCGTTATCTGTAAGGTAAAAGCCAAAGTAGCAAAACCAACATTTTCTGAATGCACAGCATTTGAGCATCAAGTGGGTATTTCGAGGTAGTCAGGTCCCCAGATTCAAAACCTAAGTGAGAGCTTTACTTCCAGTTTCTGCTGACAGAGCAGCCCAAAGGAACGCTGACTGCAACAAGCTTCTGAGCCTTAGGCATGACTGAAGCTTACTTGACAAGATCACTTACTAATCCCAGTGTGCCTGATGAGACTCAGTCACAGTGGAGTGTGACAACAATGCAGAGTGGTGGAGAAATAGGATAGGTAGCTGAGTCACTATATTTACAAGTCACTAATCTACTCTGGGTATAATTACTTAAAAAGCCTACAGATTTGAACAAGATATTTGTTGGGGTTTTTTTTGGTTCCTTTTTTTTTGGACTAATCTTCCAGACTTAATAGTGTCTGTTAAACAGAATGGAGTTTTCTAATCAAAAATGCCAGAGGAGGAAAGCAATAGCTTTATTTTATGGTGTGGAAAAAATTTACTAAGGTAACTGGGTTAGCTTTTATTGACAAAGATCCCTGGGGAATGTACAGCCACATAGATGCAGCCAGTAATATTGCTCATACACATCTTCTAATACTGACACCAAATACTTCAAAGAAACAGCAACTAAACCTAAGGTTTTGCTAAAAAATACAGACCATTTGCACAGAAATATGTTTTAAAGTGCATGATTATATGAGTTTTTAATGCAAGATGAAGTACAATTGCATCTGGAGGCCTTTAGGATATTTTGAATTTGTATGAGTTTAAAATTACTATAAATCAGTTTGTGGGGTTTTTTGGACACATTATATTATTCAGCTCCTGGAGTCCTGGCTGTTTACGTTCCTTGTAAGAAGCGTCTACTTGATATTCCTGCCAGAAACATTTGTTTTCTGCAAGAAGGGCCATGGAACACTTTTGGCTTGGCTTCAGCTGTCACCAATCCTTGGCATCAAACACCAGGATCCTGGGGAATATAGTAAGCAGGAGGTTAGAAGGGAGTTACTGGGGAGCCAAACCTGAATAAGGAAACAGTAGGAAGAAAGAGGAAATTCAACATACATATGTATTTTTAATACAATTTAAAAATAAAATATATAATCCTCCTCTCATATTTTAAAATTGTGAGTCAAACTTTAGGGTACTTTTAATGGAAAGTTATGGATAAGGGGCTTATTGATACACTGGAGATGTAATGAATCTAGGGAGATGATGTGAAAAGAGAGATACAGTTCACTGAGTGAAATGAGTGGGAGTTTTATGGGAGGCCAGGGGTGCCTGCTCTGACTGGGAAAAATGGCAGATCTGATGCAGGAGAAATGGGAATGTGGAGTATTTCATTCCAGGTTAAGAATGTCAAGAACTGCCTGATCCCTGCATGTGCCCTCTTTCCTGTTAGAAATGCGGTAGCTCAACACGGACTGAAGATTAGAGACTAGATGAAATTCAGTAGTGAAAACAGTCGAATGGAGGAGTCAGAATCAATAGAAGAGTGCCTTGCTGCTAACCCAGTGGGCTGTCATAGGAAAAAAAATACCTAACAAGAAAAAATGTTCCCTTGAGTTCAGAAACAGAAACTAGAAACCATAACACAAAGATTAATTCAAGAAAAATCCATAAGATAAGACTGATTCAACCTCTGAGGGACATCCTGTCCCTAATTGGGATCAGGCTCATTGACAGTGTGACCTGCTGGACATAAAACAGTCCTTGAGAACAGAAAAAGGGCAATCATGTATGTTTTAGTTTTAGCTTACCGTTGTATTCCATAATGTTATTCCATAATAAATACTTACATAATTGAAAAACAGCCTTACACAAAAACGGAATCAATCTAGATACAAACATGTAGAAACTGATTGTAAAATCAGGATATTTTCTTTTAAATTATTATTAAAGGCAAAATAATTTACATGTTTAATACCATCCTTCCTACTGGCATTGAATTCAGAAGTGACTTGTTAAATGGATAACAAACAGAAAATGAAATTATAATGAGATGAGAAACCAAGGTGCAAAATTTGGAGGCAGACTATAACAGCTAGATAGTTAACTTGGAAAATGCTGTTTTCCAGGTGCAGGGAAGAGTTACACATTTACTTAGCTAAGGCTGGATATACAGAGAAAAAAAGACCAACCTTTGCTTCAGAGAGTTCCCAATAGACGAGAGGGCACAATGAAGTGAATAACAGGAGCATCTGGAAGGGACTGTTTGGAAGAAGTAGCAAAGCAGTCTCAGCCAAAAGTTGGTAGTAAGTGGGCTGAATGGAAATTACTGGACATGCAAGGCAAGAGTGGGCTTTAGGAGGAGGAAAGTATACAAACAGCCTATGTTTTACCTGGTTTTCTGTGGATTCTTCACACTCAGGTAAATTGCTACAAAGCACTTTGCTCTGAAGTGGTTGCTTTTGGTCACTTTCAATCAACCAGTGATCACAGTGGCAAGAAAGAAAAAGGGTTAGTTAGATTAAGAACTGCAGTAGGATTTACAGGTACCAGGGAGCTGCCACCTGGGGATCTAGGCCTTGTGCATCCATCTGTGATGCTCAATTTTAAAAGAAGTGCTAAAGATCAGGGCTCTCACTTCTCTAGGCTGAAAGGAATTGAACTGCTTTTTACACCCATAACTCTGAGAGAATGTGTCTGGCACGCTGCAAGCATGGGAACTGTCTATACGCTGTAATTAAAAAAATATTTTCTCTGTCCCTACTGGCAGAAGAGAAGTGGGAATACACTGGAAATAGCACTGGTTACATTTATCATTGCTTCACTATGCAGAGGTAGGAGTCTTCCTTCTGAACTTCCCCCTGCTATCAGATGCAAATACAGCATGTACTTTGATTTCAAATATTGATAGAGGACTATTAGACTGTGATGGTTTATGCAATCTCCGTAATTTCTGGACACTGTCCTTTCAGATTTTATATCTACACATGGAAGAAGAAAATCCATTGATTCCATCGGCCTTCTATTTGTGGTGTTGATAAACTGCATTTATTTATTTTTTTCAGTCTGCTGTTATTCATGGGTTCTTCCAGATACATATAGACTTTTAAATGTATAAATATTTCTTTAGCAAGAAGGTTTCTGATTGTTATAGAGTGTTACTTTCTCTTTGTCTTCTTTACACTGAAGTATTTAATTTCTCTGCATTACAGAGAAACTAGAGATAATCTTGTTTTGAAGCCAGAGACCAGACAAAACAGTCAGAACCAGCACCAGTAACTGAACAATGTGATTGTCAAATGTGACACAATGCAATGATTAGGCATTATTAGATCACAGGCTTCCTGGCACTGGAGGTAACAACTGTGGCCAAAAGTGTCTAGCACACTTGGTCAAAAGAGGTTGATGACCCTTCTTATATTTGGGATCCCTCTTATATTCACTGTGATCAGTGAATTTTATTGTTCGGTCGTTCACATTTCTTCTCTAGGGGTTGCCTAGTTAAAGAAACTAAATCTTCACAGCTGCTGTTTTACAGTATTAGCACATCTATAATTTACAGAGTATTTAGGAGTGATGCCTATTGGGTTTGCATGGCCAAGCTTTGGTAGCGGGAGGGCTACAGGGGTGGTTTCTGTGAGAAGCTGCTTGAAGCTTCCTCCATGTCCAGCAGAGCCAATGTCAGCTGGCTCCAAGACAGATGTGCCACTGGCCAAGGCTGGGCCCATCAGAAATGGTGGTAACACCTCTGGGATAACAGATTTAAGAAGAAGAAGAAAAAAAGTTACTGCGCAGTTGTAACTGCGGCCAGAGAAAAGAGTGAGAACGTGTGAGAGGAACAGCTCTGCAGACACCAAGGTCAGCAGAGGAGGAGGAGGAGGAGGAGGAGGTACTCCAGGCACTGGGGCTGAGTTTCCCCTGCAGCCCATGGTGCAGACCATGGTGAAGAAGGACGTTCCCCTGGAACCCGTGGAGGAGACCCATGCCAGAGCAGGTGGATGCCTGAGAGGAGGCTGTGACCCCATGTGAGGCCCGTGCTGGAGCAGGGTCCTGGCAGGGACTTGCAGACCTGTGGAGAGAGGAGCCCACATTGGAGCAGATTTCCTGATAGGACATCTGACAACCATGTGGGACCCATGTTGGATTAGCCTGTCCTTGAAGGACCGCACCCCATGGAAATTTGACCCATGCTGCAGCAGTTTGTGAAGGGCTGTTGCTCTTGATATGGACTTGTGTTGGAGAAGTTCACGAAAACTGTCTCCCATGGGAGAGACTTCATGCTGGAGCAGGTGAATGACTCCTCTCCCTGAGCAGTGGAAGAAACCACTGGTGATGAACTGACTGTAACCCCCATTCCCTGCCTCCCTGCACTGCTGGGGCAGGAGGTAGAGCTGGGGTGGGGGGCAGGTGTTTTTAAGGTCTTATTTTACTTCTCATTATCCTGCTCTGATTTTCTTAGTAACAAATTCAATCAAAATCACTAATTCTAGCCTGTTTTGCCTGTGACAGAGTGATCTCTCCCTAATCTCAGCTCATGAACCCTTTGTTACATTTATTCGTCCCTGTCCAGCTGTGGAGTGATAAAGAGGCTTTGGTGGGTGCCTGGCATCCAGCCAGCATTAAACCACTACATAGCGTCACGTAACCTATGTCTGTTATGCTTTTGGGAAGTACTTTCCTCTTAAATCAGATGTGGTAACTTTCTGCAGATGTTGAGTTTGAGACCAATGAGCCGGATTGATATGTCTGTTCTTATTAGCACTGATTTGTTAATCTGGATAGTGGTGAAGTTTATCATTGTATGACTGAGGGTAAATGAATTGTGAAACTAAACATATTAATTTTAATATCATAAAGTGCTTGTAATACAAATAACCTGCCACATTATGATTGAAATATATAGATGAAAAAGTTTTGGTGGAAATAATTTTTTTTCTTACAGCTTGCTCTTCTCCTTCCGTTTTGATGGTCAGCTATGTATTAGCGACCAACAAAATAATCATGAAAAGACATATCTGTGTGCTTAAATTTAAATCTACATACATATTAATTAGATTCTGACACAAAATTTCAGCGATTTTTAGAATTTGGAGACTGAGAACAGTCCTCTGGACTTCCAGAGACCAAAATTAAGCATATGCATCAATCCTTGCACTTTCTTATACCTTCTACTGAATAATCTAGTAATAGATTCTCAGATGGAATTTCAGATTAAAGCCTTGAACTGTGAGAACAATCAGCAATTTCAGCTTGGCAACTTTTGGCCACAGGAATTTATTCTATGCATCATCTATGCGAGAAGGAAGCTTGACAAGAAAGAAAAAGATTATTTAGGAAAAGAAAGCTTTTAAGACTTTCTAGTAGCAAGACTGTCTCAAAGTATGCAGAGAGTTTGCACGATGCAAGACTGAAATTATCTTATATTATAGAGAAGAATAATAATTTAGTACAGTAGCTAGGTAAAGAAGAATGTAATAAAAAAGGAGAAATTGCAGGTTGTGAATACAATATAATCAGATATTATTACATGAAAAAGCTGTTATCATTAAGGTTCCACATAAATTCTAAAAAAAGAGAAAATTCTGAGAGCACCTACTTTTGGTTTTGTATCATGGGAATAAGGCTTATGGCTACAAAAAGTTTGGGTTTAGAAGGTCAGCATGTCAGTGGTGGCCTGAGCCCGAGGACCAGGCTGGGAGAGCAGGGCAGGTTGGCAGACACTGACCAGGGCAACCCAAGAGTCTGGATCACTAGCCAAGTCCATGGTGACAAGGCAGGTCTCAGGTCAGGCTCGGGAAGTGGCATCGTTGGCTCAGGGTCCTGATCAAGCATCTGAGGGCCAGGTGCCAGAGTGTCTGCAGTGCAGTTCAGGCAAGGAGCAAGGGCAGGGCTGGGGCTGAGTCCCAGCTCCTGAGTGATGGGAAAGCCCAGCAGGCCTGCCAGTGGATTTCTCCCAGCCCAGCTCTGCTCCCGTGGCTGGACTTCGCATTGACACTGTAGCAGAGCTGGCTGTGGATGCGGTAGCCAGACCCCCAGGGAGGTGGAGCTGCAGCCTCTTAAGAGTGATTTGGGGCCCTGGGTTAAACGGTCTCACACAGCAAAGCAGATCTAGTCTTTACTGAAAAAATTCTCTATAGACTTTGTTTTATGTGTAAACCCTTGATGACACACAACTTTCTTACATTTTAGTTTATTTATTTTATTTTATTTTATTTTGTTTTGTTTATCTTGTATTGAACTAGTCCAGTTATTGAATTCTTTTACATTAAATAGTATTTACCATAAAATAAATTTATTTTAGAACAATAACGGAAAATGATATTTCAATACCTCAAAGCTAGATGAATGTTTGGATTAAGTACTTGTGAAAACTTTCTCAATTTATGTCTATGAAACCCAGAGGCAAAGAAACTTCATACCAGTCCTTACCCAGTTAGGTCCTGCCAGCCTTTCAAAGATATTGTCACAGCAGCTGGCTTCTGACTGACCCACCACTTCAACCAAATATATCTTAAAAACTTTCCTGGAAGAGAAAAACAAGGCAACAAAAGTACTTCGTTGATACAATTTCTTCCTTTTTCAGTTCTTCATCTCTCTCTAGATATAGATGGGTATATCACACTAACCCTGTTCAGAGAGCAGGATAGGATGAGGCTGTTGGTGCAGTTCAAGTAAGTCCTGAGTCCTGGCTGAGGAAGGAAACAAAAACTGTATAGTTTCCTTCCAGTGCTATAATAAACCAAAATTTTCCATTTAGTACATTGTTTTATTCACAAGCAGTCAAAGTGGAATTTTTAGTTTTTATAAAGGGGATGATTTTTTCGTTCTATATTTATTACTTATTGTTGAAAGCACACTGCCTCCTTGGTCTTTCTAATTTCACAACAGAAGACAGTAAATCCATTAGGTAGGTTGGCGTTTAAATATAGGAAAACAATCTTATTTCTTTGTGAATTAAAATTCCACAAGCATATTTTCTTCAATTTAATTCAAGTTTAGTCACAAATTCAATACTGCAACTGGGCATTCAGCAATATAGCTTGTCTACTGTGTAGTGATTTTCATTTCAAGTCCCACTGACTTCATATCCTTAGTGATATTCTTTAAGTCTATATTTAAAAAAAAAACAACCTTGGATTTATTTGTATAATAGTGGAAATAAAGCGTATTCAAACTTGATTTTCAGACAACTGCTATACAACTATATATGTGCAGCATTTGTCCTTCTGGTGACCTTTTCTTTTTGTGGTTGCAGTTTTGACAGGTGCTTTTGCTTCAGGTCACACAGAGGCTTTACACTATTAACTGTGGTGACATTTTTCTCTCTTGAATTGTTCCAGGAAAAAAGCTGATGAGAAAGTTCGACTTTCCTTTTGTTTCACTGTGTGTCTTAAGGGCTTAATGTTAGTGCCATGGTGACAACCAAAAAGTTAACATTTGCCCCTAATTTTTTGAGAGAGATATGTATCTTGGCACAGCTATTTCAGTGGGTCATGAAACATTTGAGGCTGTGTGTGTCAACATATGCAGAAATAACCAATAGTAAACAATCACAAACAGTGGGCTGGAATCACTGTTAGTATTAAGAACCTGATCTAGATCTATAGCTCAAAGAAATAATCTATCTTCTTTTTTATCAGTTTCAAGGGACTCAAAACCAGTTTTTTAGGCTATGATTAAAGAAACCTAGAGGACTCAGTTAGGTCATGATCTAACTGCAATGTTAGGGTCATTTGCAAAAGAAAACTTAAAAATTATTACCCATTTATTTAATCAGACATAACACTTGCTTTAGTGGCTCAGGCAGCATTTCATGGAAGACTTTTACTGCATTTAGAATTTTACCTTTATTTCTTTATTGTCTTTCCTGATTTATTGCCTTTTTTTTTTTCTTCGTCTTTGAGCAATCTCTTTTGTTATTCTGAACAGGTTAACAGCACTGGAAATACTGTAAATCAAAATGTTTGTCTTTGCCGCATTCACTTACATCCAATATGTCATATAACTTCTGATAGTAGTTGGAAGGTGAGAAAACAATTGCCTGTTGAAAGCTTGATATACTCTGGATTTCAGAATTAAAATCCTTTTTTTTATGCTATTGGATTTGGAGAGATTTTGCTCACATGAACAAATGAATTCATTTCTCAATAAAAACACAAAACCAAACAATACCCAAGCATTCTTTTTCAAGTTACATACAGATTTAAATCAACATGCATGGAATTTATTAATATTTTTTGGCCTGATGTTCTGGAGCTAGATCTTATTTTATGTGTACTTTTATTTGCATTAATGTCTCTAAAGCATTAGTTACTTCTCTATTTAACACTTTTTTACTTTGAATAAACACATCTTTCTCTTCTTCTGTGTGTATACTTCTGTGTGTGTATATATATGTATAGACATATAAATATGTGCATGTATCCATTTTGTCTTATTTGTATTATTATTAGGCATCCTACTGAGACTGCTGGTGGTGAATGATTTTGAATTTTTATTTTAGAACTATTCTGGCACTGAAAATAAGTTGCTTGAAATTTCTCTGTGGAAAATGGATAATGTGCAGAGAGGGTGTCTGGTTCAATGATTATCTCATTTATCTGGCCCCAAGGAGACCTGGATACGATTCTTTGCTCCACCACAGGTATTTTATTTGACCCTTGGCAAATTGTTATGCCTCTGTATCTCCATTCTTCAAGCTGCCAAATGACTGAGGGTGTGTGTTTATCTCTCTTGGAAGGGGACAGGGTAGGTAAAGAATGGAAGCAAGAGAGAAGATTTTGAGATTTTAAACGTTTTGTTTAAACGTTCAAACACCCTGCCCTGGCAATTATGAAACACAGTTATGCCCCTGTCCTCCAAAAAGGCCCCCAAAAACTCCCAAACAAAACAAAGGCATAAAAAAGAAAAGAAGATAATCTATGCAAAATTACCTGGGCTGCCATTTTTGCAGGCTGGTGCTCCATTGCTGTCTGCCTTGTACTGTGAGTGGTGCTAATGCACCTGAAAAAAATGCCATCACTCCATTCATATGCGAATATCATGTCCATGAAAAGAATGTAAAAAGCCAAATAGTAATTCTTAGTCTGTTTTAGATACCATAACTTCATGACTTTAGGGTGAACCTTGTTAAAACTTTGGTTTTATCCTCCCTGTGCCTTCCTGAAATTTGAATTGAGTGGGATGTCCTGTACTGATATGAATCACTCATAATTTTTGTGTTAAACTGGTATGTCTGGATATATTGAACAAACCTCCTGGAAATCACAGGGGTTCAAAAGCCTTGTTAAGCAGCCCTAAAGACAAAAAATGCATGCTGCATTATAGGCCATTGGCAGGAGGTTCATCATCATTTTAAATTTATTTTCTATATTTTTATATAGACGCTTTTGAGAAGCAGTCTTCTGTCAAAACCTACTAAAAGGCAGGGCATGGTGTTTTAAATGAGTTTTCCTGTGACAATAAAGGTACTTACTTCAAGCTCATATTATGCTATATTGAAGCAGTATGTCACTTGTTAATATAGGTAAGACCCATTATACCTTTATTTATGTATTTCAGGTAATGCTTTCCTCTGTGCCAAACAAAACTTTATCAGTATTAGGAAAACATGATAAGAATGTCTCCAAAATATCTCAGAGGATGTAACCAGTCACCTACTCCGACAGAGCAATATTTTACTTGAACCAATATTTTTAAAACACTATGCCCAAAGAAAAGTCCCTGCATCTGTATTTAAGCACTTAAATAAATAAGACTTTGTTTACAGAGACACTGACAACCTATTCTATGCATTGGAGCTGTGCTGTTCACTTATGTATTAAAGCAATAGACAAAACAAGGCAGAGAAGAAATCTATGATTATAAAGATCTTTGAAATTTTTCTTTTTGATGTTTTCTGTGTCTGGTTTTTCTTTCTGGATGTTTTCTATGTGTAATAGATACTTTCTTTTAATCTTTTAATCCTGATTGTTCTCATCAAAATAATTTATTTTCATCAAAACATATGAATATGGAAACCTGTTTCTATTCTATGTTATTACCTGAAATTGCTTTTTAAAAATAAACTCCTTTTATATAAGACTTCTATTTTATATGAAGATCTTACATTAGAAATGCAATGACAGAAATGTTATTTACACCAAGAAGGAAAAAAGAATGTCATAACTTAAGTAGACCTCAATGCTTAAGAAGGAAATAATTTAACTTACCTGTGTCACCCTTGCCTTTCTCACTGGAAGAACTGGCTTTAACTTGATGAAATCATAAAATTTGTAGGTTAATAGCATGAAAACTGGCAAGTTCTTATAACATAACAAAAGGTAAAAATGATTAAGTCAGTAGGCTCCTGGATATTAAAGAGATTAATAGGCTTTTTAATGGCTGTATGAATTAATTTGCATGAATGATACCTGGAACCTGGAGAAGAATGAAAAGCTCTTAATGCCAGCATAAATGATCTGTATTCTCTTAAATGATCATACATTGAAAAACAAAAGGGAAAACCCTCTGATGCAAATGTCACCTTTACTGAAATTCCCAAGTTCATAGAAAGTCTAATTAAGGTGCTGGCCAAGACAGCACTGCTAATGATTTTCTAAAAGGTCTCATCATTCTTTGAGTGATCACAGGATGATTAAGCAAGGTTGTTTTAAAACAAATAGTCATTCTTCAGATTTTGTACTTGATTCTGGTGCCACTGTGATTGCTAATTATAAAGACTCTATTGCATCTTATTTGCAATCTTGAAAACATATAAGAGTTTCAACGTCATAGCATTTAGCTTTTCCCAGATTATCTAGGTATCTAATTCAGCTTGTGCTCAAAGCTCACCCCATGTTTTTGTCACGGTAAGGTACCTACTTCATCAATTCACTCACAGAGAATATTGACCCCTTTTGAGTTTCAAGGAGCTCTTTGTACTTTCAGTCATCTAGTAAGATGTTATGCTAATGTTGTGATCCACGGGAGGTCTTATTCATTGTCATCTTCACTTGTCATAAAGAGAGAGATGGCTTGAAGACTGTCACCTGAATATAGGGTGTCTCTCCCCACCTCCCTTCTCTTTCGAGAAGAGGTTCATACGTGACTTGAAGTGGTACAGAATAATTTCTGAGTGCTGGCCATGCTCCTTCCTGGCTGCTGCAAAAATTAACCCTGCCCTGGCCAGAACCAAGACAGGTGTGAAGGATTCAGGGAGAGTTAAATGAAAGTCATTGGAGTCAGCACCTTCAGTGGAGATGTTACTTGGCTTAAGAGAAAAGGGGTTGGAGAGAACCAGGTCATTATTCAGAACAAGTAGTCAGGTCACCTAATGACAGATGCTTAGAAGATAAGCTCCTACTCTGGTTTATCAGACTGCAGTCTATGGAGGATGAAAACAAGTTCCAGAGGCAGGTTCGTCTCAAGTCGAATATAATGTTCAGAACAGCTGATTCTTCTAAATGGCACCCAGTCCCAGAATTCCCTCAGAATCTTCTGCTTGACATAGATTCCACGGTGAGCTATTTCATTGGTTTGATCAGCCCCAGAGGTTTCAGCGAGACAAACATATTAAGAAACCTGAAAGGAACCTCACAATTGTCAACAGAAGAGGTCGAATTATACATGCCCAGGTATAATATTATAAAAGACAAATTTAAAAATTTTTAATGAAGAAAAATTGCTACTGAGGGAATATGGCAGAGTATAGTTTGAAATAGGACTGACTCAAAGTAAGTAAAGATGTCAGAAGTTAACTCTTTAACAGTATTACTATTCAGACAGGTATGAGGTCTATTTACACATTTTTTTTCCTGAATTTTATAGAAGCATCAGATTTCCAGCTCACACTTCTACTAAGACATAAAATCTGCCCAAAAATCTTGAGAACTACAGGCTAAAATTGCAGTAGGCACTGCAAACTTTTATAACCACAAATATGCTTTGAAATAAAAGGTTTAGTTATAGTGAGTATTCTGTTCCTAAGTAAGGGTCTGGCACAGGTCGTCATCACGAAAACACTTTAGTTTTTCATATTTCAGTGTTTTTGAAGCAATAATAAATGGGAAAAATATTTTTATATTTTCTAATGCCAGATGTGCTTTTTTACGAGTCCTCATTTGGCAGTTTGTGTTTTGGGCCATTTTCAGTCTTCTGTAATAAAAAAATTACAAGAAAAGAGTTTTCTACGATAGGGCTTCATGAATCCCATTTATTTAATGTCAAGTTTTTACTGCTGTGGCTAACTTACCTGTCTTAACCAAATGAGCTTATTTGCTTTTTTTTTTTAAATTACAGTTATCAGGGAAAAAACATACTTTTATTTTTTTTGTTGAAAACACTGAACACATTTAAACGGAATATTTTAAATTCTGCTGAAAATGATCAGGGAAAAAAGAACCATTGCAGTTTTGAACATATTTGAAGGATACTTCATGGGAAATGCAGTTCAGTGACTTGTGTTGCCCTTACTATTTGCTGGCCAGAATTACTAAGTATACTTCTTAATCACTGCTTCTTTCTGATGAAGAAAGAAGCCAAGACCAGAGAATCTTAAGAAAACGAGCAAGAAAAATCTTAATCTCAATTCCCAGAGTATCTGGTAGTTGCATTTGAAAAGAACAACTTCAGATTTAGGTTAAGTTATTGCAATAAATTTTGAATTTAAAAGCATCCCATTTGCAGAAGAATTATGTTTGATATTCAGTGCTATTAATATTTCTGTGTCATGAAATATTGCCAATTTTCAGGCAGATCTCATGTGAACTTCTTTTCAACTTTGTTGACAGAATTTACCTGCCTGTGACCTCGAAATTTATTTTTGCAAGTTAAACTTTGTCATTGAAATGATTGTGAAAATCATCACAACTCAAGCATGTCTTTTCCCAATGGTTTTTTTTTCCCCTTATTTTATGAATGCTCATAAAATACTCAGTTATCTTTTTTTTCCGGTAGAAAAATTACAGTATTAACTTTTTTGGTTTCACAAAATGTATAAATTTATGAATCTTAAAATTAAACCAGTGAGTTTAAGAAGATTAAAATGGTCTTTAATTATAAAGAGGATTGTTATAGATGAATAATTATACTTCTCTGCATTACCTCCACACTTTATGTTAAATTCAAGCATCTCAGACTAGACATAGGCATATGTCTGAAAATTCCCTAATTTACTTAGCGGCCTTCCCCTAGGATACTTTTCTAGGTCAAAAGACTGAGAAAATCAACTTTTTACCATTCTCTGCCCATCTTTTATTTTATTAGACTGCATTCTAGCAGCAGATGCATTAACGGAATTCAAATACAGTTGATACATAGATTGAACTAACAGACTCATAAAAGGCACTTTTACAGTACACTGATATCTGACCCAGTGTTATATAAAGGTCAGGCAAACTGGATAGCTTTTATGGAGCTCATTATTTAATCTTAATATTAAAGAGAACTTAGCATAGAAGACTCTAATGAAGATTTGTAATTAAATGGGAACATCATTCTTAACCTGATCATAACAGCAGGGTTTTATAGCCCTTTTCCAGAAATCAGTCTCTTGTTGATGTAATGCAAGGAGTTTTATAAAAAGCATGTCTTAGACTGTTTGCAAATCAGGTATTAAATGCATTATACGATTTTTTAATCTATAGTGATTTTTATAAAATGTAGCCTCACTGAAAAAATGTTAAGTACTCCCCAAACCATGGTTTAGAGCAGTCAGAAAAGGAATGAAAGAAGTCAAAACAGTAATTGAATTATAATGTCTCATACTCAGATTTTATCCTCCAGTCAAATGTGATTTTAACTAAAAAATAAAAAGTATGCAACCATCCTCACTGTGCTTATATATCTGAAGTCTCCTTTAATACACCTCCACAGCATTTCAAGTCAACTTTATGTGAAGGGAGTTCAACTGTCATATTAGCTCAAGTATAAGTCACTCTCTACAGTACAATGGCCCTGAATCTGATTAATCTGAATGCTCTTTTTAGCAAACTAGATCATAATAGCTCCCTTGGTGCCATTAATATCTAACTCTTCTAAGATCATGATATCTCAAAGATACTTGGTTCATGGATTATACATCCATTAGGCTGAAACATTTCTACTAATATATTGTGGTCATGCATTTATCATGACTTCACCAAGCAGAATATGGCACAGAGTTCACACTGAATCACACTGATTACAAAAGAAAAAGGTTTCCTTGCAAATCAGTTGAAATTAGCTAATAATATAATGAAAGCTGTAATAGTTTCAGACTTTTTTTTAATCAAGAGTGGCAGCTTGGAGTATGTTTTGGATGTTTCCGGCACGATGCAGTTATGTAAGCATTTCCCTTTTTCAATCCTTTGTGTGCCTGCTTGCTTTTTCTTTTCTGTTTTGGTGGTTCTGGATGGATGTCAGGTAAAGTTACAATTCTACTGAGTAATCTGTCACCTTTTCTTATTTTTAGCTTCACTTCAACCATGTATTCTTTTCCTAAAAGTTCTACAAATATACAACTCAAAATCCACACCGATAATGTAGATTCCAAGAAAAATCTGTAGTGACTGAAAATCTGAAATACACCAATTTGGTACATTTCAGTAGTACTGTAAATGGGCCTGCATTGTGAATGCACCATGATATTTAAAATTACTAGTGTGTTCCCTGGATAATGAAAATGGAATTTTGAAATGTGTAGCAATTTTCGCCATTAAGAATATGGACATTTTAATTTAAAAGTGTTAGATTTTGTGAACGAAGACCTATCCCACAGAATCACAGAATCATTCAGATAAGAGGACTTCTTGACGTCTAGTTCAATCCCTGCTCAGGTTGGGGTAACTAGACAAGATTGTCTATGACCACTTCCAGTTGGGTTTTGAATACCTTCATGAAGAGAGAACCCACAATCTCTCTGAGAAACCAATTCCAGTGTTTGACCACCCTCACATTAAAAAAGTCTTTTCTTGTGTGCAGATGGAGCCTGTGCCCATTTCCTCTTGCGCTGCCAACAGACACTACAGAGAATAGTCTGGTTACTCTTCTTCCTTCCCTCCCAGTAACAAGTTGATAAATCCTCTTTGAATCTCCCGATCTGCAGGTTGATCAGTTCCAGGTCTCTCAGCCTCTCCTATATGGGATGTTCCAGCCCCTTAATCATCTTTGTGGCTCTTCGCTGGACTCACTTTAATATATCCATGTCTTTCTTGTATGGAAGTCCAGAACTGGACCCAGCACTTCAGGTGTGGTCCCACCAGTGCTCCCTAGAAACAAAGGAACACCTTCCCTTGACCTGTAATGCAGCCCAGCATGATTTGGGCCTTCTTTGACATGAGGCTGCATTGTTGGCATGTGTTCGACTTGGTGTTCACCAGGATGCCAAGGTCCTTTTTTATGGAGTTGCTTTCCATCTGAAGAGCCCTAAATATGTACTGGAACATGGGATTGTTGCTTCTCAGGTGAGCACTTTGCATTTTCCTTTGATGAACTTCATGAGGTTCCTGTCTGCCCAATTTTCCAGCCTGTGGCATATCAGTCACACCTCCCAGTTTTGTGACACATGAAAGATTGCTGTCATTGTGGCATGCCCCTTAATTTAAATCACAGAATCATTAAGGTTGGAAAAGACCTCCAAGGTCATTGAGTCCAATTCAAATCATTAGTGAAGAGTTTAAATAGAACTAGACACAGACCTGTGTACACCACCACTGTGGACACTGAAAAGCTTTAGCAGAGGGATTTTTCAGCTTTCTGCTGCATTCTGTGAGAACCTTATGTTTCTCACAGAAACTATGCAAAATACTGTTAAGGGTTTTTGTAAACTATTTCTCTATCTTTGCACCTGTTGTTTTTCAAGGAACTGTTATGATATCCTAACAAGAAATATTTTGAAATTGGTGTTTTGTGGACTGACCAACCACCCTGATGGTCAGAGGTTCAATAATCTTTTGCCATGCTGGCTACTCAACTTATAAAAACCGATTTATAAGTAATTAAATCAGCCATTTCCTCCAGACTTTGGTTGTGTCCTTTCTCTTCGTTCCGGGATCAACAGCGACACACAGAGACTGGACATTTTGCTTCTGATCACCACCTTTTGGGCCCAGCCATTCAGTCTCCTGTTTACCCTACTGTCTACCATTAAGACATTAGTCTAGTCTAGCCTACTCTACCATCTAGATTGCATTAGTTTCATTAGTTTGTCTGTGAGGATGTTATGGGAAATAGTGTTGGAAGCCTTACTAAAACAGAGGCAAGCACCACTACTCTCCTAATCCACCAAGCTTTTCCCATTATTTTAGAAGGTCATTAAGTAGGCTAAGCAAGTTTTCCCATTTATACATCCATGTCAACTACTCCTGATCACTTCCTTGTCCTTCATGTATTATAGTTTCCAGAGTTATTTGCACCATCATGTTCCCAGGGACTGAGACGAAGCTGTTTCCCTACAGTTTCCCATACTTTTTTCTTGCTTTTGCTGAAGATATGAGTGACACTTGATCCAGTCTCTCCAGGCATGAAGGAGCAGCAGTGCCAAGCAGGGAAACCTCAATAACCCAGTCAGAGACACAAGCCCATGCCCTGGCCCTCCAGGGCATCCCAGGAGGACATTAACCCCATTAATCTGGAATAGCACCCACAATTGTGAGCCACTAGGAGAAGCTGTCCTAAGATTACTGACCGAGTGGGGCAAAGGGTGTGTGGGGGAGTGTCACTGCTGGTCATACGGGCTCATTAGGGGGGAAAGAGTGTTTGGGGATTGTATAAAAATTATGGTATTTTTAGGCAGATTGCAAAGGCCGGGGAAGGGAGGGATCAGAGTTGACTGAGAAAGAAAAAATTAAGGGAAATAGAGGAAACGAGTTATTTGGTGTAAACAGCCAACAGAGCTATACACTTCTCTGTGTATACAGACATGCTGTGTGCCTGGTGCCTGCAGTTGGTCCTGGCTTCTCATTCAGCTCCATTTCTACCAGTTTGCCTGGGTGAGGGACTCTGCACGTGTATGTGTGTATGTTTGTGTAAGAGGCTGTGAGTGCAGCCCCTGGAGAGGGATCAGTTCACAAGGAACTGTGAATGCTGGGTGGATTCAAGTTCAGGGAACCATGGGGTGCCAGAGACGGTGTGTGACCGCTGACAGGCATCACTCAGGGCTGTCCTGTGAGTAGGGTAAGAGGTTTGGGAGCCAAATACTAGAGCAGCCATATGTCTGGGCCAGATACTGTAGAAAGCAGACAGTCTCTGTGACAGCTACTGGAGTGTCCAGAAGGCCCAAGCTGGATACTGGAGAGACCAAAGGATCTGGTTGTCAGCTACTGTTAAGGTCATGAGTCTGGGCTAGCTGCTGGAGATACCTGTTTGCATGTGTGTATCAGTGGATAAGACAATGTAGATGCTTCCCACTACCCGCTTTTTGCTGGTTTTGACCAGAGAGAGGAATGGGATGAAGGCATTGGTGATGTTTGTGTTTGTGGTAGCACTGAATATTTCCTGTTTTGTGTGAGGCTGGCCTCTCCGGTTTATATTCCTGTATGTGTGCGTCAGTGCCTCTTGGAATACATGTTCAGCCTCAATACTGTCTTGGCCTGAGGATATGGAGCTGTAGCAACCTCATCTCTGTCAGGCTACTGGATCTGGCAATCCCTAACAAAAAGGAAGAGAATAGTTGTTGTCTCTATTCTAACTTAACTGAAAAAATCTGGAGAATGCTGAACTTTTTAAAGTTTTTGTGAGTTTTAGACTTAGCAGTGCTAACATCCTGATAACAGATATGTGCTGCTTATTGACATAACATTGAGTTCCCCAATGAAAGTATAAAACACCTTGATGAGAGTTTAGAAGGATACTTAAAACATAATCCTATCATGACTTTGAAAGGTTATGCTGAAAGATAACAAACACTCTGCAAGAACAGCCAGGATTTACAGTTCCAGATATCCACAGTAACTTTGAAGCCTTTGTGACAATGACCAGAGAACTAAAGGCAATCTGCAAGGATCCCGATCTCACTCAAATATTTTTTAACTTGAGAAGCAAGAAATTATATAAAAAACCCACACTCAAACCGACTAACCAAACAGAAAAAAAAACCAAAACAACAAAACACGGCAAAACAGGACAAAATAACATAAAATCTACGTAACATTTTTAAGACTTAATAGCATAACTTGGAACCTCAACAGCAGTTAAAATGGTTTTGACTTACGGTGCTAACAAAGTAGAATATGGTTTGCAATTCCGCTGTCTTTTGTGGCAACAGCTTGAAGCATGTGTTCTGTTTCAGCAAAAGCAAACAAACACAGTAAGTTGTGCAAAAGGAGAGAAAAAAGAAAGATGATGGCCAAGCTAGATTTTTTTAAAGTGCTTACAAAATCAGCATTGAAGTACAATGTGACAGATGAATATAACTACACTTAAAAAAAAATCGGTATCTGCATCATTCTTCTGTTAAGTGCCATAAAATATTAACGGAATCATCTGTAATGAGTGATAAATGAGGACTGCTGTTTTAAATTGAAGCACTGAGTAAAAATTAAGTCTTTGTCAAACTCCCTTAATATTAAAATGAAGCTCCTTTAACCTTGAAAATTGGCAGCTACGAGGAAACCTAAAAGTCTGTAGTGTCATCTACAGATTTCATTAAAAGCCATCTCAGAGGGTTGCCCAACGCAACAGTAATGGCTGTGATAGAGCTGAGCTTTGTCTTCAGAATTTCTGACAAGTCTGAACCTGAAATACTAGCCTTTATTAAAGAAATGGTACTACACAAGAAGGGCAAGTGCCACCACTTATAAACAGTTGAAATTTATGCCTGTTGAAAAGCTGAAACAAAACAGGATCTGCAAGCTTCTTTAGATAACTATGCTAATCTTCTTAGCCTCTGTTGCATAAGAGCAAATTTTTAAATCTAATATAACTATTCAAAAATGTAAATTAAAAATAAAAAATTGTGATAATTTTATTTTAATTATAACAATAATTATGTTCCTAACTAGTGATCCTATTGTCTTCTTTGTTGAGGAACTGGAAATTCTTTCCCTGTCCAGACCCCACTGTGAGAGCTTCTTGACAGGTTTCAGTGGTGTATGCTTAGCCTTTTTATGCGGCTTCAAACATCTAGGTTTCTAATTGCAGGCAGAGCAATCAGAGAGTGGCAGGGAGCAGGAAGAAGAGACAGGAAAATTCGTGATCACGCCTAAGGGATCATGCCCTGTGTCTTTTAGTGCAGTGGTCATTACTGGTCTCTAGGATCAAATATCAAAACTACCCAAGAAGGCTTTATCATGATCAGAGCTCTGTCCAACCTAAGAAAAAGAGGAGACCTGGGGGAGGTGGCTCTACTGAGCTGTGTTGGCCCATTCTCCATCTGAGAACTCACGAGTTACCCTGGGGATGAGTTGCTGAGGGTCCTGTAACGGTCCATAGAAGATGAGTTCATCTAATTCCCTAAGGTTATCTAGTCAAGGAAAACCAATTAATTGTGAAGGGCATAATAAGTAAGGAGGCAAATGATAAACAAAAAATGTACAGTGACACAAACCTGGTAGGCAAAGGTTAACAGAGGTAATGCCAGGGACTTGTTGGGCTGAGAAGAGGGGCTGGCATCAGGGAGACTGATCTTCAGGCCATAAAGTCTGTCTACTTTGTATGTTTGCATATGAAGTTCTAGGTGCACTTCTCAACTGCTGCTAAAAAAAAAAAAAGATTTCATCTAAAAACAAATACCTTTAAATAAATTTACTTTAAAATGCATGCAACAAATTTTTTAAAAATACATACTATTCTGTATTATAACAGTTATATATTTTCACTGTTCACCTTTGGGCAGTTTCTAGCTTCAAGGCATTTGAGCCAATCTATCACAGAAATATCCTTTATAGCTTGAAGGGAATCCTTCCAAAATGTAAGAGCTCTTTGTGACCTTACCCATAAGAAAGTTTTCAAACAGTTTTCACAGCCTTTAAAATATGTCCATAGGTTAGTTGTCAGAATAACCAAAAGAGAGTACCTCGAGACTGGACCAGGCACGCACAGACCCGGTCTCAGTACCAGGCAGTGAAAACGGCAATCCTCTCCTTTTCAAATCCTTGTATGACTTCTTCTCTGGGGCTTTTATACTAATCTTTCAGCCTTAAGGAATTCCACCTTTACTTCAGAGCAGCAAGAATCCTTAGTCTTTACTGCTTTATTTACTCAGAAAAATATGTCTGCACTAAAATTATTTGTTGTGTTGTTTGTCAGACTCTGGAGAGAGAAAGTGAGCAAGATTTAGAAATAAATCTCTGTTGTAATATTCATGATGTTGACCATTCCTTTTAGTCAGACCAGTGGGGACACTACAATGACTTATGATTTTAGCAATTTGGATACAGCATTTATTAAAAGCCGTATTTAAAGTTCCCTGTGGGACAGTCACTCCTACTGTCTGATTTTATGATTAGGATTTGCATTTATAAGGATTTTACCACATGAAGGGAGTTTCACTTGATTGAACAGCTGACTGTTTTAGGAGCTTAAACTCACTTTTCAGCTGAAAAAGGACCACCAACCAACTTTCTTGTACATCTGTATTCTCAATTTTTCTTTCCTGTGTTTTTGTCAAATGTAAATGAGCAGTACTGATCTAGAAAATAACATGGCATTTTAAAATAAAAGTACTGCAATAGTTTTGATTTTGGACTGGATAGTTCATGAAAGATATAAAGTGCTTCTTGTTATTTGCTCTTTCCTTACAACACAGTTCTGTTCATGTTCAAATGCTCCATTTTGTCCTCTAGTCTCCTTTATTTGTAAAGCTTGAGATAAGGTTACTTTCCCATTCACACAAACTATTAGACATTTTAGATCTAATTTTATTTCACAGATAAAACTCTTACTGAGCTCTGCACAAGGAGAAACAACTGCCTGTACCATAAAGGTGGAGCTACACCGCAATTTCTTACTTTCTACTGCTACCATTTCATTTCTTCTCTTTTTCTTATCAAATGCTGATATGTAAATTTTAAAGCACTATGGAAACTATACAGTGAGCTTTGTTCAGGTAGTTCTTCTGTTTTTAACAGTTAATGTTAACTGCGTTATTAGACTGGAGCAGAAAAAATCTGTGACTAAATTAGTAAGCTGGGTGGTGCAATACAAAAGTATCTGAAGGCAAAACTACTGTTGTGAGAACCTGACATCCACATTACTTGGGAGCTTTACTGCAGATTTTTCCCTAATCCAAGATTCTACAGTGAGTATCCATTATTAACTGTACTCCAGAGAGTCAAATTCCTGTTTCTTTAATCAGAAAATAAATGAATTTGCAAGGAGATGATTGAAAAAAATGCCTCAATAGCTTAATCCCTGATCTGCTAGATTGCAGTATATTAAATTTGTTTCTATTTATTAGATAAATCTATACTATTATGAAGTCTGAAATGTGTTTTGTACAAAATACCCTAAAATTTATGAGATCAGAGCCTCGATCCATGTTTTTGCTCTCATTGTTTCACTAGGTTCAATGATCATCTAAGAAATAGCACTTTCGCCTCTCTGCTATCCATTCTTCCTGTTCCAAGGACAGTTTTTAAAAAGGCAAACAAGGAATTAGAGAACATAAGAAACTGACTTGTAAGGATGACTTCTCTTTATATTAAGATGGCCTAATGAATCTGACCTATACCACAGAAAACTATGTCCTAGGTAGACTGATGAAGACACACTAATCCAGAGGATAGCTGCAGAGCTGGGCTTTGTCACCTACTGCATTTATCCACAATAAGAGGATGTAATCGGAAACCCCTCACAGAATCAATGAGGAAAAGAAGAGCAATTATGTAGAGTCATTTAGAAAAAAACACATGAGTCTGTTCTTGACCTTCAGGTAGCAAGCAAGAGACTGTGTCACAGCTGCAATTTAGTACAGCAGTGTCTTGCAGAAACTAACACAGATTATAGCAGAACATAATTCCACATGAGAAGATGTGTAACTGGAAAACTTATCAGTATTAGACAGCAGTTACAGCATGAACTGCAGGAAGGGAGAGAGAGCCAGGTTAATGAAGAATTTCAGAAAGTAAATGCTTGTGAGATTGTACTCTCTTAAAAGAGAGGATGTTCCAGGGTGTGCTGTTTAAGATGATGTAGTAGGATTTCCACACTTTCTAAGAGGAGAGAGTAATTTTCTCTCTGTGGGTTGACTTTATGTCTCTGCTTCTATTGGTTCAAAAAGAAGTTAGCTGTAGGGCTTCCTTATTCACTCTGGGGGAAAAAGGAATGAAGAAAAAGTTTAAATGATTTTTCCTCACTTTTTGTTCTGGGCATTAAGCAACTGTGTTGCAACTTCTATTCTTTCAACTAGTGGAAACACCTGAGAGAAAAGTGGGGAAAAGGAATGAAACAGGGTGCCAGGCAAATTGAATGACTATGTTTTCCTTCAAAGAAGCTATCAGATCCCAGCTACAGGTTGAGTCAGTCAAATACTTTTCAAGCACTATCTAGGTCACAATATCATATGGGTTTTTTTGCTCTACAAGATTTGTAGCTTTTAGTCACCGCTCTATAAGCTACATACACAAAATGTGTACTTAGGGTAAGTTGGATGAGCAACCAGTCTATGAAGGTTATCAGAATGGTTATTATCAGAGGAATACCTGAGTTATCACAGTGATGTGACATTTTTTCTCTTTCTGTCTACAATGTTTGGAAAATAAACATTTTTCATGCTTGGAAAATAAAATTTTCAGCTATTTAGGAACACCTCTTTTAGGTTACTTGCAGACAGTTGCTTCCCCTTTTCCCTTGCTGTCAGACAGTCTGGGCCACTGATGTGGAAAGGACTTCAATTTCAGCAGTTTCGTCCTCTTGCCAAGAAAGAGGGGGAATTGTTCACCCTAGGCCCTGATACACTCCCCTGATACAGCAGCAAAGGCTGTGGGAACTCCAAGTAGCCTTGTGGATGGGCTGAACAAGAAGTTGGAAAGATGCTTACAGCATGCTGTTGCTCTTCCAGAGCTTTGTGCTGCAGCAAGGCACATGAATGAGGTGACAAACAGCTGAAGGCAAAGCCGAAGTTTGGCAGCCCCAGCAGACTCTGGGAGTGTAGCAGTGGCTGCTGGGAGAGCTGTTCCTGAAGGCATCCAGAGCCCAAGTGCTTCGAGGCAATGAAACCTTCGCACAGGAAAGGCCAGATACTAAATTTTTTTAACTGTGCAACAAAACATTACCTAAGGTATCACCCAGCTCACTCACCTCTTATCACGCACTAATCACACCATTTTTTACGCAAGTAGCATCTGCAGTAACCTCCAACTTGGTTTGGGATTGCATATACTTCAGCGTTGGTAAATTTGGAAAATATCTTGGCCAGGTT
The DNA here is from genome assembly GCA_013397725.1 of Rhagologus leucostigma. Classification (NCBI taxonomy): domain Eukaryota; kingdom Metazoa; phylum Chordata; class Aves; order Passeriformes; genus Rhagologus; species Rhagologus leucostigma. Next base: position 364,312 of record VZTD01005554.1, read on the forward strand.
TGTGTTGGCCCAGCTTCTGCAGCTGACTGTGTTTCAGAAAACAACCTGCTTCTTTAAAGCACTTTGAAAAAGCTGTTGTCTGAGAATGACTGGTAATAAAAGTGCAGTGGATACAAGAAGGCACCATAAGTCATAGGTGTGCAAGTAATAAATTACTATACTGAGCAATCAGCTCCCTAAGAACTTAATATTCCCAGTTTACACTGTGCAAATAAAATCTCTAAAATATTAAGTCCTTGAAATATGAGTTTGTGTTTTCTTCTTTCCTACAATATATTTGAGACAAATCTAACAGCAGGTGACATGGGTTAACATGTGTATTTCTCAGGATGGAAGATCAAGCCAAACTACAAGAAAAAAAATGAAAAACACTAAACCAAAGTCAATACGGAGGTTTTGATTGATAGGGAAATAGTCAAGTGGTGACAGTGAATGAAAGAGATGATGGGAACAAGAAAAGACTCTAAGAAAAATAAATATGAAAGCCACATAATTATTTGTCATCAAACCTGTCATTGCTTTAGTTTTGATCTGTTTATTCTACATTCCTTGTGTTACAAACACTACTTGGATGACTTCATCAAGATCACATTGGAATATGTCCCAGTCATCATCACCAGTATTTCTTGGGTGAAGTCACACCTTTTGGGTCCAAAGCTCAACCATGGGTCCCACAAGTGACAGGGTGTATTACTTCTACCAGAAACAATTCAGTAAGAAATTAGTATTCTGGGATGTTATATTGTATTTCCACAGTATAACTCCTCAGTATGAAAGTACAGTCCTGTATTGCCCAATTCAGTACAGAAAGGGAAAGATGTAAGGCACAGAATGCAGAAGTACTAAGAATTTTTTAAGTTCACAGAATGATTATTCTGGATTATCACTGAACTGCATATATAAATTACTAAATTAATCTACCAGATACCACATCTATTGTATAAATTTTCCATCTTTTATCCCTTTTTACTGTTTTTCCATTTGGCCATTATTCCTATTTCTTATATTTTACCTTTACAATTCTCAAACTTGTTTGACCTTTTACACATTGCTTAAAGAATTGTGAAATCATATCATATTATCCCCAAAAGAATTGAATTTCATTTTCCTTTATTGAACAGTTTACATTTAACACACCCAGAAATGCTTTTATCACCTGAAAAAGTAAGAAAAATGAAACTGAAGAATTCAAACTACACCTCCTGTCCAGGCTATTTCCCTTTAAAATGATATCTCATGTCACCGTGAATACTTTAGCAATGGCTTTTCTTCTTTTCCACTGAGAAGACTTTACAAGAAATTTGTTCAGCAGCAAAGGTGCTTGGGAGATGGGGGTGATATATTCAGACCTACACCAATTAAATAGAAATCATGCTTAACATAGTGTTTGTAGATATTTTAAAGCCATCATACTGAATGCCATAAGAATGGCCTGCCTATTTCCATTGTCCATTACTCTTGTATGATGAAGTTTAACTAGGTGACATTAATAATTTTAAGATGTACATTAAAGTCCAAATGCCTCTGTCATGCTCAGGGCCACATATTCAAGAAAAGAAGGTCTGAGAAAAATAGGAAGATACCTAATTCCGTTTGTTTTTTCCTGCTGGTCTCTTACCCTGACAGCATGTTTTCAGCAGAAGAAATGCAGATTCAGCCTGTTCAGGCTGCCTGATGCTTTCCACTGCAAACTTGTACATTTACTTTACTTTAACTCTGCTAAACTTAGATTTAAATCCAGGTTGAAATCTTCCAGGATTAGCATCGGTTCAGAACGGAGCATTTCAGAAGCGGTTCCACAAAAACTCAGTTGTTTTTCTTTTTAAGCATATAGTTAGAAAACAGTGTGTTGCTTTGCTTGTTAAATTATTCTTACTTATTTCATTGAAATTTTTAGTGACTCCAATGTATTCAGATGTGACAGAGGAAATTGAATGCCTTGCACTCTTGGATGGAGTTTCTGCTGAGTAGGAGAAAACGTGCCTGCATATGACTAAGCTGCTCAACATGAGCTGCTCAACATGCTCAACAAGACCAGACTTCTCAACATGTGCAAGTCAAGATCTTTAGAGACACCATTTGCATGAAGCCCACATCATTTTTCCACCATATCTACCCAAGGAACAAGCTCTGTATGCATGTGTGGCTGCCACCTTCCTCACAGAGGTACCTTGGTGCCTTTCTGTGACTGAAACAGGTCTTTGCTCTGGCTGCTACCACTGGGCTAAAGAAATGAGGATTAGGAGATGGTCTCACTCTTGGCATCCTTACCGTTCAAGCAGATTCAATGAGATAAAAATCAGACAAAGTTATGTCTTCAGCCTGTATAGTTAAGAACTGTGTGTCACAAAGCTGGAATTTTGAAAATGGAGTGTTATTTCTTCAATTTATTACTTATAATCCTTTTTCCCATATATTAATTTTACTGCAATATGTCTTTGCACAATAGCCATGATATGAACTATGCTGCTCAGACAGGACCTCTCTGGTATCAGGAAGGAAGTCTATATCTAATAGGTTATTAGAGGATTTGGGCTCAGATTTGGAAGTGCAATAACGTTGCTGTGACAGATTTGAGAAATATTAAATACAGGGCAGAGCACTCATCATGAGATCAAAAGCTGTATAAGCTATGTATGAGAGTTTTTTTCCTGACATCGCTTACATTTCTCTCTCTGTCTACTTTACACCTTCAAGCACATATGTCTTTTATTAATTTTCAGTAATTATGTGTGTATCTATTTAGCCATCGTAACAATTCTACACTTCTATATTCTCTACGTACTTATTTTCTTATTGTTGTTTGTTTCACGGGAATGAAGTCAGAAATAAGAAAGCTAACATAAGCTTATTAGTTTTTCCAATTTACTAAATCATTTTTTCTGTTGTGACCAGAAATTAGAATACATCTTGATATGAACAATGGCATAGCACAGGCCTTTTTTTTTTTTCCAAACAGCAAGAACGTCTCACTTTTTTCTTTTATTTTTTAATTTCATATATTTTCTAGTTCTTGGCAATAGCTCTACATACTTGAGCCAATGATTTTTTTGTAAGCAAGTTCCTTCAGTCTCTCCTAGGTTTGCAAAATATTCCTCCTGATTTCACTCTATTTTTAGATAATCATTTTAGGGTCAAGACTGGAAAGGAATAAGATTACTGAAAATTTGAAGAACTTTCATTCTGTAGAAAAACCTGCAATTGTTTGAGGAAGATGGAAGCTGACAGGACCAGCTCTTCTCAAAAGAAAACTCTCAAAATCATTGTGCTTTCTACAGAACACAACACCCATCTTTGTCTACTGCTTTTCAAAAATGAGCTTCATATGAGGCCACACATTTCAGAAGAAATACTTACACTTTCATGAATACAGATATAGGTGATACGGGTAAATAAACTTTGACACTAAGCCCTGATGCAAGTATTAGATTCAAGTAGAGACTCTAAATATTTTATTTTCCTTTACTCAAAAGGACACAATAAGACCCAAGTTATGATTGAAAACAGAAGGATATTTTTTTATATTAGGCCCCTGCAGTTTGGTGAAGTCAGCTGCTACGTACAGCGCACGGCTTCTAAAAATTTTTGTTGCAGTAGCAACAGCTCCATGCATAATGGTGGTTTACACTTGAATAAAGAATAATTGCAGATAATGGGTCTGTCAGCATGAATGTATTAGGGGTCTCAGCAGTGGTTCCATCACCACAGCGAAAATACTAATTTAAAATCTTGTTTCTTTTCCTTTGACCTTATGCCTCATTACTTTAATGGCATTAAGAGTTAATTTCTTGCAGAGTAGTTTATTTATTTATTTATTTATCTATTTATTGCATTACTTTGCTTGGTACATAACATTGCATTTTTTATAAAGGAGCTTTATGTCTCATACGGCATTTGGCATTTTATGGTTTCGTTCTAGGAAAGCTGTCTGCTTTTTGCCAGTTTGAGGGCTGGCCGTGAGCAGATGGTGGAAGATTTGGGTAGTCACTTGAAATGAAAGAATACAAAGACTGACATCAAGACAGCCTCTTCACAGGAAGGCAAAGAGAAGAGATTCCAACTCTCACCTTTTCGTAGTTTGCCTTTTTATAGGAACACATCATGAATTGGTCTTTTCTAATGAGTATTCCACTGTGTATTCAATTTGTTATTTATAAATACAGTATGCATATTATCTCATTGCAACTGCGTAGAATTCTATTTTTGCACTCGCAGTCTCCTATTTAAAAATATGAACTACTAATCATGCTTTTAGTTTCACATATTGTTGCCATTTGAAGACTCTTCTGCATAGAAATGAAAAAGTTAAAGTACACTCACAGAGACAGGATATTCCACAGCACATCCTGTGAGTCCAATTAATGAGTCTTTATAGAGGAGAGGAGAGTTCAAGGCAAGTTTTCTACCCACCCCTGAGAAAAAGATGTAGCACTTCCTGGTTTGCCTCAGCTGCTGCTATCTAATTTACCTTCCCAGCAGATTTGCGTGACTGAGTACTGCTGGTGAGGGATCTCTGCCACCAGGTAATGAAACTGTGGGAGGACGTCAGCACACTGTGCAACATCAGAGATAAGGAGAAAGAGCAGATGGATCTCCTCTGAGACCCTGCAGAGTCAAGAGTCTGAACCCTCAACCACAGTGAAGGAGATGAAGATAGTCTGTGCTTAGTGGGTTGGAAAATGGAGACTCCACAATGGTCAAGGCTGGGAGCTGGTGGCCCCAGGAGGACGGCTCCTGCTCCACCTGCAGATTTGCAGCTGCACAGTAAGACCAGACAGGGAGCTGGGAGCTGTGTCCAGGGAAGTATCAAAGCCAGCTGAGACTGAGCCCTGCAACAGCACCCTGATCTGGTTATAAGGTTTAATTGGAATTAATTCAAATTCATAAAAAAAATTTCTGACAGTTTTCTGACATATAGGAACTTCAGAAAAAAATAAGCAGATTATAAAATAGCTAAATGAATATTTGATCAGAAAAAGAAGGTGTTTTTTTTTATCAGTTAACATCCTTAAATTTATTTACCTAATATTAGAACCTGTATTAAATTTAGAGAGGTTTTTAGCTGAGTATGAACTAAAATACAATGAATGAAATGAAATCTAAACAGAGTCAAAGAGAATAGTGATGTAACTCCCTGCTTGTAATAAAAGATAGTGAGCCAAAACAAGCATAACAATTAAAAAGTCCTTAAAAAAAAGGACACTGAACATTTTATTGAGCATTTTAATGGCTTATCTGATTTTAAAGTTAAGAAGTAAGAAATTTCATTGAAAGAAACTTCTCTGTGACTCTTAATTCTTTCCTAAGCCGAGACAGTATTTGTCTCAGTCTTTTAGAGGTCCTACCCAAACAAAAGACTGCTTCCTATTTCATTACTCTTCTGTTACTCTCTCAGTAGGAAAGAAGAGAGACAGAAAAACAACAAAGGATAAAGGCAGCAGCAAAGAATTGTAGGAATGAAGGAAGCCAGGCCAGAGCAGACAAAAAATTGAATCAAATTTCCAGTCAATGAAATGAAATGGAAAGGAGACGTAAGGAAAAGTGGATAACCACAGGCAAAATTGTGCTGCCCTTGGTGAAGTCAACCAAAGCTGCTTCTTAGAACATGATGAATGCTTAAGAACTGCAGGAATCAGTCAACAGATTGTTGGAACACTTGAAACAAAGCTCATGGAGGGAAGAGAAAGAAAAAAATCTTAAGGAGATTGAAGGAAGCCCGAGGGAACTTGAGGAAAGATGCGTCTAGAGAGACAATCAGTAAAAGGCAAAAACAGAAAGAGACAAGCCAGATTCTCTCAGCAGAGGCTGACAATTTAAACCATCTCATGGACTGTTCCTGTCAGATCTATATGTTGAATAGTGGTAAATAAATTATAGAATCATGGCAAAGGGTAAAATATATTACATTTAACATCAGTAGCAGGGTAAAAACTATACAAAAAACTATACAGCTTATCTGGAGTACTATTTCAGGCCACATTTTATTAGAGGAATTACATTTCTTTTCTGGTATAAAACAATAACAGGTTGACACTTTTAGTTTTTCTTCTAAATATTAATTAAAATATTTGCTGTGAAAGTACCAGAAAAAAAATGAAATACTGTTTCTTTTAAATTTATTTCTGATTTATAGGTATGGTTTCTGTCCTCTTTACCTGGTATTTTTATCAGTGACATTTGCCACATTAGATCTGTTTCTATGTGATAATTTGCTAATGCCACATACTCAGTGGTCTTTTTGCAAACATCCTTGTATTTTTCATCAGTCACTTGTTAAGATTAGGTGGAATTGTAAATTACGGTTTAATTTGGCAAATCAGTGTGATTCTAGTAAATCCAATGGCTTCACATGGATCCACTGTACACCTCATTTCAAGGATGATGTATGCTAGATATTACTTGGTTTGCAAGCTTTCTTGAGAGAAAGCCATATGATAAAAACATTCTTCAACACTATCTGTGAAAGCGAAAAAATTATCTTAAATGAGCAAATGTCTATTGTGAGTTTTAATGGTATTATGAGAAAATAGTGACAAACCATCCTATGTATCCTTACAGACATGTTCAAATATGATTTTGGAATCTCAATTAATTAGGGTTATGATAGAAAATTTGAGGGTGTTCTGAAATCCATTCAAACAAATAATAAAACCATCATCCAATCATTTAGATGCCTTGCACTAAACATTTTTGTATAAAGACTACTTAGTCATAACTTCTTGAATCTCAAAACATCTGACAGTCACTGACTTATTTAGGCAAGAGTAAATATGGATTATTGCATCTAACTTCAGGAACTCAGACATGACAATGATGTTATCACTTACCATGTCAAAGGTACAGTGCTACTTACCTCATTCCTACTAATATTTTTGGCTTTTGACAACAGCTCTGAACTGAATTTGAGAGCTTAAGATACCAGAAGTAACTGAATTGATTTTTGTTTTAGAGATCAAGACTTAATTAATCAGTTAGGATAAATTAGCAGTAAGTAACTCATTATCATGAAGAAATATACCATGTTTTGTGTGTGTGTGCATGTGTTACTCATGGAGAGGCTGTTGTATGATAAATGTTATTGCGGAGTGGTAGCTTGGTTGTTAGGTTGGTATTCATGTGACAGTGCTGAGGTTTCAATTATCTACTTGCATCAATCAATCTTTTAGTTTCCAACACTGTTGCCTGCAGTAATGTCACAGCTTTTCTGTCAGACAGGAGAACTTTGCGGGAAATGTTATTCATTACAGCTGCAAATCTGTCACTGCGCCTGGCATGGCTTGTTAATGACAACATTTATTTCAAAGAGTCGTGTTTCGCTTTGTTGCTGGAGAGTTGATTTTGTGATCACACAAAATATAATGAAATGCCAAGAAGATGAAGTGAATGAAGTTTGCCAAAAATGCAGCTAAAGTGGTTCAGATCTTCCAAAACAAAAAACGCACACACAAATACACTCTTTATATTTTGTTGAAAACATTTAATCACTTACTAGGAACATGAACACGGGCAGAGGAAAAATGTTCGTTAGAATACAGTAAGTAGAGCAGCAGGCACAAACAGCAAATTTGAGCTTCGTTTGGGTTCTCCAATACATAGTACTGGAAAGAAAAAGACTTTTCAATCAATCTTTTTAAAACAAATAAACAAATACAACATCCAGCTCTTCTACTGCTAATATTGAGACGTCATCTTTCTCCCCCATCTCTTCTTAAAGTACTGGAACATCTTTCATGTGAAGAGAGGCTGAGACGGCTGGGGCTGTTCAGCCTGGAGAAGAAAAGGCTTGGGGAAAAGTAGATAAATCCCTGATGGAAGGGAATGAAGAAGAGGGAGCCAGACACTTCTTGGTAGTGCCCACTGACAGGATTGGGCATTGGGCACAAAGAACAACAGCAACAAAAACCAAACAGGGAATGGAACCCCAAAACCCACTTCTTTACTGTGAGTGTGATCAAGTGCTGGAGTAGGTTCTCCAGAGACAAGATGGAGTTTCCAATCTTGTGGACACTTAAAAGTTAAAACTTATAGAATATATTCCTGTACAGCCTTGCCTAGCTGACCATCTGTGGGCAGGGAGGGTTGGACCAGTAAACCTCAAACCTCAATCATTCTGTGATTTATGCAAGCTATTCACATACTGTATTTCAAAACACAGATTAATGTAGGGTCAATACATGCTCGCTGTGAAACAGTACACCAGCAGAGCGTGGATATAGAGAGGTGTATTAATTGAATGAATGAGGAAGAGGGGATTATCAGCAAGTTGATGATTATATCAGTTTTATGTACGTCCTAGTGGTATAGCAAGGGCATACCTGCCAGCGTATAGCTATTCCTCACAGTGCTCTTTTTATATCTCTGTTGAAATGGTAGAAGGATATTTCTCAGGAGACAGAAACTTGTCAAGTACTCTTAGAGCAAACTTCAGACTCATACGCTCAAAATATGGCCTTGCTCCTTGCCTTTATGTTTTTTTTAATTTATGTCTACTCATCTATTGCATATTCCCCCCAAAATACCACAAAACACATGAAAAAAATAGGAATTAAAAAAAGCCCACAGATTTAAAAAAAATTAAAAATTCAATTGAAAAGTTTTAGCTTCAAATGTCTTTGGATTTTTTTCTCAACACCGTAATATTAATAAAGTTCAATAAGAAGTAAATGGTCCGAAATTTACAAAATAGGACAGTTAGTAAAATCTCAGGATATGAGTAACTGCTAGATATTTTGTTTCTGATTCTTTGTCACAACCAGTAAAAGAAGCCATCTGACTTTAGAAAAAACTTTCTATTACATTACATTAGATTGGACTCATTCTATTTCTCTGTGCAAAGCTGTTGTGTGGAGAGGAATCAATAAAATATAACTGGAATTTATGCTAGGTCTTGCCCTATGCCTCTACAAAAAAGTGTAAGGGCATCAGCGATAATAAATTTAATACATGAGTACAAGAAATATGAAAATATTTCTATTCTCTGTATGTAGAAGGGAATTCTTTAAATCTTCTCTACACAGGATAAGAAAATCAATTGTAATCAAACCAGTAAAAATTCCCGTTAATTACCTCACTGCTTATTCTCCTTTGTCTCCCTGATAACTCCAAGCAATTTAGTGTGCAGCATTATTTATATGTTTGTCATCTGAGAATGTTTTGTGAGCTTTTGAGTTCTCAAAGCATACCCTGTTAAATAAATAAATAAATAAATATTTATTAAAAATGGACAAGCTGAATAATTGTCTCTTGCTAGTTTACTAGGAGATAAACATGAATTTTGTCTAGACATGCTGATTGTAATCCATCAAGCAATGATTAAAGAGTAATACTCTTCATTATTCAGGGAGAATATTAAAGACTTTCCTGAATTACAATTAGAATTCTTGAAAAAAATCATAAAGAGATGTAATTTTCTATGTCTTTTCTCTGCAATAAAATTTTGTAGGAAGAGAGGTGAGAGATGTACAAGTGGATGGCCTGTCGCATTCAGCCTCAGAATTCAGCAAATACATAATTTAGAATTAAAAAACGCTCATTCTATAAATAAATATAGCCTACATTTAAAGGAAAAGTAAGTGTAATGGTAATCAAGATATAAACCAAAACTTTTGTGAATGATACAGTAAGAGAATGCCCATTTTCCTGTAGAGGAAATACAGAATACTCCTACATAGAATATTGACTTTGAACGATTTTACATTTATATTGGGGTGTATAGTTAGTTTTATAAAGTCTATTTGAGAGGCAATATTGCTTCTAATAAATACACATCAGACTATACAGTACTTAGCCTTAAATGAGAGACTGCATAATCAAGATGACTAAAATGTTAAACAGACCAGCTGAAAACATTGGAACTGATTTTTTATCTCAAGTCTTATTTTGTTTGCTTTGGAAAGTTCAGTTTTACATGGAGCTTTTTAAAGGATTGTAAACAAATATTATACAGTCCTTTTGTTTCAGTTAGAAGCATTGCTTCATACTCCTTTAAAAACATTTTCCTTGCATTTCTGAGAGGGAGATGATTGGTGACCATAAATTAAATCCTGTTAAGTCAGTAACAATGTACTGTGCTTTAAGGTCCTCTCACGAAGATACAGAAGGGGGCATCTTACACAGTAAAGTAATGTATTTAGACAATTAACAATTCCTACATCAGGAAACATGGAGAAGGGGCATGTAAGCAGTAACTGTGTTGTTAAATACAGTCTGTGCTCTAATTTGATTGACTACCTGTAGGCCAGACTGGCAGCCAGACTTCACAGAGAAAAAAGACATACTATGACCATGCCAGACATCTTGTAAAATGCATAATCTTGTCCATTTTTTTCCAGCTTTACATCCTCTTTCCTTATACTCAGAACAGCCAAACTGCTTCAATATTGGCTACCTTCTCTTCTCCTTTCTCCTAGTGTCCTTGTACTCCACGTCATTTCCCACAGACTGGGCAGGATTGATCCCTCCTTGAATTTTAAAAATGCTTTTCTTAACCAGTTGGTGTTTTGTGCCCTTTAGTAAATTGCCCATTTCTCTAGGAAATTTATTACAAATTGATTTCACATCTTGTGGCTGAGCTTGCCCCCTTGTTCAAAGCTGAATCACTGCTCAAATGCATTCTCCCATTCACTACTAGAAAATGCTAAAAGCATTCTGATCACTTAGACAACTTAGACACTGGCGTTTAAAGTGCTTTGATAATTCTTAGGGTATATTTGTAGACCTGTTCTTTCTTTAAAAAGGAAGAGATCTGTTCTTGAAGAGCAGATTTGTATTTGCAGATCTATGAACCAGTATGGATTTATTTTCCAGAAAATAAAAACTCATCCAGCATATCACTTTTACTCTGACTTGCAGTGCTGCCAACTAAGCTTCATTTCCACTCTTGTAACATGTTAAAATGCAAACCCAAAAACTTAAGAGCTGTATTTCCCTCCGTGATTGCAGGGAACATATTTAGCAAGCTGAGAAACAACTTTCCTGTTTCCAACACAAATACATATGAATAAATAATTTTCTGGTCTGTTAGCATTTTTTCTCAATTTCTAGTGAACTTTGTGATTCTTATTTTTAAGAAATATATCAAAAGGACAAATCTGTTTCTAGTTATTCTATTTCTAGTGTATACAATTTTCTTTTTTGACATATTAGCCCAAGAAAGGTCATCTTCTAAGGGGTCACTTTTTGTCTAACCTGACTTTGTGCATAGCATAAACATGACAGTATGGTTAATTTTTCACTGTGGGCGAATCAGCTACTCCAGTCAAATGAAAGTACAGATAAAATGGAAATGAAAGAAAACAGCACACAATTTACACGTCGTCTTGGTGTAGCTCTACAAACTTGTAGTAGCTCTACAAACTTGTTCAAGTATGCCTCTGGTTTAGAGACTCTGCTCTTTAAGTACTCAGGACTTCTCTGAAGATTATTGTAGGTGACCTGTATAGCACAGTTCCTCAGTATGTTTTTCCATGCACTTCATTTTTCCTCAATCCCATGAACATCCTTCTTCTGCCCCATATACAGTTTTTATGGCCTGGAAGAGTATCCAAACTATCTTTTCTTTAAGATGTTGCCTATCTGCCAATGCAGCCATTTTTCTATCTCAGTGATATGCCCCTGTAGAAAAAAGATGTTGTTATTCACCTGTATGCAGATCCTTTATATGTTAACTCCCTTCTGGGAGCATCCTATTCTGCAATCTGCTGCTCCACCACAGCTTCCCTTCTGAAGGTAACAGAATCCCTGCTCAGTCCAAGAGTCATTGGGCTTATATGTCTGCCCCAAAAATCCTCTCAGAGTTTTCCTCTAAAGAGAGTGAACAAGCGCAGAGACATCAGGTGATGCAGTCGGCAGAGGGATCCTCTAATCTGTGACCATATTCAGTGACTCTACTTTGACTATCCAGCCACCTGTATGCGTTGATTGGCTGGAGGCTATTTCCGGAGTTGTACACAACCACACAGTGGTTTTGTTTATAGATTATGTTATGCATGATTATGTCTTGTAATATGCTATAATTTTCGTGAATTGTGTTATGGAACATGCATTTAACTTGTTATTGACCATTTTTATCTAGACCAGCAAACATGGTTGATGGGACAATCTAGTAACTGTGATCTTGTTTTCTGTGTATTGCAGCTTTCCATTTCTGAGAGCTTGTTGTCTTCACTATGTTTTGAATCACTCTAAATACAAGAAAAAAAGTCTCAGAAAAAAAAAAGAGAGAGAGCTAAATTAGAATAACTGAAGTGGAAAAGTGCAACTGCTCCTTGTAAATGGAGAGTTTATTAAGAATCCCCATCACAAAAATGAGAGCTATATAGCCCTAGAATTGGCCACGGAAAACAAAAGAAATACTGTGTAGATCATAGGAGTGCAATGTACTGTTTCCAGATGGTTAAATCACATCCCTGTTTTTCTCTAGAAAAATGGGCTTGCTCTTAGAAAATGCTGCTCACTATAAGAAAGAATCTTAGATCTAGTGAAGTTTTTTCATATGTTCAAACTTGTTATTCATAAGAAGCCCAGTAAAGCCTTACTGAAAGCACAGGACGATGAAAGATCAATATGAAACCATCTTCCTCAGTTTTTTTATAAGATTTAATTTAATTTAATAGAGTCTAATGGTGAACCATTAAGCTCCTTGAGCATGATTTCATTACTATCACCCAGATCACTGAAGTTTCTTGAACTAATCTCTGAAATACCTCATATATTTTATTAAAAAATAATGGTCTGAATACAAAAGTAATCTTTCATGAAAATATTCCTGTTTTCATGCCATGCTTCCAACATGCATAAAGTTCTTACTATTTGAGAAAAAAAAAGGGCTCTTGTTACCAATCTGAATTTCTCTTGTTTTAAACTGTGGACATGAGATGTTTATATAGCAGGTATGGTAAGCAGGAAAAGAAGTAGACAATGATTTCCTCACCCCCATCTGTATATATATATAGACAATAATAAAAACAGCTCTTAAATTAGTATTTGAAAAATGAAATAATCATGATTCCTTTCCAGTTATTCTGTCTTTTCTGTGATTTTTCTCTAAAACTCCAGTTTATGAACACCCATCTTTGGTTATCAATATCAAATCTGAAGGTAACCAAAAGACAAGACATGATGTCAGAAATGGAAATTGTATAACTTAATTTCTCTGGTTTATGATTCTGCCTCTGTGCTCAGGTGCTGAATTAGTCTTTTAGATTTTACTCTTTGAATTTGTCTGCTGATGAGAAACATTGAAATTTCTCAGAAACCTTTAAGTACAGTTAGTAATCTTATTCCTAATTATATGACCCTGCATTTTCTTATATTGATACATATGTTTAGTAAGAAATTTATTAAGAAATCTCTGTTGTTAACTACCAGTAGCCCAGCTTTATTATCGTTTGCCAACCTGACCACAAACAAGTGTACAGTTTCTCTCAGATAATTTTTTAAAAAGTTATAATTAAGACTCAATCTTTCCATAAAAGTTATAAACTTTCTATCCTTTATATCTATTTTTAGAGATGTGGCTGGCCTGATTTTATTTCATTTACTGTTTAATCTATGCTCCATTACTTTTATATTATATTAATTTTGCGTACCAAGTAAAATTACACAGTTGCTGCGGCATATTAAATTAAAACTAGTGCTTTTACCAGCCTCTTTAGAAATCTAAAAAAAAAATCCCGTATTATGTTATTTTGACAAGATCTGATTGATACCAATTAAATTATTATCCTACTTTAGTTTTTAAATTAATTGAGCTTCATACCAATTGTTCCATCCTTCTGCCTATAAATGATGCTATGATGACAGGATTATAATTACTTGAGTCACTATGTAGCCTTTTAAAATATTGGAAGAAAATTAGCTTAATTCTACTTCTCTGGAATTTCCTCAGTATTCCAAGATTTATTATGATTTTACATTAGTTTCCAAAGATCTTACCATTCAGCTCTTTCAAAATCTCAGTTGTAAAAGTTTAAGTTAATTATCCAGTATTTGGGGGTGGGGAAGCACATCTGCCTTAGGGAGTCCTTAAACTTTCAAAGAGTTCTTGCATTTCAAAAATCCTGCACATTAGTTATATATTTTTCCACTGGGGCTTTATTTTTAGATCTATTTCCATAATACTGGTGGTTAGCAAATGATTTCCTAATAAATTAGCCTTGCCTTTTAATTTCTAATTTTCTCCTTAATTTAGAATTTCTACCTAATTTAGTACAGTTCTTAGCCATAAATCAGGGTGTTGGTGCGTAATTTAGCTGTAATGTACCACATTGTTCACAGGGCTGTGACTGCTGCAATGAGTGCCCCAACTGAGTGAACAGCAATAAGCTTACGAACTAAGGCTGAGGGTTTTGTGGGCCCTGCTTGTCAAACTTCTCTGAACGCCCCAGCAGTTTGATGTAGCTCTTCTTCCACTGTGTGGCAGTGCACGTGGCTGAGGTCACCTCAGCCCCTGATGGTAACAACACCAATTCCAACCGGTGGTGGTCAGGCGCCGGCACCGAGGTCTGAGTTCCCTACTTGCCCCTAGGGTGAGAGCCCACAATTCCCCTTGGCTGAGGTTTGCATATTCTTCCCTGATAGGTTGATGTTTTCCCCTCCCTGTTTCATGTATGTACATCATGTATAGTCACCCTCTAAGTTAATATGCATTAGTTCTGGAAAGTTCTGTTGTACTCAACACCCCATTGGACCCTTCCCCAACTCCCTCCTATGTATTGTTCCCATTGGGTCATTTATCCTCAACCCCACCTCCTGCCAACATTGGCTGTATCCCTTATTCCCACCTTTCGAAACCCCACCATAAGACCCCTTGTAACCCTCAAATCTTTGACTTTCTGTCCCTCTGACTCCCTTTTCCTGGACTTGTTTCGCTTGGAATAAACCTTCTTTGTGGAACTAGCTACAGAGAGTCCCCTCTGTCGCTTCTTTGCCTCTGCTTGTGTGCCTTTTCCACCAGCTTGAAGGGAGGCTCCCTCGGGTGAGGAGCGTCCGGCCCGCACAAGGCATTTTAGAGCTGAGTGAGCTGCCTGTGTGTGGAGGCCCTCCGGCTAATCCTCCGGGCTCTCCTTTGGCTGTGCAGAGCTGGCAGGTGTGCCTCACCACTGCCTTCATTTCCCTCTACAGCTGAAAAGTTAGTTGAACCTCTAAAGCTGTCGTTGGTTGTTCACATGCATGGTATGTCCATAAAAATATCCTGGCCAAGAACAGGGTTAATTTTTTGCAGTAAGCATGAGGGGGCAGAGCCTGGAGCCTTGTTGGTGTGGCCAAAACCCCAGTCTTACCTCATTGCCAGAGATGAGAGAAAGGGACTCCCTCTCTCTCGTCTCCTGGAAGAAAAGGTATTATTTTCCAGTCATGGGAAAGTGCAGCGGGTTGAGGGTCCGTCTGTCATTGTTTTGTCATTGCCCTGGTCTTGGTGAGCATTTTCCATGTAACTCATCCTCTCTTTGTAAATTTTTATTAGCAATTTTGCTGTTACTGTTCATTTTCTTATCTCATTGCTGTGTCCAGTAAATTGTTTTTACCTCAACCTGTGACCTCTGCCTTTTGTCTCTCACCAGAGGGGCAGTGGAGTGGCTTGTGGTTTTCTTTTAAGTAGGAGTTATACTGGGGAAACCATTTCTAAACCATTACATTCCCACAACAAGGAATCCATATATCCATTGCCACTTTTTTCTGTTCTCCTCTTATTTCTTTTCTCAGTAGTGGGCATGAACAGCAGGGAAGACTCAAAAAACAGGAGCCATAGCATGTGGCTAAATATTCCATGGGGTGACTATATTGGCTGTACATCAGGAGAAAGAGATGAGCTGTTCAGAGCGATCTACAATGTCAGAAAAAATTTTGGTTAAACTTCACTGGTAATTATGGTGTTGGTCAAAAGTTGCCCAGGGTTTAATTTTAAGAAAATGAAAAGTGAAATAAATAATAAAACAAGCATTTCCTTGTAAATGGAAGAGAACCATAACAAATGTGTTCTGCAAAATTATTGTAGAATCATAGAATCACAGAATGTTTCGTGTTGAAAGGGACCATAAAGATCATCTAGTTCTGGCTTCCCTGCCATGGGCAGGGACACCTTCCACCAGACCAGGTTGATCCAAGTCCTATTCAAACAACGTAAAAAGAATTAACATCACTTTTTTTAGTGAGGATGTAGCTGCTAATATCATAAATTTTATTTTATTCATGTGTTGTTATGTGCAGATGATATTTTCAGAGCTATTTTAGATGTAAAATACAGTCATGGAAAATCCCAGTTGATATACATATATTTTGTTTTTCTTATTCCTGGTTATATATGTGCAAATCCTGAAATTTCTATAGTGCATGGCATATGCTATTACCGCTTTTATTTTCAGCAGTAATACTTCATCCTTTGAGGTTTATATATGGCGGAAAACTCATCAGCCTGAAAAAGAAGTGAGGTTGTTTAACAAAGCTCTCTCTATACCTGTTCTGGCTCAGATGATGCTTTTTCTGTGGCACGTCCAACTACCATTGTATTTCATGATATTTCAGGCTAAAAGAACACCCAACACTATCATTACAAGGTACTTTTTCTCCCTCGTGCATTGCATCAAATAGATGTGGTGGGAAAAAACCCCACGTTGCTGAAAGACTCCTAGTGCTGCACTGCACTCCCAGCAATGAAGTGCCTGCTCGATCAACCACTCTGTGATGTTAGTGTCTCTGGGACAGGGGAACAGATTTGTAGATAACTTAACCCTGGATCCCTTCCTGCCTCACATCTTACCAATTTAGACACTTAGATGTAAACCTTCAATTTAGAGACTATCGGCTGCTATAGACCATGTTGCGAATTTCTCTGTTGGTTGCTTGAAATGATATTCAGTGTTCTTAACTGTGCTTTTATCCAGTGGATATGAAACATTTATGATTTTTTGGGACAGAAAACTTCATATGACTTGTTTGGTACAGATACAGGTATTTTCAATATCTGAAATGAGTTTCCTTGGAGATAAAAAAGATACTAAGAAAAAAAATTATTTTTTTTGTATTACGGGACAATAGTGATAACAAATGTAACAAAACCTGACATTAAACATTTTTGTTGTGGGTAATGAGAAGTGTTTCTGTGGAATACATTGGGAGGTGAGACATGAACCAACAAAAGAGTCAAAAATGTAAAAAAGACATTTTCCTGTTCTTGTTTAAGACCATCTCAAGCTAACCAATTAATACATCTTAACTTGTTCTGAAAAAAAAAAAATCAGAATAAGAGAGATGTGGGAAACTTTTGAATGTAGGCAGCTGAGACGTATTATTCAGCTTAGAACTGGGGGCTTCCAAGGAGTATTAAATATCCTGTGCATTTGTGCTTTGCCCCTGAAAACAGCATAACAATTGTCAAGATCAGCCCAAAGACAGAACACAGCTTCCCCTCCCTAGGTGGAATCTCTGTAGGGCAACGTCCCTGTTTGACCACATGTATACGAAAGACCTGGGGCTTGATCCAAGCAAAGCACACCAAGCCTGAAAAAAGACCCCAGGATAGGCTTTAAATCAAACCTTTAATCTCCAGAATGATATGTAGGCTCCTTTAATCAGCACTAAATTCCATTTGAAAAAGAAAATAAATGTTGATTTCCATTCGGTAAGGAAAACATTCTGGTGGTGTCGACCTTGACAACATCAGTGTTGCCAAATGGGGCTGTTGAGATGTATCACATTCCCCTCAGCTTGAATTAGACATGAGTGAATCAAATAAGGTGTGATTAATAGTATCGCCAGTAAAATTTGTTCTTGTGAAGAACTGATATTTTAAAAATTTTATTTCTCTTTTTTTTATACTGGAAAGTATCTAAGCTGATACCTTGATCTGAAAATTTAATATACAAAAGGAAAGACAGATGTGTATAACTCTTAGATGCGTATAACTAAACACCATTGAAACTGAAACAGCTGGAATCTTGTTAATTCGTTGAACTTGCAAGAAGCAATTTTCTCCCAAGCCTCTAAGTTAAATATTGTAATTTCTCAAATTACCAGGAAAAAGAAAGAGAACAGGATCTCATTCATTGCAAAGATGTCAATATGCTTTTTTCATTTTTATTTTCTTTCTTGTTATAGAAGTTACACTTGCAAAACATAACATTTGTTTTCTTGACAAGTGCTGAGGGAACTATTTGACTGCCTAACAGGTTTTGAGAAAACCTAAACATTGCAGGATTTTTGTACATATATGAGCTTTCATATTTTCATTACATTCTCTCACATACACTTGTTTAACATAAGGACAAACTTTTCTAAAGATTATATTTCTAAAGAGAGTTGATCTATTTAAAGTAAGATGCTACTGTCATTAATTTTATTTGTTTAATAATAATTACACTTTTTATTGTATATTTTGCAAGAAAATAGAACCTATTTTGAAGAAAAATGAAGTCAAAGTTGTTCTGGAAAATGTGTACATTGATTTAATGATATACTTTACTGATCAAGAAGTAAGTTCTACAAGTAAGAAGTAATTACAGTGTTACAGTGCATTTCCTGCAGTTGTTCCTGTCTGAGAGGACAGTTTGAGCCAATGAATGGATAACGAAGACAAGCAATAGGCACAGAACCTTATGCTTTGTCAACACGCATTAGCTGCAGTGGTGAAAGGTGATGTAACGCAAGAGGAATAAAAAATTGCCATCCAAGCAAAAGGCAATATTGTCCATCTCAGAGGCATCTAACTGCGTGTGGGTCTGCCCTGTGTAACTCCCAGTGAAGGACTAGCAGAGAAATAATGGAGTGCTGCTTATGGGTAAGTGCATTATATATACATAAGGGGAGAAGGTGGAATATAAATAAGCGTACTCCTTCTTCCCATCACCTGCTGTCAGCAAAAAAGTTTTGGCAAAAGGGATGTTTACTGTGATTTAGCAGCATCAGGAAGTAGGGATTGACCTGATTATAGCAGCAACTCTCTGGCTTCAGCACTTTTGTTAATCATGTAAAAGCCTAAAGATGACTTGGGAACTAAATTTAAGCTTCAGGGTTTGAAAGCTCTGACTGGAGAGTGTCTTAGCTGCAGGAGGGGGAATCGAGCATATGAGCTGAGGAGGGCCAAGCACCAGATCTAGCACTTGGAGCCAAGCCTTCTGGCTGGGGCTGGGATACCTACAGCTCCTGCCAGCTGCCTGTCTGTGTGACCCTCTCCTCACCAAAGCAGCAGCACTGCTGTGCGAGCTCCAGTGCAAAGTGGCTCTTTTTAATAACTGGGTATCCATTTTATCCATGTGTCTTTCTTCTTCTTTCCAGTTACACAGGCCAGTGCTGGAATACATTTTCAGCCCAATTGTCAGGTATACGCTAGTATATCACCACATTCCCTCAAACATTCCTCAAACATTAAGGTGATTACTGCATTCTCAGGTAGGTATTACTAGGGAGCACAAATAAGAGAAAATGTGTTGAGAAAAAGATTGCTTAAACATAGGTCTGCCTGTGCTGAGGCAGAACTGAGGTAATCATAGCTCAACACTAGTTTGTGCAGTGCTTGAACAATGAAACATCAGCTTGTCTTGGAGTTTATGGTGTGACTATGACATTAGAAATGTACAATTACATTACTGTAATAGCATCATTTTTATAATGGCTTTTAACCTCTGATTTCATTCTAGAATTTTCAAAACGTTTATTCTGTACTTTTACTTTGTGAGATATTTGTGCCTACAACCTCCACACTGAATTTTATGCACGGGGAACAAGACATTTTCAGAGAGAGGCTCTTGGATTAATTTTCTACCTGTTCAGACAGTGAGAGAAATTGAATTACTTTTGTTAACCACTTGAGCTTTTAAGCATTTATTATAATGGTATCAGATGAGCTTGGAATATTTGCTTGAAACAGAACTACTTTATTTTCCTGCTGAGTTTCCAGTTAATCACTTTTGCTGATCTACACCCCAGTCTATCTAGACTTATGACTTTAGTCATTTTGACCGAGCAGAATATTGTACAAGTAATTATTGTCCACATGATATGAATCACCACTTTTTAAACATTTTTGAGCTATCATGTAAAGATGGCAATAATCCAGAACTGTGTGACTGCTGCCACCCACCTGAGGTAAGAAGTCTTTATTTCTGAACAAGACAGACCTGTGCTTCCATACTGGCTGGTGAAGGATATGTGATATTTATCTGGCATCTCAGACAAGTGATGTTTTTAGAGGGTATACTCTGTAAACCTCAGGTTCATAAGATCCTTTTCATCAATTCAGAAAATGTTTTCCTGTTTCAGTGTATTCTAATGTGAAGGGATAATCTTTCATTTGTTATCTGTAAGAGAAAACACAACTGAATTATGGAATTTTAATGTTATATTATGAACCCATACAGAAAGCCTTGCAAAAAATATAAACTGGAAAACTCATTAGCATATCTAATTTAGAAAAAGCATAATCAATGAATAATATTATTTTCATCCATTTGTATCTATATACTGCAACGATGCAAGTTTTTAAAGGCATGGAGAGACTAATTTTTCCATGTGAGCAAATACTCAGAGTTACGTGTAAATAAGCTGGCAGCTTGCCGTAGCTATGAAATGACTGCAGCCCTGACATTTTACTGTACCTGCTTTTAGCATTCTGCTTATAGAGAACTATAAACCTGTACAAAAGAAAGGGGAAGCTGACAGAATACCCTCAGTTATAGCTCTAAAGAAAAAATGACTTCAGGAAAGCCATTTTGGAGAGCCATTTCAAAGGAACAGAGGAGGCAGAAAAAATGGTATCTTTGTGCTCTCTGCTTTACAGTAAAACTGCCTACTATTTCATTCTGTCCAATTCTCTTGGTCTGTTTGTGTATTTTTTTAGCCTGAGTCTATCTTTTCAGTATGAAGCACAAACAAGGAAAAATGGCAAAAGAATAGATATAAATAAGTGAATAGTCCACTTTTAAAGAGCTACCTTATTTATGGGAATTTAGTTGTAATCTTTAATGGAGAACAGAGCTAAAGAAAACAGCTCCATACTGCAACAGAAATAGGAACTGAAATGAAACATTTCTACTGAAAACTAACTTCCAGACACTCAAATCAGGTACTACTGTGTTTTAGCTTCTAGTTATTAATTTTACCAGACAAGATGTTTTTACTGCATTATTTTTATTTTCCTAACAGGACTTGCGTTATTTTTCTCTCTCCTTCTCTTTTTTTCTCTCTTGGTGTGTGTGTGTGGGCACACAGCCACACACAGATCCTTCTGAAAGAATGCTAGAGCACATAAGTAATGCCTAGATAATATTTATTACTCTGGAATAATAGCATACAACAGGTCTACTCAAAACACCTAAACATATAGTGCTATATGCTGTAGAATTGTAATAAAAGGTCCTTTTGTACCTTCATGACCTATGTAACTATATGACTATATAAGTAAGTAACTTGTGTAGGTCATGTACCTCCATGACCTATATAACTTATATGACTATATAAGTAAGTAACTTGTGAGTCATATATACTGTTTTTTTTTGCTGAAAACAGCGGAGTGTATCAGGACAATTTGAATAATTCTCTTCTAGATGAAGTTTATATCTATGGTAGGTTTTCAGACAAAATTTCCAATTGTACAGGTTGTAAGATTACACTTGTAAGGAACAGATCATCTGTGACCAGTTTAAATGGAATAGCTTAAAAGGAAAACTTAATCAGGAATTAAATATGAATTTAAAAAGAGGATATCATCCATAGATTTGTAAGGAAGAGGTGGCTATTGCCAGCTATAGAAACTATAGACAGGTAGTCAAGGTTTGGCTATGAATTAAAATGTACATAAAGCAAGCTAGGGAGAGATGAACACTGAGGGAAGCCTCAGCTACATTTTGTAGTCCTACAGCATGCACAGCACTCACCAACGTTAAAAAAGAACTAAGGACTATAGAATCTCCCTTGAAAACCAGTTATTACTTACAATAAGATTAGAACCAGCTGTTATTTAGGAAGTCAACTGTAATTTTAAGAATAATTAATGAAAAACATATTAGGATCTTGAATGGGACAATTCAGAAATTTAATATTAAGATGAAAAAAGCAGTACCAAAGGGTGGAACATTTCTAGTTCATCATAATTGAGCATCTAATGTATTTAAATAAGATTAGAAGAGGTGTAATCAGATAAAAGAAGGATTTGTTCATTGACAGTGTTATTTAAAGAATGCATTTTTCCCAATACCTTCATATGCAGCATAACTTGTTTGTAAGATAAAAATGAAGCAAATGTAAAAATGATTGTAAAAAAGAGCATGTGTTTTATGCAAATTTTTTACTTAAAGACACCCAATGTATTTGCCTAATGCTGCAGCCCACACTGCTGTTATGTGATTATACTTTCCTGGAATATAACTGGTACTGAACGAAACACTTCTTTTCTGTGGTTGTGTGATTAGAAATACATGCTATATGACGCTGCCTAAGACCATTTGTTTTAACAACACATTCTTTTTCTCCCTCTGATTTGGAGACATCAGCCAAGATCAAAAGACAAGATGGACTACTTGTTGGTAGCCTGTGCCTCGGGATGTTTGGCTCACTTCTTGGCCTTGCAGGCAGCCCTCGGTGTCCAGAGCTCACGGTCTACAGGAGTGAGGGTCGCAATGTCCCTTGTAAATTCCTATTAGGCTGAAAAAAGACACCAGACCGTGTGTCAGAACGCTTGTGTTTTTATTACACAGTCACCATAACTCCAGCAACCAGCCCACCATTTAGACTGAAAAGACGTTGGCTAACAAGCCCTTTATTTGGTATAGGGCACTTCATTAAGTTCTCATCTCCCACAACAAACTCCTCAAAAGGTGCTGGCTCACAAGCCTCAGCACACCCTCACTGTCCCCACTCACACAGCAAAGTCGTGGGGTAGAGTATGATAGCTGTGCTTTGCCCAGGCAAAGAAACGGAAGAAAACAAAGAATATCACCAGTCCTTAGATCCTGCATTGGTCCTGCCACAGGGATCCTCTGGAGCTGGGGTCAGGAGACAAAGAAGAAGAAAGAGGGGAGAAAGAGAGCCAGAGAAAAGAGATAGGGGGCTCAATCTGCTCCCTTCTATCATTAACCTGGTGTACACCTTTTATGCAAACTAGATTTTTTGTGCTGTTTTGTTTGTGCAGGCACATCCAACCCTTCTCCAGGAAGTGAGCTGGGCGAGGCAGGACGGGCCTGAGCACGAGTCTCAAGGCAGAGCAGGAAGTTGGCTCAGAACAACACTGCCCCACTTCCATGGCACCCTCTCCTCCGATCTCCTTTCCTCAGAATGTTTGAGACAAAACATGCTTAGGTCTGGTCCTCTACAGTAAGCAGTGCAGAAATGTAAGTCACTGATCCAGGAGGTGGAGAAGATGCTCCTCATGTTATGTGCCACATTTAGCTCTGGTTAGGGTGCTTGAAGATTTCCAAGTAACTCAGCTTAAGTCACATTTTAAAGCAGAGGCTGTGATACTGCACTTTCCTTACAAAATCATTTTAATCCCTACTCCAGAGTAAGTAAAAGAGACATCAGGTGTTAGCCAATAACCTTTAAATAATCTCTGTATGATTTTGTTCTAAACTTAGTTTAAGCTCTTTTGGTGTATTTAGTTAAAAAGATTGCTCTCCTTCTAGCTAGACATTATTCAGAAAGGGGGGCATTGAGAAGCAAAGAGCAGAACCCTTAGGAAATAAATTTCATCTTGAATACTGAATTTTTCACACTGATTTATGAAGTGGCAAACACTTCATATTGTGCTTCAGCAACACACAAAAGCATTCCTGTTGCATCCAAGCTAAATATTAATGCAAATATTACTCTAAAGTTAAATATTAATGCAATTGGTAGCAAGGTCAAAGCTATAATTGCAGTATGTTATATTTCTAAATAATTTTCAATTATCAAAATATTTAAAGTAAATATTTAAATTGAAACATTGGCATTTTTTATTTCAGGAAACACTCTCAACTGAATAAAAATAAGGCCAGAATTGGCTAAATATTTAATTTTGTTCAGTTGCAAAGAGGAAACTTTTCCAAATCTGATAGGTCAGCAGTCTTCAAATCCTCTTTCTATGGCTGCAAGGGCAAAACAATGGAAACAATTAAATGTATGTTTCTTTTGCTTGTTTTTCTCTCCAGGAATGGTATTTAAAATAATGAAATGGGTAAAGCATATCGTGTTTTGCAAATCTGGTCCCTCACTGTCCATTTTCTACATGTTCATTAGAGAGAATTCATCAGTGCAAGCAGCCTTCCTCCACTTGTTGAATGTAGATATGTCTAAATGTTTTGCTTATACCTGTTGAAGGCAAACGTCATATAAATACATCTTCTTGCAACTTAACCCTGATGGTAGTTAAACCTGCTTTGGTTATTCCCCAGTCTACGTAATAACCCAATAATTTGAGTTATCAGACTTTTTAGATGAACAAACTGTATACTCTGGAGTCCACTGACTTCAAATAGACCCTTGCAAATTGAGCCCGAGACATAATGATGTATTCAGAAAGATTATAAATAGTAGGTTAGTCACTCCTCAGTGAATACCGTGAATAATTTAACCTGTGCCTATTACTGTTCAATTTGACCCATATATTTTCTCTCAGGTACCAATCAGGAAGAAAAATGTTGCTTTCATTAAACTTCATTATGGACACTGCCATTCTATTTCCTACTCCACTTTAGAGGAGTAATCCAAAGAAGACTAAGAGATTTTCAAAGTTGTGACTGATTTGTCAGCATCACATGTTCACTTTTTTATTGTCTGCAAACAGAATAGTAAGGAAAAATAGGGCACACTGGAAAAAAAAAAAATCCAAGTGACATCCTGAACATACGCACGTGTGTATAATGTTTCCTCCTTCTTAAAAATTTGACTTCTATAGCCTCTTAGGAACTTACCCCCTACTTCACATTTGTATCTTATTGGGGAACATTTATCTTGGTTTTAATGAGATCTCAGTTGAAAACTTAGTCCTAAATTTTAGCTCATCCATTACACTTTAATTCTGGACATTCTAAATATGCACCCATAAGATTTTACTTGCCCAGAAATGAATGCAGCATTCTGGAATGCAGAAATGTTAATGGGAAAAGGGAAACAATTAATAATTTGGTACACTGGTATTAAAATTGTAGCAACAGTGCTGGAAAGAGCATCTGGAATTGATTCGAATAGAAAAGTAGATTTTTAGTGAAAATTAATTTGGCATATAAGCTATTATCCAAACTTCAATCTTAAGAAATATACTTTGGTGTATAAACTAAGAAATTACTTATTTTGAAGAGGTGGAACCATATTCTGGGCTGTTATTGTGAATTACTACTGATAACACTGCACTGAAGTCAATGTATAATATGAGAGGATTAGCAATGATGATGATGATGATGATGATGATATATCCTCGGAGATTCCAGAAACCAAAATAATTCTAGGAAATATTTCCAAGAGTATTTTAACAGTACCTTCACATAAATATTTTAATATTTATATGGTGGGTCCCTGTTTATAGTGTATTTTTCTTTATTAACATCCTTTTCATGAATGAGGCCACAGGAGCCTGTCAGCTTTTACTCAGAACTACAGTATAATAACATTTTGGAAAACTAGAGCTTCCAAACACTGTGGAAAAATAAACAAGTAGATAAATCTCCCAGCAAGTCCTAAAAGGCAGTTTTTGAAAGGGTCAGGGCCTAAAAAATATTAAACCTAACTCATTATGTTTCGGTTTTTGTCAGAGTACTTTCTCTTACTGTAAGGGAGTAGGACCATGGAAAAATAAACCCCTTGGAAATACAGAGTAAGCCAGACACGTGCAGTGAACAGGGAGCTCTCTGCCTGGCAGGAGCAGATGTACCTTTCTCAGATCAGAGAAGGGAGCAATGAGGGCTGTATGAGCATCTTTATCGTAGATTAACAGCAGTGACTGAACAAACAAATCATAACATGATCACCTACACTGAAGAATGAATTTTCATTACACTGACTTTTATCCTCTCTGTAGAACATGCACGAAGAAAGCTATGAAGTGAAAAGAAAAGTCATCTGCTTTTTGAATTCCTGCAATGATAATGCTGTGATAGAGGAGAAATCTTTTCCCAAAGAGGAAGGTGAAGACACTGGCAGAGGAGTCTAGTGGGATGCTTACAACGGAATGGTTGTCACATTTCACTTTTCACTATTCAGCCATTCTGTTTTTGTTTTCAATCTTTATCCGGGGCAGATAATCTTGCTCAAGGATTGTGCCCCTGCAAAAAGGGTAGAAGAAAGGGATCTATATTAGCTGTTGGCAGGTAAAGAGAAACACTAACTCCATACTCTCCTAAGTTTTCTCTCTTCTTGCATCTCTAGTATGCAGTGGTTTTTTCCCTTTTCACCCATTCTTACAGTGAAGAATCTTCACAAGTGGAGCCAGAAGCATTTTGGAAACCATCATAAAAACCCAGCACAATTCATACTAAAATGAAAGGCAAGTTTGCTACTTTATGCTGAGTATTAATAGATTGCAAGGGCCTCCTGGGACAATAGATGACTGCATTGACCAAAGAAACTAGAGTCCAAGTCAGACCAGTGAAAAGATATTCAGAAGCATTCACCTGAAAGAATCAGGTATTCTTTCAGCTTCAGTAAACAGTAGTATTTCATAACAACACAGATTGTTTTCCAGAAGGTTATGGTGTTACAATAAGGAGGTAAAAAGAGACAGATTAATTTGCCATAAACATATATAAATTCTCTGACCTGAAATTAAATTTGATGCACATTACTAAACTTATCACAGCAGGAGCAAGAATTTCAAAGGAGGAGTTGAAATGGGGTGGCAGTGAAGTTTCTTGAAATTTTCCACTGCTAAAAGTTATTTCAAAGAGTGGTTTAATTCACTGTTACAGAAACTACAAAATGAGTTAAAGCTTGATCTAGAAATGTTCTTCCGTCTTTTCTTATTAAGACACACATTTGAAAGTCACACAGAGTGAGAAAACCAAAATTAGGAGGCCAGAAGTTCAAGCTAGAGTACCTTAGAAGCCTGAATAAAGAACTCCTGGAGGTTTTATATATCTGTTAGCAGTGTCCTACAGGGCCATTAGCGTCCAATAAAAGATATAAAAGATGTACTGGATCTCGGGAGATTGGTAATGGGATGTACAGCACTCACCTCTAGCTTGTTAGGTCAAATCCAGCGCATGCTGAAAGGAGATCTTTCTGACACTGATGTCAAAGTTGGTGGGTCAACTGCAGTTCTTTTCTAACTCCCTAAATTTTGGTGATTGTTACCTAAGCCTCATGCCATGAGCAGGATCTACACAGAATGATGTGATTCTCTTGAAATAGGTCATGAGAGTCTGTGCATTTATGGTGATTGTACCACTTGGCATTGTACTTCTCCAGAGAGTGAGACAGCTATTACCATTCAACATGACACTTCCAAACCAGAATCTCACTGTATTCAGAAGTAAAACATTTCGCTAAAAAACAAACAAGTCCCCACTCCCATCCAGTTATTTAGCAAATATCTATTAGTTTTTCTGCAAAGACTAATGTTTGTTCAGTCTTCACTATCACTTAACTTACAACCCCCTTTTCTCTACGTTCTCAGGGAATATCTGATTTAAAAGCTCCTCACCCTAGATCATAATCTTTCCCAGGGTCACCTCACTCTTAATCTGTTTTTGATTACTGGTTTCTTCAGTTGCCCTGTAATTACCTATGAGCGTTTGTTTGGAGGCAATTTTGGCCACTGTGCTACTCCACTGCTTGCTTCCACCAGCATCACCCTATTAGCCAAAATCGATGTAGTGATATAGAAAAAAATCCATCAATCCAAGATAGGAATGAAACAAATATTACTGTCATATTGACCATACCTCTCATAGTGTTCAACACAGTACTACACACTTGTATCCCTAGGCAATGCATAACATCACCCCCTAATTTCCTATAACGTGCCTGGTTGGCTTTAGGATAATTCCCAGAGAATGAGAGATGTCTTCCTTACAAAGTACAACACCAGGCAGCCAACCTTGCTAATAATAGCGAAGAATGCTTCAGTAGCACTTGTCACTTCTGAAGTGATTACATCTTAAATCCTAGTGGAAAAATGGAGGATGGATGAAGTCAGTTACCACCCTCTGTGCTGTTAGTCCTCAGCGGACTTCACGTTCAAGGGCTGTGATCCACAAATCATTACTGTGCTAATCACTCACATAAATGTAGTACACAACAGTAAAAATATAAACATAAAAGCTCATTTTGAGCTTATAATGATAAGCACTCAAGAATTAAATAACATCAAGATTAAAAATGTTTGAACCTAATTTGCATCCAAACTCTCCTTTGTGCAAATGCATTATCATACCGTCTTTAATTATGTGGTGATATGTTCTTTCTTCTGCAAGACTTTCATTAGGCATAAGTCTGATAAGCTGAGGAATCTTGCTTGTTTAGCAAACTTTCTTTAAGCAGAAAATCTCCATGAATGCTACAAACAGATTTTAAAAGTTTTCTATCATAAGAGTAGTTTAATTCTACAGAGATTATAAATCCATGAAGGTTTCAAGTAAGAAAAGCAAAAGCAAACCAATTAAAAATCAATAGAATTAAAATTATCTTGATACCAGTCCAGAGGAAGGAGTGATTCCAGTGTATTTCAGAATTAAAATTTATCTTTAGGTGAGCCTGGTTAATGTGGTCATTAGATGCTGAAAAACTTACTTGATTTGTAGAATAATAATTTTTCTTACTTGTTTCCCAGTACTTAACTATGTAAACAATATTTTAATTTAGGTTTGCTCCTCTGGTGCTCTTTAAAAGAATGTCTGTTACATATTTAAAGCGATACTATTTGCACAAAAAAACTAAAAGCCCAAGTCAGGATTCTCCCACTCATTTCATGGCCCCTTTTGAAAGCTTTTAAAGAGCTACATGTTAAGTGTACACCACGTCCATAAAGGACCATTTTCTCCCACAGTACAAACATGGCAAGTTCTATCAGGACCACTGAAGGGTGTAGGAAACACTATCAGACTGTTGGTAGTCTTTTGCTGTAAGTTCATAATGGGTTATGGTCAGTTTGACTGAGAAATTTTCTAGTTGTTCTATATCTAAACTCCTTGTATTTTTCAGCTATTTGGTAGTCCATTTACTGTTTTGGAAATTAATAGCTAAGTGCCTTCCTTCAAAACCTGCTGCAGTGAGATAACAGAAGAAGAAATATTCAGCTACATGGTCACACAGGATCCACTGATTGTCTGTCATGTGTAAGCGTGAATGTTTAAGTATAAACATATTACAAATAGGCACTTCTACTGCAAACTTAAGGTCATTCATAGAAGTAGGCATGAGCTATATGCACTTAAACCATCTTCCTGAGGGGTTAAATTGGTCTTGGAAGAATTTCCTTTTTCCTTCTCTTTTCTCCTCTCCTCTCTCCTCTCACATGCTTAATTCTTTTAGCTCTTTATAGGCAGCTGGAACAAACAGTGTTATTCCTTTATAGGAAAACTACTGTATTAAAGACTATGTTCTGAAACTCCATGAGTTTTTAAATGTTTCAAATACCGTAATACATTCTGGTCTTGTAAATGTTTATGTTATTTTAAAAATTGTGCAGATACTCCTTACCTCCAGAAAGGACCAACAGAAAACCAAAACCCTCCTTGAGAGTCACTAGGACAACACAAGCTGGTGGAGTCTGATGCTGAAAAACTCAGATCTAAATCCATCTGGATTAACTGACAATGTTCAGATCAGGTAAGGCCAATTTGAATACAATTATTTATATATTTCTAGAAGAAATACCAATTTTAAAACCTATTTAATGTTTTAGTTGGGGAAATAGAACAAATATTTCTCTTTAACGAGCAACGTGAATCAATATTGTTTTTACAATATCAGTTCAAAAATGGAAGTCCCATTTTAATATCTAAAATCATTGTTTGAACTGAAATACGAAAGTTATACAGGTTTGGGTTTTTTCCATAAAATTATTTTTATATCGTATAGGAGTATATAAAACTATTTTACATACCACCATTTTTTTCCAATTCATCCTGTTTGAGACATGTAAATGTGATACAATAAGAAAATACTGTATCTTAGTTATAACACAAATGCAAAACTTTTCCTTTATCAGATGTCTCCAAATATAAGATAAATTTTAAGTAAGATTAATATGTCAGGGAATACATGCAAAAAAAATGTCTTACTCTGCTGTTGTGGTTTCTCATCTTCAATTGACCTGACACTCAGCTGTCAACATCACATACTATATCCACACTTCTGCCACCAGAAAACCTGTCAATTATTATGACAGTTTCCACATGGTTCTAAATTCAGGTCACATAAATGACCAAGGAAATATTCCCCCCTTGCTTGAGAATACCAAATGAATATTGGAAAAAGAGAAAGCTTTAAGCATTTCACAGCATTTCTTTTTTCTTTCATAAACTGTTTCTAAAAAAAGCTCTTATTGCTTGTATTTTATTTCTTCTGGTATATGGGATTCTTCCACCATGGAACAGTCTGGTAGAACTGTAAAAAAGAAACTTCTTCATGGGTTATCTGTGACATCAGAACAAGAGATCACTCAGTTACACTTAAGGAAAAAGAATCACTGCAGTTTAGTGAAATCATGTGCTGGAAACTCAGGCAGAGTAGAACCTGTGATTTCCAGGTACGCTGCCTATTACTCTTTGTGTGAGTATGTCAGCAACCTGCAACTGAAATTTGACTTTCAGTTTCAATTCACTTTCTTGTGAATTGAAAAACTTCGGAAGTTGAGATCCCACAGGTCCTGTAGGTCACAGGCCATGATTGAGAAAAGGGATGTGCTTCATCATCTTCACTAATTTTGTATTGCAAGGGCTGCAGTGGTCACCCAAACCTGTTAAATTCACCTTGCAAACTCGTCTTTAAAGACATTATAGATGCTTAACCAACTCTAAGGACAATTAGGAACTACAGGTGCAATTGCCCATGGAATCTGCATCTGGCAGCCTCCTGAGTACTGGTGGGGTTCTGCCAACTCTGCAGGACTGATTTAGGCTGACAAATTTCAGGTTGACTATGGCACCTGGGGGAAAAGTAGAAAGAAAAAGGGAGGTTAAAAGAAAGGAATAGGGGATTTTTTTGTTTGCTTGTTTGGTTTTATTTGTGTGTGTGTCCTTTTGGCGGTTTTTTTTTGTTTATTTTAAAAGTGGTAAACTAATTCTGAATGTCAAAAGGCAGTAATACTAATCAATCATAGCCTAAAGCTTAAAAAGCCTATTGAAAATTTAAGAATGCAGGCCTAGTGCTTAAGTATGCCACTGGAGTTTTCCTGTTTTTCATGCACAAAGCTGTCAAAACCCATTAGACTGCAACAAAAAGTATTGGCCATTGCACTGAAAAGATTTGAGAGAACCCAAAATACAGAGCTGGACTGAACAGATGTCATGGATCTTCTTCTTCTGCGTTGAGGGATGTAGTCTCTGAAAACTTTCTTTCTCCCTTATCTCCAAAGGTAGGAAGGAATTCTTAATGATCCACAAAAGAAATGGAAACGATGGCTTGCTGTATAGTCTGCAAAAGCCTTTGGTATGAGTTTATTTGCAGCATATAGAGGTAGGATATAACTTGCTGTCTTGCTTGTTTGTTTTTTTGTCATCTGTCTCTAATACAATAGACATTTCCACTTACTCTGCGTGGTTTCTTCTTCCCAAGCCTCACTGATCCTTTTTGTTTGTTCTTGCAGAAGAGTCCAATAAATTTGTTCTTTTTTTACACTCTGTTCTGCTGAATTCAATACTAATAGCTCCATTCATCTTTACTCAGGCTGTTCTGTTTGACATCTGCAGAATCACTGTTGTGTGTCGCTGTCTAGATATAAATAAGCACGATGTTTGTTAAGTCTGCAAAGTAAACCACTCAAAAGTTAGAAGATGGTAAACTTACACTTGTCTTTCAAGATGGTAATACATTTTCTGGTGTGTACATGTTACAGAAGAGTTTTACACTGATGCTGCTTTTTTAATAAGACCCTGAATCAATTGAGTGAAATCAATACTTTTTTATTTATGTAGCATAAAGTTATTCATGATTCAAATCCATCCAATACAGAATTACTAATTTATCCCCGAATGGACTAATTATGGTTTCATCAGAATAAAAAAATATCTTGATCTTTCTTGGACATTAAAGAATATATTTTCATGAGAGCACAATAAGATCAATCGGTATTGATTGTATGCAGGGGCCTAGGAAGAAGTGGCACAGGACAAGTGCCACTTATTAAGTACCCACTTATTTCACATGCCCTTCTTGAAATATCTGAGTCATGACTCTCCAGAACATTTAGGAATTACATCATGCTGAGCAAATTTTGTGACTATTATCTCCTGCCATCAGAAAATGGGAAAGGTAGAAATTCTACTTAGCAAGCACAATGTGAAATATTTTGAAAAACATAAAGTAACTTAAAATATTTGAAGGAGTTGTTGCACAGGAGTGGCTAAAAGTTCTGGGTGAATATAAGACAGTGCACAAATGTACAATCATGATGGATTGTACAAAGGAAAAAAAACCCTACATTATAAAAGTAAAATAAGGCTATCCTTCTTTAATATTTTTTAAAATGGTAAACCCATTTAAATTATAAGTGTAAACCAAAATGAGCTTTTCTCTTTCAGTAAAAAATGCACAACACTAGATCATCCAGAAAGGAAAATAAAAACAAAAGCAGCACAAAAGAACACTGGAAGACACATGGCTTGGAAAATTACACCTAATCAATTTAAGTTTGGCAAAGTAATGAATGACTAAAATCAGGGTGTTGTAAGGGGAGCACTAGTTTATCTTTGTTATTGCCTACTATAAAATAATCGTTAAAGGGAACATTTTGCTTTGTGTTTCCATACAAAAGAATTTTATGGTTTCCAAATCAACTGATCCAGCTGCAATGAAATGATGATGCCTCTGTACTATGTGCTGTTTGAGGTAGGGATAATGAACTTTTAATTTCTTCTAAGGATTAATTACAACTCCCGCCTGGAAAATCACTGTTGTGTGGCATTCATTCTTGGTGCACCACAGATATTACATAAAGTATTGTCATTCCAATTTAAATTCTGCTGTGCACCTACTTAAAGTCTGTAAAACTCTTTTTATACTTCTGTAACTATGCTTTTCATTGGGTGAGTTCATTGCTTTCACTTGGCAGGGGGAGAGCAAATATCAAAGATATTTCTAATTTCTAATTGATTCCAATTCTCTTTGTTTTCTGTTACATTCCAGCTGACTTGCTGCTGCACAATGAGTCAACAATTATTTTTAGATTCATTCCTTATTGACATTTAAATAGGTAGAGAGTAGTAAGCTTCCTAACCCACAGAGATTTGCCCATCAGATTGGATCTTGCACAAACATCTTGCTCTGACTCCAGCTTCAGTGTAATTCTTCCATCTTTTTTTTTTATTTTCCCTACAACAGAGTGATTTTTCAAAAGGCTTTCTACAGGCTTACTTCCTGAGGAACGATTGTTTTTACATGAAGTGTCAATGAATTAGACCTAACAGTAGCAGCAATGATAATGCCAAGACTTAATACAGACACTGAAGCTACTCTACGTTAGCTATTTTTCACTTCCTTTCTTTTGCATGTGAGGTTTGTAAAACGGTGCATTCTGCTTCAGAGTAAAAAACACCATTGGTGAATCGAGGCTATTACAAAGTAATGTGAAAACCTCTACAGGGTAATGGGATGGAGAACCACATAAGTAATTTCTGCAATTCTTGAATTACATCTCAGTGTTCAAGTTCAGGCTCACTCTGAATGTGTTGTCTTTTTTGCTATGCATGCTGGTTCTGTGGAGAACGAAGAAAAGTGTTGGTATGGAAGTAAAAGTATCGAGACATCCCCTTGAAATGTGAAATACAAACATATTATTATTAATGGCCATTTCCCTATCACACCTGGTTCCTTACCTTGCTGTCTTTATTTCAAGTATCTTAGGGTATTTTTGTCATATCCAAAAACAAATGTCTTCATTTTCTCTTAATTTAAATTAATAATTAATTAATTAAAAACTTTACTTCATTTTAATAATCCTTAGAGTAGTCTTGTTTCTGTGCATCCCTGAATAATTTACAGTGTGATAGAAACATGCCTAGTCACCATGTGACTATTGAACTCCCAGTAAGTCCTTGTGTGTGTGCATGTGTCTGTGTGTGTGTATCCTAAAATTTATAGCTGCTACTTCCTTAGCAGGGAAAGAGAAGTACATCAAAACAAAAGCTTGGCCTGTGATAGTTTAAAGCATGGAGAAGAGCTAACACTGAGGAGAAAACATTGCTATCATTACAAGAACGTGAGAAGTGCTAGGAAATAATTTATGATATAATTTGTTGAGGTTAAAAGAAAAATTGAAACAGCACAACCCTGACTTTACAAAGAGGCCCTAGATCTGTATTTGCCAAAACCCAAATGTAAGGAAAACAGAACAGGTCAGTGAGTCACAGAGTAACAAATCCTTTGGCATGCATTTGCCTCCCAGCTGTATTTAATGTCTATGTATGTATAGCACATGGAGTTCATTCAGAAAGTCAGATTTTAATCTTATTCTCATCCATTTAACAGCATGGTCTATAGGCAAACGTGGTATTTGACACAGGCTGCGTCTGTACTAGCAAAAGAAATAGTGCCAGGGAATGCTTTTGGCTGCTGGAAATCATCTTCTGTAGAGTTAAATTGTTAGGGTGATCTATGGCACAGTTTTGCCAGTATCTGCTAGCACTTGCACAAGCCTCTCCTGGACAATAGTAGGAAATGGGTGCAGGCCACAGACCATTATCCATAAGTAGTTTGTGTGTGACCACCATCTGCTGCAGGGTTAGAAAGCCTGATGTTATAATTGTAGACCTTTCTGTGCTAGCTCGCCACTGTGCTGGATGGAAACCTAAGCATACTGACAAATTTCTTGGAATTAATAACAAAAGTTGTTGAGATACTGTGACAAAGGGCTCAAGAGAAGGGTGATTTATATTCTGAAACTTTGTGGAAATTCAAACACCTGCCTTTGTTGTTTATCTTGTAACCTGTCTGTCTCTGAATTTAAATGGAAGGAAAAAAATATCAGGAAGATGCATCTCCTTACCTGTTCCCATATCAGGGTTTTAGCATGTCTGTATCATCATCTTCAAGGAGGCTGGTCTCCCCAGACAATCCCACGGTGGTCCCTCCCACAATACTCTGTGATCTTCTAAGCAGAGCTTAAATTGTCAGTTACAGGCTGCAGTATTGACTTTGTGGAGAACTTGCAGTATTGACTTTTGTGGCAGACACCAATGACAGAATACACCTGTGAGACAGGAACAGTTCCACTTTATAACCAAGGCTATCCTTCTCCTGATGCATCCTGCAGTTCATCTTAAGGGCATTTGTTGCAGTGTGTAGGTTCCTGCAGTGGCATGGCATGCCCCAGCCTTCTCGGAGAGCGCAGTGAGGCTTGCTCAGGGAGAGCGGCTGTTCCACTTTCCGTGCCCCTTCCAGGCTGCCCCTTGCATCCTCCGGCTAGCTGAAGCCCCCCTGCATAGTGACGGTAAAGGAGGTGAGAATGCTTTCTGCATAGGGACTGCAGAAGATCTTTTACTTCATGGTGGCTCCCAGAAGCCTAGATCCAGCACATGTGCTGGCTCCCAAAGGTAGAGAGCCAGCACACGGCATGGTTCCCCCAAGCAAACGCTGCTACACCAAGGCAGGGTAGAATGCCAGACAGGAAGTCACATGGAATGGAGGGTCCTTTATCCAGGGTGAAGGGGGCAGGGAGAGCACAAGGACCAATGGTCACAGGGCACAGGGGCGGTACATGGGCGGAGTTGGGGTAACAGAACCAATGGGAGAAACCCGAGGGAGTGGTTAGGGCTAGGGGCGGGGAAGGGGGGACCCAGGTGGAAAGGCAGGCAATTTGGTAAGCACAGGAGTGGGGAAAATACAACACTACAGGCGTTCCTGCCCATGTGCACACAGAATTTCACAGAAAGAGAAATCCAGAGAACGTAACTCTGTCCCATTTTGAATAATAAATGACCTGGATTTTGTTTGGTTTGGTTTGGTCTGTTTTGGGTTTGTTTTGTTTTGTTTTGTTTTTAATATGACCCTTTTCTTTACAGGACTTTGTGAAAGACACATAATCTAAAAATCTTTTGAGTAGCAAGAATCATTCAACTCTTCTTACTCTTGTAGGTCATGAGGATCACATTCGTGTCATATTTAGCTGCACACAAGAGTTGCAATACAAAATATGAAGAAGGACTTCAGAAAGTTATTTCACTTCTTAAATAGAAGAGCTTGCACTGCAGCCTAACAAAAAATTCGAAATTTTTAGCAAGAGAGGTTTCATTAAAAAGATCATCATTTCCCATCTGTTTAGCTAGCAAACCTTGTTCACCGTCATAAGTTTTAAATGAAGTTACAGATATGAATGTAAATCCCTTTTTGTTCACATTAATTGATTTTCATTTTGAAGGCTTATGAAAAATGTGGAGTTCTCAAATAAGCCTAAGAAAAACATATGATCAAGACCCAGGTCAGAAAAAATGCTGTTCAGTACATGAGGCATCCCTAGCTGCAATAAGTTTAAGAGACTAAAGAGTGGTCTCAATGTCTTTGTAATGTGCGTAATATAATAACAGTTGATTGATTGGCTTTCCAGATGGGACACTGGAATGACATAGATGACACTGGATATGACATAGACTCCTTTATCAGTTAGCTGATTCAGATTTCATGTCTAAAAATTAAACTTGGTCTCAATTAACTGCAGTTCAGATTGGAAAAGTGACAGCAAAAGGAAAACCATAGGGATCCCAAGTTCACAGTCTCTCAGTTATTTCACAGGAGATCTGTTCCCTTTTTCCTAATTGCTACTTCTACTGAACATACCACTGAGATCTGAAATTCAAGTTTCTATCTGTCATTAGAAATACAGAAACTGTGCACCCAGAAACTACTTAAACTAGCATGCATGAGAGAGGAGACTGTATATTTTACCAGTGGGGATTTTCACTAACAAAAAATTGTAAGTACAGACTTATTTAGCAATAAAGAAGTGCAGTGCTGGATATCCTAATATCTAAATATGTTTGGAAACTGTCTGTGCTAAAACTCTGTCAGCTGCAAAATTATTACAGATAGACAGCCATGTCTCCAGTGTAGTTTACAGAGCAGTTAGGTTTTCATTTAGTGGTTCTTACAAAGTCCTTTTAGTAAGCACAGCACAATTTCTTCTGGGTGGTGAATCTGAATACAGAGATATCTAAAGTACACAATGAAGCACAGAATCACAGATTCACAGAATCACAGAATCAGCTAACCTATGAAGGACCTTTGAGATCATTGAGTCCAACCTATGACCTAACACTGCATTGTCAACTAGACCATGGCACTGAGAGACACATCTAATCTTTTCTTAAACGCCTCCAGGGATGGTGACTCCACCACCTCCCTGGGCAGCCCATTCCAATGCCCAATCACCCCTTCTGTGAAGAACTTCTTCCTAACGTCCAACATAAACCTCCCCTGGCGCATGGAAAAATATCCTCAAGCTCTCATCCCATTATCTTACAAAGATGATGAATCCTAACACTCTTCTACAGTACTCTGCAGATGTCCCTGCCACTTTAGCTTAATCTGCCATCCTCTTCCTCCTCTCCATGTTTGTTCTTTCCTCTTCCCCAAGCCCATAGGATAGTCACTAGTGAAAAAGCAGACAAAAGCGCAACAAACCTGCTGTTTCCTGACTGTAAAAGTGGGTCCGTTGCATTTTTGTTGTTCTGACTCTTAGTTGCTCTAGAAAACTACTTATTGTGCTCATGGCTTTATGTACATATTAACAAGCCCTGCTGAGATAGCACTAGAGAATGTTTCAGAGAAGCAGCTGTAGAGTCCTTCCACTGATCTCCCTGACACTTTTGGCTGGTAAAGCCCAAACTGTGTACATGTGCTCAGGCAGAACATGCTTGTGCTATGATAAAAAGTTCAGAATAATTGATTCCTGTCTTATCTTCAGAAATTAGTAGAAAGCATCTGTGGAAAATGTGCAATTGTCAGGTTTAGTTTCCCTCTTCTCCCAGCCTGTCATTTTACTTCCACTTTTACAATAAAACTTCCTAGACTCAGAGCTAAGAACCACATTCACCAGGAGAGGAGGAGACTGTATTTAATCTTTCACACTTGAAAATGAAAAAAAATTTTACACTTACTGTTCCAAGGAATATGTTTATGACAAAAATTATAGTTTTTTCAGGCTGCTATTCTCCTCTTCCCAGGAAGAAGAAGGGTTTTTTTTTTTCTAGTCAAAAATTTGAACTCCTGGGCTTCAGAAGTAATCAGATTCTAGCTCAGTCTGTAGTAAACTGATTGTGTGAGCAGGAATCACTACCTACTTTGTCTATTTGGATATTTTTTTGGTGAAGGAGAAGATTTTGGCATACGTACTGATGGAATTTTGCTCTGAAGTCTCTGAAATTAAACATTAGCCTCACATTTCTGTCCTATCTTTCTGTATATCCGTATTCCAATGATGCCTATTGGGTAGATTGTTTTAGTGCTGGCTGGATCTCTACAAGTCATGACATATTCTTACATGGTGTCTAGTCTGAGACAAAAATTCACTCTAGGAATTTTAATAAGATATTATTTTATTCTACATTTACATTTCTCCTCTTTATTGTACTCGTAATTGCCATTATGACATGAACTTTTTGCTTGCTACTTGTGTATGAAAGCAGCTCAATTTGTGATGTTTTTATACGCAAGAATTTTACAGGAGGGAGAAGAGTAGGAAACAGGAGGCTGATCCATAATTCTCTGCTGTTTGAAATCCAGTTCTTTCCTGCTTAATAGCAAGCAGATGGCTAGCTTCCCTTTTACTATTTTATTTTCTCGAGCATGCTTATGTCCTACTATACATTATAAGGCAGTAGTGGATGTTTGCTCTTTCTGCAGAAAGAGCAGATTCGTGTGTGACATCTCGTTTTATTCTAGTATCATCTGATTTCTTTCTAATTTTGTCCCCTTTGATTATTTTTAACTGCAGCTTCTTTTAAATGCAGCTTCTCTGCATTTAATTGCCAGTTCTCCTACGTTTCACTGCTCTGTGAACACAGCGAACACTTATGAATCCAGTGGTGAAATGATTCTTAACTTTAATAACGCAAGGTCAAGACATTGCTAGTGTCTGCTATTAGAATATTTGATGTAGAAAAAAATTCAACAAAGACTGCATTTGTAGTTTCTTACTGGGTTTTGCCACTTTTTAGGCAGCAAAACTAGCTAACTATTTTTTTTTAATGGAGATCCTATGTTGGTTTTAATGATTCTAAAATCTGCTTTAGTGAGAACATCAGAAAATTCTGACTGCTTTGTTTAGATGACCACATAAAGGCCTGTAGAAAATTTGACTCCTGTTTAAATCTACTTGTTTGTTAACTGATCTCATCACTGGCCTAATTTTATGTAGTTCATGTTATTGTTATATGATAAAGCTCTGGAAAACAGCACGTTAGCTACACGTAGATATCTTAGCTCTCAGTACCTCTTCACCTTCACCTGCTTGTTCTGGCTCAGAGTTTTCTGAAGATTTCATGCTGGAAGTTTTATTATCTCTTTCTTTACCCAAGAATACATGAACCATTATTTGCAATTTCTGTGATAGTTTATGATTCTAATTACTAATGAAGAGGTGCATTATAAAGAAGAAAAGGCTCAGAAGAATAAACTGATAAAAACACCTCTGCACATCTCTTAGCCTCATTACTGGTGCTCTTTCTGTGTTTAAACTTAATATGATGATAACCATTCTTTACACAATTTTCTTTCATTGTGCTCATAACACCATGGAATCACTTTCCCCTTCATGTGAATTGCTGCTGGTATTACCTTCTGATTGCTTGCTGTCTGCACCCACTGTCTGTTTTATTGTGTCTGAAATGAGCTGTCTTTTTTACCGTCCTAACACCTTGCTCTTTTCTGAGTTCACCTAAAGCATATTAAGATCTACTTAGAACATTAAAGTTACTGTAACTGTGATTTCCCATTTCACTGCAAGAGAGCTGGAAGACAGTACAGAATTTTCAAAAACCCATATCTTTGATATACCAACATCTCCTATATTCCTTCTTCCTATGCCTCTTCTTAACCTTGGCATTTCATAATCAGGCAAAGAGGGAAATTCTTGATGGAAGCATTATCTAAGAGTTCCTGAATTGTTGTCAAATGTTGAAGCAGATAAAAAATGCTTTTTCTGATGGCCATATTTTTGCTTGGGAAGCATTCATTTGGTTTACTCATAGCAAAATTAAAATATTCCTAGGACTATATTTAAACTTTTGGGATTAATTCTTGTTTGATTAGTGACCAAAAAGATAATCTAGTCACCAAATACATTTTACAATATTACATTACTGTATGAAAACTATGTCACTACTGGATCCATGCTCAGCATAGACAATGGTAAGGAGTAATAATTTGTTGGAGAATGTATTTAAATTGAACATGCACTTTGTTATACTGAAAATGGGTTAAAACTAATAATGGATTTCTTTCTACTTCTTTGCAGGAGATTTAAAGGGACAGCAACATTAGTCACAATTTTATGCAAAAATGCTCTCACTACTGAATTAGCTTTCCATGAAAGCAAAGCAGGTTAGTTTAATTTAGTTTAAGAATGTGTCATTGCTAGTGATGTGAGAGAATTGTTTCCTGAATGTCATCACACAAAAATTATGGGTCATTTGAAGGGACTGATAAGCAAAGCTGTCAGCTTTCATGTTCCAAATACACAACATTAGCTTTTACTTTATAAGGAAGAATATTTCTACCAAAATTCAAACAATTTTGAATTGTGAATTCTGTTTTTCTTTAAAAAATGTCTCTCTCTTATCTAGGACCTCTGCTATTATGCATTTTTTTCTAAACCAGCATGTGATAAATAATTGTTTATTTATCACATCCGATTTCTGTAGGAAAATCATAGCTCTATTTTAACTGAGAAATGATTTTCATGACAAAATAAGTGAGATTGACATTTTAATAACAAAGAATAGTGATGTGAATTCTAGGGATGCAATAAAAAGAATTATATAGTACAATAATTATTTAAATGGTTAACATGCTTGCCAAAAATTAATTCAACAGTTATTTATTACAAAATTGACTCAAACAATGATAATTAGCAGACCATGACTGGCAAATGTTGAAATCTACAGTCATAAGTGGATTATGATCTCTATAATTTATCAATTCTTGACACTATAAAGCAGATTCCACAGATTTCTTACGTGGAGTAGAAAATATTTAGACAACCAGGATGAGTTGAAGGACCTATGAAGTTCTGCATCATCCAGCACACAAGCTCTTGCATATGGACAGTTGAAAAC
The DNA here is from genome assembly GCA_013397725.1 of Rhagologus leucostigma. Classification (NCBI taxonomy): domain Eukaryota; kingdom Metazoa; phylum Chordata; class Aves; order Passeriformes; genus Rhagologus; species Rhagologus leucostigma. The sequence continues at coordinate 405,699 of VZTD01005554.1, forward strand.
CATTCAAAATAAGGAGAGCTTAAAGTTCCCATCATTTAAATAGATATGATTATTCTAAATATCTTCCCCCCGTTCTTCACACACACAAAGTATAAAATTCTTCTATTTAAGTATCTTCACACTGGCTTTGCAAGATGGAGTTAACAAGGAAGCCTCACAGTTCATGTTTCCCAAGCCAAGGTGTCTATAAATGGGGGCTGTCTGCCAGCATGTTGCAATCAGTCTTGAGAAATTTTAGTGATTGTGTTCTCAACCCACCAAAAGCTGCAGAGCCAAGCTTGCCCTCTCCAAGATCCTAGCATCTTCTCCTGATCACTGGAGAATTCACTAGCAGAGGATCGGTGCCCAGTCATTCAGCAGAAAGTGGGTCATAGCCAGCCAAGTCTTGGCGTGTGCAGCCAGACTTGCCTGCTAAGTCACAGTTCCCATGGCAAGATGAATTTTGCAAGTGGAACATATATTTTGATTTATAATTTGAATTATATGACATGTAGTATAACAGAAGCCAGCTTGGGTCAAATCCATGGGAAATGCCATGCTATTAATGAAACTAAATTTAATAGTAATATTAATGTTTACTTAATTTAAGAGTAATAGCTGTTTCTCTTGCGGAAGGATATGCCTTTGTTTTTTTCTGCTTTACAGGAGCACAGTAACAGATTTCTCTGATCCTGGAAAGCCAGAGTAATGGTTTGCATATGTCTGCATGAACGTATGCACTGAAAGCCTCCTTCTAAACTGCGTAACTTATAGGAAAACTCAATTAATAGCTGGCCAACTTGGTTGCTTAGTTTTGGTTGGCGTAAAGCTGATTTTTTTCCTACTGTCTGGTATGGGGCTTTGTTTTGGATTTGTGCTGGAAACATCAGGGATGTTTTCATCATTGTTGAGCAGTGCTTCCATAGACTCAAGGCCTTTTCTGCCTTTCACCCTGCTTCACCTGCCAGAGGTGGGGGTGCACATGGAGCTGGGAGAGGAAAGAGCCAGAACAGCTGACCCCAGCTGACCACAGGGATATTCCATACCATATGGTGTCAAGCTCAGCATATACAGCTGGGAGAATAAGGAGAAAGGATGGGATGTTCAGAATTATGGCTTTTGCCTTCCCAAGTGACGTTACAGGTGATGGAGTCCTGCTTTCCTGGGCATGGTTGAGCACCTGCCTGCCCGCAGGAAATGGTGAATGAATGTCTTGTTTTGATTTGCTTGTGGGTGAAGTTTTTGCTTTACCTATTAAACTATCTTTGCCTCAACCTGCGAGATTTCTTACTTTTACTCTTCTGGTTCTCTCTCCATCCCATCCTGAGGGGAATTAATGAGAAGCTGTGTGGGGCTTATTTGCAGGTCGGATTAAATCTTGATGGTTGCACATGTGTAAAGTGACAAAGAAGACTTTTCTCTGCAGAGTGATGAGTTTCAGTGACACGACACTGAAAGGCTACTTCTTCATGAAAGGAAGTCTGGATGACTTTCTAGGTCATATAAGGAAGATGCAGAAGCATATTACTTGGAACTTTTGGATAATATTGTTCTCTGCTTGAAAACCCCCATAAGGAGTGAAACATCAAACAGCTAAATAATCCAGGTAAATGTGCAGAGGTAGCACGTTTTCAAGATACCATGTCAGTTGATTTTATAAGAAAAACTACTGGGGCAGAAACACTTCTTTGAAAGACATTGACCTGAAAGAGAACACCTTCTGCTGTTTCTTTATTCATCTGTAAAATACTAACCATGAGTTCTGCTGCTCTAAACAAAGTTTCCCTATTTTTCAAAATTTTAAATGAAACTGTGAAACCTAATTTTCAGATAGTTAAAAGCTGGACACAAGGTCCCAGGGTTGTACATGTAGCTCTCAGGTACTATCATATGAAAGAGCCACACAGATAAATACTCGTGTTCCAAAACTGTCCTGAACTTATTTTGAAAACATAGAATATATTACTTTGTATCACTGAATCAAATACACATCTGTATGTATACATAACTAAATTTACATGTTTGCATTTATAGACATATGACCTTTTATAATTTTAGCCTGAACATATCAAAACAGCACAGTAACCTGTGATTAGTCAGACTATGCTCTCCCTGTTTTCCTTCTCACACTTTCTCCCTCTTATTGTTAACTGATTGTTTTCCAATACAGAGAACTGGGATAAAAGCCAAATTGTTTTTTTATGGAATAAGTGGATATTTACATACTGGGAGTTAAGACACCTAACTGTTGCAGGGGTCACCACCTTCAGTTTAGTTTTCTGCATTGAATTGCTCAGTAGAACAGCCTTTGTTCATTTTTTTGTTTGTTTATTTCTCCCCTCCTGTTTGTACAGGAACTCTAATAAGCAGACTAAACTTTTTGGCTAGAAAAACAATCATCTTACTGGATTTTTGTCCTACTACTCTTCCTCTTGTGTTAAAAAAAAAACCCCAAAAAAACAACAAAAGAAGAAGGAAAAGAAAAAGAATAAAGGTAGTTTGAGAGCTTGATTCTGGTATTCATGCTTCTGATGAAGAAGATTCAGGGCTTCCTTTCCACCTACTGGAAGGCAAATGTGTAGCTGGTAGTTGGGACTATAGAAGTTCACAGCCAAATGACTATCCCAGTGAGCAATTAGACAGATTTGAATAGAGAAATATTCTAACTTCAGCAGATTTTACAAGAAAATGTTTGAAATTGTTGAGGACCTACGTTGCATAACTTATGCAGAGGGGAACACAGATACACTCGGTGAGCTGTTGTGGTATTTGACATCTGTGGATAGAAAATATAGCTAATGACAGAAAATTAGATCTCTGAACATGGGAACTAGAAATAGATAAACTAAATGTTTTCATGGGAATGGTGTCACATCTGCGTATCTGTGTTTATCCAAATGATCTGGAGGTGACAAAGCAATGTGTGACTAGTGCAGTGCCACTCCACTTGTCTTCCCTGCTTGTCCACTTCATCACTCTTTGCTGATCATATTCATTTCTTGTTGTCTGAAATACAAACTGTAAACACGATGCCACTATCTTTATATGGTACCTTTGTCCATGGCATCTCAGTCCTCCCTACATCTGCAAATGCCACAGAATACAAATCAAAGCAAATTTTGCAAGACTGACCCTATTTATTTATTTATTTACTTATTTACATCCTTTTAGGTAAGGGCAAATCAATCCTTTCAGCTGTTTATTGTGTGTGCAAATATGGTCTGCCTCACTCGCAGCACAACCTGAAATATGATTCTCTTATGAAATGTCATTGACATTGCTGCCTGTTGCCACATGAAAATTTGCTCCAAGAAAAGGAATTTTGCTTACCTGTACTATTTTTGTTCTGAACTGGGATGTATACATTTCAAAAACAGTTATACATGTTGAACTTTAAACTGGTAAGAATAAGAATAGTCTGAGAACCTCAGACTCCTCTCTTATTCCATAAATGTGAATGATAACTGACATGCTGGGGAATAAGTGACTTAACTTTGTCTACGAAAACTCATTTTCCACTACTCCTTTTTATAGGTCAGAAATAATTTGTTTCAAAAGGAATTTTGAACTTTTCACTTATAATGTGTACAAATGCAGTGACCATTATTTTTCTGAGATGAGGATTCATATCAAAAGGGGGCTGGAAACACTGAAAAGTATCTGATATGACTAACCATTATTCCAGGAGATGAAAAAGAAGGGGACCCATGCCCTCAGCTCCAGCCATTCACCTTATCACATATTCATTCCCTGTTTTTTTCATTATTATGGTCTTTTAAAAATATATCTTTCATATTCAGAATTTTCTCCTGCACTGAGGGGGCATCAAGTTTTATTAAAGGTTTCAGTGACTTTCTTAGCATGGTGAGGTTTGCTAAAAATATATTCCACTGGCCATAAAATTTACCTGTGATCACTGTCTATAAGGGAAAAGAAAAGCTACAAACCCAGGCTGCTGATGCAACCAGATGACTATCTGAAATTATCTGTGTAACTGAATGCTTAGAAGAGACAGAAAAAGGGAAAAGATATGGTTCTTCTTTGTGCCTCAGAATGACTTGTTCAGAGAATGTTTCACTCAAACATCTACTTAGTATTCAGTGAAAAACGTTACCCAGAAATTTTTGAAATAACTTGAGGCCTTTGAAAAAGTAATTTCAGTGTGGTTCACTGCATGAAAACAAAACAGTAAAATTTCTAGATGAGAGGAGTAATACTTTAACTTAATGAAACTTATATTAAAAATACTCCAGGTTTTCTAGTCCAGCATCTTTACCATCTGTGAATTCAGATATTCCAGATGTTTGCACATAATGTATCATGTTATGCTCAGTATTTGCTGTAGCAGAGAGCAACGATTTATTGATTTTTCTAAGAACTTTCTTAGAAACAAAGACGTAGACTTTAAACTACTTCTGAACAAACTTCCCCAATAAGGTATTTACTCTAAATGGTCCGCAATTTAAATTGCTCACCATGATAGCCATATTTGAGTAGATCCTTGCATCTAATCCTTACACTGACTAACAAAGTCCTGTTAGCAGGATGATGATGATTCTGTCAGGTAATTTTTGTATTGCATAGTGCCTCCCTTATTAGGGAAGCCATTTAGAGCTTTCTGCAAGGGACCTGCTGATATTCCGTGCAAGTATTGTGTGGAATATGAATGTGAACATATGGATGATGCCTGTTAAATTTCACTACAAGTCATCTGGAAGAGAAGACAACGTATGTTTGAGTAAATACAGAATTTGGTTGGCAGTCTACTGTCATTCCAAAACCTAGGCCGTCTGGTGTCTGGGAAGCAGGGAAAGAGGCACATCCCCTGTGCTCCGGAGAACACCTTCACCAAACAGCACAGAATTGCACTCTGTATGTAGCTCCAGATTGGTGAAAGACAGCTTGTTTGACATTCAAGGGGATGAAATAGCACCAAGAAGAGCTTTCTTGAGCTGCTTTCATCTTTGCCAGCTTGCAATGTCATCATGTATTTCTGGCAAATAAAGCTTGCATCAGTTCAGTTGACAGGTCCTCATGAATTTTAATATCTAAGCTCCATATTCATGTTAGTAGCATTAATGTTCCCTGAAGCCTTTTTATTCCAGGAAGAATATAAATACTTCAGTAAATACTTCAGAAATTATTTTCCATATATTTGTTCCTGTATGTTTCTGTATGTATGTGCTTATGCACATGTATAACATTGCTTATGCATCAAATTTTTGCCAAAGTTCAAAATTATTTTCGTCTTGACAAAAGTAAAGCAGGAGCACTAATTTGTCTCCTATCCTCCAAATGGACAGTATGTTTCGATTTTTTTTAATGAACTTGTGTTTTTCTTAGAGTGAAAAAGATCGAAAAGTTTGTGGGTACACATATCATGTCGTATTCAATTCAAGTTACAAGTCTGAGGGCTGGCCCCCAACTGGGATGCAATGGCAAAGCTCCAGTGGAGTAGAGAAATGTTCTTGGCTTTATACAGAGACTGCATTCTTTTCAAGAGGCAATGCTTTATAAAGAGGCAGCAAAACACACAAACTCATGGAAATGGAAGTTGTTTTCCATGAAATTTGAGGGTTGAAGCACTGTAGAAAATTAGATAAAACACCCATGCACAGGAATATAAAAAGCATTTAAGAGAATTTCCTCTTTTCTTATGTTGTATTAAAGAAATCTGACAAATGTTAAGAGAAGCAGAATTAAAACCATGCTCAGTTTTTCAAGTCACTTGATCATGAGGCTGACAAATATTTTTGCTAAGATGCTTCTTAAGTACCTTCAAATAGATTGAAGGAAAAAACCCAACCCCAAACCAACAACCAAAACCTTTGGGAACTGCTTATTCAGATGTTTGTTTACTGAAAAAGAATAAATAAGAATTACTAATAAAGTCAATTATATGTGCAGAGGGTGTCAATTGCTTATAATACTAGATAGACTGACACACGGTATCATAAATCATGTAAGTGAAAGCTACATATAAGAAACAAAAAAGAAAAAAAAGTCTAGAGTCAAGTTTATAACAACTGTGCAGAATGCAATAATGTGTTTGAGAACACTTTTGGTGAAAATGTTCTTATCCAGAAATGCAATTGCTATAATCCTAAAATTGTTCATGAAGTAGGAATTCTTTCACTGAGTAATTTTGTGTGGAAAAGACTCAGAAAGAACATTTTCAGAAGCCCATCTGAAGGAGAAGGTTCCTTTCACCCAGCAGCAGACTTCCAATATTTCTCTCAACTCCTGCTTATGCCAGGCTCTGTTCTGAGCGGAGGGAGAGGGCTATCAACTTCCACTGATTTTCCAGTTCGCTCAGCACGGGCTGCTGAAATATTCAATAAAATAGAGAGCCAGACTCCGAGAAATGAATTTGTAGCATGGCTGTTATGTCATTTACACTGTCAGTGAGAAGTTCAAGTTCCAGTCCCACGCCTGTGACTACCTGTGTCTTTATAAAACAATAGGTGCTATGTCTGTAAGCTGCAACAGGGTTTGAAATAGAGTGAAAAATAAGCATGGCTTTTGGACACCCTGGTTATGTCCACACTAGGTGATGATGTGCAATATATTGACTATTATGATTATTATTATTTATTACTACTCCTTTTCTTAGTCTAGCTATTCATTAACTTGAAAATTATTTCAAGAAACTAAAATAAAATAATTCCATTTGAGGTGGTATGAAATGTTTTATTTTGATCATAAGTTTAAATTGCAATTTATCAATCACATTTCCAGATAATTTTGGTGATAACAGTAATAAATATCATTCAGAATATCAATTTGTGGCAATCTGTTTTAGGGGTTTGACCGTTGCAGCAAGAACTTCTATATGTTAGAGGTGGGGAATGCTGTAAAAGTGGATTAAAGAAAAATGTCAGAGATATAATAGTGAAGGAATCGTACTAGGATTTACTAAAATTTGTGTAGAGATGAATGCCAAATCAGGTTCAGAATGTTGTCATAAACCTAAAAATATATCTTAAAGATTTAAATGGAAGCTATAAATCAGTTACAAAGGATAAAATTTTATTTAGCTTTTATGCAGTAGCTCTGCAGGACTGAGTCTGTTTTCTAACTAAAACTATAGGTAAAGATTAAAAATAGCCTACTTTGACTGTGCACTTCCAGAGAGAGTATGGAACACAGTGCTTTTTAAACTCATTTCTTTTGAAGGAAAAGCAGAGATTTTTGAACTGGTTCCTAGAGAAGAATCATAAAATCATTTAGGCTGGGAAAAATCTTTGAGATCATTAAATCTAAACATAAACTTGTCACTGCCAAGTCCACCACTAAACCATGTACCTAAATACCACATTTACTGGAGTCTTTTAAATATCTCCAGGGTATTATGTCTCAAGAGTGGACATAGTGCCTACAATGGGGACAGTGGAGATCTACTACCAGTTCAGGTACCGTAAATGATAGAATCATTATGGAATCATTCAGGGTGCAAAAGACCTTTATGATCCTCAAATCCAACCATTAACCCAGCACTATGAAGTCCACCACTAAACTATGCCACACTGAAACATCTTTTAAATATTTTCAGGAATGGTGACTCCACCCCTTTCCTGGGCAGCCTGTTCCAATTCTTGACAGCTCTTCGCATGAACAAATTTTCCAAATATTTAATCTAAACCTTCTCTAGCACAGCTCAAGGCCATTTTCTCTCTATCTTGTTACTTAGGAAAAGTAATCAATCCCCATCTGGCTACTCCTTTCAGGTAGTTGTAGCGAGATAGGAGGTCTCCCCTCTGAGCTTTCTTTTCTCCAGGATTACCTTATAAACATATACAGATATTCAACTAAAAAGCTAACTCAAATACATTTATGATCAACTTCTGATTGTTTCACATTTTCAATGAAAACTATGATACATTTCTGAGCTCTGAATATACAAGCCTTTAGGAAAAAACAAAACAAAACCAAAATCCATAGATGCCCATCTGCTACTAACGTGGCTTTAATGTCTGAGCTGTGAACAAAAGAATTATTGAAAAATGTAGGTGAGGAAATAAAAAGTTAAGTACCTTTCCAAATAGCTTTTTACATTGTGGTGGGTTGACCTTGGGTGGCTGCCAGATGTGTTATCAATATCATTCTAGCTACAAATAAAAGGCACAGAGCTATAAGGGCTGTTATGGGAAAGTTAACTCCATCCCAGCCAGACCCAATACATAAATAAGATAAACTAAACTGAAATTCAAACTTAGCCCAAGCTGTATGCCAAGCTATATGTGCTTGGTCCAAACATAAACTTTTAAAGTGATTTCTTCTCTATTCCATTTTGTATTTTTTCATCTGTACCATTTATCTAAGCTTTCTTAAAGCTGATGCATTGTGCACAGCTACTCGAACCTTTAATATAAAACCACTTAGTGCAAACATCTCAGTGACATGTCATCTCTCTAAATGTTGCTGTGTTTTTAGAAGTCTCCTATTTTACAATCAAAACTTAAAAAGGACATGTAATCTACTGCAGCAGCATGTCAGAAAAATGCTGTAGATATAGCTCATTCAAAAGGAGGTTTTACTCTCCAAATTCTATTAATTGCTTTGAACCTGTACTTTTAAATACACTAGGTTTTTCCACAACAGTAATTTTGGGAAAGAGATGGTGCTTCTTTGTTATAATAGGGTATAGCTGTGGGATTACATATTTTGGTAAGGTTCAACAGTTGTATACTCTATTAACACATTTTTCCTCCATTTTAATCTTAATCCATGATTTATCAAGGATAAATGTCAGTAATGGGAATCAAATGAAGATTGACATTAACATAACAGATCTAAATAATTTCCCCCAAATCAAAATGCACATGAACTTCAGGGAAAGTGGAGTCTGACCTAATAATAATTCTCAGTTTCCTTTGCAATGTTGTGTCAATGCCTGTCACTATGTGTAGCACTGAAACTCCTGGTTAGATGTGAAAATGAAAAATGAACACAAATATTGGGGAACAATAAATCTCCCACAATTTATCGATTAAGAGCCTTTCAAGTTTTGCAGAATGTAAAAGGGAGGCACTAAAATAAGGTACAAAATGAAGATCCCATATCTACCTTCACTGCCTTTTACTTGTTATTTAGCCATTGTTCCTCATTTATGTCAGTGTGTGAGTAGTCAACATCTTTCAGTCATTTATGTTACTATTCAGTTGAAATAATGATCTTTCACAATGATAAATAAGAATGTGAAGCTAGGAGAAATAAGGTAAAATCAGCATTAATATGTGCCTACCATTCATGGTGTGTCAGGTATGACTAGGACACAGCAAGGGTAAAGATTAAACACAATGAATGAGCTCATATTCCAACGTGTGCAATTAGACATTTTGCAAGCATAGTGCACTTAACAAAAATCAACCTTTTATTTTCAGATTTTGCGAACTGAATATGGCTTCTGAGATCACTGCCTCCTTCTGCTATGGAGATACAGTGGGAGAAATAATTCACAGCTGTTGAGGTCTTGAGAGCCAGCTCACATATCTGGCATTAACTGAGATGTTCTGGTACACTGGTAGCTATGGGTGGTTTTTTATTCCACATTGACAGAGAATATAAGGTTCACCTTGTCATTTTAAACTAAGTGTCTGGCCAAGTCAACTGGACTTTCTCAACAGTTACTTAGATCGACACTTTTAGAAGGTGATTTTCCCCCTCCTGCCTTAGTTAACTTTGTTAAAATGGGTTCGGCCATGCCCTGGAAGTACCTGCCTGTCTTACCTTGTTTCCCTCTTCATATCAGGTCTTGTTGAATCTCTGCAAGGGCATTGGTGACCTGTCTATCCCAGCAACATAAAAGCTGAAGTATTCAGTATTTTCTCTGTTCTCAACTTTTATAGAATATGTCTGGGGAATGCGTGTCTTTTTTTTTTTTTTTTTTTTAATTTTCATTCCACTTGAATAACGATTGACTGCACAACTTCATAGTCCAAATGCACTTATATTTGAGGTATCTTCCTTGCTTTAGGTATATTCTTGTACCTTCTACATCTCCCTTACCTCTTTTCATGCTAGTGATATTTGCTCTCCAAATCTGAGTATTTACAGTTTCTCTGAAAATTTGGGAAAATTACTCAATTCAATATTTTTCTCTTTTAACCTCATGCATCTAAGTTTGCATTGCCCTATATATTTTCCATTTTCATTATACATTAACCACTGTTAGAATTATCTGATTCTGAAATAGTGACGGCTAATTAAATTAATGCCATTTTCAACTTCAAGTGACTTCCTACAACAGAAAAGCGCAGCTGTAGTTTATTTACAGGCAGAAAATTTGAATGCCCGTTGTCTGTGAAGGAGGACTTGTGCTCATAGCTTTCTACATAAACAGGGAGTTGAGTACTTTATCATTCCTTAATGGGATAGGACAAAGGCAGTACTAAGAAATGGAGTAGTTAAATAAGCCTGTGGCAAATAAGAGCTCCACAATGATGAATTCTATAGTGTTTTCCATCTACTGTAAACATGTGTGTTACAAGCCTGAAGTTTATGAATAATGGCTTCATTTTGAAGTAATTAGAATTCTGTGCCATTAACAGCAGGAAGCCTGGATAATTGTATTTCAGAATTAAATGTCTGGGAAAAGACATTTCTGTCTCTATTACAATTATGTTTATGATTAATAACAGAAATGACAACCTGCAATATAAATACAAAACAGCAAAAATTACCTGTATCTATCATGGATGACAGTAGGAAAACTCCAGCAAATCAGTAATCATAGGTAAAAAAAGAGCTTGATAATATTTTTTTTCATATTGGAATATCCTCATATCCTTTCCCTTATTTTTGAGGTGTAAGTCTTCCAGCTGCTTCATACCAGAGTAAGCATGAAATACTAGAGATGATTAGGCGCAAAATGATATATTTTGTAGACAAGTCAAACGTTGTTTTGTGGGTGTGGTAGAGCTTATCTTGGTGGGGTTGGGGGTGTCATTCAAACACATCTGTAGAGCAACAGAACTAATAGTGTTTTATTAGCACAATATTCATTGAAGTCAATTTTCTTTTCTCTGAGCTAATAAGTATTGGAATACCTTAGGTAATATAAAGTTTCTTACAAAGCAGATAAAACTGCTTTTGGAGTTGACCTGAATTTGTTTCTTGATGCTTCCACACTCCAAGTTCTAGGAAGAATTACTTTCTCATGTATTGCTTCAGGTGAACTGCTTCCGTTTCTGAGCAGCACCATGTGTGTGTGTCTGAGATAAAACCTCTGTCAGCTGCTGATTTTGTGGTATTGCAGCAGGAAGTCTCCTGAATTGCACCATGAGGAGCCTGCTGGCAGACCTAGCAGGACTGGAGCCATGGCGTAACTTATAAGTCACATGAGATCAGGCATGACTGAAAAATCCATCTTTGACAAAAATCCATCCCATAGCAAACTGTAGATCATGCCACAGGAACTGAAGAGCAGTCACAATCCTGACATGACATTTGCACACTGCTCTCTCCTCCTCCTGACACATCCATAGATTAAGGTGGAGGCAGACGTCACTCTCTTCCCTCCTGTTTATATCTTCATTGACCATGTGGGGTGTTATCTCACGGGAGTGGGTACTGAAGTGGATAGGCCTGTGTCTGCTCAGCTGAGTTCATCAGTGTAATGAAAGCTAAACTGACATCCTCAGGGTTTTGCACCTGCAGGAAACTGACATTCTCTTCTAGGAGAAGTGGGAAGTTTTAAAACTGAAGTTTTAAAATGTCTGAACATACTTTTGTTCAATCTTACACCACAACAGACCTTGTCAATATAGAGGCTCTTGGCAGGATGTTTTTGTTGAATTGCACTTCACAGTAAAGTTTTTTAAAGTTATTCATCATAACAGCCTGCACTGATTCTATTTTTCTTTGTTTAACTGGTTGATGCCTTCCATTTATGACTTCACAGGTAGGTACTGGGTACTCTGTGTCAGGAAACAGGTGTAACTCTGATATAGCTGGTTCCTCTTGCAGCAAAAGGTTTTCTGGTTTGTTTATTTGCTGAAGACTTTATTGAAAGATATTGTCTCTCTCTCCTTATGTTTTGCTCTTGTTCTTAATTAGCCCCTCTATTATCACCTAGGCATTGTTCTGCTAGACCTGTTTATCTATATTAGTCAGTTTATCAATCTAAACACCTCAAAGAGAAGGAAAGATGAAAACTGTCCCATGGGTTTTTCTTGATAGCTCCTGAATAAGTATATGCTTTTGGAGGCACGGGTGTATTATTGCACAGTGCCTAAGTTAAGGAGATTGATTGCAAGAACCAAAAGGGTAAGCCCTCCTAGGCAATCAGAAAAAGCCTGCCAGTCAGTGAAGGTTCCTGCATTCTGAAGGTGTTCAATAAGCAATGAATAGCCTTAAGTGACTACACTACAACTGGGCACTGTAGTGGGAAATAACTACTCATGAATATTTTGTAATTATTTTCTCTGTAAGAGTCCTGACTTGTTCTGTTTATCACTCGTAACACCTTTTGTAGCACCTATCACTCTAAGATCTCTGTACTCAGCTAGCTAGGAATATATTCCTTGCCTGTGGGGTTCCTCTTCAATCATATATTGAAAAATGTCTGCACCTGCCATGAATACTCACATTCTGTTGTGCAGGAGTGAATGAATACAGGTTTCTGCTATTTGCCTTGAAACCCTTTGTACACACCACTGAGGTGCAGAAACAATGTTGTCTTTACTTTGCACAGAGTCCTGCCCCACTGTGCATCAGTTAAGCTTATCAGCAAGAAAAAAAGAAAAGAAACAGTTTGGTGCCTAATGTAGCAATGTCCAAGAACACCAAAAGGCCAAAAAAGCCTTTTTTTTTTTTTTAAAGCAGTTCTTCTGCAAACCCAGGGATTCTGGCTCTCATAAAAGGTGATGATGGGGCATGGGGCACAGGTCGAGCTTCAGATCTGGAGATGTAAGAGACAGTCAAAAGATCACCTCAAAGGTAGATTATGTTTTCTTGCTGTCAGACGAAAAAGTAAATCTACATGGCCATAGGCATCACCTGCTGGTAATCCATGTGAGACTGTAATGAATTCTGCACATTATCTTTACTAGTGTGAATTTCTGGTAATAGTTTCTGCTTCTATTTCATACACACTGAATCATGCAACTGGTTTATACAATATCTTACTGAATGCAATTTTTTTTTCTAATTAATGTTTTAGCAATTACTGAGCTTGTTGTAAATACGTGCTACACTTAAAGAATGGTTTTGTGCTAATTTTGTTTGTTTAAGCGGCATCTCCAAAAGAGACACTAACTTTTGAGTTTGTGACACAGCTTTTGACTTAAGAGTCTTATCTACATATTCAGTTAAATGAGTATGATTATACCTAGGACTAACATAGGCAGAGTTCATCATCGTAACAGAAAGGATAAATATGGATTGCACGACTGTGCTTTTACTCGCATCCCTTAATCACTGCTCTTTCTTAATAATTAACTTCAATGGAATTCTAGATATTAAGTAAATAAATAGTCACCAGAACACTAATTTTTATGCAAAGATCTCACAATGCAAGATGTAATTACTCCCAGGTAATATGAAAATTTTATAGCTTTTCAGGTTTCTAGCAAAATCATTGCGTTCACTGTGTTTGATTTTTGGTTCTATTTTCTGGTGATGACCTACATGTGACTGACAGTTGACCTGAAAAAGTATTTCCCAGAACAGAAGGGAAGAGAATGTTAAAACAAAACACGACAAAATCATGAAAGGGCAAAGGTAAATCTGAACTTTCAGCAAATCAATATCTCTGCGTGATATTCTATTAACACAATAAATCCTTTATGATGGTAAGAATTTTAGAGGAAACACTATCTTAATAAATTTATTCTCTCTTGAAATAAAGATCGTGGTAACAGTGAGCAGAAACATCAAGTCCGAAAATCACACCATCAAGACAAGAAAGTAATCTTGCAGCCTACACAAGAGTTTAAATTTTCACAGTTCTGTTTTGGCCCAATGCCTACATGAAATCCTGCTTCACTTCTGATTTTCATGTTAAAATCTGTAGCTTGCTGTCATGTAAAAATAGGACAAAAATGCCTTGCTACAGTTTCATATACAGACTGTATATTTTAATACTCACTTTGGAATATTTGTTCCTTGGGGTACATCATCAAAAGACTTTTAAGCTAATGTTGTTTAATATAGACTGAATAATTAAAAAAAAAGAAAAGCCACCAAATGGAAATGACTGGGTATATGGTCTTAGAAAATTAAATTTGCTATATAGCAGGCTACGTTATTCGTTATAGCCAGAACTTCAGGAATTAGGGTTTTGGTCCTCAATGCAATTTCCTCAGACTCTTTACTTTCCATTCTCTAACCAAAAACATTTTACAGGGGCATCTCCAGCTGTCACATGTAACACATATTTTTTCATGAGCAAATAATGCAGAAGAATCAAACTGCCAAGGAAAGAATCCCAACAAGCCACATCGATGGGCCTAAAGCTATGAGTTTTCTAGTCTAATTCTGTTTAGTGTTCAGTGCAGTATGAAGTATACATGTAAGGAATTAGAAAAGCCCAACAGCATAGAAATGCAGTGAGAATATATAATTGGGACCTTGCGAAAATTGTAGCATTTAAAACATTCCCAATTAAATGTAAGCATTCCAGGTACTAACTACTTTTTGAAAAATTTTATGCAGGGTGAGGGAAAAAACCTTTTTAGAATGTATGATGATGTTTAGAAGAATTCCATTTCTAGAAAATATGGGCTTGTGAGACACTATGGAAATTGCAGCTGAGTTCTATTCTCAGATCCACAGCTTTTGCCAAAATCTAGGATAACTGCTTCTAGGTCACCAAGTACAAGACTGGCTTTCATTTTTAAAAATTTTATGTCTACATGCATCTGTTTGTGCCTTACATATTATATTTTATGTGTGTTTATATTTTTACACTTATTGGTATATATATTTGTATTCAATCTGTATAAAAATGTAAAATGTATCAAAGTGAAAATGAAAATGTGCTGCTGTTGTTCTGCAGTGAATGTAATTGTATCTATTCCTGATAATTGTATGTATATGTAATTGTATCATTTGTAATATGTAATTGTATCCTACAGCCTGTCCTTCTCTAGTTAATCCACAAAATCTCTAGTATCCACAAAGTCTTCTACTTTTGCTGACAACATGTCCCTGGTGGACTACTTAACACATCATCTAATCATACTATCGTTTACTAAAATTTAATCCCAAGCCTATAAGTAGGCTTATTTATCAATTCCAAAATTGTTAAGACATTTGTCTCCTTGGTTGGTCAATGAAACTGATACCCTTTGCCTTCATGTTATGTTTTCAGATAAACATCTTTGTGCTATCTCAAATGCTTCCTCTCTCAGGCTTGGAAGATTCCTTCCTTATGTTGATAGAAACCTCCCCATTACTGTTCCTTTTCCTGGCTTTCCTTTTTCTAAACAATGGAAACACAACGGTCAGGTGCATCAAGAGAGACCATAGGTTATTATGGTGAGCAGTGCTGTATCATTTCTGTTTACATATACAGATCTGTTAACCTATTTTTTTTTTTGTCTAAATGTTAATTTCCTGTCTTATGAGAACACAGGCAGGTTAAGGTGAGATAGACTGTGAACTATAGTATTTTTCAGCATATGCAAGTATGCATTCTTCTCATGCAGCTTTATTTAGAGTATCCTGAAGAACACTTGACATGCAATAGATCAGATTTTAGACTGATCCTACATATTCCTCATGGAATGACACATGAAAAATGTGATTTTTTTTTTAAGGTATTGAGCTTCTGTTTGCTAAATACTTTTCCATATGTGACAAGAGTGTGGTCCAGTTGGGCCCCTGAATGGCTCTGTCTAGCAATATCTGGAGCAGCAATAACTAGTCCCACAGTCACTCAGACTGTGTTAGCATGTTGACATATTAATGACGATTTCTAGCCAGTAGTTTGGGCAGGGCCATGCTGCTTTAAAGGAGGAGAGGCTAAAGTTAAGCAGTATCTAAGTTAGAAAAAGGTGTGTAACCTCTTTTCTTTCTTGGTATAAGCGTAACTTCTGATAAAGCTGCAATATGAGTAAAATTATGTAGGCGTAATACCCAATAACTTTTATTTCTCTCTGTATCTGACAGTGTTGTGGTTTAACCCCAGCTGACAAAATCCCCACACAGCTACTCACTCAACCCCTTGGTAGGATGTGGGAGAGAATTGGAAGAGTAATAATGACAACACTCATGGTTTGAGACAGTTTAATACTTAAAGCAAAAGCCGCACATGCATGCAAAACAAAATGAGAAATTAATTCACCGCTTTGTATGGGCAGGCAGGTATTCAGCCATCCACAGGAGAGCAGGGCTCCATCAAGCTTAATGGCTGCTTGGGAAGACAAATGCCATCATTCCAATGGTCCATCTCTTCCTTCTTCTTCCCCCAGCTTTAAATCCCGAACATGATGCCATATGGTATGGAATGTCCTGTCTCAGCTGTGTCCTTTCCCAGCTTCTTGAGCACCCCCAGCCTCCTTGCTGGTGGGGTGGGACGAGAAGCAGAAATGAACTTGACTCAGTGTAAACGCTGCCCAGCAATATCAAAACCTTGCTTGTATTACCAACAATGTTTTCAGCACAAATCCTAAAACAGCCCCCTACTAGCTACTGTGAAGACAATTAACCAACCCAAGCCAAAATCACCACACACAGTCAACTGTGGATCACATATCTTTCAAATCCAAAAGAAAAAGACGTTGAAAGGAAGACTGAGAACACGGTTAATTTGAAGGAAAATGAAAATATAAAGATATTAATTCTGGAATGACCTGTAGCTTGAGCAATCAGTTCATAATCTACATTTAAACATAATAATTAACATAATCACTCATAATCAATCCTTGCAACAAGTTCTGCTGAACTCCCTTACAGGAGGGAGGGAGGGACTGGAGGGGATGGAAATGGAGTCTGATGAACTGCACAAAATCCATAGTAAAAAGAATTATGACTGTGACTAAGGGAAAGGAAGAAAGGTACAAATGGCAAGTATGAATGGAAAGTGAACACTATGATCTTAGCATATGCCATTAATGGCTGACTTACAGGTAAATAATTGCAATTTGTCTGAGTTGAGTTCCAAGTCATCCTTAGACGGCATTTGAGAGCCAAATATATTATTGTTTTATGTATGAATACAGAAAAGTCATGTAATGTGTATTTTAAGGTTGTGTATTTTCACAGCTGCATCTTTCTGTCAGACAGGCCCTTAGTACCTTAGTACCTCATCCCAGTGGTGCAGGCTTCTGCGAGAATAGAAACTTGATATATGTAAAAAAATCAAACAGTTCTCAAAAAAACTGTGCCACTGGGTTACACTGTAATGGGTAACTTAGACAGACTGTATAGCGTGGCACACACCTGAACAACCTTCCAAGCACCTGGGACTCCCTCCTCTGGGTTCACAGTAGGACCCTACTTCCTGAGCAACCACTCATCAGGACTTGAAGCCCGGATAAAAGACATGAGCGCTCATTCACTCAGAAAGTCACATGGCATCTCATGAACCAAAACCATGTCTTTAGTGTGTCTTTAATCTGGGCTTCAAGTTCTGACGAGTGGTCGCTCAGGAAGTAGGGTCCTACCGTGAACCCAGACTGTCAGACCCAGACCCAGACAGATCAGACTGTCTTGACTTTACACTGAGGGACCTCAAGGAGCGGAAGCCCATAAGAGAAAGCTCTTCTGAATCTGCCTAGAAGTGGGGAGAGTTGCCCACTTGTCATGCTAGCACCATGCTCGTGTGCAGCTGAAGAGTGCTGTTTGTGGAAAATATCCTGCTTTTATCCCTGAGACTCAGCTTCCAAATTTTTTGCCTTCATGGAAAAGCAGGGGCAGGTACAGGGTAGCCTTTAAGAGACTGTATGGAGATGTTTCAGCACCATGATGAATCTACTGTTGAAAACCTATCACTGCTCATACAGTACTCTGTGTCTTCAAACTGTCATATAAACAGTTTGAAAGATGATGAATTTGCCTTCTCCAAGAGGAAAACCATAGGGATTGACAGTTCTCTGTATTAACAGAGATTTGCTGTAATTAGTTAATTCTCACAAAGTTCAATGACTGCCAGATAAGCAAAGTGAAAAACACTGTACGTTTTCTTGCTTTAAATTTTTGTGAGAGTCCTTTGTTATTTAGCTGGATAATTTTTTAAGATAGCTCTTGCTTCCAAAGTCATTTTTGACCTCTGAGCAATGCTTCCCACAGCTAAACCATGCAATGAGGTTTTTCCCATTCATCAAGGTTATATTGGCTTTCTCCCAGCCCTTTTTTTCATTTTCTTGCAGTTTTCTGTCCTTGTCTGTTCCATGCTTCCTTTCTGACTTTCATCTGGCATTCTTTCACACTCTTACTTTCTTCAGAACCCTCCACAGTCCATTACACAGAATCAATCTACACGAGCTCACTTCTTCCTCCCCCAGCACCTCCAACCACAGTCATGTTTTCTGTAGTCTCATTACGTTTTCATTTGTTTCTTGGTTGTTTCTTTGGGTTTTCTTCTTCCTCCCACAAAATCAATTCCACAGCTTCCCCTTCCCCTCTGTGTTCTGTGATTAAAAACAATGTACTGTTAGACAGGAGGAAAAATGAACACATACACACATAAAAGCACACACACCCCCACACACACACCCACCCACATTCAGTCACAAGAGAAGCCATAGGAAAGCTAAAAGAAATGGAGGTGCTCCTGTTGGCCAAAATATTTGCTATACAGAAACATTTTAATTGCCATACTTTTTAAAACACTAAGGAAATGGTAGTAAAAGTAATCATTGCACGTCTCCACACAGTGCAACTGGTGAGAAAAAGGGAAAGTCAAACTGGAATGTCTGAAGGTTGTTCAGTGTTCTCAGTATCCAAAACACTTACTGGCTTTAATGAAAATTCTTTTTCCTCACTGTGCAATTAGAAGGATATAATATCGTGCCATATATTGCCCTGATTTTAATATTGATATTGTGTTTCCCAGTTCAGCGAAGTGCTTGCTCTTATCAGCTTCCTGGGACTCCGGTAAATACTGCAGCTGCTTGGTACCCTGTAAAATGGTATTTCAAATAGGCAGAGAAATTAATGAATATTCATAGCCACCGCCTACAATTCAGCTTGGATATCATGAGGCAGCTACTTGCTGTGTGGTTTTGTACAATAGAATGTCATCAGTTATAGAAACCTCCCACTCACACAAAGAGCATTTGTTGTAAACGAATTTAAATGTAAATTGTTACAGAGTAAATTGTTTCTCTGCTTGTTACTTTTTCAACTCAGGACTGGAATACTCAGGAGTTGTAATAAATTAAAAAAATGTTTTCCCAAGTACTCACAGAGCCATGTTATTAAAATGAAGCATGCATGTATATTCATGAAGAAAATGAGAAAAGCTATTCTTAATCAGAAAAAAAAGTCTGAGAAAATTTTCTGCAAAGAACTCTTTCTAAAGTACCCATTCACAGATACCTCAACAACCCACGTCCTGAAATCACAATTTGTACATTCAGTATCTATGTTGGCTAAGTGCAAACCTTTTTCTGCCCTTGTAGATATCAAACTACTTGTAAGTTTGGAAAATGACACAGTCAAGACTTGTATATAGAATTTTTCAAGCTATCAATTCAACCATTTTAAATATTTTCATATAAATATATATATGTGTGCATGTGTGAGTGTACACACACAGCCTTAGGGGAACTGCGTTTCACAGAAAGCTGTCATCACAGATACTCACTCACCTGCACTGTGCTGCTGTGGAACATCTGTTTGTGCTCACACAAGGCACTCCAGACCTTTCTGTAGGGAGCTGCATTGTAGTGATGGATGAAAACACTGCGCTTTATTTACAAGGACAGCCTTTCTTCTTCCATGAAAGCAAGTGCCTTTCCTACCATTCTGAAACACACAGCACAGTGCAAATTGATACTCTCCTTATTAGCCCATTAATAAACATAGTGCTGAGGTGATTGAAGCTTCGCTTCAAGCTGGGCTTTCACATCCCAAAGCTGCTGAAGCTTGGTTAACTTTTTTCAATGAGTTCCAAAATCTGAGTAGATGAACCACCTTGTTTGTGATCAGGGCTTACTTGATGTTGTTGAAATGTACTGACTGTAAATACATATCACAAATTTTGACTACATAGTCTTCCTTTAACACTAAGGATTTCATTTCTTTCTTGTTGGCTTTAGTGTTTGTACGAATTGTATCAATACAAAAACCCAAACAGAATACATTCATATCAATAATAGTTCAGCTGAGTGCGTTGTTTCTTTTTGGGAACCATCTGTCTTTTGTGAGGGCAGAGAACTACAGAAGGTAAAATACAACTGGGAAAAGTCCTTCCCACAGTGAAGGATAAGTTCAATTGTAGCCATCATGACAATTTCCATCCCTGTCTCATGTCTTATTATTTATCACTTTTACACTTATTGATTTGTGAAATCATACGGGAATTTTCAGTTTAATTTCTGTAGCTAAATTTTTGGGAATATAGGACCGTAACATATCATACCATGGTCTTACAAGAGGAAGCGCAATTTTGCAAGAATATGTTTGTAATCTGACCAGCCCAAATATACTGTTTTAAGGATTCAGATAGAATAGGAGGAAAGAAGAAAATGTATAATATAAGAATTTGGATGAATAGTGTTTTAGCAGAATTCTGTTGCCTAGCCATGGATAGGCATCTCTTACTGTTTGCAAGGCAGCCCTGACTGCCTTTCTGTTCCTTCTGAAAAATGAAGGAACATACATACAGCTGTCAGGTAGTTGTAGAGAGCCAGAAGGTCTCCCCTGAGCCTCCTTTTCTCCAGACTAATCAACCCCAGCTCCCTCAGTGGCTCTTTGTAAGACTTGTGCTCCAAACCCTTCACCAGCTCCACTGCCCTTCCCTGAACTTGCTGCAGCACCTCAATGTCTTTCCTGTAGTGAGGGCCCCAGAACTGGACACAGAGTTCGAGGTGCAGTGCCCAGTACAGAGGGACAATAATTTCCCTGGTCCTGCTGTCAACAGGAATTTTGATACAGGTCAGGATGCCATTGTCCTTTTTGGCCACCTGGCACACACTGGCTCATGCCCACCCAGCTGTTGACCAGTGCTCCCAGGTCCTTTTCCTCTGGGCAGCTTTCCAGCCACTCTTCCCCCAGCCTGCAGGACTGCTTGGGGTTGTTGTCATCCAAGTGCAGGACCTGACACTTTGCCTTGCTGAACCTCGTGGCCTCAGCCCATCCAGCCTGTCCAGATCCCTCTGCAGAGCATTCCTGCTCTTCAGCAGACCAACACTCTCATCCAACTTGGTGACATCTCCAAAGTGACTTAGGGTACACTTGATCCCTTCATCCAGATCATTCATAATGAATATGAATATGTTTAATGAATAAGTTTAAATATGCAACCTGACATACACAAGTAGTTCCCAACCCACTTTTGTTGTTTTGGAACACCAGGATTGGAATCACTCGGAAATGGAAATTTCTTCTTCTCAGTTTCTACTGGAACAGTGAGAAAAGAGAAGTTAAGAAGTGTGAGAAAATAGCACATTAATTTGTGTTTGTGTTGGAAGAGTAACACTTAAAAATTTCAATAGTGTTTTTCTTCATATGCAGCTGCCCTTTCTAGCCAGAAATCAATATGAACTATCACTCTGAGGAACATGTCTTTGCAAAACTTAAAGTTCTGGAGAAAGTATGACCTAATTCAGCATTCAGTGATCTCACCCCCTCCAAGTATGTACTGAATTGTTTTGGCAGCAGGAGAGGTGCCCAGTGTGACTCCCAGGCAGAGTCAGACACTGATCTAAAACAGCAAATGACCTGAGACACTAAGAGATACATCTTAAAAAACATCTTTCCTTGTCCTAGCCCCAAGAAAAGGCCTAAAAGATAATCTGCAAGGGCGGTTTTATACCTCTTTCTTACAGATATGTGATTTTAGGGCCCTAAATTGAACAGTCTTAGTGAAGCATTTTCTCAGTATGCTTTTGATTTTCTCCGTTCTCTGAAATTAAAATGTCTTTTTACCACTGATATGGTAAGGAAATGGTATTACTTTCTGACAAAAAATCCAGGCTGCTTTTCTTTTTTCCTTCATCCTGATTTGGAAAAAAATTTAGCACTTTTTAAAGGAAAATCAGCACGGCAGAAACAACAAAACTAGGATTCTCATCGTGACACTGAAATTTTGATAGATACTCTTTTGAGAGCAGTGAAATGTAGATATTGTCCAGGCTGCCAAAACACTGGGAACATTTCAGTGTTTCCAAAACAAATATTCTTCCAGACCCCAGCCAGTGCAGACTCCAGCAAAAGAGCTTGATTGCTGTGATATCAGGTAACCCCCACCCCAGCTGGAGAGCTTGTGGAGCAGCCAGTTGGAGAGCCTGGGAGGCCAGCAGCTCACCAGGTGAACAGCTGGGAAATCAGATGTCCTGGAAAGATTGGCAGTCTACTCTTCAGGCAGCTAGCTGTCAGGAGAACTGCCCAGGAGGCAAAGTAGTTGGTCTCGCCAACCTATTTCCCTGTATGATTTCCATCTACATTAACAAAAACAAATTAGGGGGCTGACAGTAGTTCATCAGAATCTATTTATACATATGTGTGTGCATATGTGTATACGTATATAAATATATATATATGCATTATATGATCTCTAATTCAAAGGTTTCTCTCTTGCCCTTCCATTCCATCTGTCCCTAGAACTTAGTGTTTAATAAGGCCATTATTTGAATACATGAATTTTTGTCAACATTATTACAGCTAAGAGGATGGACAAGCCTCTCTCATGGCTGTCATATCTCATTATTCCTTCACTCCTTCATTCTCATCTTTCTTTCTTTTATTTTCCTTGTCCCTTGTTTGTCTTATACCAATACATTTTCTTTTGCTTAAGTACCTAGCTGTTCCCCTCTTGAAGTGTCCAATCTTGGTTCAAACCTTTTAAAACCACAAAATTTATTTGGGAGGCAAGTAGGTGAGGTATGGATATTTCTTTTCATATCACTATTAGCCATCAATGTAAGTAAAATAAAGTCAGCTGACAATTCATGTTATTCCTCTCAAGTGTTGGCAGAATATTTCATAGCCCCTCACAATTGTCACATTTGCTTGTCATTTAACATCTCACTTTTGCTGTGCTGTTTCTTTAGTTGAAATCTAATATAAACTTAATAAGGGGTTTCAGAATTTAATTTGATGTCAGTAGAACTATGTGGAAATGAAGTGGTCTGATAACTTTTCTTATATTTTCAAAGGAAAAATTAGGTAGGACACACTGTGCTGTAATCATTTTGCCCTTGACACCTTTAAGACTAACTCTTGAATTATGGAATCTGTGTGTGAGCGTGAAACATGGTAGCTATGTCATAGACAATAAAGAAAGAAATTTGGGACATTAGTCTTCAGGCTCTGATTAGAAAGTAGGTAAAATAAATTATCTCTAGTTACATTGAGAGGAAAAATTTTGAAAAAAATCTGGGACCTAATTTTAAAATCAGAAGTAGAAAGTTCAATGTCTATTGTTTTGGTGTTATCTCAGATACAAGAGAACATGTTCCTACAGTAATATTTCCAATTTTTAAAAATTTAAATAGTTTAAGTGTACAAAATACTCTTTTTCAGACAAATGCATCCTCTAATATCTGTATGTCAGACATATTTTTTAATTTCTGCATTTAAGAAAAGTTCCAGAGCCACACTGTAAAAGAGAAAAAGAACTCAAAAAAGTGTTGTAACATTGCTCCATTTGGACAACCAGAAACTTCATCAGAAAGTGAAGAAATTCGAGGTTGTAATAAATCCAGTTATTCAGCCTTTTTTCCATCACCGTACCCCTATTTGATTTTTTACCCATTTCTGGGTAACATATAAGCAATTCCACTGAAAGTTTCTCCACGCTGTCTGCCATCTGTCAACAAACTCAATTCTGACAGGAGTAGCCAGCATCTCAAGGGTGCAAATCAATTTACTGTCAGTGTTGGATGTGTTCCAGTGCATTTCCTCAGCACAGATGAAAGAAATTGTGTCAACTGAGCAGTGTTGCATATGTTTTTATCTGCTGTTGGCTGGGGATTGAGCTAAAATGACTAAATTCACTTCATTTAGTATCTCAAATTTTATCTGGTACATGCATAGCATTCAGTGTATAGGAGAAGGAAACCAATAGCATTGGGCAGAAATCATAAAATAAAGACACCCAGGCAGGTATGGTAAGAACTGATGTGAAATATAGCTGTGAGTGTGCTTTGATAGGGAAGAAAAGCACAATACAAATAATGGCAGATAAATTTCATCCCTCCCACAATTTTCCTGAACTATATATTGCCTTGCAAACCAGGACTGCCATTGCAAGAACAAAGCATCCCTTCTCTAAAGAACTGTGAATTATTTTCATAAAGCAGTTCACCAGTATTCACCTATTATCTTTCTTTTCATAAAATTCAGGGTGTATCGAATGCCCCATTTCTAGGTACCTATCTCATTTACACCAGATGAATATCATCATTGATGGCAACAGTTCAGAGGCTATGAATTTGACCTCTGTTTTACCTGAGCAATTAGAGATAATAAAGGGCATGCAAAAACTTTCCAAACATAAATTCTTGATGCCTCCTTTGATAAGGAGAATTTAATTATCTGGAAGGGTTTGGAGACATGAGCATGTTAATCCCTGTGAATCACACTGCCACAGTTTCAGAAAGCTGTGAATCCTGAAAGTAATCCACATTTGGAAAAAGCAAGTTAGCTCCATCCCTAAAGTGGCAATGTGCAATGGGTAAGAGGGGGCCATGTTTGTCACTTTTAAATACTGGTCTTTCTATATATAATCCAACAATTTTTTCACAATTTGAAATGTACAGTGAGCTCATTTGTTTTCAGCTGCTGCTGTGTTCTGCTCCAGGGTTATTGCAATCTTACTTATCCATTCACATGTTCATAGATTGGTAAAAAAATTGCAGTATTAGTTTATAAGAACTTTACTTTAACTTCTACCAATTTTATTGTTAGCCACAGATGTTGCTTTCCCTGTTTTCATGCAAGATACTCAAGAATATTTGAGAAAAAAATAAAGAAAGTAATAATTATGATATATCCCTTGCTAAATTCCTGAGTGCTTTTTAGAGAGCTGTTGACCAGAACACGGTACAGAGAGAGCCCTTTGTAAAACAGTGACACAGCATGTAACCACCAAACTCACGCACCTTGTTTGGAAGAGGTTGCAGTGAGCAAGGAATCTTGGAATCATAGAATGGTGTGGGTTGTAAGGGAGGTTTAGACATCACCTAGTCCACTGCCTCTCTCATGAGCTGGGACATCTTTCACTATATCAACTTCTCCATCCAACCTGGTCTTGAATACTTCCTGAGATGGGACATGCGTGGCTTCTCTGAACAACTTGTTTCAGTCCCTAAATCTACTCTCTTTCACTTTGAAAATATTGTCCCTTATCCTGTCACTGCATGTTGTGGTTTGGTGGTTTCCTGCGATGGCATGGCATGCCACAGCCTTCTCGGAGAGCGCAGTGAGGCTTGTCTGGGGAGAGCGGCTGTTCCGCTTTCCGTGCCTTTCCAGGCTGCCGCTTGCATGCTCTGGCTAGCTGAAGCCCCGCAACACAGTGACGGTAAAGTAGGCGAGAAGGCTCTCCGCATGAGGACTGCAGGGGATCTTTTATTCCATGGTGGCTCCCAGAAGCCTAGAACCAGCACATGTGCTGGCTCCTAAAGGCAGAGAGCCAGCACATGGCATGGTTCCCCCAGGCAGAGACTGGTGCCCCAAAACAGAGAGAGGCAGAGAGCAATAGCCATACACCATGCAGCCTCATTTATCTGGGGAAGAGGGGAGCGGAGAGAGTACATGGACCAATGGTCTCAGAGCACAGAGGTGGTACATGGGCAGAGTTGGGGTAAAGGAACAAATAGGAAAAACCCGGGGGAGTAGTTAGGGTTAGGGGCGGGGAAGTGGGAACCCAGGTGGAAAGGCAGGCAATTTAGTAAGAAGAGAAATGGAGAAATACAGTACCTCAACTGCAGGCCTTGGTAAAGTCTTTTTTTCTTTCTTCTTATAAGCTCCTTTTACATACTGAAAGACCATAAAGTCTCCTAGGAGCCTTCTCTTCTCTAGGTTGAACAACCTCAGCTTGCTCAGCCTGTCTTTGTGAGAGAGGTGCTCCAGCCCTCTGATCATCTTTGTGGCCTCCTCTGGACTCGCTCCAACAGGTCTATGTCTTTTTTGTGCTGTGCCCCAGAGCTGGACACAGCACTCCAGGTGGGCTCTCCTGAGAAACGAGTAGAGGGGGATAATCACCTCCCTTGATCTGCTGGCTACACTTTTTTTTTGTACAACTCAGAATGTGACTGGCTTAAACAAGGATCCCCATAAATGTTTTGTATGGATCCATGAGAGCTGTTATAAGTTACTCTGCTTATATACCCACCAGAACTTTGCCTTCATAATTCCACTCCTCTTAGATAATTTGCTATATCCCCATTGAGTCCACCGCTATCGGAACTGTTGAACTGAACATTTCCCAGGAGTTTCTTTAATGATACATCTAATGCTTGTTACAAATTTCTTTCTTATTCTCTCTCCAGTGGTAGAAAATGCAGTGGAATACTTTGCTTTCTAAATATTTTGGTTGGGTTTTTCCACTGTTCATGTAAATAGCTGAATTTCTTTTCAAGAAGGTGGCAAACTTTGTGTTGGGAATATAAACTGTTGTGATTTGTAATGCCTGTTCCAGCAGCCATTGCAGAAACAACCTATTGGTCCAGAATATTTTGCAGAATAGCACATATGTATATGTCACATATACGTGTGTGCATATGTCATATTTTGTCTTCGATCACAACCTGTTAAAGGACAAATGCAGTAACACTGTCTGGAGGTGTGAGATCATCCTCTAGTCTCTTTATCTCATGAATATCTAAAGAAATAGTTTAAGATCGTAGCCAAGGCTGGAGAATTCACTGCTGCAAAAGATGAGAATAACCACAATCTGAACCACTTTTCACTCACAAAATTCTCATCTTTGATTCATTTTTACTCAGTGAAGTTTTCAGAAACATAAAAAATGGTTCAGCTGACTCATCTTCAAGTAGAGAGGAAAGTAAGAGTGGAAAGCTGTTATTTCTACTTTTTAATATTTGGCTATTATAGTTAATAGTTGCCTAGGAAAAGAAATAAATAACTAAGAGATTAGATAAGAATATATGAAAGAAACACTTCACATAGCACACTGCCAGTTTATGAAATTAAATACCTCTGGGTATAATGTACTCGAATATTGTGTAGAAGAATAAAAGGGAACCAGATAATAATGACTCAGAATATATCTGTTAGGATAATCAAATCCTGTACTTTTGGATGCATAGTGATCACTTCACTGGAGACATTACTTTATTTTTATAATGCATAATATATTACAGAATTTTCTGTGTGGACTTAGGGCATTTTTCATACACCTTTTAAATATTATGACTGGAGGAGAACTAGATACATTAATGCAAAATACAAAAAAAGTAACATAAAATATAGGTGACATTTGAAACAAAGTTTACCAGAATTTAAAAGAGGAATATCTCAGAAAACTGGTGGATTCTTTATTGGTACTTTTGTGATCACCCAGTATAAGGTACATCACAAAATTCTAAGAAAATAATTCAGAATAAAAATAAACATAGGCACAATAATGATCATAATTTGTATCTGCTTTCAGAGTACTATTTTCTCAGCAAAAGGAAAGGTGAATTGTACCTCCAAGTATCATGACTGGATAAAACAACATTGAAGCGAGCTCTATTTACGTGCTCTGGAGTGAAAAAAAAAATTAGGATTATCACTGTCTGCTAAGGAATGAGAATGACCAAATGGTGAAACAATAGACTTTTGTAATGAAGCAAGTTAGATAAAAACGAATGTCTTGCCATGTAAAACTACATTTTCATTTGTGCCGAATTATGGAATAGCAACAGGTCTGATTCCATCACCTCCATTAGAAGTAAGGGCTTTGGTCATACCTATAAAGATATATAGCTGGGACACACCAATAGACTCATAATTTATATTCCCTGCTCCATGAGATCAAAGTGAGAGAAAAATTTTATAAACATTTCAGACATCATCTTTAAGTAATGTGGATATATTTCTCCACCATTCATAGTGAGAAATAGTTGAAGACCACTACATTCTTGTGTGAAGAAACTCTAATTTCTAGTTAATGAATGTGCCTTTCTCTCTTTAATGTCGTGCCTTTAATATTATACATATGTGTGTGTGTGTTTGTGTGTGTGTGTCTCAAAAATGTATATTTAACTTAAGATACATTTTATCTCTGGAGGTTACTTTTCAATATATTTATAAAAAGCAGTAATATCTTCAAACACACTTTAATCATTATTTTAAAGTCTAGAATATTCATTTATGGAGAATTCAGTCAGTTCCTTTTACATTCCTCTATATTTTACAAGCAGAACCGTTTGCTGCTGTTACTAATACAGAAAGATTTGCAGCACTGGAGCCTCAATGTCCAGTTTCTTCCTGCACATTTTTGAAGTTCTTATGCTGCTCTGATGCATCAGACAAGCTGCCATTCTCCAGAACCTCAAACTTAAAGTTGCTAACAGCCCCAAAAATTTTCCAGACCCATTGGAAGATTTGCCGCTTATCACTACTGTTCAGTTGCACAGTTGATAGGAACTTGTAGGAACTTGCAAGCTAAGCAAGGTTACTTTTAGCTTCATTATCTTCATGCCTCTTTAAAAAGGGGGAATGCAAAGTTATTCAACATCGAAAGCATTGTATTGTCATGGTCTATAAATGTGTTTGCTGGCTGCATACTGTACTTTCTTTATCTGACCTTGCTCATTCAAAGATGCACTTGTTATAGTATGTCAGTCACTAATGAGGCCTAAGTAATTGAGCCTGATTGAACTGGCAAGATGCTGCCTAATTATAATGATAAATGGAATTGGCTGATCAGCTATGGAGGGTGAATGGCGTGGAGAACATTAAAACAAGGTCACTCTGTGAAGGAGAACCACATTTTTTCTTTTTTTTCTTTTTCCTTTTTTTTCTTTTTTAATTATTCTCCCCCTTTCCTATAGCCCTCTGAATTCACACTTTTCATCTCTTCGTTCTACTACACAGCCAGACACTCAGTGTTTAACTGTACTGGGACTGTGTAGGAAACAGCACTGTAGACCAGTCCAGCAGTGATCACCTCCTTTCCATAACTACACTTGAAAACGCATACGGAAAATACTTAAAAGTATATGAGGGAAGAGTCAACAGGTTTTAGGTGTTCATAGTCACACTTATTGCCCCAGAGACGAAAGCTTATTGTTTTTAGATCGGATGAATGAGTTCTAACCTATTTTTAAAGAAATCTTTCATTAATGCCACCAGCTCTTTATGTTCTTCAACTCATTTCAAATCTGTGACCAGAACGAAACTGTGAAGGATCTCTTAGGAAAAAGTCATATTTTGTGAAGTGAGATATTTCAATTTAATCTCAGATAGAACCTGAAATGTTCTCATAAGGAGAAGCCAGAGTTTTTTGGGGCGTTTTTGAGCGAATGTTGTACTTTGTGTTCCACAAACTGATGGATACCGAGGGGACCTTTTTCTGAATATGAGGATAAGGAGATAGCTGGAAAGAGCTGGCATAACTTTACCAAGGACAGGTTTTGCATTACCTATCAAATTGCCTTTTGTGATTAGAATAACCCCTCTGTGGAACAGGGCAGATCAGTGGATTTTGTATGTTGAGTCTAGGACGGCCTTTGAAAGTGTATCCGTAATTCCTTGGTAGCCATGTTGTGAGATATGGAACAGAGAACAGTAAGGTGGGTGGACAATGGGATGGACTGGCAGGCTAAAAATGTTGCAAACGGGCAGAAAATACCACTGCTTTCTAGTTACTGATGCTGTTCTTCGGGCATAAGCAGTGAGACCACTATTCTTTGCTTTAGGTGTACCTGTCTTCATCCCTTTTTCTGACCTTGTTTTCCCAGAATGACCTCAGACCTAATTAGCAGCTTGGTTTCAAGTCATGTATTTGGCCATATCTCCTTGATGTACCCTGGAGCTGATTCATTACTGTGTTGCAAGCTGATAATAAACTCTGTTAGCAGCAACTCAATCTGTTTACTATGTTTAGACCGTGTGAGATGATGCCAACTGGTGAGGGTATAGACTGAGCTAGAGTCACCCTTGGCTTCCAGATTGTCGTCCCTTGTACACAAGGCCTGCTCCAGCTGCCTTCTGACACACGGAAGTCTAGCAAAGACTTATAGCAGGAGAGCAGGAAAGATTATGAGTGCTGCCCATAATGTGTATTTGCACAAGGGCTTGAACTATGGCACCTCTAAAGGTGCACCCCCACCTTCATTTGGATGCTTCTCTGCTACTCTAGAAATGTCAGTGGACATACATATACACACCTATCTGGAAAAAAAGAAATCACTTACACAAATCAGCCTTTCTGCATAAGGAGAGTGGTAGATGGAAGGGTTGCATGAACCTTTTCCC
The DNA here is from genome assembly GCA_013397725.1 of Rhagologus leucostigma. Classification (NCBI taxonomy): domain Eukaryota; kingdom Metazoa; phylum Chordata; class Aves; order Passeriformes; genus Rhagologus; species Rhagologus leucostigma. The sequence continues at coordinate 436,218 of VZTD01005554.1, forward strand.
CCCATCTCTTTCCAGTGTAATTTAGAGATTGAGCAACTAGTTCACGTGTGTTTCTAACAGAAGTTGAGAAAAGATAGAGAAATTGTTGAAATATTCCCATCAGAGTTTTGTGTGCCAAGTAAACTCAAGGAACAGGGCAGAAAGTTGTGTCAGATGGTGGGACGCTGCTTAAACGAAAAATCCCAAGATTTAATGAATCTCCATGGGTCGGTTTATTTTATAATTGCAGATGATATTTAGAAGAACAGGACTAATTAGAATTGATTATAAATGTGTTTAGGCTTAATTGAAAGTAAGATTTTCCCATGTTAAATTCAAGATAAATGTGTTTTAATATATAGAGTTTCAATTTAAGTAGATGTTGTGTAGAACTAAAATCTATCCATATGTCTTCTGTGTGTTAGACTTCATGGGGTTTTTTTCTATTAAATGTTAAAATAAATTCCAAACAATCAACTTACTTTTGGTCTTGAGGCAATTGAATTAATTTGTAAATATTTTATTTCAGAACTGGTTTTAGTACAAATAATAAAGAAAATAAATAAAATGGCAAAATTCCCCAGAGACCATATACGTTTTTAAATGGCCATGCTTGTTAGCCCAATGTTTGTCATCCACTACAGCTACAATATATGTATAAGCTCTAAGGCTTTTAAATTATTACACATATAAATGTGAATAATATTAATAGGTACATTCTATTATTAATTAAATTTCTAATTATTATTCATAAGTTTTGGGATTTTTCATTACTATTATGGACTTTTGATTTACATAGTAATGTTATTATGTCTCATAATTAGACAGCGCATAAACACTGTTCATAACTGATGAGAAGAATGGTTCACTACCTCTTTATTGCTGAATTTCAGGGTGATTAATAATGTGCAGCTTTTACAATCCGGGAGTCTTGAACACAGCCAATAACTTTATGGGTGTAACTAAGCTTTTTTTCCTAAGTTTCAAAAGGTTTGAAGAGCTGATCTAAAAAGCAAAGCTTTTTCTTCTGGACCTGTATCTTGTTTGTATTTTCTGACTAGAGCAAATGGGCAAGAGAGAGACAGGATGGACATTTATTCAGAAGATAAACAAGATTTGTCTGATTAGTTTGCTAGGCTATGAGTACCACACTTCACCAATGAAAGACAACAGGTCAGTAATGAGTATCGAATACTGTCATTTAACAGCTGGGATGTAAATGTATGGGAAGTAAAAAAATTCATAGTCATTTGGAAGTAGAGCAGTCTGTCATTGAAGTTTCCAAGAATAAATCAACATAATGTGGCTGATTTAAGAATTCACTTTTAAAGCATGTAGGACTCCTATGTACATAATTATCTGATTGAGCAGCCAACCATCTGATCACGGCTGTCCATGAAAAGGAGTGTACCTGCGTATTACTTTTTTCATAAGACATCAAAGAGAAAATCTGGGTCAGCTGGCATTCCTTGTCCACATATGTCATCAGAATGTTATACAGACTTGAACATAAAGGAGGACTTTAGCTCTTCAGGTAAACTGAAGTGCATACGTGGAAGTAACGGTGCATGGAGTAGACATCCAAGATTCGATTATAATCACGAGAGGATTTGCTAATACATTCAAAAGCTTGTATTCTGACAAGCAGCTCCTAATGCTCCACTCATACTAGTTAATTAAAACTGCCTAGACAGATTCTAGGCACTGAGGTCACCTGGAAGAGACTGTCATGTGTTCATGCCAGTTAAGTGTCCTGTGTTTTAAACTACAAATTGTCTACTGTAATGGTACCTGTACCATTTTAATAGCTAAACCATCCCATGAACTGTCAAAGGTTAAGTCAAATAATGGCAGGAAATGTTATAAGTGTTTGCTGTTAGAGACATTTACTTTCCATTGGCAGGAGCATATCCAAATCTGGCTGAATTTATTGTGGTACAACTGGATTGTCCCACAGAGTCCTTCAGACATTGCATGTTAGAGCTCCATTGCCTTTAATAGAAGTCTAGGAACTGAGATGACATGCAGATGCTTACCCTAGATATTGGAAATTTTTTGCTTGTTTCTGAGAATAAAAATTTAAAATTTAATTGAAGTTATTTATTAATGCTTTCCAGAAAGACTGTATTATATCAATAATGTTTCACTCATATACTTGTGATTTTATCTCTTACAGTAATTTTAACTTTGGTAAATTTTTCCTCCTTAGGAACTTGGACTGTGTCAAAGAGCAATAAATTTGGGCAACTCATTAGACAAAATATTGAAGTAAATTAATGAAGGGAGAAAAAAGGCTATTGGGACAAAAAATGTACAGGTATAAACACACAGCACATACATGTTTTGAGGTAGGGGTCTAACTTTGCAAGAAGAACTGTGGAGAAAAGCAGACAAAATTTTTCATTCCTGGTTTTCACCAAAAAAAACCCTGAAATAAAGGTTAGTTAGAAACTGAAAGAAACTGAAAGAAACTGAAAGAAACTGAAAGAAACTTCAGTCCAGGAACTGATAGAGTACGGCTAGATTGCTGGGTCTCTGTAGAACCCTATCAGAGTTAATAGAGCTCCATGTAGCTAAAACAATCTACCTGAAAATGATCAATTTCTGGGTTATGGATAGAAAGAGGACTATTATATGTTATTTCAAGGGATGTGATGACTGTCTGGTGAGGAAGAAGTAAAACTGAGCGAAATCATTCTGAAAAAATACAGACAAGACCACCTCTCCCCCCCCCACCAAATTAATAGATACTAATCAATAAAAGGCATCCAGCAAATTAAAAACTATGCAGCTGAGAAGATACAGATGTTTCCTGAAGAAAAAGAAAAACAGCTGAGGCGGAACAAAACTAATAGTAAAATAATACTTATTAGTAGTTTGCATTAATCCTATGGAATTTTTTCTGTCACTTTGAGAGAATTCAGTGAGAAAATGCTATGAGTTGTTATCCATCACTTCTTTCAACATTATTAGCAGCTTCCAAGGACCTTTGAACAAAACTGCATGTAATGAAGTTAATAATACATATATTTTATCAGTAAAGGTTACGTACGTCTGTCTAGCATTTTAATTATTCCACCTCTTACTTATGTGGTGGTTAGAATTACAATAAAAATCATTAGATCAGGTATGACTCACCCATTACAGCCTGGAGAAAAGTCAATATTGACACTCCCAATGATCTCATGTGCACCTTTCATATATAATTTGTTGATGCTATTATGTATCTGTGATCCATGCTTCCCAGGGAGGAACATCCTCTAAGGTTAAGTTCAATAATCTTCACAAGAAAAGATGATTAGAGGACCTGAATATCCTCAATAAATTTTAAATTAACAGACAAGATGACATTTAAGCACAAGATGTGAGCAATGATTAAAAGAACATTATGAAGAAGGGAACATGCTGTGGTTTCATGATTGTGTCATCTTTTCAACACTTTAGGCTTATATAACAATCCTTGAATACTTGCTTCAGCTACTCTGGGCAAAAGAATCCCAGTGACAAAAATTTCCTTATACCAAAGTTAATGGTTTCAATTCTTCACCTACTTTACTAACCTTGGACTAACATTTTTGCAAAATAAGTATAAAATGGAGTGTTTTGCAGCCAGTTCTGCATGTAGTGCTCTGCTCTGACCTTATCCTGAAGGAAGTGAGAAAGGCAATAAGCAGAGTACAGACCCTGAACTTCACGAGAACAGACTTTGACTTATTCAGAAATGGTAGAAAGGATCCTGTGAGATGCAGCTCTGAAGGGCAGAAGAGTTTAAGAGTACTGTCAGATCTTTGAGAACAAGCTCATCCAAGCACAGGAATGATGTGTTCCGGAAAACAAGCAGACTTACCATGAATAAACAGGCATGATTAACCAAAACAAAAAAAACCAAACCAAAACCAAAAAAATATATACAGCAAGTAGAAGCAAGAATGGGGTATAATGGAGGAATACAGAAACATAGCCTGGTCGTGCAGGAATGCTGATGGAAAAGTAAAAGCTTGAGAAGAGTTGAAATTGGCAAGGGATGTCCAGGGTAACAAGAAGAGCTTTTGCAACTGCACTGACAGTAAATAAACCAGCAATGAGAAAGCTGACCCACTGCTGAAGGAGGTGAGCGATGTAGTGACAGTGAATACAAGATGAGGATGAGGTACTCAATGCCTTCATTGATTTTCACCAACAAGGTCTCCTGGGCCTCTCTGTTTGGAGCCAAGGTTGCAGAAGGAGAGAACCAACCAGCAGCATGTGAGAGTTGGAGTCAGGGATTTTTTGAGAGAGTTTGCTTCATACTAATTCATGGGATTAGGTGTGTTGCACACAAGTGTACTGGGAGAGCAACAGCAGGAGACAAATACTTTAACCATCTTCAACAGTCTGAGGAAAATTGAAATAACTAAGCTTGTCAGCCTCACTTCAATTGCTGTGGAAATCACAGAGTAACTCTTCTTGGAAGCAGTTTTGGCTTTCATGAAGAAACTGACTTGAAAAACTGACCTGGACTGACATATAGCAGGTTGAGCCTTATACTTACTTTGCAGGATAAAACTACTAGATATAGAGAAGAAGCGGAATGTTGAATAGTATTTTGAGTTTAGTGAGGTTTTCAACATAGTCTCCTCCAACATCCTTGTCAACAGATTTGGACATGATAACATAGATGAATTTATTACAAAATGATTCTGGATTGTGTGACTCAGGGGGTAGTAGTTAATAGTTTGCAATGTGCCTGGCAGCAAGTTACAAACGTCATTCCTCAGAATTCTTTCCTGGGACCTGTTAGTCTTGTTTAACATCTTTACCAGTGACCTGGAGGAGGCAAAGAAGCGCACTCTTTTGTTGAGTTAGAAGACCAATATTGAAAGACCAATCTGTATTTTTGAAGGCAGGTCTGCTGTTCAGAGACTTAGACAGGCTGAAGGCTAGGGCTAACAGAAACCTTATTAAATCCATCAGTCTTCCACCAGGGATGGACCAACGTCTACAAGAGTACAGTGTGGGTAAATTACTCTTGCTGACTGACTGGGTAAGTATCTGTGAGGAAAGGACTTGGAAGTCCTGGTGAACTGCCATTGATTAAATAGAGTCCCATGAAAGTCATAGCAGGTGCTAAGACAACGACTCCTGGCAGTGAAAAACCAGCATTGGTTTCCTCACAGTTAAACTGAAATAAACTCTTTTACTATTGCATGTATATAATGTATATAATTAGAAATACTTATAGAAAGCAGATAAAAGAAGTGTTGTGGTCCACAAGTGCACATTACGTCCCCATGAAATAAAAAAAAAAAAAGGTTTTACATCCCTACTTCAAAACAAAATATGCAGAAAAATATATATCTACCTGTTCATAATTCCAGGAAATGGTCATGTCTTTGCTTCCTGCTCACTAGAGATGCGCAAAGTGATTTTGCTCAGATATTGTGAAGGTATACTTCTTCTGCTTCCTATTTCCCTGAGTTAAGGTCACCCTTGCAATAATTACAGATTTTCTCTTTGGTGAGATTTATAGACTGAACACATTGGTTTGATTCTGTGATTCATCCCCTTTTACTGGCCTCCTTCTCTTATCCTTACATCATCCTTTATAGCTACATCCATTTTTACTGAAAATATTAACTGCCTGCAACCTTAGGTCAGTGATCTCATTTTTTGCAAGTGTTTCTACACCTTGCAGAAAACCCCAAACACTGAGAAGTTCATAATGCAACCTGTTAGATGGCACAGCATGGTCCAACTCAGCATGATCCACATAAAGGTATGAATGCCTTGCATCGTTAAGAAACAGAAGCAGCTTTATGTCTCAGGTCTGCAGGTCATTAGATGTCAAAGTCTCTTGTCAACCTGGGCTTGTGAGGAGGGCATATTCTTACTATCAGAGAGGGAGAGGAATTTCAGATTTCATACTCATATATCAAATATATTTGTAACCAAACTTGCAGTAAGTACCCTTTCTTCTCTCTGGCTGCAGATTCTATAGCCCAGATTCTCCCTCCTATACACTTCTTAAATCGTTTATCCCAGAGGCCCTACCACTGTCACTGCTGGGCTTGGCCTTGTCCTGCAGTGGGTCCATCTTGGAGCTGGTTGGAATTTAGCTCTGTTGGACATGGGGTAAGCTTCTCCAGGCTCCTCACAGAAGCCAGCCCTGTAGCTCCCCTGCTAAAAAAGCTTGCTGTGCAAACCCAAGGCAGAGTGATATCATAAACTCTGCTTCCCTGTAGTATGTTTGCAGCAGAGACAAATTTTGATGGAGATTGTTTGCCCTGAAGGGTTTAAAATAGAATTTGGTCATATAAACAAAAGAAGAGTAGAGGGGAGGAAAGAAAGAGAAGGAAAGCAAAGAGAGATCAGCATCAATGTCCCCAGGAAGTGAACAGCTGATTCTGGTGAGATTTCCAGGAGGAATATGCTTGCTTATAAAATGCAGTCATATTGAATAGGTTAGTCGTGACTGATCTCATGATAGTCCAATCTACTATTATGAATGAAATTTGCAGAATTACTTTATGGAAGGGTAGGGAGGTGGTTTGTCACCACATAAACTATGCTGTTAGCCTTCAAACATGCATACTCACTGCAGAAACAGTACTTTGCTTTGGTATTTTTGTCATTACCTGCCCAAAATTATACCTTGTAGTTAAGGGGAAGCTGTTGCTTCAGACACAGCCAGTTTATTTATGGTTGCATCTAATTTCCTACAGAACTTTGCTCTGATATAAAAATAAAATATTTGAGATAAAATCTCAAGATAAGGATATGAGATAAAAATATGCTGATAGGTTTACTGTTGAATAGATAAGGTTACATCAGGGGTAAGAATGATAGAATTCCATTCCTAGTGTGAGAAAATACAGAAAGGTTGTTTTTTCTTAAAGTTTTTTCTTGGCACAACTTTTGCAAATTTTAGTATATAAGTTACTGCTCATGGATCTGCTCAGACCATGGTTCAGTAATATAGTAAATGGCAAATCTTAACGTAGGTCTCTTAGCACGGGTTCAGAAACGTTGCAGAGACATTCTGTTGCAGAGTGAGACAAGCTTGCATTTCTTTTTCAGCTTTGTTCAAAAAATATTTGTGGATTTTCTGACAAGCTACAGGTGTTGTAAAGTATGTGTAAAATCAGGGAGACAAAATACTTTGAGGGATCGTTCACATTATGTATTCTGGCTATGAAATGCGATTGTGTGCCTACGCCTAATGTAGATCAGGTTAGTACTGCCTGGTAACGTGACAGTACAATAACAGTACAAAAGTCTGGTATTGGTGACTGTGGAACAGCACAGCATCATGTATGAGAAGTACATGGCTCCTCAGAGTCACCTGTGGAAAACAATTGCAACAGAGATGAATATGCTTCCCCGTGAAAATCCACAGCTGAATTAATTCAGAAGTTTCATAAATACACTGAAATTGTGTACAAGGATTACACTGCAGAAGAACCTTTAGTTGAAATGGTGTGGAACTTGGTCTCACATGGCACACTAAAAGAAATTTTGAACATGCTGAGAAAGCCAATACCCTGTGTTTTTAGGAATCCAGAAGAAAGCTTTGAAGGGTTAGGCAGTTTGCCTTACACTAATTTGCCAATGTCTTTTTTCTTAACATAAGTACTTCAAAGTACAAGTATTACCCCATGAACATTTGTTTTTTGACATATTAAGGCTGTGAATGTCTTGCCAAGACATTGCAATGAATAGTCATGAGCAATGTTCTACATCTAGCCTCAGACAGAAAGGGCACGTTAGGCATGTGGAATGAGTACTAAGAACCCTTGAAAGAGGAAACTGCTTTAATTTACAGTGGAACTAGTATAAGTACCATCCATGGTATGACATGTGCAGCTTTACTTATACTAGAGGGAGAGGAAACACACATCCTCTCTGTGAAACTGATAGAGTTTGCACTGCCTGATCAGTGTGGCTTATTTTCTACATCGCTACTTACAGGTTCTACTCTTCCTTAGTTTTTCTGGATACAGTTTTCCCACTGATGTCAATGGGAGCATCTGTGTAAGTGTTGGTGTACACATGTTTTTGTACATTACTGAACACTCTGACACATAAATTAATTTGTTCAAGTGGTATAAGGGGAAGGGTTAAAGGCTTTTGTATAACACTGCACCAATAAGTGTTTTTGTAACAACTAACAGCAAATCTTCAATAAAATGAAGATTTACCTTTTATTACAAAATGAAAAAATGGCAAGAAGGTAGTAAGTCATCTGAGTGAAACGGGAATACTGGAAATTAGAGTGAGTTTTGGTCTATCTCTCATCTTTTTGCTTCTTTATACTACTTTCCTGTCATCTGAAAAGGCTCACAGAGAGAAGGAAAAGGGGAAAAAAAAAAAAACAAACAAGCCCCAAAGCTTTAATAAAACGTTACATTTGACAGAGCAGACAGACAACTAGTGAAAAGAGGAGACATCTTTGGCAAAATGACAGTGAGAGCTTTCAGAGATGCTTGCTGTTTTCATACTGGAGAAATCCTTTATGTGTGCAATAATCTACAGCCATAGCCTTGAAGGTTTATTTCTCCATCACCTTTCCCCTTCCTGACACCTTAGTTCTCAGCATACCTGAACACCAGTAAAATGAGCTGGAAGGCTCTCAGCTATTTTTCATACAATCTAGTGATTGGATAGACAAATAAAGAATGTTTGGGGTTTTTTGCTATACTTGTTCTGTATTTTCCTCCTTTATGTGGCTTGTATTTGGTTGGTTGGGTTTTACTTGTTTCTAAGAAAAAGCTGTTTTACACCTTCCGAGTGCTGCTACTACCAGCGAGCATCGACAGTAATGGACTTCATGTATAATTCATGCAATCAAAACTTTGCAACTGTGCAAAATTGTGTACCCCACATCCTGTGCCTTCAAATCGGCTTCCATAAACTGTCAGGAGTTACAGCAGTGGGGCTCACTCAGTGGCCATAAGCTGAAACACTAATGAAGCTGCCTGAACAGCACCACAGAGAGCCATTTAATCAGCCTCTGTTTTTAATTTTGGTTGGCTGACAGGTGGCCAAAAGTACTGAAACACTGAAAGGAAAAAAGAAAACCTGATTCAGTTATCTCTAAACAGAATGCGAAACACATAAAGAGATTTTTATCAAGGCTTTACTTTTGATGGCCAAAATTAAAGATTACTTTGAAAACGCCTAAGCATTTGTGGTATTAAATATTGAAAATACATTATCCAGCTTAATAATTATGGAATTAGATATGAATTACTCAAGTAAATTCCTTCAAGGCATTGGGACCAGGGAGGTGTGTTATCTCAAATTTAGATATGCCTTAGATTTTTTTAATAAGATTTAAAAATAGTATCAACTTCCCACCTCCTCAGATTATACTTGAACACCTTTGCTTTCTTCCTTTCCCCACTTACATTGATTTGATCTAATCAATAGTTCCCTGAATTTAGGCAGGACTGACTGTGCTGCCCCAAGAGACAAGAGTAGAAAGAGAGATTTGTTGAATCTAAATCCATTCCATTTTATTAAATACACCAACTGAAAACCCAGCTGCTGAAGTCATTGAATGCTAATTCTTGCCACTGAGCCCAGTGACTGTGGGGCCTCACCCATGAGTTGAGCTCAAGCACGGTGAAAATCCATAGAGAATGATTTTATTGTTCTATCCACAGCTGGTAATGGATAGCTTACCTCCATAAGCATAACTAAGCATAACTTTGGTTTCTTGAATGTTCTTTACCACCTGATGACAAATATGTAGGCTACCCATACACATCTGTAATCTCTGCTTCTTCCTTACAAAATTTCTGATACTGATATTAATCAGAGGTGTGAGTTTCTGTAAAAACATAACCAATTTTATCATTCTGAGGTGTGTCAGCATTCAGTGTTGCTGAGTGGCCACTGGATTAAAGACTTAGATAAAGGATGAATTCTCCCTCTATCATGTTCTCCCTTATTTGCTCAAATCTGTAAAATCTCCAGCTTTTCAATCTTAGAGCTTGTATAGTTCCTTCTGTGCCTGAATCATCCATGATACTAAAAGAAGAATCTCCAGTTCATGTTATTGGGAATTACGATTTCTCTAAAGATACTTTGCCTGGGATATTCAATATAAGCTAAAAAACTACAAATATTGCACAATTAGATTACATTTTTATCTGGAGAGTATTACACTAGCCACGCTGGAAAAGTAAAAAAGAAGTTTAGAATCTACTTAGCTGTGAACAGTGTGCACAAAAACTTTTAAGTAGTTTATCTTCTTCAAAAGTTCATGCCACAATTTCCTCGGTACCCCTGCACATGTTCCCAAACCTTAGTGGTATCCCATATCTTCCTCAACATTCACCTCTTAACAGATGCATAGTTAGTTTTCTTAACCTTATGAATATAACCAGTGCACAGCCTGTGTGGAGTGGAAAAAGAAAAAGTAGCAGTAGCATATAAGATGGTAATATGTTTGGGATCAGAAAAAAACACCATGAAATTCTACTTAGAGTAAAATGAAAGTACAGAAATACATTCCTGTCCATGGCTGCTGTTTATCCTTTCAAAAGATGCCTGAATATTACAAAATCTCATTGCAAATCTAATGCAGAATTGACAGATGTTACACTTTCAATCCTACATCTGAAGCTCTTATCATGGGTGACAGCTTTTAACTACTCTTTATCCTTGCTCATTGCCATGAGTGAAGTCAGTGAGGCTTTGTCTGGTCTCTGATTTCATTCATGCACTGGGTTATTCATTCTTCTAATGTTGCTGCATCTGATTCAAGGAACCTATGAAACATAGATTCACCTTTATTTTTAGTATGTTTTAGCTTGTGAACATGGCTAACAACCTTCTATGAACAAAGATGAGATCAATCCTGGCAATATTAAGGTGCATAGATCAGCTGAGCAGAAGCACACTGAACCAAGATACCATCAAGAAGGGTATAAACAGAAATAACTCAGGAATAATGCTTTAACTTCTTCTAGTAACAACTGGCACAATGAGAAAACGTAATGTACAAAACAAACTTCTCAACATTTGTAAATATCATTGTTCACCCATTCCTAAAGAAATCAGTATGCCTCTTCTACAGACCTTGCTTTCAAACATAGTGCTCCAGAGTCTTGAAAATTTTGAGCGCTACATAAATTGCTCTTCCACTTTTTTAATAGACTGCCTCATTAATTACATAAGACAGCGAACAACAGTTTTGTGTGAGCTGATAATTAGATAGTGTTCAGCTTGGTGCATATGCCTCATGGAAGAATTTCTGTCAGACACTGCCCACTTTCCTCCTTTCTCCCATCTTATTAGGTCCTGACTATGCATGAAATAAGTTAAAGAAAAATTTTACAATTGCAGTTACAGTCAGAATGCAGCAAATGTACAAAAATTCTATTGCAGAAATAACTTTCAATTTTCACCTGTTTCCTTTGACGTTTTCATCTTCAGCTTTGCCTCATCAATTACAGTTACTGTTAGACAAAGGCTGTGTCTACAGTGACAGAGCTAGGAGAATTTCCAGGAAATATCAGCACCAGAAGTACGCTGACAACCCTGCACCTTGATGCTGTGTGATGAGTGTTTAAGAGAAGAAAGGAGCTGCAAAGAACCCTGTGTTCCTTCCCTGTACAGTTTTGTTTCAGGCTGTCACTTGACTGAAACGAGATTGGAGACAAGATGAAAAAGCTTGAAGACATCTAGAACAGGATAGGAAATGCAACATTCTGTTCAGAAATGTTCTATAAGAACAGTCTTGATTTCATAAATTGAATCCATAAAAATTTTGTGTGAAGGAATAGTAGAAAATGGCTACCTGAAAGCTACCGAACTGAAAAAACCAGTCTAACTGCAAACTGTTGAAATCCAGATTCTTCAGGACTTCTTAGCATTTTTGTGCTGTGTGTCTTTGTAATTTTTTCCATATTAATTTTCAAAACTGGTGTTGGAAGAAATTAAAAAATCCTCACCTACATCCTTCAGGTCATTAATTTTATCCCACATGGGCAATTTTAGAATTCATCTAAACTTCTTTAGGCAAAATACTAGAGAATTACAGTGTTTCTAACAAAATTTTGCTTTCGGTCATCATTTCCATCTTGGCAGTGTAAGAGTTGTATAAAAGGATTTTCTTGGATGGGCCCTCCTGATGTGAGCAATGAGTGTTTATCTACATCACCAACAAGCAGACTGCCCTGCAATTCTGAATAAATCAAGAGACTTGCCATGCCTGGAGGGCTAAATATGTTCGCCGTTCTTGGTTTTGTAATACAATTAATTTCTATTTCAGATATTACGTTATTAAAATACATTTTCTCTGTAACTCCATTCAGAACCCATTTCTGACCTCAGTTAAAATGAGCTTACGTGTTTTACATGCCTTTACATTTTGTACTTCAATTTGCAGTCTTCTATCTACTGGACACAGCTCTGTTGGTACTGCAGGGAGAATGTTCTCATTCTGATTTTTCTAACCTACGACTTCCTGCATTGCTGATATTTAGCTTCTTGCTCTATAAATTGCCTTTTGTCTACTCAATTTATAAAAAGGCAAAATGAAACCAAACCCTGACTCAAAAACCTGTGTCATACTTGCATATGCATACACAGTCACTGATTTTACAAGATACGCATAGTGCCTGCATATCTGAAAGCAGACCTGGCTTCCGTAGTTCTAAGAAATAAGTTCCAAGACTCTGCTTTCACTTGCCTTGTATGTGTAAACTGGGAAAATATTTTCTATCACACCATAAGAATTAAGTTTTCAGAAGTCAAAAATACATTGCTGAATCCCTACCAGAACAAGTCTCTTTTATAACACTTCACATTTTACAAAAATTAGGGTTTTCCTCAATTTTCTATTGCTAGAATATATTAAACTTCAATGGACCCAAACAAGAATTGAATTGCAAAAAATTAGAGCTACTGTCATAATTTTATGGACTACTGAAGAAAAGAATGGTAAAAAAGTGCATGGGGTAAAGCATGGCAGGATTAGAGGGGAAGAAATTTTCTAAGATGTTATATAGAAAACATTCTAAAAATCATAATTATAGATATACAGTGAGTTCTCAAATTATATCCAGTGGGATATTTTCAGCATGATTGCAGAACAAATTCCTATATAAATGCTAGTATTGCAACTGAGGCAAACTCTATAAAAATTTTCTCTTCCTCCAGGTTAGACTATCATATTCTGTATGTTCTCCTATCCCCAGAAATATAAATTCAGTTAGAGATATCTATTTGTAGAAAAAAAAAAAGCACTTAAATATTTAGTTGAAAATGTTAAAGAAGACGAAGATCTGCAAAGATGTATATACCTGTGTAAAAGTTTCACTGGGGACTTTATTCCTATCTCATTAAAGTCTCTGGAGCTTTGCAATTATCTCTAGTGTGTATAATAGATGAATTTCTCATTTCATAAAAGTCATTATATACATTTACTAAACAGTATGAATGCCTTTGCCAGACTGAGGGTTTTAAGGTCACTTGATGAGTCCTCATTCTATAAATTAATACATATAATTCCTCCCATTGTCTGTCATTCTTAGGAACAGTCTTTCTGAGAATAAAAGGCTGTTTAATTGTTGTGTTGCAGGTTTCAATTTTTTTATTTTATTCACTGGAAGGATTACTTAATGGGGTGAGAAAGAACAAGAGCTAAATTTGCATGAAAGTGCAAATTGTATTACTGTCCTTTTTCATCACATACTTTCAGCAAAGGATTTGTAGCAAAGTAACTCTCCAGTAGTTAGAAAACAGACCTCTTAATGTATATACCGCAAAAGAAACAGAGCAACACAACTTCAATGGAAGCCTTGCTGAATATTTGAGTACTACCCATTTGTCTTGAAATAAGTGACCCTTCACAAATCATACAGCATATCTATTTCTAATGCCCTATAAATTCCTGTTGGTTGAAATGTTTTCAAATGCAAATATAACTCCAAAACAAACTCAACCATTGGTTCTTATGTCCTTAAGAAATATAATGAAAAACTGAGGAATTTTGATCATCTTGTGTATCATGTCCTCCTGTGACAACTGTGTATGTTATAAAAGTTTCTGAAAGACTGCTGTTCACTAACATAGATAGAGATTTATGTATAGATGTTTATCTGATGACTTGTTTGATTGCTTTTTAGAGTGATTTCAGAATGGACTTGCCCACCAGTTTTAATTGTACTGGACAGTAGTGTCAACAGATTAAAACAACTCAGGTTGACTCAGAAATAGATCAACCTGTGCAGAATCAACAAATAAAACAACTGGAAAGCTGAAAGTTAATTTACCCATTACATGCTTGGGCTTGTAGTCCTGGCTTGAAAACCACCTTGACCTCATACACTACTACAGACCAAGAGCGTTATTTCATGAATATTTGAAGTAAAGTCATTCAAGGAAAACACAGAATTTGTGAAATACGGTGCTTGTCACCAGATTGTGTGACCAGATTGTGTCACCCTAGTGGCTGACGTGGGAGTGATCCCACCACACTTCCATCATTTTAAGATGGGTCTGTTGAAATACAACATTCCTGGAACAACCTGGGGCTCACCTGTTACTGCAGAAGAGCTCATTTTATCAGATGCAGATTCCTTTGAGTACCTCTGAAGCTCTTTCAGCTATGGACTACAATGGGAACCCCAACATTTTTGCTGTGAAAGACAAATTTTGCAATTATATTTACTCATTTACCATTTAATTTTTAATCACTGAATACTTGACTGTCTAAGAGGTTTTTCTAATGTTCTTTAAACAAAAAGGAAAAGCAATGTCTTGGGGTGACTCTATCATGTGTATCCCTTATCATGCTCTATGCCCAAAAAGTAATATTGTGCCTTTTCTGTGCCTTTAAACTGAGCTTGAGGAAAAAAAAAAAAAAAACAGATGAACTTTCAAAGCAGCTTCTCAGGGACATAGAGATTACACTCCTCAGTGTTGTCTGCCTGCGGGTAGCATGGAGGGAGCACCCTGTTTGCTTTCCTTCAGCCAGCTGGTTTTTTTTTCCCTCTTGGTGTGAGACGGAGAGCTGAATTTTGTTTCCTGGGACTTTGGTTTTTTCCCTTCTTCTCTTCTGAACTGTTTCAACAACATCAGAACACATCAGGAGAATCTTCTCCCCGAGGCCTGGGGGTGGGCCCACGCCCTCACCGACCAGCTCCGAGGAGGAGAGAGACCACAGCTACAGAAGGACTCTGAAATCTTCCCAGGTTTCTCTCTATAGCGAGGGTTTTAGTTCATTATTTAGCATCATTATCCTTTTCCTGTGTGTTTGTTAAAATAAATAGTTTTTATCTCTTTCACTTTCCTTTGAGGAAAAATTTCCTTTTTTTCCCAAACCCTGTGGGGGGGGAGGGTGGTTGCAACCTGGTTTTCTCTCAGGGGCTGTATTACTAGATTTTGGCTGAACCGGCACAAGCAAGATCCTGACTACCTGCACATCATTACATTTTAAAATTACTCTATGCAAAATTATCATTATAGACTGCTATTTTTCTTGTCTCTTAGTGTCTTCTGAGTTCAACTGGAAATTACATTATTCTGTGTTTATGGATGCAAACAACTTATAATGTTACTGTTTCAAATATTTGCAATGTTTTAATCAGACATTTTCTTTGTAAAGCTCGTCATTTAAATACAGTGTTTGGGTGACTCAAGCTGAAAACAGTAAGTATATGACAGAACCTGAAGCATTTTTATTCTTTCTACATAAACTCCATCAAGTATTCAGGGATATTGTGAGCTACTCTTATTCTGTAAATCATTGCTCTGATAACAAGGGCCAGTGAGATTAACAAACTCATTTTGCATCTGTTGGATTACTCAACACAGCAGAGTTTTTATGCCCTCAAATATTCATATTTTAAAAATTACATTTTATGAAAAAAATTGGTGTTTGACTTAGTTTATGGAGAAAAATACTGATTAGCATCTGAACATTTGCATTTTAAACAAAGAGTCTTTCGTAAAGTAACATTTTCATGCCAAAAAGATATCTTGGACTGAATGTATTTATTTCCTGTGTTGTGCTATAATACAGTAAACATCAATAATTTTGATTACTAATGGTAAATCATACCATAAGCCTCCTTCATCATTTCTGGATGAGCTCTCTATGTCTTGAGAAATCAGCGAGTCTGTAAATGATATTATAGTGCAGTGGGAACACAGGTAATTTCGTAATAACCTGCTTAACCTAGGTAAGAGCACATAATAGATACAAATTAGACATATATCTGAATTTGCTTCTAAGGAGTAAGAACAAAGTACTTTGCTACTACAATTCAAATAAAGAAAGAAAATGCATATTATAAAAACATAAGTAGAAAAGACTACTAGAAGGACTCAGTGATGTTTATAAATAGGAAACATTTCGGTGTAAAAGCTGTTCTTTGTACAGCTTTTACACCAAAAAATAAGTACAGGTCCAGCTATCACTAATATTGATCTTAACATTAAGCACTGCAAAAGACTGTAAAAAAGATGGGAGTTGTAGAAAACCCATAGTAATTGAAATTCAACTTACTAACATGCAGTGACTGTTCTCTTAAGAATGAGTCCAGAAAAAATATCTCACCTTAATTATTGCTTTACTAATATAACACATATAAAATGTCATCTCCCTTGTTACCTATTTAAATGAAAATACTAAAAATTTTTGTACCGTATACCCGTTAATACACACGCACATAGGCATATTGATACACATTTTCATCACTTTTTTATGACTTAGAAAAATTCTCTTGAATATACAAAAGCCAAGGTAGGCTGTGAATGACATCACCTGTGCATTCAATTTTTGTTTGCTGTTAGAAATAAAATGACATTTTGCTCACTGTCTGAATGATATATAAAGAATAGTATGATAACAACGCATAAATATAACTCTTTAAGTAATATCTGACTATTCAGTTTTTATTTTGTGGTGGTCACATTTCAAAAATTTACCGTTATTATTTTCTCTGTATTATTCTTTATTGTCTGTTTCTGTGTAGAATATTATGAGAAGTATATTCAGCTCCTACTGAAGTTAGTAAAATTCCAGGCTCATAGATTAACTATATGGCTCCAGCAGAATGTGATATAAAGGACAAGAGATGAAAGATTATATGCGTAAAACATCATCACCAAGGTGATGAAAGAAGATTATAGGCGTTTGAAAGAAGGATCTTTAATTCCTGAAAGGCCAGTTTAATAATATAAAATAGAGTAAGACGGTGGCAAGTACACTTGAATCTAAAAAACAAGATAAAGGTGTTTTACTGGTGCTTTTATAGCTTTTGAGGTAGCTTGGGTATAAGGCATAAAACAAGGAAGAAAAATCAAATGAAAACTTTGTCTGCTCCTGCAAGGGCTGTCTATGGGCTGCAGCTTCTTTCAAGGAATGTCCACCTGCTCTGGCATGGAGGCCTCCAGGGACTGTGGGCGGATATTTGCTGCACCATGATCCTCTATGGGCTGCAGCGCAGCAACCCACTTCACCATGGGCTGCAGAGGAGTCCCTGCTCCAGCAGCTGCAGGGCCTCCTCCATCTCCTTCTTTGCTGACCTTGGTATCTACAAGGCTGTTTCTATCACTTTTTTATCACTCCTCTCTCTCGTGGCTGCTGCACAGCATTTTATACCCTTTCTTAAATATGTTTTATCAGAGAGGCCTCCAGAATCACTGATGTTCTCATCTTTAGATCTGGGTGGAACTGGCTGTGGGAGCCATGGGAAAGTACTCAGCCTCTTCTCATAGAAGCCACCTCTGCAGCCCTCCTGTACCAAAAGCTTGCCACACCAGTCACTCATCAGAGTGCAATATGCTGTGCCATCTATCCCTTTGAGGCATTTAGATCAAGAACCTAACTTTATCCTACTTACCATTATGTTCTGAAGCTTTGACTATGTGACTTAGAAAGGTGTAAAATCACTGTTACTGCATATATAGACAGGTTTAGCTTCACTGGGCAGGTTGGAAGTGGTTATTACATCCAGAGAAGAGAGAGAATTTTCAGTCTTGCAAAGCCTCTCTTTTTTTTGTCCTATATAAAACTCCTTAATAAAGGCCCAAAGGTTCAAGTTCCAGCCCCCCACCCCAAAAAACCAGAAAAAGTTACTGCAGATTCTGTACCACATGCTATGATGCTCTTTAGTTTCATATATGCTTCTGTTTGCATAGTCTTTAGGATGTTAATCTCTTGAAAACAAAGTATTTTACATTATTTATCTGTTTATTTTAAATTGTATTAAAATGTGCTGTATATGGTGAACTCACTTCCAGTTTTGCATAATACATTAGAACACAAAAAGCTTGCAAAAATGTTACTGGTCCCTGCTTCTAATGAAAAATCAAGCTAGTAAGCTGGAATTATAATACATTATTTACCTGCCTGTGCTAGCTGTAGCTTGCAAAGCTGGAGTCTGTGTGGTAGAGCTGGGACCAAAATTAAAATACAAGATCCAAATTTTTCAGTTCTATTGTCACACAAACCTAGAACCTCTGGTTGCAAAGTTCAGCTAAGTTAACAATTATTGTCCAGTAATACGGAATGCTTATATGACCAACCTCTATTTCTTTTTGATAGGCAACCTCCACGTGACATATTCATCTTGTAGCAGAAATACAACCCAAATAATTCAGTGCTACCAAATTTTACCCAAGTGTAAACATATTCAGGGGTTTTTTTGCCTCCAGGTGTGTTCTTGTAAGCCTAAAATGGCTGGTTAGAGCTGATTGAAATTGTGTGATCACTGTCACACTAGAATTGTAATAGGCTTCCATAATTGTCATATTTCAGTTTTGTCTATTTTGTAAGTTTTCATCTGCAACAGCTAAGAACAGCTAGGCCCCCCTCTTTCCTATTTATTACTGAAGAATGGAGCATAGAATTGATAGGCACTCTACTATGCGAAGAAGTAACCTGTAGTGGCTTTGTTCGCAATTCATTGCTTACTTATTTTCCTTCTGTGAGATACGAATTAGGAGAAAGCAAAGCAGGCCCAAAACTTTAAAGAATATAAAGATAGCTTTATTAGCAGAACTAAAAGGAAAAAAAAAAAAAGAGTCAGAATAAACCCTCAGGACACTTCTCCCCCCACCCTTCTTCTCCTACTGACACGTAAAGAGACAAAACTTGGGATTTTTTTTTCAGTCAGTTTACCACCTCTATATTAGTCTTTCTTCAGTTCACTTAGGGAGAGGAGTCTCTTTTTGGTGTGCTATAGCGATTTCTCTACAAGAAACAGTTCTCTCATGGCTTCAATGTCACAACAAACAGCTGCCCGTAGTGGTCCTCTGCTTGCATGTGAAATCCCTTCCCTCGACTTAAAGCTTTCCCCACAACTGTTTTCAAGGGTTCAATCTGAGCTAATGGGGTACCATTTCAAGGATGAGCTGTTCAAAAGCAAAGGTTCTCTTCATCTATCTCTGGGATCATCTTCATCTCTAGGAACAGAGGTCTTTTTTTTTCCCTGGGAGCAAGGGTCTTCACTTCCTCACCGTCTCTCTCTGTTCAGGCTTCTCATTAGATCACAGCTACTTCAACATTTGCTTATTTCAGCACAAGTACCTTTGCTCGTGGCTGCAGTTTGAATGCTCCACCCCCCCATGCTCATCACAAAATTACAAGGGGTACTCTGATGTATCATAGTCCATTACCATAGCTTTACAAAAGAACTTCAGCTTCTAAGTTTGAAGCATCTCCTCTTTCTCCTCTCTCTGGGTTTCAGCTCTTCCTTCTTCACTGACTTTGGTGTCTCTATCATGGTGTCTTTTTCATGTGCCTTTGCCTTTCCCTTTCCTCTGACCTGGGAGAGGATTGATGTCTGCAGGCTTCATCTGTCCTGGGGAACTTACAGCACTGCAGAGGTTAATCTTACCCGGGCCTTGCAGCTGGAACTTATCTCTCGCTGGTGGTTACATGATCTCTGCTGGGGCTGGGCAGCAGCTGGAGCTGGTTTCGGTGTAGAGTTTCATTTCGGCGGCTGCACTGAGGGGGGCCGGCTGCGCCGCAGGGCCGGTTTGCATGGAGCAGAAGTGGCCACGCTCTTGCCACGCCGCGCTGGGGTAGGGGCTGCTCTAACGGAGCAGGAAGGGCTGAGATGTTTAGCCGAGCTGCACCGCGGGGGCGGGCCCGGACAGGAGCACAGCCGCGGCCCGGCCCCGTGGGATTGTGCGGGCAGGGCCCAGCCCGGGCTCGCCGGGCTGCACCAGCTGGGCCTGGCCTGGCCCTGCCAGGGGCTGCGCAGGCACCCCAATTGCCTGTCCAAAAGCCCGGAAGCAAGAGACAGCTTCCCAGGCTTGTTCGTACCTAAATGTGTTTTTACAGAGGAGTTGCAAGCTTCTTAAGTGTCTCAGCAGAGTTGTCAATATTCAAACTAGCCAATTGATTGGGTTTATTGGTCTGAAGGAACTTAGAACAGCCCCTTGCAAAAACATCACTTCCGTAGCAGGTGGATTTTTACTTAACTAAAACCCAAGCTGTGCTAAACCACGACATAACCGTACTCAAAAGCATTAAAAACTGCCACCCTGCATCCTTTACAACTTCACAGTTTAAATTCATTTTCAGAAGGAAGGAAAACTGCTTTAGATTAAAAGAAGATCTCATTGGTTGTTTACCTTGAACACAAAGCCATTCCAAAGCAATTAGCAAAATATAAAAAGTAGTGTCAGAAGAAAATTCAATGGCTCTGTTGGAAGTGCTGCACATAAGTTGGCTCCCTCCTAAACTCTCCCTCTGTTTGATTCTCTTGAAGTGTAATGTGAGAAAAATGAAGTCATTAAGCTTTTAAGAATTTGACTTGCTTAAAATATGTGATTTTAATTAGCAAATTAATTTAGGGGGTTTTTAAGTGTAGTATCTACTGGGAGGAGCAACTAGGTAATTAAACAAAAGTATTAGTATGATTTAAATTGTACTTCTTCACTAATTTTTCATGCTAACTAATGTCTTCGTGCAGCAAGGCACTTCACCTAGATTAAGTACTGTCTACATAGCTACTCTCTCCCCACTGGTGTTTTTAATGCACAACCTGAAGTTGAAAGATGGATTAAAGCTGAGATAAAATCAGAAACAAAAGCCCCAAGAATGAGATTCAACTCTTTATTAAGAAATGTAAATGCACGCATATAGTTATAGGTTTCTACAGAACAAGAGAGATCTTGAAACTGACATTTCCTCTACAGAGTTGATCATTTTTGTTTGAGACATTTGGAGATGCAAGTGGCAGATATAAGCAGACACCATGGGATTTCTACAGCTTTCTGGGAACTCATAATTTTGAGCAGCATTAAACATCAGAGAACCTTGACTTACATCCATTGTCAATGAAGTCAGTGGAATTTAGCTAACCAACTGCATCACGGAATGTCTCAAGTTGGAAGGGGCACATAGGTAAGGATCAATACTGTTGTTAAAACAAGTATCTAAGCTTTTCTATGCCTTAGACACTGCAGGGAAATCTTAAGTTTCCAGCTTCTTCTCCCAAAGTGTGCAGATTTTCCACAGGAGCTGTGCTATGACTGACAGCCTTGAATGGTAGTAATAGGAATTTTAAGCATGTTACACAGTAATAGACACCAGTGCTTATGCAACTGAAACCTGGTCCATGTATCTTTATTGGTATAAGATGAACAAGCTCCCCTGACAGCTCTGACTAGATCTCTGTAGATTGTAAGGGGACCTTACACATACAATACCCATGTAGGCACTTCCATTTACACACCTAAATTTAGGTGATAATCCTGAACTGGGATCAATACCATTATGCATTTCTTGACCAAACTGAAAAGAAAAATCAATATTTTACTGTACTGCTTCTCTCCTTTTATTTGATGTGTTTTTAAGCCACCGTTCAGGATCTAAACAGACTTCTATAGCTTCTTAATTGAAATTATTTTTATTTTGAAGAAATAATACTTTATCAGTTTATATATGCTTGAGTTTTAAAAAGTTGAAAAAATAAAGACAGTGGACTAATTCAGGAGACTCTTCACTGGAATTTGCTGTATGAAAGTTCTCAGTAAAATGCTCTCTGCACTAGTCCTTCACAAAAATCTGATAGGCAGCTTCTCCAGTGTATGTGATCATTATATGCACAATGAGCAAAAATTGGGAACAAATACAGTTCGAATTTCTCTTTTCTATTTCTCACTAGTAAGGTCTTCAACAAGGTGGGATAAATTAAGAACTCTTTATCCATATCTGTAAACAAGCAGGTCTCATTCATAAGCACTCATGATCCATTTTTAACTGGCAGGTGTGAGCATCTAATTTATCTGTCACAAAACTAATAATGCTAAAGATCAAGGCTCAACTACATAGGACTGCAATGGAGAAAAGGATTTTGATATCTAAAATCTGTTCTGTTCAGCTGTTCTGCTCAGTTTAGGTGTTATGACTTTTCTCACTTCTGATGGTGTAAGAAGTCAGTTCCTGGCAGCCACAGACCACTGAAATATGTTTCGTTCGCTGTAGTCACTATGGCTAGATAAAGCGTGTTAAAAGCTATTCAAATACAACTTTCAGTGAAATGTGAAAAAAGAAAGGGAGAAAACTCTTTGCAGTCTCTTATACCAGTAAGGTATTCAGTGGTATAAAGGTAAAAAAACCCAAAAACCACCATAAAAAAACCTATGAGGAAAATCGCAAACAAATGAACGAAAAAACCCCACTGTAAAATGGCTTACTGAAATTTATAGATGGACAAAAACTTTAAAATTCCTAAACTTTACCATTAACTTCCAAGGAAGTTGTTGGTTTTTCTATTAGAGACTGGGAGATCAAGAGTTTAATCATCAGACATGCTGAAAAAGACTTGGTGCTATGGGAACATGAGCCACTCCTGCAGCTGAGTCCTGAGAGTCTGTTGCTGGTTGGGTGTACTGCGCTACACCAGGATGCTGAGCTGCATAAGGAACACCATGTCCAGAGCTGAATTTCTTGGGTCGTGAGTTGCATGAGGAGAAATTAAAGACATTTCTAACAAGGGCTGTCAAGGCACTCTTTAGGGCCTCAACCATACCTGGAAGGGTGCTGCAGCACTGGAACTGGTTGCCTCTCTTTTCTTGAAGGTTTCTTGGCCTGGGCTACAAAAAACAAAAACTGAGCCAGAGAGGTGTTGGTGATAGTCTTGCTTTGAGTGAGAGCCTGGACTAAACAATATTAAGAGATTCCTTCCAAACAGCATTTCTATGCTTGCATGAAAACATCAGATTATTTTTTCCTATTCCAGTTCCAGATATTTAAATGTTATGCTTTAATATTTTAATATTTGTTTTCAAAAAGTTTATTTGAATAAGCTCAAAATATTGAATAACTAATATTACATTGATCTATTTTAGGCAAATGTTGAATCTACTTTCCACAGAATAAAAATAACCCTCTTGAGAATATTATTTATATTTGCTGAAACTAAAATATGTTGGCCTTTCTGAACAAAAATATTTTAGTTTCTAAATCTAAGACAACGTGTGTTTTTGCTTTGGCTTGCCATGAAATTGAGTCTAGAATATTTACATACAGAATGAAACTTGACTTTTAAAAAAGGACTGGAATGAAAATCTTGAGTTCCAGCTCCAAACACAGATATTTTGGAAGCGAAGATTATTCTTCAACTAACACAAAACAGTCTGGCAACTGGAAGGATTTTGATTTACAACAAACTAGGGCAAATGCAAATTCTTTTTTTTTAAGACATAGAAGACCCAAAATTTAATCTGAAAAACTCGGTTATGCAGATATTGCACCTTTCATTTAAAAAAACCCAAACCCAAACCCAACCAAAACCCCATCAAATTTCTGACTCTCTGTGGACTACATTTAAATTGTACAATGACAAATTTTCCCCCAAATTAAGAAAGATCTACTTTTATTTTTAAAAACTTTACTGAGTTAACAAAAAAGCTTTAAAGAAGCTAAAGTTAAAGCTAATGCCATATCTCTTTATTAAAGCAGATGTCTGAGAATCTATAATAGAACCATAGAATAGCTCTGATTGGAAAGGATTTTGGAAGATCATCTTGCCCAATCTTTCATGGGAAATGGAGCCTTGATGACATTAGAAGCATTTTTAGTAAAGACTTAAAGAAAAGAGGGCTATATTGGAAATTAAGAAAATATAAACAATCATACTGGAAAATGTAATAGCACTGTCACAATTGTATGTGATGTTTTGCTTTTCTGTCTCACAACTCTGCCATTTGATTTGTGCAGTTTCCAAGTTGCACACTGCCCAAACATCAGTAGATTCTTAACTGTGACAAACCAAAAAAGTCTTGAAAATAATTATTTTAAAAATAGTTTTCTGGTATTGTGCATGAGAAAGACAAGTAAATAGAAAGGACCTAAACATCTCCTTGGATGGAACTTTACACAAAGCATTCTTGATAGTCAGCACAGCGTAGTGGACTGGTAGTAGTGGCTGCACCTGGATCTGCAACTCAGCAGAGAGAGGCGCTTCAGTATAAAAATACCTTGCTTATACTGTGTGTAAAACTGTATGTATATGTGCATATGTATGTTTGCATTTCTGTGTGTTTGGAAATAAGCTGAATGAGTTTGAACATATTTCTTCAGGTGATTAAGTCTCAATTCTACTTTAATTCTACATAAGCTATGCATAAAATCCCATTTTTATACACGAAATATTATACTGAAATACATCTTGTGGAAGGCCAAAAAACCTGATTGGGAGTTAGAGCACAAGACATGTAATAGCAGGCTGAGAATCAGGGTTGTTCAGCCTAAAAAAACGTGTACTAAGGAAAAGTCTTATTGCTCCTCAGCTACCTCATACACATACGATATGAATAAGTTGGAGCACATGCTGAGAAGTATGGAGCAATTGAAAAGGAGGCAAAAGTCATAAGCTGCAATGAGAGACATACCAATTTAAGGGCAAAAAGGCCCCAAACCAACCCTCATCACATATGGGAAGTCAAACACTGGAAAATGTACCAAGAAAGATTCTAGAATCTCCACCCTTGGAAGATTTCAAAACTCAGTTGAACAAGGCCTGAAAACCCCCATCTAATCTGGCTCTGCTTTGAGCAGCATCTTGCACCAGAGAACTCCAGTGTGTTTAATGTCCCTTTCAACACACATTCTATGTTCCAACGATTCCGTGTATATATAATTACTAATATCTCAGCAGCTGTCTCTTTCATGTTTCCTTCTCTTTTATTTTTTCAGTATTTTTAGCTTAGATTTTGATTTGGGGGAGAGGTATCTTTACTACATTTACTTTGTTTGTAACAGCTAACTAAAACAAAAAGGATATTTCACAAAACAGTTCACTTTTTTAATATCCACCCTGCCAAAGTTGTCAAAATAAGTAAACACTCACAGCCTGTATGAATCAATGAAATAAAGCCCCAGTTAGAGCTGACTGACAGGCTGTGGCCTGTTTGAATCTGTAAAAGTAAAGATAACAAAGTTGGGGTTGGATGCAGCGATGTTCACCACCTCTCACTTACCGCTGATATCCAAAAATCAAGGCTTCTCCACTCTGCTAAGCTAATACGTGTTTTAACAGCTTGGATGAATATTTGTAACTGAATTATCATATTGAAGATGGTCTGTTGATTCTCAACAAGATACTATTCCTTATTTGCCTCTGCTTGCTTTTTTTCACAGAAATGTGGGGTTCAGCTTTTATTAGCTGTTTTCTGGTGACTACTGCAAAAAGGCATAACTTCTGTTGTTTAATGACACAATTTCTCTTGCATTACTGTTATTTAAGATCTCTAAGACTTGCCACTGTGTCACAACTACAAGTAACTAATTTTCAATTTTAAAAAAAAACAAGCATTTAAGAAAAGGAGAAAAAAAAAAGGCCCACATAGTCCAGTAATTTGTTTTTATTTTGATAAATTATTATACTGTATAACTAAGAGATTTCTGGGGGATATGACATAGATTCAAAGTGCAGGGACTTAGCTAAAGGATTTTCAACTAAAAACGTAGCAACAGCTTTAGTTATCATTTAATGTTTTCATGAAACTAACCAGTCCAAATATTTTAGTAATGTTGTACAATTAAGGGTATAACCTTTTCTTTTCTTTTGCAACATCTCATAGCCATTAGCAAAATACAAGTCAGTGTCTTCTTTACACAAGATTATTGTTTGAATTAGTTTCTGAAAAGTAATTACGAGTTTAACACTGAAGAAATCCTCATCATTTTGGAAACTGCGGTGATACAATACTTCCAGTAAAATCGAGCTTCATAATCTGCTGTCACTTGCACACCACCTCCCTCTTCTTTCCATGTCTGTAATGTAAGGTTTGGCAGCCCCATTGGAGATAATGCATGGCGACCTGACTCAGTGTTTAGTGGAATAGAGGACCATTCCTGCTGCAAAGCCCCAAGAGGGAATTCAACTGGGGATTATCTGTGTCTTTGCATGTAACAGTTTGATGCTGTTCAATCTCACCACTTCTTCAATTAAAGAATGATTTTGTTAGGATTTTGCCAGTGGCATTGAGGCAGCTGGCAAATGTCTGTTACCTCTGGGTGCTTCCAAATATTGCATCTTCCAGCCCATGGGATATAGAAAATTGTGTGAATTGATATCATGTCTCAAAATACAGGGTCTGGAAGATGCTAGTGCTGAGACTACATCAAAACGTCTGACAATTAGGTTTTTTCTGTTATATGTGTAGAATAAGTCCCTTAAGTACTAAAAGATGTACTGATGAAAAATAGGGCCAGCACCCATGTGGCTGGGGCTAACAAATTACTAAGCCTTTGTCTCTGTGTTATTGTGGTAACTCAATCAAATAAAATCCATCAAGCTGGTCAAAATCAAAACACGTGAAGAAAAACATATGTATTGTTGTGTTTTAGTTTTCTGCACACATTGCCAAGAATTTTAGTGTTATTAATCATTTTAGTCTGGTTCTTCAATAACTGACCATTGACTCTGCCTCTTTGAATTTACAGATTTAATCTCCTAAGGAAAATGACTCCTGCAGGAACTTTAAACCTGAAAAACAATACCTATATTCCTTTCTACAGTGATCTCAGAAGCATTTGTGTAAAATCTGATTTCCTCTGTGTACCTCCTCTATACCATTAGGAGTTTTGCAAGAGTTTGAAGTTTACTTATTTGTTACTAAATCCCTTATAAAGTCTTTATTGATAGATCTGACTGACATGATAGTTCATATATCCAGAATTTGATTTCATTGGACAACTACTCAGGCTGTCATGGAAATAAATGTTTGCCCTTTTTTATACCCCCAACTCTGCAAAGACTGATGTGGCTCTCTTTCCAATTCAAATTCAAATGAGACAAATCTGTGCACATAATCCCAGGGTCACTGTTCTGCAAACACAAACTTTTGTCATTTGGTGATTGTCACACTAAGACTATTAGACTCTACAGTCAAGTACCTGACTTCTGAGCATGTCATGTAAAACCTCATTCTTCAGAGCAACTGAGTCATACTCCAACATAAGAGGAATATTCTTCCTTATCACAGAGCCTTTATCTTACCTCTTGACACATGTAAATGAAATTACTTTTATAATAAACCCGCTTCTTTATAATACATCATTATTTGTATCAGTGACAAAAACATTTCAGTTCTGCTACTCTTATCGAGCAATGTCTTTCATTGGCACAGGCTGTGCCAGTGAAAGACACACACAATATCCTTTCACACACAATATCCTCAGCATTATCCTTTTGACAGTAATATCCTACTAGTGAATTCTGAGGGTCCTCTTAGCTGTACAATTCTCTGCCCTGTAAACATGAGCTTTAATTTCTAAAGTTAAGGGATTGAGTGGTACTAAAAAAATTTCAGCAGAGAGCACAGTGGAGGCCACGTGTTTTCTGAGGCAGTCTCTGCATCTTGGCACTGGTGGTTGGCAGAAGTGCAGAGAAGAGCCTGGGCTTTTTAAAAGGAAGTATAGGAGGTAAAGAACTGGGAAGTCACAAATTCCGTTGTCACATAATGTAAGAAAACAAATAAATGCCAGGCTGTGTTTTAGCTACTGCATTATGTATTTATGCAAAGGTCGTTACAGTGAGTCATATCCTGTCTAAAGAGACATTTTCAACTTATTACAGCAAGATAAAGCAGGTTGTTAAACATTGCAGCTCAGGCAGGGTAGGGGGAAAAAGATGTGATAACTCTTCCTCCCATCCTAAATATCAAAATTAGGAAGTATGATCAGCTGCTGCATATCATACAATAACCATAGCAAAGACTTTGTCTTTGAAATGAGAGCCCACATTTGAGCTCATAAACCTGGTATAGCTAAGAAAGAATAAACTGTAAGAAAGACTGACCAGAAAAATTGGAGGGAAAATGGTTGTCCAGGGACTTTTGTTCCAGTCATATGATTCTATATGTTCTCATAATGAATTATTGGAAATATTAATGGGGACTAAACACATGACCAAAGAGCAAAAAATGTGATCTTTTCATACTGAGTAGTTACTTGTAGCTCGTTTACACCAGGACCATTTGGACAGTGGTATTTGATATGCCATTCCTATGCGTTATAAAGAAATCACAGAAAACTCAGTGAATTGCTACAAGGAAAAGGTGACTTTTTCACATTTGAAGGTAATCAGATAAATAGTGCATTAATCTAGAGTTCTGTGGCTGATGACAATAGAGAGAATAAACCTGTTTCAGAACGCAACTCTGTGGCAAGTCCTGTTCCAAAGCACACAAGTTTGTTTTAAATAACCTATTTATTGATAAGAACGGTGATTGTGCATTAGTGCAGACCTCTGTGACATCTACAAGCAGTAAAAAGAATCTGAAGATACTAAAAATATCAAATCTTCTCTTGTGCAACTGAAGTCAAAGGGTGATTTATCATAGAGTTGTGTAAGAGCAGGAGCAGACAGATTTATAAAAAGTTACAAGAACTTGTATGAAAGTGCTATGGGAGAAGCTTGCTTGAATGAACAATCCATCCTTCATCTTCCAACATGACAACTAGAAATACAGGAAGTAATGAAAGATGCAGGTGGGATTTCCTTAGCTGTAATCGCACCACAGACTCTTTTCAGTACAGAAGTATAAAGCCATAATTTGTTTAATTATCTGTCAGAACACTCTGATCCATAGTTAGTTCGTGAAGTTCTATTTATCTCTGGTGATTCTTTTCTCTCCATAAAAGGGTAAAATAAATGTGGAGAATGTTACAATCAAAGCACCTGCATTGATTTTTTGAGGCAGCTATGAATTTGTATTCAGAGAGAGGTGGATATAACATACTGAAGGTTTCTTCTAATGATTGCCGGTCACGAGGCACTTTTGATCCCAAAATCAGAAAGGTCAGCCACCATTACTTTATTGTTATGAATTATCTATGCAGTGAGAATACACCTTGGTTCTCTCCAGCTTCAGCTCCCCTTTGCCGTGGGAAGCACACAGACACATGATCTGACAGATCTTGCTGATAGGTGAGCCAGCTTGTGCGCTGTTGCAGTGCAGATTGGGTGTTAAATCCCAGGTTCAGTGCCCTGGCTCTTGAGTATTTCTACCTCCTTTTCACTGCTTTAAAAATACAAGTAGCAGCAGACACCGCCATGGCATTTATTTCCTCAAGCTCTTCTATTAAGTGTAATCATCTATGCTAACCATGAATGAAGGCCAGGCAACCATCTCCTGCAGGTGCCAGATCCTGAAGCGCTTAGTCCTATTGGAAGGGTTAGTTAGAAAGTAGGCAAGACAGTGCTGATAAGAAAAATCTGTATGAATAGCAAAAGAGATTATGAGTGAGAAATTTGGAATTTCTACCTTACTAAATATTGCAACAGGCATGCAGTATGTGAGTGTAATTTCAGTTAATGGGCATATTCTTAGGAGTCCTTGTCGATGTATGATAAGTTTAAACTGCTTGAGTTACCTCATAAGGTGCCGATGAATGAAATACAACAAGAATTATGTGAGTTTAATTAAGAACAGAACTTTGTAAAGAATTCCAGAGTGCAAAAATACTCTTATCAACAGCCTTCCTTTCTCTGCAACCCCTGGCAAATTTCTAGCTTACACATCCAACCTTAAAATATTCAGCACAGATCAAAGGTAGGAGCTGCATATTGAAATGTACCTCTTCGAAATTTTCACACTTGAGAGTGATTTTCGTATGGAAAAAAGGAAACGCCATGAAATTAAGCCATTCAAAACATATTAAAAGACAAAGGCTTCTGCCCACCTAGCCTGGAAGGTAGCTAGAGTCTGTCAGAAAATAATAAAAGAGATGCTGGCTACGTGGGTTTTGTGCTATTTCATTTGCAAATAAGGCTATTGTTATCAGATGTCTCAAACATGGTTTTGCAGGTCTGCACATACAATAAAATAACACCTCTTTCCCCTAATTGCCGTCAAAAACTCCTCTGTATGTAGCAAGCAGTTAATTCTGAATTCACACTTAGCATCAGATTTGACACACTAAAAGATACAGCATGTATATGAAATAGCAAGTAAATATGTTTTCTGTTTGAAAGACAAGCTAAATGAAACAGAAATACTAACAAAATCAATGTTGGAAGATATCTGAGAATAAAATTCACATTTGATCAAAGTATGATTACTGGGATTAGTCAGCTCTGGGAAAACAACAGGAAAAGAACACATGCTTCTTGTTGTAGCTCCTTCCTAAAGGAGAGAGAGGCATATATTTCAGTTTAGAAACTGCAGTGAGCATCACAAAGACTTGGGAACATGTTTAGCTTAATTATATATATCATCTTGTAATACACAGGAACCGTACTCTTTTGCTATATTTATGAAGCTAGTGCTTTCTTCAGAAAGGGAGATTCTTTCTTGCATTCTGCTCTTCCCAATGACTTTCCTTCCATACAGCTGAGAAATGCGACATGGCTTCTTTTTGCATGTTGTCATGTGAACTTCACACAAAGCTA
Source organism: Rhagologus leucostigma (assembly GCA_013397725.1). Classification (NCBI taxonomy): domain Eukaryota; kingdom Metazoa; phylum Chordata; class Aves; order Passeriformes; genus Rhagologus; species Rhagologus leucostigma. The sequence continues at coordinate 467,054 of VZTD01005554.1, forward strand.
ACAATAGCACAGAAATTGGCTTAGCCTCTGTTGCCCCTGCCAGAGAGTGAAAAATAAAGAGTAAACAAACCCTGTCTTGAGTCACTGGTTACTCAGAGTTTCAGTTCGGAGAGAGGTCTCTTATTACCTGACCTTGCCAGAAAGGGCCATTGGTAAGTGGATGCTGGAGATCATTCCACTCAGAAGAAGAAGTAGTTTCAAAGTTCTAACTAAATTTACCATATACTCTATGATGAATGCATCTGAAAAAGGTCAAGAAAACAATGACAGTTTTATTGTTTTGTCTCATTTCTTTTTATTTCATCTGCTCTTTTATCTCCATATTGCAACCTTTCACAGAAATCTAAGACATATTAAAAAAAAAAAGCCTGTAGTGAATTTAAACCTAAAATTTTCATGGGGCTTAAACTCCTTTTCTCTTGATTATTAAATCCTGACTCTTTTTTCTTTTCTTTTTTTTGATTCTCTTTTTCTTTTGTAAAAGTAAACCATAATTCAATTAGAGAGATGAAGCAGAAACTAGCTGACATTTAGAGCGGAAAACTGTTTGATTTTCTTTTAATTGAGAAAATTTATGAAAATGAGAGTTTTACTATATCTATGATCATTTTTATAATGAAAATTTAACACTGAGATTTTCTTGACCGGAGACACCTGTCCATGCAGATAAATGTAAATACTAAAGGAAATTTATTTCGTATCAACTGCCCTGAAACCCCTTTTTTCGTAATTAAAGCATGTTCCCCTCATGAGAAGAATAATAAGAGGCAGGTTTAAGTGTCCCCAGAGCACAAGTGTTTTTGCTTCTTGCATCAGCTTGCTTTCTTTGTGTCTGGGGAAGAGACTACACCTCCCTTCCAGGCACGACTGTTTCAATAAGGCCATCAATGTGATTTATCCCTGGTCTCATAACTCCAGTCATTCTATTGCTGCACCATGAAATATCACTCCTAGAAACTCTTCTAGCCACACTCTTCAGGTCTGTGGAATTTTAAGAGCTGATGAAGGATGGTATTATTTGGCCTCCAAGCTGCCTGTTTGCCAGATGTGTCTCCTCGTTAAAGTTCCCTTGGTACCTTTTTGGTCAAGGAAGACTGCTAATCCTTTTAGCTTGGTCAAATTCCAGTTCATGGAGCCCCATTCTGTCTATATCAACTCCCTTCCCCCACTTTAGTAATAATACCTGAGGGGTTTGCCAGTTTGTTTTTGTGTTCCTCATGTAAACAGTCATGCAGTGTTCTTTCTTATTGTGTTATTTTGTAATTCATCTGAAAATGCACCATATGCACCACAATAAGTAGGTAATGGGAAAATGTTGGTGTGAGTGAATTCGAATTCAAGATTTAATGTCTTGAAACTATCAGCTTGTAAAATATGCAGGGACTGAAATCCCTGTGTAAACATGGTTATTACATTAAACAAAATCAATTTCCCTCTTCCCAGAAATATTGCCGGGATCCAAATAATTCTGGATGTATTTCACCTTTGTGTTTTGTCTATTGTGCAATGTTTTTGGTTCAGTTTACATGAACTGTGTCTAATATTCTTCACACTCTTCTTTCTTTCTCTAGGGAATTTACAGGGCAGTTTCACACAAACTAACATGACTTTTATAATTCTATAAACCTAGGTGGATATTGTTGTATATAAAAAGATGTTTAGCAATTGCAACAATGTATTTTTTTCTTACATTAAATGTTGTTATGATTGCTAAAGGTAATCCATTAAATATCCAGTATCAAAAATTATCAAATATTTGATAGATATCAGTCATATAGTCAATATTTGATATATATCAAGTATCTGAGATATATCAAACAGTATCAAATAGTATCAAATATATTAATATAAATCTAAAGTTAATCCATTTGGTATCTGTGTAAATTGTATGATGAGCTCTATAATCAAGGAAACAGAGTTCAGGGGTGAGTTTGGGTGAATTTTTTTTGTTTGGGGAAGTTCTTGAGAAGGATTACTTGCCTTTTATTGGTAACTTCTCCAAGTAATTGCTCTAAATTTATAGTTTAAAGTTCACAACATCATGACTTTAGCCCTAACTTCTAAAAAAAATCAATTCTAGTAGTTCTGGAGAAAATATTGTCAATATCTGATCTCATTAATGTTCAATTTCAACTCATGTAGTTTTATTTCTAGTTTGAATATTAAGCCCTTCCAGAACAGAAGACTTACATCTTGTGGGTCTTTTTTCCAAAAAAGCAGAGCTCAGGACATGGAACTGGGATAAAATCTATTCACTTTTGGTCCTAACACAAGCACTGCATATTCTTGAAAGGGTGTTTTGGGACTGGTAGTAATTAGGGTACGCTGAAATAGAAGGGTGTGAGTGCATCACATAACTAGCGAGAAAATGTAGTTGGAAGACAGCTTTGGCCACCTAAGGGTGTAGGAAGAGCAAGAACTCTGTGACAATTTCCTGTGAAAATATCTGAAACTAGCGAGATAAACCACTGCTTACTGTTAGTCTTCATTAGTTTTTCTCAAAGCCTCATCCACAATAGGCTAAGCCCAGAAAATCATGTTTAATTCTCTTATATGAGTGCCCAAAAGAATGGAAAAAAAGCTTTCAGAAGTATTGAATTTGTGGGCTATGAAAGGAAGATGTGAAAAAAAAAGGAATAGAAGGAAGCAATAAAGCTAAAATGGTTTTGGTAACACTAACTTTTTTCTGTCCTTCCATATAATTATATAGACATGGAAAAACATTCACACAAATAATGAACAGGTAAAATACATAACAAAGGACCTTTTCTTTAGTATGAGTGTAAATCTAAGATCCTGTCTCATAATTCAAGTTCATATGTAGACTATACTTGTTTACCAGGTAAAAGATGTTTGATTACATTAATTGCTGTTTCACACTGAATTTTCATCCTATAAGAGTATACAATGAAGAAGGAGAAAAACATGTAGTTGGTTCTGCAGCTTATGGCTTTGGGATTTCATGCCCTGTCTGCTGGAGGGACATTTACATACAAAGGTTAAATCAGATGAAGCAGTCTGATACCAGTCTGTCTGTAGAAATATTGGCAGTGATTCAAGATTTTGGTTACTCATGTTATAAAATTCCTGTTCTGCTTTTCATTTGATTGACTTATGTTTCTCCTTTCTGGTCCAGTAATTTAGACAATTATTTTTATATTTCCAATAACCTTTATGTAAAGAAATAATACCTGAATTTCTCATAATGCCTTACACGTCTTAATATCAAGCTATGACTTTGTTTTTGGGGACAGCCCAAAAACAGTGTTAGCAAACTGTCTCCTTTTGCTGTATCTCACTGTTAAGAATAAAAGAATACAGTCTTCCCTGCTGAATATCCTTTAAAATTTACTTCAGTCCTTCACACAGGAAAAAAGGGACAAAAATTTTAATGGGAAAGATTGAAGCCTCTTACACACTGCAGACTCAGTAACCTCTATGGAAGACCAGCAGCTAAGGATTTGCTATTTCATTTCACTACTTTAATATTAGAGGGTCTAGTTTTCCAAATCTTATGCATGTGTTCTCCTTTTTATTCATGTAGACTCACTGACTTAATTATGAATAGAAGGGATCAGTAAAGAGCTACCAGGAGCAAGTCCACTTTTATACTGACACATTAAAAAATCAAAAAAACCCCCATCATTCTATTATATGAAAAAAATGGCTAGTTTTAAAAACATACAGTTTGTAAACAATATTGCCAATGATTTTATATGAGCTATAGCAAAATATTTAGGGATTTTTTTAACATGTAATTTTTAAAATAAGGAGTCAACAAATGAAGGAATATAGGGTAGTTATTACTTGGTTAATAAGAACTTATAAATGAAATACCAACTCTTTCACCAAATACTCAAGTATTTTCTTTCACTTGATTGTGCTTCCCATAATTTCCTGAGTGTTTGAATATACACAAATGAAAATGCAACATATTTTTAGATATAAATGCAAAGAATTGTCCTTACGTATTCTGATGACACCCACACCAGTCTGTACCTTATCTTTCAGAAAAGTAATAGGATAATGTATGAAGTAAAAAATGGCTGGAGAAGTTCTATTTTACATCAGCTGATTCTCCAGGTAATATACAGTGGGACTGAAATAAGATGTACTGCGAATCAGTCTGAACTTTCAGCATTATAGCAGAATATTGTTCTGACCCTTGAAATATCTTGCACAAAACTGTCATACTAGCTGAGAAGGTAAACTGTCTTTATCTTAACTTATGATGTGGAACAAAAACTTTTTAATAACAGTAAATACACCAGGAGTACAGTCTGAGAGACTAATTTGATAGTTTAATACTGTGGAAAATGCACCACATACAGTGAAAGTAGGTGTGATGGGAAAGGGAAGAGGAATAGAAAACTTTCTGTTCTGAAGTTGAAGGCAATGAGGTGTAAAGATTTCCTGTCACACAGAAGATTTTTTTGCTGTCAGGCAGCAGATTTTTCAATACACAGCATAATATTTTGTATATAATCTTTAATTTGTTAGAAGCGTCAGTGGTATGAAGTGGATATGACCTTCACCTATCTTCACTGATCAGTTTAGTTCCTGAGAATGGCTTGGAGGTGTCAGTACAGTTCCCTTACATCTTTGCGTAATGCCTTTTAAGTTTAATTTCAATGGTGTGGTTTGTGGTACAGACCATTTATGGAAAAGATAAAAGTTACAGTCTTTGAGCTCATTTAAAGGGAAGGGAATTTTGTATACTCTGCTGGCACTGTTGTGTTAAGGTGACTGATATGCCTACAGTTTATACTGCAAGTAAATACTTTCTGTAAACTCACAGAAGGACATATTAGCTTCCCTGTGGACAAGATTCACGTTAAAATTTCGTAATTTGAAGGAAAATCCAGAATTCTATGAAATAAATAGTAAGTTCCATTGATATTAGCTTAGTCAGGTCATTGAGCTTCTTAGGACAAACTCCCGGACCAAGCTTTCAGTTTGGGTACGACCTCGCACTGTACCGCTTCTTTCTATAAATGAGCCTAGCTGTACAAATTCTTCATACCAAAAGATGAGACATAGATACAGTATGGACCAGCAGGGTTTAAAATCTCTTGTTCCTTATTGTCATCCAATATGACAAGTATACCAGTATTTTATTTCTATCTGGAACAAAACATCTAAAAGCACTGGTGACTGACCATCTCTAGCAAGTAAATCGAGGCTTTTTTTTTAATGTTCCAAAAATTTGGCTGAAGTTATCTCAAGATAGGCCCATACAATCTTACTACCATGTACGTTCCTGGGTCTCCTTTCCAAGATCATGGTATGTAAAATTTCCCTCCCTCTAGATTAGAAGAATTTTATCAGTTTTGCTCTCTCTCTCTCTCTCTCTCTCTTTCCCCCAATAGAAACAGCTGGTGCAATAGAGGATATGGACTTGCTTTGATGACTAATTTATATTATACTCTACTTGAATAATAGATTAATAGAGTTTTCCTGGAAATAAACCAGGATATTTCACCACATTCCCTAACTAGTCTAATTTAATCTCTGGGCAGCTTGAATTGTACAGCCTTTGGCTCAGTTTGATTTCAGAAAGGCCCTGTAATATTCACAGAAAAATGTAAGTGCCAGGTCTGACTTATGATCTATACCTGCGATATAGACTTCTAAATCCTGTGTCAGTTCTAAAACAGATGGTTCACTCTTTTCGCTCTTACTCCTTCCAACACTCATGCAGAACATTCATTTACTTGAATGATGAGCCCTCTGTAGTTCTTAAGGCTTAATTCTCCCCGGCTGCAGATTTTTAAGTTTAATGAAGAAATGGATCATAGTCAAGATAGATCCAGTTAGGAAGTTGCTAACTTTTTTCATCTGATGCCATAAGGTGAAAATGCTGTGATTCAGCAAGGGCAATTTTAGAGGGAGAAAATAAATATTCTACGTGGAGAAAACAGTATGAAATAAACAGTCAAATGGTTCTTACACTGGTTCAGTTGTTTCTATGTCTCCTATCTTCTTTCAACATCCTTCAGGTTTAATATTTATTCATGCTTTACTACTTGCTTATTTTTGTGTTTCTCCAAATAAAAATCCTTATTGAATGTCAGTGGCTTGGTCAACAACAAACATTTTTGAAAAATGCATCCATTTATCATATAAAATGTTTGCAGTAAGAATAATAAGGGTTCTCTATACAGTTTCTAGATTCACTACTGAAAAACTACTATCTTTATAAATTATAAATTAAATTCTTGGGCTTATTTATATTATTGGTGCATATAATAAAATTGACATGCAGATTTGCTACTGATTGCTCTTAAGGATTGATTGCTGGTTTACAGAAATTATTTTCTTGAATACATATATTCAGGTACATTCTATTTTCAGGTATAGGTAAATAACTCCAACTAGTTGGTGACTATAGAAAAAGGAGATGCATAAGTGAGATGAAAGAAAGGATCCAACAGAGAAAAAAAGGTTGTGGAAAAACATGATGAATTATCTGCATTCTGACTTTCAGAACTTTGAGAATAGAAGGTTTCATTTTCTGAAATGCAGAGCTTTTCAACTGTATTTACATGAACTGTGTTGATGAAAAGTGATCATCTAACTTACCCTGTTTTTTGATGTCATGCTGTATCATACACAGATGTGACTAATCATAAAGGAAAACAAAGATAGAGCCCTCACAAGAGAACTCTTAGAAATACACTAAGACAGTGGAGCTAGTTAGGCTTGGAGAAAGAATATGGACTATTTCCACAGGTATTAGTTCACATTTTAAATTGTTCCATTTTATCCTTACGTGTAGCCTCACTTCCGTTCGCTGGTTACAAGCATTCAAAAGGAGAAATACTGAGAGATTATCTGAGCAACCAGGGGTCACATTAGGAAGGCTAAATCCCTGGTAGAATTAAATCTGGCCAGGGCTTTCAAGGGCAACAAGAAAACCTTCTCTAGGTACATTAGTGATGAAAGGTAGACTAGAGAAAATCTGGGCCCTCTCTGGACAAAAATGGGAAACCTGGTTACCTGGGATATGGAGAAGGCTCAACTGTCTGATGACTTTTTTGCCTTGGTCTTCACCAGTAAGTGCTTCAGCCACACTGACCAAGTTATAGGAGGCAAAGGCAGGGACTGCCACCTGCTGTAGGAGAAGATCAGATATGAGACTGTCTAAGGATCCTGAAGGTGCACAAGTCCGTGGGACTGATGAAATGCACTTGTGGGTCATGAGGCAACTGGTGGAGTAAGTGGCTAAGCCACTATCCATTATATTTGAGAAGTTGTGGCAGTCCAGTGAAGTTCCAACTGACCGGAAAAAGGGAAATATAACCCTCATTTTTAAAAAGGGAAAAACAGAAAGACCTGGGTAAATACCAGCCAGTCAGTCTCACATCATGCTTGGCAAGATCATGAAGAAGATACTCCTGGAAATTATGCTAAGATACATGGAAAATAACAGTGATTTGGTGACAGCCAATACGGCTTCACTAAGGGCAAAATGTACCTGACATATTTGGTGACCTTCTGTGACAGGATTACAGCAGTGGTGGATGATGGAAGAGTAACTGGTATCACCTGTCTGGCCTTGTGCAAGGCATTTGACACTGTCCCACATGACATCTTTCTCTATAAACTGCAGAGATGTTGGTTTGATGGGCGAACCACTTGATAGATAAGGAGTTGACTGGATGATCACTCACTGAATTGTCGTCAGTGGCTCAGTATCCAGCTGTAGATCAGTGACAAGTGACATTCCTCAGGGCTCTGTATTGGGATCAGCATTGTTGAACATCTTTGTCAGTGACATGGACAGTGGGCTTGAGCCCACCCTCAGCAAGTTTGCCCGCAACATCAAGCTGCATGGTACAGTCAACATGCTGGAGAGGAGGGATGTCATCCAGAGGGACCTTGGCAGGATTGAGAGGTGGGACTGTGCAAACCTCCTGAAGTTCAACAAGGTCAAGTGCAAGGTCTTGCACCTTGGTCAGGGCAATCCCAAGCACAAGCACCAGCTTGGCAGAGAATGGACTGAAAGCAGCCCTGGGTAGAGGGACTTGGGGATATTGGTGAATGACATGCTGGACATGACCCAGCAATCTGCAGCCTACCTACATGCAGCCCAGAAGGCCAACTGTGTCCTTGGATGCATCAAAAACAGTGTGGACAGCAGGGTGAGGGAGGGGATTCTCCCCATCTACTCTGCTCTTATGAGACCCCACTCAGAGTGCTGTGCCCAGCTCTGGGGTCCCTAACATAAAAAGGATGTGGACTCGCTGGAGTGAGTCCAGAGGAGGGTCACAAAGACGATCAGATGGTGGGAGTACCTCTCCTATGAAGACAGGCTGAGAGGTAGGGTTGTTCACTCTGGAGAAGAGAAGATTCCAGGGAGACATTATAGCTGCTTTTCAGTATCTAAAAGAGAGATATACTGCTTTTCAGTATCTCTACAAGAGAGCTGGAGAGGCACTTTTTACAGAGCCATGATAGGACAAGGGGGAATGGCTTTAAAATGAAGGAGGGTAGGTTTAGATTAGCTATTAGGAACAAATTCTGTACATTGAGAATAGTGTGGCATTGACACAGGTTGTACAGAGAAGCTGTGGATACCCAGTCTCTGGAAGTGCTCAAGGCCATGTTGGGTGGAGTTCTGAGCAACCTGACCTGGTGTGTGATACGCTGCCCATGGCAGGGGTGTTTGAACTAGATGATCTTTGATGTCCCTTCCAATCCAAACCATTCTACAATTCTATGAAGTCTTACAAGAGATTACAAAAAGCAGATTTCCAGAAAATAAATATGAATTACATTACATCAAGTCTCCACTAGGACTTGGCATGAGAGCATTATATACTCACAAAAAACCTTTGCAACACTGGGATTTCAAATATTAACACCAAATATTCTTGTGTAATGTTTCAGTCAAGAAAGAGAAAAAAAATATTGAACTAACAGTAAATATCTCTACATTTACGTCTGTGCATTTCTTCCAATAGAACTGAAAACACAAGAGGAGTTTTTTTGCACACATTCAGTTAGTATTGTTAGGAAAATGGGATCTACTTGCAGATATCATGTTAACCTAAAAATGGGTTACACGTGTCAAATGAATTATTCATTGTAAACTACTCTTTTACCTCTTCAGTTAGCGAAACCAATGCCCAATATAAGAGAACATGCTTTTCCAAATGTATGAATAGTTCGCAAGCACAACACCTGGAGTCTACGCCCCTTCTAATCAGGAGCCATTAAGGCTAGGTCAAAAATGGTAAATGAGATTGGCAAAACTGTAGGTTTAATAATAAGTATGATATTATTATGGGTGATTTTTATCTTAATTGGTTTTGAAAATTAATTGGGTGGTAACAAAAGCTGGAAAAAAGCATTTAATTTAAATCAGACAATTAAAAGTCCCAGAAGACTTGTGGCTGATAATATTAACCAATGTTAAAAAGATTAAATTTTAGCTTCAGAACCTGAATCATTGTGTAATATGCAGGTGAATCATTATCTTCTGCTAGTAGCAAGCCTAATGAACCCTGTCCATAGATGTTCATCCTAGTTATTAAATTCCTTATTTTAAATTTGTAAGTTTGGTGTATTATTCCATTTTATAGCTATCGTAATTTAGGGGAAAAAAGAAAAGAGAGCCCACCAAACATATGATTTTAGTATTCAAAATTTAGTCTGTGACATAAAACGGTGTTATTTTCACATCCAATCATATAAATCATTAAAAAACTTTCTATTGCTTCCTAAGTTGGACATTTCAGGGGAAGATTTTTCAGAATATCAGTGAAAGAATGTTTTCCTGTATTGTGAAAGTTATGGCATTTATAATGGGCTTGTATTACTCATTTTGGAAATGCAACTTGTTATAGTTGCTACTGTTTTTTGAACTCTGAGATCATTATTTGCAGTTCATATTCAGTTGTCACGTTTGTGACAGTAGTAGATGAGCTGCAGCCATGACCAGAGAGCTTCACAAAAGTAAAACTGAGTAGTCAGGAATCACACCTGAGGATCCAGACCCTTTCCAGAAAATGGGCAGAAAGATACAGACCACTTGTTGTGTCATAACTTACTGAAGTTATATAGCTCTGCTATACTCACTGACTTCCTAGATAGAAAATACTTTCCTGCAGTCATATGCATTGGTATCCACAGGTAAACCTAAAGCTGAGTAAGAATATAGATGAATTTTACATGTGTGTAAGCAATACAAAAAATCCAACTTCTGTATTTTTTGCAGGATATCAGAAGGTCAGTAGCTACCTACTTGGACAGCAGTTAAGGAAAGCACGCTCAGGGGATCCACTTCTAGAGAACTCGAGAATTAAAATGAACTGATGCAAGTATTTCTCTCTCTTAAGACTTTCCAGGATGTGACTATGCGGAGAACCAAGAGAACTGAGCTTGTATAAAGTATAGCAATGGCATTTTTTTCTCTCAGTAGCTCTGCAAGAAGAAGCAATGTCCAAGTTTTGCGTGTCTGAAACTAACTTATCTGCCTGCGAGGACAGAGTATTTTGTAGCCTCTTCAGAGCCTGAAGAAGCTTGAATCCATGACTTGCAGATCAAGAAGATTGCTCTAGTTATTCTGATATGGAGATTCTTGAGGCCATGGTATAGCCAAGAAGGTAAGAATCAATGGAGTTCAAAGGTAGCAAAAACAGAAATGAAAACATGGTTGGAAAGCTCTGGTCTGGGTACTTCTCCACACTCCCCAACTTCCAACCACACCAGTTGTTTAGTATGTACTTCATATTTTACTGTGACAACATACACCTTGAAAATATGAGCATGTTAGAGTTATATTAGCACCAGGGTTATGAACACAAATCAGAAAAGGCTTGTTATTGGTTACTGAAGGAATGCAACCTGGTGTCCAGGCTAGAACTGGCTTTAAGGCATAAGAAAGACTAAAAAGAAAGTTTATTCAGCATATAAAAATCTTCCTTTATGTTGTGAAAACACAAAGGAGTTAACAAGTATAAAAGACAGTTACAGCCCCTACAAGGATGGTAACAAAGACAAAACAGACAAAGAGAAATTACTCTGCCTTTTTCCCTCTGGTTAAGGATGTCACCCTTAACTAATGCCATTATTTATCTGTTGGGTCCACACTTACATATTATGTAACTCTGCTTTTTGATTTGCCATTCACCACATTTTGTTACTGCAAACTCAGCTTCCACATGTAAAAGATTACCTTTTACTATAAAATTTGGTTATGCAAGCTGGAATTAAAGAGTAAATGTGTCTGTGTGTTTCGAGCTGCAGCCTTCCCATATCAAATTGTATCGATGATGTGGCAATGAGTCAGAGGAAATGACACTGTAGTAGATAACTACTGCATAAGGATGGACATTCTTGAGAAAAGAAACATGCATTTTTCCTAATTACCTCTTCAGCCTTCTCTAGGTGGCATTCCGGAGTACCACAAAGTTAACATGAGAGGTAACTAACTCAGAGAAGTGAGTCCAATACCAGCAAGCTCATGTTTGTATTATTGGAGAACCATCTAAATATTTAGAAATTTAGAAATGAAAAATCCTGGAACTGCTGTGCTTGGCTATATGGAAATCTGTACTACTCAGTCGACCTCCCAGTGGACTAACCTACAAGACAATACAGGAGAAAAAAACAAAACAAAAACAAGGCAACAAAAGACCCAACCCAAAACCTCACCAGATACAAAGCCATCATTCATTTTCCTTCAGTAACTGATCGTTCTTCAAGAACTTATTTCTATGCCTCAAAATTACGTGATTGTTCATTATATTGCTTGGCAAAGCATCTTCAGAACTTATTAAATGGCTTTGATTTTGTCTTCATTTGTAGAGTTGGTTCTAAGTTAGTTAAAATTAAGAAAAAATCAGGGTTTACATTTCTAATTTCCATATAATTTTGGACCAGATTTTTAAATTTACTAAGAAATGTCTCAACAAAACAGTCTTTCTTCTAATGGCACACTTCACATAGTTTATTCATACGGAAAGTATGAAAGTGGGTTTTATCCTTTCTTTTGAAAAAAAAAGGAAAGGAAATGAAATCCAAATCAAACAGAAAGTAAGAAAGAAGTGAAAAAACCATGTAAAAAATAAAGATTGTATATTTTGTTACAGTTCCTGTGTTTTGAGTTTAAATTAAGTCTGAGAAATATCAGAATGGCTGAGCTTTTATGAATTCACTATGACTATTTGTTTTCAAGACTCCACAGCCTTTCAATGAAATTTATGACAAGTTCTTTACATCTAAGGAAATTCAAAACCCTTCAGAGATTCCCTGAGCAGCCCAAAGATCTCATCAAAAGGTGTTGTAGTAGTACGTGGAAGAGTCTGAAAAAATATGCTTTAAAGTTTTTGTTGGTAGTGATGCTTTTTGTTTGCTTGGGCGTTTTGTTTCTTTAGTGTTGTGAGGTTTTGTTGTGTTGGTTTTTTCTTTGCCCCTAGAGACTGCAGCTTCCCTCCTCCTCTGTCTTTCATTATCAAATAAAGTTTGGGCTTGCCTGCTTTTGGCCAGCCAATTTCTGAGATGATTCCAGTTCATTCTGCTAGAACAGTCTTTAAAAAAGGTGGTTTATGCTCTTCTGCACTCTTCTTGAGAAGACTGTGGTGCATTCAGAATAAATGAGTATAGTTAAAGGAAAAAAATCTCTCTCATAGCTCTGCTTTTGTTTGTAAACAGATGGAAGTGGAAAAATATGTCAATAAAAAAGAAAATATGTCTCCTGTAAATACTTCTAGTTAATTGACTATCTTTCTGTCTAGTGTCTGCCATGAATTCTTTTTTTAATCTGCTTATGGTATTGTGCACAAATGGCACGTTGCATTACTGTTTAATTTTCCACTTCTTTCAACTCTGTCGTCCAAGCAAGATGTACAAAGCTCAGTTCAAGCAGCACCACGGACAGAGCCCTTTAGTCACCCTCACAGTCTCCATTTCACATTCGAGGTGGATGGGCCCCTCACACTGCAGTCTTTCCCTCACTAGAAGATGCGGATCCATTTCTCTACCCCGAGAGCAGTGCTCAAGTAATCTGTAGACAGCAATGTTTCAATCGACATTTCTCTGTCAAATCTGCCAACAAGTTTCAAACCGGATACAAACAGGCAACGGAGTATACAAGCAGTGCAAGGCAATAGTATGATGGCTGGAGTTTTGTTTCCTTGGGGAACTTTCTAACTTCATTTTTGAAAACACAAAATGTTGCTGCTGTAATAAAATTAAAAATAAAGAAAATGGAAAATGCAAGTTTTTCAAGGTTTTTTGATCATAGAATAAATTGAGTAGCAGGATGGTCAAGCAGTTCTATCTTACTTCTTGATGATTTCTGCTCTTAAAAAGCCAGACAAAGAAGTCAAATCTGGGGCACTCACTTCCCAGGTAAACTGAGTCTGCACTCAGTTTTATGAAAAAAAAATAGCAATTGTGCTAGTTTTGGCTGAGATAGAGTCAATTTTCTTTATAGTAGGTAGCATGGGGCTATATTTTGGGTTTGTGGTGGAAACAGCTTTGATAGTTCAGGCAATATTTTTGTCATTGCTGAGCAGTGTTTACACAGAACCTTTTCCACTCCTCACACCACTCCACCAGTGAGTAGTCTGGGTCCGCAAAAAATGAGAGGAGGCACAGCTAGGACAGCTGCCCCTATCTGAACAAAGGGATATTTCCTACAATATGAGGTCATGCTTAGCAGTAAAACTAGGGGGACAGTTGAGAGTGAGTCCACTGCTCAGGGACTATCTGGATATAAACCAGTTGCTGAGAAACTGTTCATTTGCATAACTTGTCTTTCTTGGGTTGTATTTCTTTCACTCTTTAATTTTTCTTTTCATTGTGATTTGTTATTGTTGTTGTTGATAATGATTATTGTATTTAAATTCTTAAACTCATGACTTTTACCGTTTGGATTCTCTTAACCCAGTCCTCCTGGGACAGGGAGTAATCAAGCATCTATGTGGTGATGGTGCTGACTGGGGTAAAACCATGAGCATCCTAAAACATGTTCAAAGATTAGTGGGTCAGTACAGGACAGGACTTCTCAGTCATGACTCAGTGAGGTAGAACTTGGACACGGACCGTTTATTCTTGGATCTATAAACATCTATTTTGAATTACGCTATGACCATACTCTTAATTTTTTAAAAATCTACTTTCAAAAGAGCTAATGAAAAAAACCCAAAACAACAGAAATTTGAAAAAATACGAAAAAACATAATAAAACCCCACAAATATTTTGCGTTCAAAGACAAATACGTTTTCCATACCATTTGGTTGTTACATCTTTTATGATTATGGGTGTGTTTATGTTCAGAGACGTACACAGCTCTGCACATTTAGATGATTCTAGCACGAAAGTTGTAAACATTGCTCCTGTATTCCTGAGGCCACAGGACCACCAGAGATTTCAGCTGTGTCTTTTTCTAAAAAGTGCGTATCAAAGGCTCAAGCAAGTTTTAGCTGAAGAGAACTAAATAGTCAATCATTTGGAGGAAATTGAGAATGAATGAAAGAAAAATAATGAAACAACTGTCTTACATTTCTCCCTGACTGCTGTTTCTTGTCTGTCAGGACTGTTCTCATTCCAGCAATTCCATGATGCAATAAAGCCTAGACCATCGCTTATGTGTTCCTACCAACAATCTCACGCTTTTTGTCTCTCAGACCTGGCCTTTTACACCTCTTTTAATCTGTTACATATTTACTGCTTTGTCTCCCTGACTGCTTTCTTTCTGCACTATCCTTTGATTTTCCAGGAAACTTCTGTTTCCAGCTAACACCAGTCTGTCCCTCCCTTGCCCAATAACTGACCAGCCAGAGGAAAAAAAAAAGCAACTTTCTTCCTTGCACGTCACTTATATCTGTGAAGGAGAGTAGCTCAGATGATTAATACCAAAACCTGTCCACCATATAGCCTCTCATCTTTTGTCTTTTCACAAACAATTTTCCACACATTGCCGTGAGTGCATAAATCTTGTTGTGCACACATGTAAACATTTGGAGTGTCATTCTATTTTTCCCCTTGCATTTCTACCAAATTAATTTGAGAAGACATAAAAAAATAACAGAATGTAATTCAAAATGCCTCATATTTCACAGGTAAGTTTCAAGCAGTATGTGAATTAAATGTTATTATTTTTCAAGTGCTGTCAAAAGTTGTTAGCCTAATTTGATCAACAGTAGTGAAATCATTGACAGCTTCTTTAAGGATGTCCCTGAAAAGTGATGAAAACTGCGCTCAGTGTTTCATCGTATGTTAAAGACAAATGAAGTGCAGACTATCTCTCATTTCATCGTCTTTTCCACATTAGTGAAATTACATGCCTGGTTACACTTTCACCATGCCACTGATGGATAAGATCGGACTCCTTTAAAGAGTCCGCTGGTAGCAAAGGAAAACCCAATTCTTATATTAAAAAAATGTCTAATAATTTATAATACAATTTTATATTTTAATTTGAAGAAATCCAATATTTTAGAAGTAAAAGTTAAATATTACACTTCTTAAAATATAAAAACATTTTCTTCACCTTTGAAATTCATTATTCCATTATAAATAAATGATAGTATTGAGCACCAATATTGACTAATTTTATTTAATAAATAGAAATTCAATTGGTATTGTCAAGTAATGCTTTTGCTAAAAGAGGCTGCTGACTATATCTCTCAGCAGAAGTTCATACTGTAGTTCCCAGGACACTGTCCAAGAGAACTTGCATGCTACTGTTGACATGTCACACATTTGATCTGTGTTTTAAATTATCAGTGAAGACTGCTGTTCCCTATAAATGCAGAGCATGAGAAATGGTAATGATATTTTTCCGTGTGTGTCTGCAGGTATATATCTGATTTTGGCAAAATCAGAAAGAAATAACTTCAGGGAATTGCCATGAATAACCCCAGTGTTTTTATGCATCCCTGAAAGCCTCAATGATAGAAGACAATATCAGAGAAGATATAAACTTACCAAGCTTTGCCAGAGTCAGGCCAGGTGCACAAGCTGTGCAAACTGCACTAAACCATCACATTTTATAAGCCTTTCTTAGCCTCAAGTCAAATGACATTTTCAGGGTTAACAGAACCAACTCTTGAGACTCTCTGAGCAGGAGGAAAAGTCAGGAGAGAAACAAAGTTGGAAAACTTACATCAAAACTAGGAAGTTAGGTCTACCTACCTTTTCCTTCTGTAAAGGAAATTTCATACCCATCTGGTGGTTTTTTCAAACAACCGCTCATGTGGCACTGAAGTTTTCAATGCCTCTTGACGTGAAGTTGGAGATGAGAGCCCTCCTGCTCCCACTCAGCTGTCAGAAGGGTTGGCCATACCTTGATCTGCTAGGGAAGAGGAGACCAGATAGAAAATAGGCCAGATGGAAAGTACCTTGGACATCAGACAAGTAATGCAAACAACTTTTATTGTATTTACCAACATTTTAATGCAGTAAATTCAAAACAAAACACACCTCCGATAACTTACTGACAAATTATCTTTCTACAATGATAAAACCTACCTTGTTCAAATACTTCTTAGTACCAAATGAGAGAATAAGGTATGCTCCTTTTGTGAATGACCTTGAGAGTCCTGGAACAGTTTTCAAAATAAATTACTCTTCTGTGTTATGCTTAAATAAACAATAAATTAACCTATATGTTTTGGTTTCCTGAAATCAGCTTAGGGCGACCAGCTCTCTGGGAACTAAAACTATAAACATTCAAATAAAATGTTTTGTAAGCTCATTCCTGAAAGCTAGGTCTCAAGTTGTATGTAATATGCATTTTGTGGTTAGTTTCTCTAATCAGAAATATTAAAAAAAAAATTGATTATGGATACTTTAATGTTTAGCTAATGCTAAATAAGGCTTTGGAATTCTTCTAGAAGTGAATATGAAAAATTATCTCTTTCATATGTTCTCCCATTTCACATATTTTCACATATGGTTTCCTGTTGATTGTGCTATTAGACCAAACAGTAATAGCATAGCTAAAAAGTTCTAAAAGTATTTACTGGAAAGATAGCCTCAATACGTATTTAGAGATTACTTTTCTTACAAATTGGCTTTACTACCTTTTAGATTACACATTTGCAGTTCCCATAAATGCCAGCAAATTTGGTCATACAAACACAGATACTTAGGCAATTTTTGATGCAATCTAATTTCTGAAGCCAAAATACTTTTCTAATATAAAAATTCCTAAGTCTTTTTTCCTAGCACAACTTAACTAACTAAATCCTAGTCTTAATTTCTAGATTTAACTGTTGCAAAATATCCTCGGAATGGCTTTGGTAATTTAATAAAAATGCTGTGCACTGGTATCCTTCTAGAAAGGCCCATAAAAATAAATCCCTACGAATGCATTCTTTGCTTTAATGGTTAGTTCATGCAGATTTAACTGTCCTTGATGACATGTTTTAATTTCTGCTTCTGCCTCTGGACTAACACAAATGCAGTTTTACTGACAGTATCTCCAGCACTGTCTGCAGTCTGAGAATTAGCAGTCCTCAGCATTTTTGTGAAGAATGAAAACATGCACTATTGCAGACCTTAACACTTTTCTTAACCCTGCTTTTTTGAGAATTTTGACTTTTCCTTTAATACGTAAAACAAGATTAGGAGAGAATGAGGACATTAGTTTTTGTTTCTTGTCCATTGATTTTCATTCAGTAATGGATCAGGTCTGTGGAAAAACCAAACACACCACAATAAGAAGGAATTTGTTAGAATTTTTCCCCTCAAACACTATATGGGTTTTTTTTTTTCCCTTCGAGATCTGTATGTCCTAATCCTCTCAGATTTCATAGGTATGTTGAGGTTTTTAGGTCATAAATGGGTTGGCCTCATCCCTCTCTTACTCCTAAACAAGTGCTATTATTTGTGTCCTTACAGTTGAGCATGTCATGGGTAGTTGGTTGATTAGACTGCTCTTCACCTTGTGAGTCCAAAAATGAAGATGCTTTCTGAGACTGCCATTTCCAAGCAAATATGTGTCTCTGCTTGGGGGTCAGATTTTTTCTCCTGTGGTAAAATTTTTGTAGAGTATAATTTCATATTCCAAAACATTATTGCTATTAATCATACCTCATGATCTCCAGTGAGTGAATGAGGAACATATTTTTTAGAATGTACATTATTCTGTATCCTGGTGAAATAAACAATACACATTAACCTCCCTAGCTGGTATAATAGTCAAATAAATCACGGATCCACATCCAAATGGAAGAATATTAAGAGCACCATGTGAATTTGAAACTACTCCTGGGAGAACTAGGATCCATCATCTAATTAATGGATTACACCCATCTGTCAGAGATTCATCCCATGTGTGCTAAGGGGTTAGACTAAAAAAAAGCAGAACTCTCCACAGAAACTTGTGACATACAAGTGCAGAGGCAGAGCTGACAGCTGGAAGATTCTCCTGAAGGCTTCTGAGGCTTTTTGAATGTTGTGTTAAACACAAACTATTGAATACAGCTTTTATTCAAGTACATATCATGTGTTCTTTTCTCTCCAGTGACTAAAATGCCTTAAATTAAGCTGTTGAAGTACAACATGCTAATGTAGTTCTACTCCTTCATCAGTTTAATGAACTATTCCCAAAGAGCATCTGTGGCTGGGAATTCTTCCTAAAACATGAGAGAAAGACCAGAGGACCATTTGCTGAGGAACATACCTTTTAAAGCTACTTTTTGCTGCTCACATTGGTTCTATTTCAAACTGCCTAAAGTACCTCCAAACAAGGTCAGTTGGACACTGGTTGTGATCTAGAGCTGCGTGTCTGAGCAAGGGCTGCCTGAATAGCCTCCAACACTGCTTTGCTGGAATGCAGCTGTACTGCACCACATCCTACTGCACTGGCACATTAGCAGGCTGTGTAGTACCATTTGTTTTTCATTACACATTGACATATGTACTATATTCCATTGAAATAACACAGAGCTTTGTGTGTCTTTTCCTTGATTAAATTCATCAAACAATGAAAAGCCATCAGTTTTCATAGTGCTTGAGGATTTACTGAATTGTTAGAAAGTAATTTTTGTTTATTTTAGTGAACTGAAGCAAATACTTAGCTCTAAGTACTCTTTTTACTGCTGTGTGAAGTAAGGATGAATTTTTCATCTTTTTTTAGATGTTAGAAAAATACATTCTTAAAGCTTAGCTTTGTGTTTCAAAACAGGTCAAATCTAACAAATATTGAACAACCCTCTTCTGAATAGCAGTTTTTATTATGCTTTCAGAAATTTGCTTCTTCCTTACTTGTTGAGTATATAGAAAAATAATACTTGTCAAAGGCAAGATGAGATATCCTAGGCAACTGAAGATTAAGTATCAGCTGCTTACAAGGAACAACCAAAAGCATTAATGGAAATTCTTTGACAAATGTTTTTACTTCATCAGTGTCAGAGAGTTGCAGTTCAGCAAAAATAAAAGTTTTTTATAAATATAAATAAATATTTTATAATATAAATAAACAATTTTAATTTTAATTTTATAATATAAATAAATAATTTATAAGTAAAAATAAAAATAAAAGCTCCTTTCTGATTTTGCCTTCTCGTATTTTGTGTTCTTTTAAGGTATTGGTCTACTAAAATGCGTGTATTAAAAAATAAATATTTTGGGAACCTGAATTTCCCAACACCAGAAGAAAGATGGAGAGCCAATTTATAGATTTATGCACTGCACGTTGAGTAGCAAACCACACTCTGCACTGTGTCACACCACCTTTAATTTACACATCAAAAAGTTTCCCCTCAGTCCACTAATCTTTTTAGTTTACATATAGTAAATAAAGAGGGACAGGTATGGAGATACAGAATTTTTTTTAGTATAAAATGAGTATCTGCAGTAGATTAGGTGGTTCTTGGGGACAATTGCCTTAAATAGAAGTAACTAGCTTCTAGACATGTTAGACAGGGATAGGAATCATTATAGGAGAGGTAAAGGAGAAGTCACACAAAAAGGGACTAATTGCAGGTTAGAAAGAAAGTATATAAAACACAAGAGCTATTTCAACTAAAATAACATGATATAAGCTAATAAGTTCTATTGGGCTGTGACAAGTACAACTGTTAATTAACATCATTTTAGGTGGCATACTATTTTTTGCTGCAGGGTATGCATCAGTGCTACTGTGACTGAGACAAACCTCTGCAAGACCGAGACAAACCTGTTTTGCCCTTGTCCTTTCTCTTGCAGAAATGTTATTGGTACTCATATTGTTAGGCATTGGTGAAACTGTGACAGTGGCAAGGCTGCTGCCATTGCATGGCCCCATCTGGCACTGCTCCTTCATGTGTGGGCAGATGACATCCTCATTGTACCTTTCAAATGCTCCTTGTTACATGTTTTTTTCTGGTGTGATGACAAGAGAGGGGGAAGCTCATAATAAGACAAATAAAGTATATAGATACCATATAATTTAGTGCAAATTCTCCATCCTCAGTGAATGTGAAACTTCCTCAATATAGGCTGGGTATACTGGATAAAAATCCGTATTTCCTTTTTATACCATGCTATTTTGGACTATTCTAATAGAAATTAGGTGGCTAAACAAAAACAGAATATTCTTTGGACGTTTTTGGACGTTACATTCTTCAGGCAACCAAATGTGGAATTCAATTGTCTAAGCACACAGAAATGAGCAATTTTAGATCCCCTGCATCATCCAAAGCATCCAGACTGGACATAGTTACGGGACACAAGGGCGCAAGGAGGGGATATGTTAAGAATATGTGCTAGAAATCTACAGATGTGGGATTGAATCCTGCCCAGAAGAATCCCTTTTTCTAGTGCTTTTCTGAAGACCAGAGAATCAACAGAGAAAATGGGCATGGAAAATATGCAGAAGCAAGGGTTTCTTCCTTTGCCCGGTGTGTCTTCAACCTTTGATATGCATGGCCACAATGAAATGGGAAAGGCAGATGCTATAGATGAATTTTTCAGAATGGATGGATAATTTTATAACTAATAATAACATTCGTAGTTATCCATGTCAAGAGGAGGGCAATCAAATGTTACACTTCAGGAAATAAGACAACCATTATAGAGGAAAACAGGAATTTGTTCATTTCGCTGTCTTTCTCCATAAGTGATATTTCTTACTTTGTGAAATGTATCATATTGTTTAGTCTTTTTTTCTTAAGCAACCGTATGGTTCAGTGATCTGTTTTCATACAGTAACTGCCACGAGTTTATGTTTCTTAATTTGAAAAATATATTTGTAGGTTTGAGATATTTTGTGATGTTTCTTTCATTTTGAGAAATTTATGGATCAAAATAAGCAAGTCTTATATAAAAATAGTACCATGTTAATATTACTGCAGGGTGCACTGTGCATTTTTCTTGAGAAACTATACCAGAAGAACCCTTATCATTCTTAACTTAAAAGAACTGTTCTTAAAAGAACAGTTTTTTACCTGTCAACTCATTTATATTTTTATGGTGAAAAAAAGATTATAAATGATGAATGTTTAATCAAATATGGGTCTATTCAGACCTAAAATTGTAATTCCACTGCCAGAAGAATAGCTTTGAAGTAGAACAACACTTTCTGCCCACACATAGTAATGACCTGTAGGGGATAAATGTGCCAAAAGGGAAATCCATGCTATTTGATTTACAGCTTCATTTTTTAATGATGAAACAAAGAAGTAGCAACAGAATGCCCTTGTAAATCCTTCTATTTTTCACACTCAGCTTTCAAAAGGAAAATATGGTTAGATAATTTAAGGTTGCTTGTCTCAAATGGAGAGTAGCTGTAAAGCTTGTGATTTTACAAATGAGTGGAACCTTACTTAACGCATTACTTGCAAGTTTTGCAGTAAGAGAATGAAAGAAGTATTTACTTCAAATCTGAAATTCAGAGCTTGTTCGGGTCAGTCTGCTTACTTCTTCCTGTAACTAGTGCATTAAAGTGAAAAGCAGCTGATGAACAGATCTTTCAGAGACTTCACCCAAGTTTTGTGTTTACTGTCACAACCAGAAATCAATAGCTGGAACCAAAGACTAATGTCCTAGGTTACAATATAGATGTATTTAAGTATTCTATTACCACCAGCTGTGGGCCATTAGCTGTTATCGCCTGCTAATGACACACCCCTGATAACAGACAATGGGCCATCAAGAAACCACCACATGACTCATGGACTTATCTCATCCTATTGTGAGATGCTCCACCCAGGAGGGAGGAGCCAAGCATTCCCACCTGGATATAACCTGCCCTTAGAACTGCCTCAGGGTAGTTCTGTCTTCTGGGTTACCAGAGGATAAGAGCTACTACTGGACCTTCAGCTGGAGACTAGGCCTTACATAGGATCATTGCTTCAACTGAACTACTTAATTTGGAGTGCTACCACCACCCTAACAGGGTGTCAGGTTGTATCTGACTTTGTCAGTGCTTTTCCTTATATTATTTCACTTATTTCTAATTTTTTTTTCTATTAATTTTAATCCTGACTTGTGATGTCCCACTGGTTTGTTTTCGAACCAATACAACTAAAGACTGGGAACTTTGGCTGAGTGCTGCTGAAACTAGAGTCTCGCTGTCTTCTTTGCGATTTATTTTTCTGGTTCTGATTAAGATTGTGGGACTCCCTTTTCTTTTCAAGCCAGGTGTGTTCTTAAAGGTAACAGGAGTAAGATACAACAGATTTTTGGCCAAGGTAATGCGTGTTGCTCTTTTTGAAGTCCAAGAAACTAAACCCGAGTAACAACAGCTTACATACACTTCCATATCAGTTTGAAAGGAAATACCTATTCCACTCTAGCTCCATGTGAACCAGGTCTAAACCATGTAGAGTAGGGAACCATCGATTTCCCACTTGAAGTAGGAAACAGTACAGATACATTGGCTTAGGAGGCAGGATGAGCAACAGTGCATGATGTAGACAATGACCACTAGTTTCTGTTCAGTACCTTTGATCCAGGGCAATATCGCTATTGAATAACAGCTGCAGTTTTTGTTCTGGGGATCTGCAGATGTTATTCCTAGTACTTCACTTGGAGCTATCGGAGGTATTTCTGCATATGCTGCAATCATATCTCTGCTGATGCTACAGAAGTAATAGCAAGTGTGGATGCACTGCATCAAACAAAGACCCAAGCAGTAGTCTTCCTGCAGAAGCTGGTAGTAGTTGTGGGTCTGGAAAGAATGAAAAAAATATAGTGTGAGAAGTATAAAAAAATTCAGGAGCAATATGGTAGTTATACCCCAACTAGATTTCAGATTATTTCTAAAGGCATATCACAAAGTTCAACTCTTTGTTTATGTATGTTGTTTCAACAGAGTTCCTCTGTATTTGTGCAGAGAAAGGTAGACAACATTTGTTGTAAAGGCAAATAAAGGCCTGTGGCAATAGAAAATGTTTCTTACTTTTTAAACTTTCAGGTAGACCTCCTATATCTGCAAAAGTGAGAAACGTGATTCTTATCTATACTGAGTGTGTGTTCTTGTGTGTGTCCATATAGAATACACAACTTCACTTATGTACATGTATGTTAACAGTCAACGTATTAATTTCTATACATGATACACATACACCAAGTGTAGGTAACCAGTTCTGATCAGTTTGTGCTTTTAGGATATTACTGAGAAAATAACTCCATAAGCAGTGTTTTCAAAAGGAGTTTAGGTGTTCAGAACTGCTTTTAGGTAGAAAATTTAGTTAAATGATCTTGTTTAATTTATTGATAACTGAATTTAGTTTTAGTTTATAATAACTGCAGATTATGGTTGCATTTTTTACTCATAGAATCACAGAATCACAGAATCAATCAGGTTGAGAAAGACCTCTAAGATTATGAGACCTCTGAGATGTGACTGGTTGTATCCAGATTCTAACCAAGAAAAGAGGTCTTCATAAAATCAAATTCCAAGCTGTAAACACATACACACACAAAAAAAATTCCTCTATGACCTATCAGACCATTAAACTTTGATACATTTCAGAACCATACAGGTACAAGCTAAATCTAAAAAAACCTATTAAACCCTGTAGTTTGTTGTGAAAACAGCATATTTAATAAAATTTACTTAGGAAAAATAATTACGTTATTTTTGCTTAAATGAAAAGAAGGGGAATTTTTGTCTCAGCTTTCTGTTTTTTGAAAAACAAACAGAACAAGACTTTCAAAGAGGAAATTAAACATGATGCACAATAGACCTGCATAACCCCAAAAGAAAAAAAACCCAAACAAACCCAAAACCCAAACTAGCTCACCAAAAAAATTCCCAACCAGATATGAAAGCAGTTTTGTTTGTTATAAAATTGCCATGAACAAACAGTTCTGCAAAAAACCAAATACTAAAATAATGTATGGCAACCAGGAAAGCTATCTCAGAATTGCTATGTAAGCAGTTTCTAGGAGCAGTTAATGCTTATCAATGGTATTCTAAAACACAATGATAATTCTATAGAAAAAATGCATTTAAAGTGTAACACATTTCTACCACATGTACAAAAATTTCATGCGTTGTAATATGTGGCATAAATCAATCACAGGCACTTTCCATTATCCTGAAGTTCTATAAATGCCTGTATATTTTGAGTTCCAGGCAGCAAGAGGTATGCTTTAACAACGAATTTTATTGTCCAGTCTCCAACATCCAGACCTTTTGGACTGCCACTTAGTGTAAAGGAGATCTATTGTGGAAATTGCACTGTTCATTTCAGCTGTTATGGCCACACAGGACCTGAAAAGAAATGAACAGAAATTATCTTTGCAGCAAATTGCAGGTAAACCAAAGACTAAGCGGACAGGGGACATGCGTCATTTAGAAGCGTGCTACTGCTAAGTATAGGTGATTACAGCAGTATATGATGTAGAATTTCAGATATCCATTTTGATGTCACATGAATAGCCATATGTATTTATTTAGATGATTAATTGTATGGAAATCTGATTAAAAACAAAAGAAGCAGGGTTTCCAAAGTCTAATAGAGAAAAATGGTGACAGTGGTGAAAACATGAAATACTACCTTAAGTAGATCTACTTAAGCAGTTACAGAGAACATCAAGAAAAGAAAAACAGGTTCTGATACAAAGTCATTATTGTCAATGACTAGGAATGTAAACTGAAATGCTTCTATCTGCTCGGAGAAGTAAAATAAACTCAAATTCTATACTGGCTATGCCCATTTTTGTAAGCAATAACTCATAATAACCTGTTTTGTCACCAGCTGTGCACAATTATGTAAGAAATTATGAAAATAATAGGAAATATTTGAATTCATGCTCACCATCTCAAGGGCTACCAGCTCAAAAGCTTTTTTATTAGATCAGTAAATACAGTGGCAGTTAGAAAAACTATTCTGTTGCCCACATCAGGCATAAAGATGAGTGCTTGTGTCTAGCCCCAGACTTTGCAAACTGATTATCATGCACCATGTATTGTCTTGTAGAACATCATAGTGTTATTTTAAGTCACTGGAGAATATGTAATAAAGCATCTAACTTCTAGGCTTTTTGGTAAAGTACCACAAGCACATTTGAACATCTATCTTTGAGAACAAAAATTTACAGTAGAAGGTAATATTTGCTGTTTTGAAAAGAGAAAATTCAAGTCTCATGTACTTTCCATCTGGGAGATTTCTAATATATCTTTCAGTCCTGTATAAAAGCAGCAGCATCAACCCATTCAGGCAGGCAGTTTAATTTGGCTTAATAGGTACTTTCATTTTATGCATTGCAGCATACAGTTTCTTTGCTTCACATTAGCAAAACTCTGTTTCTTGTTTGAATGGAAAACCAATCTTAGTAATATCCCAATATCCACAAAAGCAATAGCTTTTTCTTTCTTTCAAACATTAAGTAAAATAGATCCAAGTCGATATATAAAATTGTAACAGCATTTTTTGTCTTCTTTCTTAATGTCTTTTCTTCTATAGCAAGTGTACATCACATATTAAGTTTTAAAGCATGGTAGTCTAACCAGATTAAACTGGAAAGAGTGATAAATAACTCATCGTAGCCTACTTCCGGTCTGGCCTGGTTTGAGTATTTGTACATTATAATTTAAACCAGGAAATATGCATGTATATTTACATTCATCTGAAGTTATTATATTGGCAAGTATTGAACGTTATTATAGCAAAGTATGTAAAATAATGGTGTTTTTATCTTTTTGCTTTCTTGCTTTTAAACTGTTATATAATGTCTCTGGTTTTCTGTAGTTAATAATTTAAAATATGTTGCGAGATACAACCCATCTGTACTAGCTGGAGCAAGCACAACTTGTCAAGCTGACTACTTAGTATTTGTTAGATAAATGAAGATAGTAGTAAATCATTGATCCAGTGCAGAGAGTTTAGAACTTTGCAGTCCAGAATTTTTTGATGCTCTCAGGCACAGAAAATTCTGCTTTCCCTTTAACCTCTATGCGAGCTGAGATGGGCATATCTGTGTGTGACTCCTGAAAATAGACTTTGTCCTCATGTTTAAATGTGATAAAAAGTGTTACAGGGGAATGAAGATGGTTTTGAATGTTCCATGCTTATTGTAGTCACTTTGCTTCCTTATCTTTGTTTTTGAACTTCATCCTGCAAAACATGAAGTTTGTAGCTGTTCAAATCAGTTGAATGTCCTATATTTGTTACCTACACTTTATGTACAGTTTTCATAGGTGGAAGCTGTCACCTTTTTAGTATTCTGAGTGATATTCTTCACTAAGAATATTATCACCAGGAGGTGCTGCCATGAGACGAAAAGTGACTGAAGCGCTGTTAGTGCTCACATTACGTAATGAACAATCATTTCTGAGATTTTCCATGAAGAGAATTCAGGCACAGCCCGAAAGTTTTGGGACTGTTTTCCTTGTCCCATATTTTCCTTCACTAGTTTTTTCCACCTGCTCCCTGCGCTCCTGGAACACGTGTCCCTAGTACCTCTGCTGCAAAAGAAAAAAAAGGCAATGTCATGATGCAGCAGTTGGAGATGGGAGAAGTGAAGACTTTTCGCTGTTTTTAGACTGTGTTTTGTGCCCGGAACAGTCATTTGTACCATGGCTGTCTAGGTAGCAGACAATACTCAGGCTTGCCAAGAAGAGCCTGCTCTTGTGTGATATTGGAATCCATCAGGATATGAATGCGTTGTGTGCTCTAAGAGACCTGAGTTCTGTTCACGTATCCGGGCTGTATCTGCATCTCTTGACTAGAATACTTGCCGCTGAATGGATGGCAAAAGACAAAAGCCATTTGCTCAGTTTGAAAACAAAGAAATAAAAAAAGACTGTTTTTGAAGCTTAGAAGTTCTGGAGGAATCTGTTATTTGAATCCTAGCAGCAGACACCTTTGTAAGCAGCTCTCCCCCATAACCAGGCTGATAAAAAGCAGAGGTCTAAGAGTAGAACAAATAATTTGCAGACATGCAGGCTAATGCCTTTGGCTGCTACAATCTAGCACATTGTAATAGCTATGTGATGCCCACCCCAAATGAGACATGAGTTGAGATAAGCTGTGACTCTCTCCTGGTATTTCCTCCTATGTGCAGGGCCCCTGAGCCAAAGCTTGTGGAAAAGTCTTTAAAAGCTTCAGCTCCTGCATCTCCAAGAATTGGTGATTTTTTCTGTGCACATTTTACTGGTCATTAACCTACCATAAAAGGACCCTAGGAGGAACAGGAATCTCTTTCCAAAGCTTTAATTTTTTTCTCCTATGTAGCACTTACCTGAAGGAACATTATCATTTAATCTGGCAACGCAGCATGCAAACCGTCAGAAGCTACATTTTGACTAGCGAAAGATGAACCTCAAAAGCCTGAAAATTCTTTTCACTCAGACAATGTCTAAATGGTAGTATTGTTATTTAAATATCTTCAATCCATACATTTGAAATGGAAATTTCCCTGCTTTGTATTATACATTCTCATAAGATTTCCTGGTAAAATGGAAAAACAGAAAAAGGTTTAGGTGTACTTTTAAGCTTCAATTTTCACATCAGTATGCTTAACCCTTATTTTAACATCCAATTTTTTTTTACCCTGGAAATAAAATCCTGCAAATTAAAATATAGTAGAAAACCAGAAACATGGGCTAGTTAAAAACTGATTATTGTAGAACTTTGCCAGTTGAAAAGATCTTTGAAAAGTCACTTTTCTGCTATTTGCTATTTGGAGCTAAATGATGAAATTATGTGGTTTGAAATAAAATATGGCTATGCATCAATTTTTTCATTTTTAAATGAAGGCATGGCTATGCTATTTAACATTACTAAAGCATAAGTTGCTGACTTCCAGGCAAGATGTAATGAATACTCACAAGTGTACATCTAGCTACACCAGCTGTAAGGTAAAACCTGGTAGGTAAAAACTCTTTCACTGATAAAGAAATTTTATATTGGGGTTTATGCTGTCACGATAACCTCTAGTTGGGTGCATATGACACATGGGATAGGTTAGGGTCTAGTGCCAATTTCACTAGTTATCACCATTTGGTGGGGTAAAATTGTAGAAGAGGAGTCTCAAATTCCTTCACCTGGGGATCACATGTTTCTTCTGTCCTTTTATGGTTGCAAACACTTCATTTGAAGGTGAGTGCAGGACAATTAATTCCCTAGATAGTGAATAAAACTTACATTCAGCAGTTCACATGGTGCAAATATCTGAGTGTCCATTTTATTTTCCAAGGGCTTATGTTAATATCCAGGATTTAGATGTTTTTATTCCTTCCTTTGCCTGCTATTTGCACCTTATGGCAAAAAAAATCTTCTTTATATCTGTGATATAATTTGGCACTCATCTTTTATCAGTTTGGATCAGAGCTTTAAAGAAATACAATTCTTAAAGAAAAACCTTCCTTCCTCTTGAAAAAAAATCGGTGAAATTGTAGGGGGGGAACAAGCCATCTCAGAATCTCGTCTCAGATTGGGAGTTAAAATAATCTAGATAATAACCTAATTACTCAGGTTGCTTGTGGACAAACACACATGGTTTCTGCTCATGACATCCAAGAAGTCAGTCTCTAAATAAATTTCATGACAGGTCTCAGACCTTAGTAAAATCAGGCTAAAGCTTCATATGGGAGAAGATGGCATGGCTTGAACTGTTCTTTGGATTAAATATTTATCAGCCACAGTCTTCAAGAACTTAAACAGTAACAACCTTCATAAAGGGGTTCTGCATGAGGTCCTTGTGTGTCTGTGTTGGCTTTCCCAATGACTTCCGTACGCACTGCTGTCTGTCTCAACATGCCCATAGCTGTGAATCATATTTCCTGACACCCGGCTGGCCCTCTGGACTTCACAGTGAACTTGGATGTCCAGATGTGCTTGTACATTTCTATCTAAAAATGAGTGTCTTAAAATTCATGTTGAAGTACTTGATGCATTGTCTTACTAGATCCCTGGTTCTTAGATGAAAAAAAAATCTGCGGTGCTGCTGGAAGCTACCTGCTTTCTACATTTTGGATTATTTTCTAGCTAGCAGATATTTTTCTTGAAGGATTTTGAAGGCTTTTCTTTAACATGGGGGAATTGTGCCCCCATATTGACCAAGAGTTAATAAACCATGCAAACAAGAATGGAGTGTTTTGACTTTACATTCTGGCTTTTTCAAGGTAACAAAGTGAACTTGAACAGTTATTGAGCATTTTCCTAAACAGGCTTTTCCTTGACACGTGTGATTAACAGCTACATTTTGAAAACTTTAAAATTTTGCTCATATGTTACCTTAACATGCTTTGCTGAGTGTATTTTCTCAGCTGATAAATTTATACCCTCTTCCCCTCTACCCCCATTGTCTTTTTCTCAAGAAAAAGAAAAGCTTGTTTCTTTGGACTGATAGCACAATTTCCTGAGTAAAATTCCAGAAAGAGTTTTAAACTGAGCTATAAAACTTTCAAGTATCTTCAGGTTTTTTTAGCAATGGGATTAGTCCTAATACTGCTACTTGCTGTCTCCAAAATTTTGGCATACCCTTTTTACTGGCCATCATTTCTATGATATCCTGAAGTGAAGACCTTTATTAGAAAGGTTCCTCTCACAGAGCTTTTCTTATAACACTGAACCTGGATTCTATGTGGTGCTATATCTGCAGCTAATGACACAGCTCACAAATCAAAGCCATATTTTTTGTGTATTGAGCTGCTGCCCAGTGGACAGATTTTCATTTTACTACATCCCTGAGATGTCAAGAAGCAGAGCTTTATGACTGGCCATTTTCTGATGCAGGTTCCTATTTCTGCTTCTCGCTGAAGTCCCTCCTCTCTTTTCACAGGCATAGGGCAGAGTTCTGCCATGCATCTCAATCTGAAGTTAATGAATAGGAAGAAATCAGAAACCAGCCACTGTCACTTCTATTGATCCTTGAGTCTCAGTGACAGCAGCCCTAGCACAAGGGGCACAACATTACAGATATTTTCTGTGATGGTCTTGTAGCAATGACAGGCTATTGGGGGAAGAAACAACCAGGCTGTAGCAACTGTCCAAGCCTCAATGCAATCTGGATGCAAACCAGAACTCAGATCTCAAGATACTAATGGCAATGATGGATAAACATCACTTCTCATCTTTTTTGACCTCTATGCAACATTTGATGCAGACAGTGACCATGAGAGATTACTGAAGGAAATGGCAAGATTGCATAATGAATGTATCAAAATGGTCTAACATCTCTCTTGGTGTACATTGCTCTAATAAAGTGACAAGAAATGTCAAGTTTGTCTCCTGACTTCATGACTATCATTTCTCTCTTTGAACCTATTCAACATCTACAGACAGATCCTAAAAATGGTAGAATTACCGTGAATTTAGTGCAGCAACACCACTCTCATCACGTGCATCTTCACCAGACAGAGCAAGATGGGGTCAAATGTTGGCCAAGAACAGCTACTGGATAAAGACTAGCAGTGTGAGAATGAAGAAAAGCAAACCCACACAAGGCAGAGATCGTGCTGGGGGAAATCGAAACAAATGAACGATTAAATTAAATTCGGAGAGTTTGCAGCCTCCTATCTGAAAATATCTTTTGTTTAATGGTGTTCAGTACAGCAAAGTAATACTAAAGTGATTTTTAAAAGACCAAATAGCCAATCTGTGTCTGAGTTTTTCCACAAGATCCTAGATCATGATGAAGCAGTGAAGATTAACTCATAAACTGTTTCCTAACTTTTAAATTCTTAGTTTTTAGTATTTAAAATCCTCATATACTGTAACTTGAGAATGTTACAGAGAAGAAAGAAGGAGAAGGGTGAGAAACAGAACTGTATTTTTTAGATTTTTGGCAAAGGTGAATGAACAAGATTGCTATATCTCCATGAGCCATTACATGGCTTAGAATATTGAGAACTTCTGCCATTAACTAATTAATTATGAGGTTACAATACCAGTTTCCTAGTTTAAACAAGGGCCAGAAATGGATATGTTTACTTCTGTATGTAAATACATATAACCTACGAGTTTTACGATGATTACCAGTATAAAAATGACTCCAGCTTCAACTTCTGTATGTTCTCACAAACACTGTTTTCACCTCAGATTCTCTGAGTTTCCTACTGCAGTCTCTTCTTACACACTCGGTCCACAGTTATCCTTTTTTCTTTAGCCGACCTGCTACAACCTCTTAGTGCATACAAGAAACTCCAGCTGCCTTTAGGCATCCGACTCTCATTTATTACTTTTGCTACCTCAGTGCAACTCCTAAATTCTCTTTTTGAAGCAAAGATGTTGATTGTCGTGTTGCTTTTGTCCAGTCTGGTGCTGAGAACAAAGGAACAAAAGTATGCCTCTGCATGGTTAAGTCACTATTGTATTGAGCCCTTGCTACTGCTGTTGTTGCATCCGTATGGAAATCACCTCAATGTGCTGCAATTAAAGTTCAGTGCCTGCAGGCACTGCAGTGAGAAAGTGGGCCAGAGCTCTGGTCTGTGGATCAGCACATAACACAGTGCCTGGGAACAGGCAGTTCAACCTTTAACCAGCGGAAATCACTTGGCAGCTGAGACAGGATATACGTTCGAGCACTTGCACTTTAGAACAAGGCAAATCCAAACAGTGGAATTTTTAAAAGTCAGAGATTTTGTTCAAGGGCCATTTAAACGACTTTTCTTGGAAATGACCTTTCCTCTTTGTTTTCTTCTTTCCCACTTCGCTCATCAGAAGAAACAAAGATGCAGATGCATCTCTTCCAAACAACAGATGGCAAGCCTTTGATCCAAAACACAAATGCCCCAAACTATGGTAATAAAATTGTTAATAGAATTCTTTTAAGGAATGGAAAAGAACATTTTCCTTTTTTTAAAATAAAAGGATGTGTGTGTCTGTGAAAATGAAAATATCAACCTGAGATTGATAGGGAAGGGGCAAGGCATGTGAAGGTGATTAGTCATTCAGTCAGTAGCTGTTTGATAACCGTATTTATAAGTGGTGCTATCAAAATATTAATAAAATGGCTGAACTGGGGTGAAAGAAGCACAAGGAAAAATGCATTGTAAAAAAGCATCAAATATCAGTATCTTTCATGATAGCTTTCATCAGTACTGAAACAAGTAAAATGGCATAACATCTATGCCTTCAATTCCCTATTCCTGGACCTTATTTTTGTTCAAAATATATTTCTCAGTAAGTAAAACACAGATTTTTATCATTTTCTTATCATAAGTACACAAGTTAGCCTAAATCTTTGTGACACAGGATGGAATAGTGTTTGAAAATAATCCAGAGCTTGTTTTCTTCTCCTATGAACAAAAATTTTTGCAAGATAAGGCAAATTTAATCAGGTTGTAGAGAAAAAAAACATTTTAGGTATGCTGCATTTGTTTAAATTATTGCTGTCTAATAATGCAATCAATTAGTATCAAAGCAGGGTCTTTATCCAGATCAACACCAGTAGCTCTATTACTTAGTAAGCATGAGTACAACTTCTCATCATAGATTATTTTCAGAATATTTTATCAAATGGATTTCCAGTTACTTCGATGGATTCTTTTTCAGATGACATTCTGTCTTCACTGTAAATGCTGAATGTGTAAACTGACTTTAATTCCAAATCACCACTATAGTTAGCAGAACAAAATGCCCCATGTTTAAAGGGAATTCAGAACAGATGTGACAAGACACCTTTGACAAAATGTAAATAATAGGCAAGTGATAGCAGCAGAATAGGATGATATAGCGTACATATCAATGCATGTCGCATTCTCAGGTAAGACTCATGCCGAAGTAAGAAAAAAGCCTGTGGAAAAGTGAAGATTGTCAATTGCTTTTTTTTAGTTGTCAGTTTAAAGAACAGTCTAAAGATTAATTTGAAGAAAAAATTAGAGTATGCATTGATATCACAACTGAAAATATTGTATTATAATGCTCTACCTAAATTTAAAATAACTTGAGACTAGTGAAGAAAGCTGAAACTCTAAACAGCAGAGAACAGTGTTCTGTAGTCTTCTGTACAGGAAAGAATTTCTTTGAAATTAAAATAGGAAAAAAAATTATTTGAAAAAGTAACTATTGGTGATCATGACAGACAATGATGGGCTGTAGTATGCATATGAATACACATAGAAAAATTGCTTCATAAAATATAAGAGCAATCACAACTCTTTTTTTCATTGTTGCTTTGTTGGGTTTTTTCCTAAAGAGAGAACAGTGCGGGGAAGGGGAGAGGAGGGAGACCCAAATGACAAGAAATGTGAAGAAGTTAATTAATTTTTAATTTGGGAAAGCTGAGAAAGTAAAGAGCAAATAGAAAAATCTTTGTTCTTCTTTTGTATTTATTTTTATATTGCACATAATTGACCGTTAAAATAAAAATCATTGAAGGGAATAAGGGGAAGCTATAATAGCTCAAGATACGTCACAGATCTGTAGCTCTGTAAGGGTCATTCTTAGTGAATCACTTGCTTTCCCACCTCAAAAATACATATCATGTAATCAATTCCTGTCTCACTGAAATGGCTGCTGTCTATTGGGGAACAAGTCCTGTTCTCAGGGCAGTGTTTACTTCTCATGGCTGCAGTGTGCCTTGCACTGTGAGCAGGTCTTACTGGGAGAGCAGCAGAAGTCATTTGCCCTGAAAGCGTTGTTAGCAAAAAGTGAAACCCTTTTTCTACAGAAATAAGGACAGGAGAGGTTGCACATCACATCAGTGCTCCAACTTATAGTGCAGTCAGTGAGCCCTTCCTGTTTCTTGATGTCATCTGTAGTCGTGCAGCCAGACTGTTGTCCTGAAAAGCTGCCTTCTGCAGCAATTTAGTCAAATATAAACAGCAGCTCCTTTACAGTCAAATGTCAACATGTATTCCTTTTCTTCATGTTTCATCTTTAATAAATTTTTCCAGATGGAAATTCCTTCATTATTTTCAGATGCAAACGATTTGGGGAAATTGCATGACACAATTAACTCCTTAGGAGTAACTTTTTTTCATAAATGAAAAAGTCTCTGAAATATTTCAACCAGAACATTTCAGGTACCTGTCCACCTTCTCACTGGTACTGGGGGCCACTGCCAGCATCACCTCCTGAAGCCATTGGTCCCCAGGCTAAGCCAGCCCATTTCCTCAGCCTTTCCTTGAGGGAACAAGTACTCTAGTCCCAGCCAGCTTGGGGACCCCTCATTGAATTTACTCTAGTTTGTCTGTGTGTCTGAAACCATTGTCTTCTCACCCAGGGTTCCCGCTACTAGCACCAGGACTCCATATTCTGACCAATTATATCTCAAACAAACTACACCACAATAACTTTTCGACAACACAAGTCTCTTGTGAAATGGAGAGAGAATTTTTCTGTCCTGTGCTTGAATAAAAGCAGAATAATTTTAATCTTAATTGTATTCATTTTTTTCTGATGATTTTTGGAGCAACCTTGAAGTGTTTGCAAGTGCTAATGACTTTAATATTTATTTTGATATTTTAGATGATAGCTTTGCAATCTAAATGTGCTCTGATCCGGAAGTTGCTCTTTCCCTGTATTACACATAATTGCATATTACTTTGCATTCATGGCAAATTTGAATAAGAATCTTTTAGCAAACCAAGATGAAGATTAAGGCGTATAAATAATATTCTCCCCAAGATAAAAAACACATATCGATACAGTTACAGAGAGATAAATACCATCCAGCCAGTGAACTGTGAGATTAATTCACTTAAGTTTGGCAAAATACTGTTAGATCTTGGAAAAGAGCTATTTCTGCTTATTTTTGTTTATTATTTTTATTAATAAATCTACCATTCTTGGAAATGACAACAAACACTGTAAAAACATCAAACAACTTCAGTGCTTTTTTCATGGCTGGGAATTCAGCTAAGAGTCTCTGGAGTCCTGCTTGCTGGTGAGAGGAAGCAGAGGGCTGGTGATGTTGTCCCAAGAAGCAGGCTGCAGGGGGCCAAGTCAGCCTTCTCCAACCCATATCTCCAGGGCTGAAGATATTCTGGGTTACCTGTCCATCTGCTCCCTGCTTTGGTGGTTCAGGGTAGAAAAGCAATTCCCATTCTGTCCAAAGACAAAACCAAAACAAACATC
Source organism: Rhagologus leucostigma (assembly GCA_013397725.1). Taxonomy (NCBI): domain Eukaryota; kingdom Metazoa; phylum Chordata; class Aves; order Passeriformes; genus Rhagologus; species Rhagologus leucostigma. The sequence goes on from VZTD01005554.1 coordinate 502,475, forward strand.
TTACAAGGAGAAGGTCAGCAGCAACCAAAGTGCAGCTCCTTCCATCACTCTGGGGCATCTCAGCAGCTGCACTGAAATAATAGAAGGAAAACTTGCAGGCTTTCTGCAAACATCTTCCTGGATCCATCACACATATCTGTGCAAGGCTGAGCTACAGCTGTACTAAGATGGTGATGTATTACTGATCTGGCAAAATTTTGAGTGGTTTAGGAAGACTTCAGAAAAATCAAGCATAGACACATTCATTATCATATTTTTTACACAAACTGTAATAAAAGTCTCTAAACCACAAATTTTATGTTTACAAGATATGAGAAAATAGAGAAAATCAATATGTAAAAGTCAAATATCTATTTTTTTGAATTATAGCATTATTTGTATATAAGCACACTCACATGGGAGGACATAGCAACCATTCTCTAAAGTGTTTTTTTTTTTAAATAAATTGCATTTTTTTCAGTTTTTGATTGATGTGTAATATAACAATTTCTAATGAACAACTTATTACAATATAAAACTGGTCCATCTGTATTTATGCAGCTTGAAAATGGAAGTTTTGACTGTCTTCTCTTTTTAGAATTAGAACAGAGTGTTTGCAATGACAGCTCTGCTATTTAATTTATTCTGGTTTTTGTTGTTTTCTTTTTCTTGGCTTTTTTTTTTTAACCTGTGCACGCTAGAGAATGATATCAGAAAATATTATGACATTTGCAATAATGTTTTCAAAGAAAACAAATTCCTGTGGGACAGATATTAAATGTGTTCTAAATATTGGGAACAAAAACATTCAGTATGTGTGCTACTCAAAGTGAAGTTCTCATTGGTCAGTGTACGCCAAATGTACTGCACGTGGGTTAAAATATATAGATGGACTTACGCCATTCATCAGTTCAACATTTTAAAATTACCTGCTCTTAAGAGTCTGGAAATTGTCTAAGCAAGGAAAAAAAGAAATAAACTCTGATAAAATCATAAATGTTTTTTCCATCATTGCTGAAACTCTAATTTTCTTGTTTATTGCTTGAGTTGATAAAACAAATAAAAGGAATCTAGGAGAGATTTCTTTAACATGCAAAATGAATTTCAATGTTCTGTCCCGCTGGTATTTTTATGAAAAACCTCACTAGATGCTACACATGGAACAGAAAAATCTGCATTTAGATGGAAATATTATGAAATGCATGATATGGTACAAAGTAAGTCTTTTAATGGAGATAGCAAAGTGTTGCATTATGTGGTTGAGTGGAAAGACAGCATGCATACAGGCTTTTATGTCCAGCTGCCCTGATTTGCCCAAGAAAGCTTATTATTTGAATTTCAACCTAATACAAGGGAAGAAAAAAAGAGTCTCAAAAACATTAAGGAGAGAAATGAATAGTTCTTTTATCAAATAGAATATTAAGATCTGTGTGAGTCACCACTGTAAAAAATGATGTTTTGAGGTTGCATGTCAATTTTTCAAAGGCTCCTTAAGTGTTTTACAATCAAGAATTAATTAAGCCTTTCAGTACTTTCTGTTACATAGATAAAGTGGTGTAACGAAGATTAAATTTATACCCATAGGTTTCAACAACTATTTTAATGTCATCTTAATAGCTGGTTCAGGTTCAACATACCCCTAGAGACGTGCTTTGTGCAATTTGCCTTTTGTTTGGTTTTTTTCATATTAATGAAACAAAGAATACAAAATGCAGTTTGGGCAGACTGGTGGTGTATCAATATGAGTCACTGATTTCTATCAAAGATCACAACATATCTGAGGATCCAGCATTTTTAAGCTCTCAAATTCCATCACTGTTGTGAGGATGTGGAACCACAGTTGAAACTTACGGTAATGGATGGAGAACTTATTCTAATCAGGAATTTTGGCCACAGTTATATCTACTTCCAGAAAATGTTAGGAGGATAGGAAAAAGTAGACCACCAATAAATAAAGCAACTAAATTTAAAATTTAGGAAAATATTTAAATTTTAGGTGGTAGTTTTATATATGTATTTTCACTAGTTACTTGGGTTTTTAAAAAAATTTCAGGATAGGATTGTTCTAGGACAGAAAAGTAACTTTGTAGCCCAGGCTGTGACTTCCTTTGTGATAATAAAATAGCTTCCACAGCAGAACCCTGCTTTGGGCTGTACTGTGTGATCTGCAGCATTATGCTGGAGTACACTCTTACCAGCTTTCTAATGCTTTCTTTAAGACATTTCTCTGCTAGAAGAGGAAAATAAAAAAACCTGAGAATGTTAGTTATGAAATACAGTCATGAAATACAGTTATATGTTTACTAAATATTTTAAAGTTTTTAAAGCACACTTTGTATGTATATGTGACTCAGTGTTTTCTCTACGTATTGCAAATGCTTTTTTTTATTATCTTCAAAACAAAGGAAAAGCCAAAATTTATCCTTCTTAACCACAGGAACAGCATTCAAGCCTTACTAGGAAATCTGAATTCTAATACAATGAAAACATTAATTAGTTGGACTAGTAATACAAACAAACCACTGGGGAAGCATTTATAATTCCGCAGTTTTTAGTGGGAGGATGTAGTGAAATCCCTTCATACTTCCAGAAAAATGAAAATACTAGCCTTGTTCTGACAAGCACACTTTTTTTGTCTCTGTAGCTTTTTTTCTAGTAGTACTGGTGCTTAACCCATTAATGACCTTGAATATTTATGCCAGATTACTCCCTCATGTTACTGTCCTGTGACTGCAGTAAGGTTGGAAAGGGGATACATTGTCTTTTATTGAAATGACAGAGAGTGACCTTAGGGTGTTTCTGGATGTCCTAGTGTTCCTTCTATAACATTTAAAATAATGGGGACACACTAGGTGGCGTGGCCTCAGGCATGCTGAGGGAGCTGTAACTCTCTGGGGGTTAATGGATGACTGTTTTTAGTTGAGTAATCAAATATAATACTGTGCTGCAGAACTCCTAGCAAGGCACATACATTCAGACTAATGGCTATTACTCTAATACGCTTTCAACCTTGAAGACACTTTAAAGACATTTCTTGTCACTTCATTGTTATATTATTGCATTCTAAGAAATACATGTCAATTTTCTATGACATGTTTTGGTGAAACAGAAAACAATTCTGACTATTTTCTTATTCAAACAAAGAACTGCTCCAATCAAATCCTCAAATGTAGTGCTTCTGTTAAAAAAGAGTGTTAGTAAGCAGAAATACAAGCTCAAAGATCATATTAGCACTATTATGAAAGCCAATACAAATTAAAACTTTAAAAAAATCCCCATATTTTGTCATATTCAATGTGAAATAAATTGGTCTTTATATTTTCAGTAGGATCCTGTTGAAAATGTTTAGCCAGGTTCCAGGTAAGTATTTCCCAGAGATGAAGCTAGGAAGAGAAGAATGTAAGAAAAGCATCAACATTTTTAGATGTATTTTGAAATCTCCAGTTAAAGAAGAGAATCAGGTACTGTATTTAGACTCACTTTATCGCAGGGCTACTGGAAAACAGGCCTTTTACCATTTTTAAATAATTTCATAGTTATAATTTCTGTTCCTCTTCATTCTCATAATTAAATATCTTTGAGGGGTTTTGTTTCTTTGTTTGTTTTTGTAAAACCTTAATTGCTTAAATGCAATGCACCACATGAATTATTGTATGGAAAGGGAGTCATACAGAGGGCTAAAGCCAGGTGGCTCTTCTCCCAATAAAAGTGTGACATTGTGACAGCCAGCAGAACTCTCCCTGTGCTCATCATTAGATATATATACATGATTCTTTTGCTAGATCAAGGTTGGAAATATTTTTGTGCAGCTACTATCAGTGATATATAAATATATATATGTACTTCCAGGACAGCTATATTTCAGCACATTGTAGGCAGCAGATAATAAAGTTAGAAAAGAACCAACTGGCTTCTAGCAGTTCAGTGACAGAGATACTTTTTTGTCTTCTCTCACAGGAGAATGAAATGTAACCCCTAGACACGTAGAAATTACACCCCCCCACCCCTATCCCGTTGACTCTAGAAGAGAAACAAGAAAGATGTGAGCAATGGAACACATGTGTCAGCTTTAATAAATACAGGCTTTTCCAGCATATCAGTCTGTCTCTCTGTTTACACCATTAAAGCTTTATTCATGTTGTAGAATATATCATTCAGGTCATTAATTTCAAACTTTTACTTCTCCACTTTCTCAACAGAAGGAATGATCCAAATCCTGTTGTTAAGGGGAATCCAAGGAGAGTTTCCAGTGGATTTAGAGCAAGGATCCTAAATGAATAGTGGTTTTGTTTGTGTCATTTGCCATATATAATTTATGATACTTCGTAATGAATGATTCTTCAGCTCAGAAATTTTAGATGTACAAAGATGATTTATTTTCTTCCAGGACCAAAATAAAAAAAAAATTGTGATTACATTCCCATAATCAGATTCCTGGAGATACGTTACATTGAGATCTTCTAGTATCTTTCATTATCTTTGAGAGGTAGTATGAAATACCTCTTTTAAATCTTCAGGTTTGTTGGTGATGAAGAAAGCCTTTTGGTATAACAACCCAGTAAGATGCTCCATTAAAATCAATCATTAAACCTGTTTCATTATTTCCCTATTCCTTCAAATACAGGAATTCAATAATAACTGAGACTTGGAAACTCAGTATTCTTTGATGGATTAATGATTGATATTTTTTCATGGTAATATTGGCAGTCTAAGACTACAGGAATGCATTACTATTATTCATGTTCACAATCTGTCATAATATCCTAAGCAAACTTGCTTTGCTTTCTTCTGTTTAATAGGCTGTAAGGTATTGAACCGGACTTACAGCACGATCATTTCCATGACTGATGTATTTCTGCTAAATAGCATACATTTGTCCTGCAGTCAGTGTTGCAGTTTTGAATGCTTTGGAAGGAAACCTGACATTTCACAAATCCATCATCTGGATTCTTGGATTGAATGAATATGTCAGAAACCACAGCCATGACAGGGGAAATCAAGTATGCCTAAAGAACAAAATGTAGCTTTTTTTTTTTATGCCAGGAAGTGAAAATAAAGGGTTTTTTTGAGGTTTTTATTGTAAGTAATGAAATATTATTGATATCCAAAAATATCAAACAAGCTTCTTTACTGTGAGGGAATGCATGAAAATGTAAAGAAGTTTTAAACAAGATTGTGGTCACATTTTAATATCTGGCAAAATATTTAGTTACTTCTGTAAAGAAGAACTCCTTTGAATTCAGAGGATGTCATATACTTACATAAACATTCAGGGCCCTTTAAATTTTTTTACTATAAACCCAAACATTACAGTCCACTCTCTTCTTCCTGAGTTTTTGAAATCACTGCTAAGGTTAAAGAAATTTGTTTGCACAAGTTACTGTCTTGATGAATGAACGATATTTCATATAGTCTTATTACTTCGCTTTTCAAGAAAATTATAATTGAATTCAACCTCTTTTTCCTTGTGAAAATGGTTCTGAATATAAAACAAGTTTATTTAGCCAGTTCACTAGAACAGGTGAATACTTCCATGATTTATTCTAGATGAGAAAAATGTAAAGATTTTCCCTTTGTGTGCATCTCTAATATGTAAAATAATGATGTAAAACTCCGCTTTCACCTTATAAAACAACAAGGCTGAATTCAAGGCTGTTCAAAATCCTGAAGACCTACATAGGTGTATGTGTATGTATATGTATATAAGTATGTGCATGTGCAAGTGTATGTGTGAAGTTCTACTAAATTATTAATAATTTTAAAACTTTCACGAGGAAGGAGGTTGTTTGGGGTTTTTTACTATATACAGCACTTGTTTAAATGCAAAACTAACGTATTTGGGTGATTGAAAACTTTGAATATGCTAACTGATCTTTAACTTTTACTATTGACACAAATTAATGAAAAAGCTTGCTGTTAAAAGGTAGCTTTGAAGAGAGTGTACATAGAAGTGGTCATGGCTTTTTCTTTCTTCCTCATGCCTCTATTTTTCTCTAATTCCTTGTTTAATATAAAACAAGTAATTTTAACTTATAAGTTAAAATTTTATATTTTGATATGCTTATCAAAATAAAATAAAACTATAATGAGTGCGTTCTACAGCTCCAGAATCAATATTTGCACGTCATCTCTGGGTACTTTTATGTGTGATTCTTCTTCACTTTCACTAGTAATGGAGACGCAATGGTGACCTATTTATTTCAAAGATACTTTGTGTTTTGTCCCTTGAAATACTGTGTAAGTGTTACTAGCAACCTACAATCTGTTTATGAGGTGTAGAAAAGATTTCACAGAAAATGTGCCCAAGCCTATTAACACTAATGCTAATGAAGGTTCATACGGTCAAGATATGAGTATTTCAACAGCTACAGGATTAAAATGATTTTTTAATATAGAGAAGAGAAGTATGTGAAATTATCATCATAAATGTCAGAATACTATATATAATCATACATCTATAATGTGCCATCAGTATAGTGCATAACACAGTGCGTAACATATTTTTTTCATAAACCATCCTATGTTTTTGAAATTCTTAAACTAAAAATTCCTACTTAGAGATTAAAGTTCCTTCTTTTTTGATAGTGAAACTCTGTGCATTGCTCATTAAAAAAGAAAATATAAGATATTTCTAAATAATATTAAAATATGAAATACAATTCTGTTTGTTGGAATAGTGAAGCTCAGCTATATTAGCTAAGCGCTGTAAAGAATTGCTTGCTATAGTCCCATTTCTCATCCTCTTTCACACAAAATTTCAGTTATTAAAACTATGAAAAATGCATACACATTTCAGTCATATTTAATTAGTCATCCTACACTACTTGCAGGTAATTTAAATGCATATTCTTCATCTCCAGCCCTCTCAAAAAAAAACTCCACTGAATTTCTTCACTTTAGATGAATAAATACATTAGAAGAGTTTGAGCTTCATTTCTTTAGCAAGATATAGATAAACCCCATATAATTTGGCACGTAATTAAGTACTTCGCTAAATCACTACCTCCACTGCCAAAAAAATGGACCTTCAATATGAACTTGAAAACTACACATATATCAGCTCCCTGTGCAAGGTTTGTTTTGCAGCACAAATCTAATTTAAACCCAATTTGTATCCAGATGTAATCAAAAACAAATCTAATTTCTCCCACCTAAATTCTATTGGAATCTTTTTCAATCTACTCTGTGGACTCAAAATTAAGATTTAGAGTTGTGCTTGTTTGCTTTTAAGTCTGCTTGTCTATTTATTTTTAAAGGCATTTCTTTAAAAAGTGTATTATGTCTATTTATGGTCTGCCTGCTTTGATCTGTCCTGTTCTGGACTTCATCCAGGAAATAAATGTCAAACACAGGTTAAAAAATATTTTTTTCCCTTCCAATCTTCCCGTTGACATTATAGCCTAGACACAGATGTCAGTCTGTCCCCTCATAAATGAATACACATCTTTGCCCTCTCACTCCCACTCTCAGTCTGCTTCCTGACCTAAGTCTCAAATCTCTAGCTGCCATGACTAGAATGCGCCGTGTCAATTTTATACAGCTTGCATTGGCCAAATCCATTAGCAGCAGAATATGTTCTAATAGTAAAGAAAACCAAACAAACAACAAAAATAATCAATTCCAAGATTTTACCTTTGTGTAGGAGTGGGATAAGGATGTTGAAAACTATGGAAGAACCTTTGCATGAAGGGAGATGGAACAGACTGAAGATCTTCAGTTTGGTAAAGATGGTGGAGAATACTACAAAGACTCATCAAATGAGAAAATCCATCGAGGAAGTGAACAAGAATTGGGACAATAGTGAATCTACTTATGTGTCAGGTATCAGGTTCAAATACCCCCAACAATATGGACACATCCTCACACGTTTAGTTAAACTCTGAAACTCTTCAGTACAGGCAACCATAGATGCTTAAATTTACCTTCAGAATGGAGTTGACCTAAAGATATTTTGTCTATGACACAAAGCCACTGGTATGTACATCACTGTATACTTCCTGGGATTTAAACTCTTTATTAAGCATTTGCTGCTACTCATAGCTAAAGATTAGACCATTGGGCCTTTGGTCAAATGCACAATTGTCTTAACTTAGGAGATTACTATGGTACTCTTCTGGTTTTACTCTGAGGATTTTAAATTATAGGAAATACAATTCCAAATATTACTTGGCAAGAAAAGCTTTGTTGATTTAATTACTCATCAGAAAATGTAATCTTTGATATACTTTGAAATTATTAGGATGAGTTCTGAATTCATACAGGTCTCTAATTCTTCTCATGTAAATACCCAACTATTTAAACAAATGTAATGAATGCTGAGGTAAGCACAAAGAAAGGACTGTGTTTTGGCAACTATGTTGACTATGTCCCTCTTTTCATACAATAACATAAAATTTGCTCTCACTGTGGGTCTCCTCTCTTTTGGTTCAGCTAGACTTCTGATATATCTCTGGACCCAAGTTCTGTTCAAGATGAATATTTGTGAATAATATCAGCAGATTTCAAGTTAAAGGTCACTAATGACAAGACTTTGCCTTACTATTGTGTAAGCCTTAAGAGACTACTTGCTATGAAAGCATGAGATCAATACTTAGATCCATTTAAATGGATCTCAGTGAATTAAGATTTCTAAAACAAAGGGAAAGGGAAAGTGGTAAGATAAAGATTATGGCAATCGAGAAAGAAAACTTGCTCGTGTTATGTGGGCTAGATTAACACAAACACTGGAGTCACACATTGCTTGGTTTCTGGATAGATCATCTCCACAAAGACATGAAGGATTTAATGCTCTTCTGCCCCCTCAATCAGAAAGAAGTTTCCTCTCTTATAAACATCATGCACTTCTCTGTTCCATGGAAACAAAATTTCCTAAGAGATAGCCTGTCTTGAATTTGGTGAGGGTTTTTGACCTAGGAATGTTTCACGCATATTGTTCCACTAGTAGATTTGTATTTCTAAGGTAAATGATAGGAGTAACCACTCCTATAAAAAGTGGTTTTAGGTATGAATATGAACCCTTCTTCCTTTTGGTCTTTTGTCAATTCTTCCCTTGGATTACAAAAACTGAGCTTTATAGAAATCTCATGTTGAACGTTGCTTATTTATCTCTACATGTATATTTAGAATCTATGTTACAATGCTGTTTCACAAAAGGGAAAAATAAAAACAAAGCATTAACAATTTACTAAACTTACTAAGTGGAACTGCCAAAAGGCTCCAAAAAAGCTAGCTTTTTTTCTGAGTGAAACCAAGTTTCCTGGTAAAAGTCTAGGAACTTCAGAAACTAGGTCAATGTTCTGATTGCCTGAAAAACTCAGTTGATACCCTGGACTAAATGTGATTTTCTCAGATTCTTCATGTTAACCTTGTAATTTTAGTTGATTACTTGCTATATTCATTTGATGATTTGATAATTTCACATATTGATTTATTGAATCACTCTTAATCATGTCCTTGATTGGATCATTTTATCATTTCATTCTTAATTAGCTTTGTAAAGTCATAAATTAGTTCAGTAAAATGCTTGCTTGAGTATATAACTGCTTATTCATCCTTTAAAAAACAAAATCTGTAAAAAATACATACATTGCATTCATTCAATCACATTGCGCTTTGTGTCATCAACTCTGAGGATAAAGTTAATTTTAATTAAGAAATTAACAAACCCATTTTCCTGTGCTGGCAAATCAGTACTTAAGAAACCCTTGGTTTTGTTATCTTTATGGTTTCATTTATCAGGGATTATGTTGCAAGTAGGTAAATAATTGCCAGAAAATCTCGGAAATTACAATAATATCAGTACTTATCTGACTGAAATAATATTAAACTCTTCCAATTTGAGCAAAAAAGTCACTTCACAAGTAACAAAACAACAACAACAAAAAACACCACTCAAAAAATAACCCAAGAAAAAGATTATAACCAACTTCACTTGTTGTACAGGTAGAGGTAACAAGGTCATCAACCCATCTATTATTTATTACTTCTTTAAAATTATAGAAACCTGTATAATACAAGTTGTTCTTTCCAAAGCTACTGTGTCAATGCTGCTGCAGCACAACTATTTCTTGTCCCACCGGTATCAGACACAAATCTTTTATGTAGAACCATTCAGACATTTTGTTAAGAATCTGTTGTAAAATGCTAATCAAATGTGAAATGTTCACAGAATGTGGCAATGGTAATAGCATTTCAACATGAATACACATTTTTTTAAAGCATTTGAATAAAGTAAAATGCTTTTTTTCAGTCTATTTAAAAAAATCTTTTAAACTTTTAATTTATGTAGTATAAAATTTTTGAGGTAAATTATTAATAAAACATAACCATAATTTAATTTTAAGGCATACTAATCTCTGATTTTATGCACAACTAACAAAGCATTTAGAATATTTGCGGATTAAAACCACCAGAAATACACTGTACTAATATCCTTTTCAGTCATTTAATTTGTATTTAATATCGAATAAGAATAATTTCTTGTACGAAAAAAGTGATCATGTTTTGGAAAGTGTAATTGCCAGTGGGGAAACTTGCACTGAAACAGTACTTTCGAAGAGAAATAGAAAGATAAAATCCCAGTTCCTCCATAATTTTGTTTACTGTTCTAACTTTAGAATTGTTTTCCCTGCAGATCTGTACTATAATGTTTTTTCCTTACAATTTTAACTTATAATTTATTTGAAATAAGGTGAAGTCTTACTAAATTGATCCTAGATGAGTTCACAGCAAAAACCATAAGTTTAGACCCTAGCACAACAAGAAAGTTCATTGTGAAAAAAGACAACACACATTGTCTTTCCATTGCTTTTACATTGCTTTTTCCATTGCAGAAAAAGCCTGTAGGATGAGTGTTGATGGCAAAAATGGAATGAAATTTTTGTTCAGAATGAGTTTTACATTATAGATGAGATGAATAAATAAAGATATACTTCATCCATATTAATATGCTATTTCTTTATTTTAGGAAATACCTTAGTCTGCATTTCTTAACCTGTAAATGTTTTCTAGTGCATTAAAAATGTCTTGAATGTTAATTTTCACATTACTGTCATGAGATCCAAGAGCTGAGGCCTTCAATGACTTAGCAGTGCTTTTCCCACTTTCTTAACAGTGAGTGATTTTGCAATGGACTTTTTTGTTCTCACCCAAGCTTCTCAAAAATTACTTTTGACAGGGATCACTTTGCAATACATTTAATATTAGCCATTTGACCTTTACAGAATCATCAAGGTTTAAGTGTTTAATTAGGGTTCTCATTGTGTCTAAGAAATTATTCCTGCTGAAAGCCAAATTTAAGACTTCTCTTAAAAAGGGGGAATATTTTCACAAATGTTAGGTTGACATATATTCCAAAGTTTCTGAATCTCTCTCTCAAGTTTCTCTGCCCTTTTCTTACTAGGTGACTTCTTTCAGTGTAAGGATAGCACATTTGATTTTAATTCTGAATTTTTAAATTCGTATTGCTTTCACATATCATTCATTATTCCTATGGCAAAATCTATTTAAATGTTTATAATCTCTTGTATTTGAAACATCTCAGAATAAAGCAAATATTTTCCATAACTTTCGAAAGCACCTTTAAAACATCTTTCAGTGGTCTCAAGTACTATATAACGATCCTGTAGTGAACCTGGAGAAACTAAAATCATATTACACTTGGTGGAATCAGTAGAAATAGAACATTTCAACCACAATGCAGACATCCACACTGAACAGATCTAGATGGAATTCTAGAAGAAATATTTTGATGAAAAAATTATTAAATTTTGTTGGTTATTAAAAAAGAAACATACTTCCTTTTGAAGTAAAAGCTTTTGGTAGTGAAAGGGTGTCAAGGATTTCTATCTTTCTCTTCCTATGCAACAAACTGCAATTTTCCAAAATTAAGACTTGAAAGTTATCTCTCATAATCCCTTGTGCACTCAAAAATGTTTTATATTTTTAAAATTAAGTTCATAGCACCAATAAATGCATAGGATTTGATGATATTTTTGTGCCAGCCACTACCCACATACACGCAGACAGCCAACAGTAGCAGCCTGCATTCTAAATAAACCATGAGGACAAATATTTTTCTTTTCACTTATCTTTTACAAACAGTATTGACAATTTAGGGAATTAAGTAGACATTTATGGTATTTGAGGATATAATTGCACTATTTAACATTCACCAGAAAGCAGCTGCCATTACTCCTGAGGGAAAACCAATCGTAGGTATGATTATAAAGAAGCAGTGAGAACAGAATTAATTGAAAAACAGGAAGACTTGTAGGTAAGAGCAGGGAAAAAATGTAATAAATTAGTTTTCCTGACACTTCACAAAGAATGAATCTAAAGAAATCAGTATACACTCTAAGTTATGCATTTCCAGTATGAAATTTACAGGAGAAAATATTATCCCTTTACACTTCCCAAAGAAATGTCAACAAAGGTTATTTAGATTCGCCAGCTGAACAAAAAAACCCAAAAAACCAACTACTTTCAAAACCTGGCGAGGCATGGAACCAAGTAACATACCAAAAGTTCCTCTTTCAACCCACCTCAGAACAATAAAGAATTCCCTGAACAAATATACACAGAATTAGAAGAACATTCCAAACTTCCTGACTTGTTGGGGTTAAAAAAACCAAACCAAACCAAAAATTCTTCAAATTCAGGCTTTAATTGATATGAAACAGCTGAAATACCCACCCTTTAATTTATTCTTTTACCTTGCATAATTTTTTAACATATTTAACACATTGATTAGAAGAAATATAATTTCAGCTTTCCCAAATCAGAGTGTTTTCAAAACATCAAAATTCAATTCTTTTAACTTTGAAATCTGGTCAACATTCATTTATTGACATTTCTACTCACTTTTTGGATCCAGCAAAATAGAAAACTGAATGTTTACTATTTAGATGAATCTTGGATCTCATTTTCCATTACCGTGTTGCAATGTTGTAATGTTTTCCAAAAGTTTAAAATTTGTGCATTTCTAAAAAATGGTGCTTGATTTTTTTCTTTAAAAGAAAGAAAACTGTCTCCCAGCCTCTGGAGTGCTAAAACTTAGGTGATATGGGTGAAAAAAAGAACAGGGTAGTAAGGAAGGTTCAAAACAAATTCTCTTATTTATGACTTCTTTTACCATTTTACGCCATGGAGATCATAACTTTGATTATCCTTTCTGCTTTAATTCTATGTACTATTGCACTGGTCAGAATATGCTGATTAATGACTATGAAGGAATCAGGGTATGGAGCGTTCTTCGATGGCTCTGACCTGTCCAATCTCCATTGTAAATTCAAGGCTAGGAGATGATTAAAAGAAATTACATGCCTTGGAAGGCTGTCTTTAATTCGGGTCTTCACAAGGTCTCCTTAGAATCAAATCCTCTTCAGAAAGTGGCAGCTGACCTTCTTCATTTGTCCACATGTTAACAACAATGCTTAATATCATATAAATACTTATTTAAATATTATATTGCGTTTGGATACAACATATAGTTACAAGAAGAGAAAAAATCAGATAGAAGTACACACCTTCAGTGTAGATTAACACCCACCTGTTTTTCAGTTCCTGGCTTGGGTAGGCAGAGTAATACACTCACGAGGTCTCAGTGACAATATGGAGAAAAATAAATGATGATTTATAGGAAATAGCTGCAAAATAATCCTTTAAATTATACTAGATAGACACTAGATATGATCTGAACAATCAGTGATCTCTAGAAATCTTGTCTTGTGTCAAACATACACTTGTCTGACCTTTGCTTGAAAATCTTTGCTCGGTGATAAGAGATGAAAGAAGACCAGAGCCTAATGCTTTTGGTTAAAGAGCCCCAAATGGTTTTACCTTCATTTTTTATTATAAGCAAGGGATCAATCTGATGACATAAAAGATTCAAAACACTTAATGCTAAAACCTGAGAAATATTTTTATTGTTACTGAAAAGCATACCTATTGCAAATTTTCCTTGTTTTTAGCAAGTAGAAGCAGGCTTCCAGAGCAGTTAGTGGGTGTGAGGCATGCTGAAATCCCAGCTTAACATTTAAAAATGTGCCTTTTCAATTAAAGACAAATGTAACTCTTGAACAATACTATGAAAACTAATAAAGAGGAGGGTGTATGGTGGGGAGAAAGTATGTTCTTCCAGCTGAAAAAATTTTTCATTCTTTATTGCCAGAGATAATCATAGAATCATAGAACAGTTTGGGTTGGAAAAGACTTTAAAGACCATCTTTTTCCAACCCCCCTGCAATGGGAAGGGGCACCTTCCAATAGACCAAGTTGCTCAGAGCTCCATCCAACCTGGTCTTGAACACTGCCAGGGATGGGGCATCCGCTGTTTCTCTGGGTAATCTGTTCCAGGCTCATCACACTCCCAGTAAAGAATTTCTTCCTAACATCTGATCTAAATCTACCCCTTCTCGGTTTAGAGACATTCTCCTTTGCCCTGTCACTACACTTTGGTGAAAAGTTCCTCTCCAGCTCTCCAGTAGGCCTCTTTTAGGTACTGGTAGGATGCTAAAAGGTCTGCTTGGATTCTTCTCTTCTCCAGAGTGAACAAAACCAAGATTTTCAGTCTGTCTCCATAGGAGAGGTGCTCCAGCCCTCTGATCATCTTCATGGCCCTCCTCTAGACTTGCTTCAACAGATTAATGTCCTTATTATGTTGGAGGCCCCAGAGCTGGACACAGTACCCCAGGTGAGGTCTCACCAGAGCAGAGTAGAAGAGCACAATCCTCTCCCTCACCCTGCTGGCCACACTGCTTTGGATGCAGCCCAGGACAAAACTGACTTTCCGGTCTCTAAGTGCACATTGCTGGGTTATGTCCAGCCTCTCATCCTTCAACACCCCCAAGCTGTTCTCCTCAGGGCTACTCTCAACCCATTCACTGCCCAGCCTGTATCTGAGCTTGGAATTGCCCTGACAGACGTGCAGGACCTTGTACTTGGCATTGTTGAACTTCAGGAGGTTCACACTGTCCCACTTCTCAAGCTTGTCCAGGTCCCTCTGGATGACATCCCTTCCCTCCAGCGTGTCGACTACACACGCAGCTTGGTGTTGTGGGCAGCGTTTCGCGGCTGACTTAGTCCCACTGCCCATGTCACTGACAAAGACGTTAAACAGCACTGGTGCCAGTACTAAGCCCTGAGGAATGCCACTTGTCACTGGTCACCACTTGGACACTGAGCCATTAACTGCAATTCTTTGAGTGCAACCATTCAGACAATTCCTTATCCATTGAATGGTCCATCCATAAAATGCGTGTCTCTCCAGTTTAGAGGCAAGAGAGGATGAGTCACTCCTTCTTATACGGTACACTGACAAGGGCTTTGCTGTGCTGTAAAGACTGAACAGCTGAGACTCTTTGCCTAATTTAGAATAAATGAATGTTCTAAGAGTATGATCTTATGTTCCTACTGCTTCAGAATATTGTCTTTTCTACTATGGTAGTTAGTGCACTCTATTAATTTTAGGGTTTTTGTTACTTAGTCTTTAAAGTAAACTTTAGTAAAGGTTCATTCTGTTTCTGTATGATTTAAACTACAGAATTTGTTTATAGGAATGGCAGGGATTAGCTAAAATATAGCTGCTTTCCCATGACAAATTTCGGTCTGGTGATGCTGAATCTGATTTATTTCGATCATGTGGCAATCATGTCTTTGGAAAAACCATCATTTATCTTAGATACTCATTTCAACACTATTTTCAAAGAATTAAAGAGCTGGAAGATGAAAAGGCAGAACTATGTCACCATAAACTGCCAGATTCTCATAAATCTAATGTGTATATTTATTGCTCTTCAGCTAATAGATATAAAATACTTAACTTGCAATAGCTTCCTAAACCTGGAGTTGTAGTTGTAAATTTGGAGGAAATGATTAAACATTGTCTACACCTTTGTTTCCATTTTGAAGATTTAAAGATTTAAAGATTTTTTTTCTTTTCTTCCTATAGTTTTATCTCAGATTAAGAACTGTTCAGTTAAACTTTTTTCATTGTGGTGTGATATACCCCAGACAAATAGTGCAGGAAATTGCAGAATATTGAGAAAGATTCCCCTGTATTGAGTGTATAAGTAATTGCAATTAGCTAGGGAAGGATTACTGCACTTTCAGTCGAACAACCTGAATAAGCAGAAACAGGACAGGAATGTTTACATCCTTTTCCTTCCCAAAATGCATATAATGAAAGAAATATTACTAGTGGAAAACAGGAATTGAAGTTAACATCCCTGTTTTATGCCAATAGCTGTCTTTTAGTTTGGAGTTTTTATTCCTTTGTGTATTAAACTTGAGATGTACTCCAAGCAGTGTAGCCACTTCCTAGCCCCCTAGAACCCAAGATGCTGTTCTGGAGGCCTCTTCTATTCACCCCTTCAGGCTCATTATTCTGCTCAGGATTGCAATGATCTCTGTTCTAGAAAAGTGCTTCAATGAATCTTGTTGAAAATCTTCACTTTTATTTGAAAATCATGATGCTGTCCAGACTACTGAAAATTTACTTTTAACAATCGTAGTGCCCCCTTCATGTGGGAGTCTAAATGGGAGTTGGACCCAGCAGCCATACAGAAGTCTAATCAATCAGGTTCACTGAGTCTACACCCCTAATCAATGTCTATCAGAAGACAATTTTGGTTAAATGAGCATTTCTGTAGTTTCCATATACTATTATGTGATTCTAAACAAATGCATATCTTAATATAGACATCTTACTCCCTTACTGAATCTCAGGTCTTGTGCACAACTCGGTTCTCCAAACGTAGACATCTAGTGCCATTTGACATGCCACTCAGGATCTGAGACGTCTACATGAGACTGACAGATTTAACACTGTCTTTAGAAGACTTGTATTTTTCTGCTTTGGTGTCGAAGGAGCAAATGCTGTACACTGAAGAACCTTAGTGTCTTTTTGTTCCCTATTCCAATCATGCTTTCGAAGTAATTCATAATGAAATTTTATTAGAGTGCTCTTCCCCCCTTATTTATTGAAAAGCATTATAGGATAAACTTTTCTAATGTGAAACTAACATGTAACACAACAAAGAATCTCGCTTTTAGTTCAGTCCCAGTGAAATCCCTCTCATTACCTTCTAAGGTTATATAAATATTTGGATTCAGAATAATTAACATACATAACTATATTGTGATCTTCTCCTATGGGAAACACAGAACTAAATTCAGAAGTTAATCGCAGAGTGAATTTTATTTTTACCCTCACTAGACACAAAATAATAATAAAAAATAAGAATATTTATATTCCTTCTAGTCTTTGTTCACATCCCAAAAGTGTTAATTTGAAGCACCAAGTGTCACAGGAAGTGTGCAACTGATACTTTTGATGCCTAACTCTACAATTTAGTCAAAGTCAAGTCTTTCCTACATCTGCTGAGGTACATTTCATACATATATTCAAGTGGGGATTCATAGTCTACATATCTCATCTAAAGAACTTGATTCATACTATGAAGTAATGAACTGTAGCTAAGAACCTTTACTTAGAAAGGTCAGAGTACTGGAGAATCAAGTCAAAGTTGACATTCAGTATTCAACTACATCCTCTGAGGATACTTGTTGGAAAATACTGTACACTAAATGTTAGTAGACTGGTAAAGAATGGAAGTTTGGAGGAAGAGCATCTCTTCAAAATCACTTTTTAAAGTTTTTATGTTTTAAGTAAGATACGCAGCTGGTAACTATGGAAATGAGTGAGATAGTGTCTCTCTAATTACTGGCCAGTACTTGGTTTCTAGACCAATGAGCAAGTAATGTTTACATGTGCATGAATAGCTTAAACAAAGCAGGATAAGAGTGACTCGGAATAATTTATTGGACATTTTCCTAAGAAGAGAGACACAAAACTTCTATCATAGAGATATTTTGCATACTTGCTTCTCACATTCCATGCATGTGCTTGTTGTATTCTCAAGGCAAGGTTTGTAAGTGAATGCAATAAGCACCAAATGTTACAGAAGATATAAGAAGCAACTTGAGGTTTGGTGGAGAAGTCTTAGCAGTCAAGGTTAGAATGACAACATCTCTGGGAGTGATGTGTCCCTTGTACAAGCATAGCAAATCAACATCTGTTTTAACCTGGCCTCTTTCTTCCCCATGCCATATACTCCTTGTTTTAAAACATGTTTGGAAAGTCAACACCATCCTAAGCTGCATTAGGAAGAGCATTGTTAGCAGGTCAGGAGAGGAAGTCCTCTCTACACAGCACTGGTGAGATACACCCTGGCTGCTGTGCCCAGTCCTGAACTTCCAGTGCAAGAGTCATGGGATAAACTGGAGTGAGCCCAGGAAAGGCCCACAGAGATGACTAAAGCATTGAAGCATCTCGTATGAGAAGAGGCTGTGAGAGCTGGGACTGTTGAACCTGGAGATGTTTATAAATACCTCATTGGAGAAAGTGAAAAGGATTGAGCCAGGCTATTCTTGGTGGTAACCAGTGAAAAGAACAGAGATAATTAGGCAAAAAAGGAAATACAAAATTCCCTTTAAATAAATGTTTTGGGTTTTTTTGTAATTCTAAGGACAGTCAAACTCTGGAACAGGTTGCTCAGAGAAATTATGGAGTTTCCACTTTGAGAGATATTCAAATCCCCACTGGACATGGCTCTGAGAAGCCTACTCTCCTTTATGCACACATTAATTGGTTGTTGCAAAGAGCATTCCATTAAAAGTAGATTTAATTATTGTTTAAATGTACTCTTCTGTTTCTCATCTGTACTCAAGAATTCACTCTTCCTTGGGAGAAATAAACTTTATTATAGAGTCTGTTTGCAAGATGATTTTTGCAGACAATTTTACAAGACAAATGACTGCATATTAAAGGGTCAGAAAGGGCTTTTAAGAGCTTTAAGAACACATGTGAAGAGAATTATGACAATTAGTCTTTTTAAAAAAATTTTCTACAGGCATTTCTATGGTCCTCAGCAGTACAGTATGCACTCCAAAAGCACTGATTAATCTATTTTCATGGCAACCATACAAATGAACCAAATGTTAGACTTTCAATTCACAAATGGGCATTTGAGTCCAAGAAGAACTCACGGAAGTCAGGAGGCTCCTAGCTTTGGTTGGTCAGTTTGAAATTCAGAATAGCAGAATATTCAGCATCCAACTGTAAGTCTTTGGCAGCTGTGAGTGGTCCACAGCTGAGAATGCTGGCAAACGCCAAATCAAGTCCTTTCATCCACAGGTGGATGACACATCCAGAGTGACTATTTGCTTTTATTTTGGCAAATCTGATTTCGTCTCAGCTCCCAGGGGAAGAGCTACAATAAATCAGATGACAGACAAGTGTCTTACCCCACAAATACTACCTTTGATTTTGTCATTTTTGCAGCTCAGGTTGTGTTTGCAGCCTACAGAGAATAAACACAAGAGATCAATGCTGGGTTTGAGCATGTCTTTTCTCCTTCATTATAGCACACAGACTTCTCTATGCATTTTTGTCCCTTTAAATGAAGTAACAGATTTTATTGTGGAACAGCAATGGCCCTAGTTCGGAAAAGATTAGCATTTTCCTAGGTTTAAATTTAATGGTCTAATTGAAATCAAGGGGAATATTCATTTGTTTTATGTATTTAATCAGCTAGCTGAAGTGAAGCCTAAATTAATGAATGTGACCTGTGATTCACCAGGCATTTGGATGCTGAATGTGTAATGCCAAGCACAGATTTGCAGGGCAAGCCATAAAGGTTTCTGCTTTCATGCTAGTCCCATCTCCCCTGTCATGGTGCTGGCATCACTCAGTCCACTCAGAACATCCCTGCATTTTCTGGCTCTGCAGAGTATCTCTGGTGCTGTACTGGGAGTCGAAATGGTGCCAACACTGTGCAGAAGAGAAGAGGGGGACAGAGCAGCCTGAAAACCAGAAGCACTGTGGGTACTGTGTTTCTGCCAGCTGCAGGTTAACTCCCCCTGGAGCAATACCCCATTGTGACTGGGGTTATGTGGCACAGCCTGGGCTCCAGGGGAGGATAAGACAGCAGGTCACAGTACCTGCAGTGGGGCTCTAGGCAGCATTTATTTCATGGCTGCATTCTTCCATCAAATTGCAAAATTCTCTTCTAAATAATTGAATTTAATAGCAGAGAACTAATTTTCACACTAGAGTACAGAGTGATTAGGAGCTTGTGTGTAGTTTTCTGTGGCGCAGCACAAATCAGCTGAACCCATGTTGCTCATAAGCATCAAGTAGCAACCATAAAAAAAATTAAAACACTCTGGTGACATCCAGGACTTCTCACTATATTATTTCAGATTTGACCTGCAGCTCTATTGTTCGTCACTCATGCGAGAGGTCCCTTAGAGGTCACAGAAATATAGAGAGGTAGATGGGCATTTAGAGGAAGCTAGACATGTCCTACTTCTGAAATCCCTTTTCTTACATACCTTGAAAAAATCTGGCTCTGCCATGTCTCTTAATCCAATAGCAGGAGGCTATGAAAGCCAAGGTGCTTAAACCAATTTTGCTGTTAGCAGAAGTCTAATTTTAAGGCTTATGAAACTAAGCCTTTCCTAGAAGATTTTGATAACTTGACTGTGTATGAAAAGCAACATAGCACATAAATTCCTATCAGCAGAACTAGTATGTTCCTTATCTTGAAATCCACTTTTGGTATTGAACATGAAATGTATTTGAAACCTGTTCTAAAGTTCAGATGTCACAGATGTTTTAAAAAACTGATCTCTTTTGGAAGATTTTATGAAAGATTAATTTTTTCAAACTTCTAGCTACTTTATCATTACAGTGATTTCTGGTATAATATACTGTTCTGTGACTTTTTCACAGCACAATCTTATACTCAGAAATCTCTGGATTTTTCATTTCTTAGTGTTTTGTTGGTTTTTTATTGCCTTTTTTTTATCAGTGAAGGAATTTGGGGAATAAAATCAAATCCTCAATCCAATCTTTGCCAAAACAGTTCTATTACTTCCCCTCCATTTTCTCCTCACCTGTGTTCCTGAGGTATATACTATTTTTGTTCAATTCTTGTTGACTTACCACTATATTAACTGTATTTCTTCCTTTTTCACTCTCTATCTGCCCATTACATAGAAAGAATAACAGCAACCTTTCCTATGGGTACATATTTAATAAATAACCTGTTTTTCTTTGGCTTAGTGAAGATGGTAGCCTCTGTAAAACCATTTCTTTTGTTTCTTCAGACTCAGTGAGCACTAGCAGCACTCCCCAACTTGAACTACTGGTCACATCCAGAGGTCAGCTAACTCCCGGGACCTCTTTCCTACTGCAGAGCACAGGGAGATTGAAGACACTGTAAATAATTGTGCTGTGTTCTCTAAGAGGTCACAGTGGAATATAATCATCTCCTTTTATGGCTATAATGCATCCTGCAGAAAATCCTTTATGAGCTATAGGAACTAATTACAATATCTCTTTTCTGTGAGAAAGTGGGGGAGAGAAAACAATGAAACAACTGGTTAAAAGGAGGCTGCAAAAAACCCCCAAACACTGCTGCATAAAAATCTGTTTTCCAGATGTACATAAAGTGATGAGTTAAAAACAAATTACCACGTGTCTTGGTTTGAAAGACAGGTGTCTTCTAAGGAAGGCAGGAGCCTCCCTTGGAATGGAAAATGCAACCCCCTTCCCTCCGAATTATTATAAATTTGAAATTGAGGGGCTTTCAGGCAAAGATATTAGGAATAGGAATAACAGTTCTTTTACTAACATACATATATATATAACAAAGCAATAATACAGAAACACTAGTTTAACCTGACAGAGCCAGGGTATGACCTGACACCCTGCCAGGCAGGGTGGTGGTAGCAGTCCGATTAGGTGATAGCTGCAGTTCTTTCTGAAGTGGTTCTGTTGAAGCAGTGATCTTGTAGAAAAGGTCTGGTCCTCCTCAGAAAAAAATCCAGTGGTGGTTGTGTAGCTCTTGTCCTCTGGGAATCCAGTGGAAAAAGGCTGCTTGTGCTGTTCCAAGCCCCAGACTATATCCAGGCGGGAATGCTTGGCTCCTTCCCCCTGGGCAGAGCATCTCACAGTGGGATGGTGAGTCACAGGGCAAGGCACTGATGGGCCCATTAACAGGAGATAGTCCGGAGGGAGGAGGAAGGGAACATTGCTATACCTGGTTTTGACAGCTCATGAGGATGGTAATAGAATACACTGCAACCCAGGACACAATGTAACTTTTCTTTCTGCTTCCTTAACAGCTCCACGGATCACAGTAGCTTATCTTGGCTGGAAATTCATATAGACTAGAAGTATTCAGGATTGACTGGTATTTTTTAGATATGGAACTTTAGTCTGGAAGCAGACTGTTACTTTTCAAATATGTCTTAATACATTTTAAAAATTTTATTTTTCTCAAGTTTAGAGTGAAGTAGAAGGAGAAAAGCTGGAGAAGAAACAGGTTCCTGAATGGGAAAACCAAAACAAAATTTGGAAAACCTAAGTTGCCATTTATTATTCTATGTTGCCATTATTATTCTATGATTCTATTACCCAAGTCTGCCTGAGTTCAAGAAGTGATAGGACAACACTTTCAAGCACGTGGTGGATTCCTGCACAGTGCCAGGAGTTGGACTTAATCATCCTGATGAATGCCTTGCAACTCAGCATACTCTATGATTTTATGATTTATTATTTACGATGCTGTTTAACAAAAGAATACATTTAGCTGGACATGATTTTACAGTCAAAAGGCAACTTTGTCACTTCAAAACTTTAGCCAACCTAAACTCTGCATTTTACAAATTGCTACACAGACTTTTAAAATGGACAATAAAAATAATCTGTGGAGTAGTTGGACTGCTCCAGAAGAAATGTAGAGTTGAATTATTGGATATACTCCTAATCAGAAGCTCTTTTTATGTTTTCTCTCTAGGAGACTCTTGGGAATGGCAGAGTAGACCATGGGTGTTGGGTGGGTGATGTTTGTGTACAAAAGAAGCCATCTTCAGAAACCCAGGTGCTTTGCTCCAAAGAAAATCGTAAGGTAACCAAACATGTCCGTAAGAAAGTCAGATAGCAAGCTGATGTGGGAAGTGGGAATCATGAGCCCTTTGCCATGCCACCCAATACATTCCCTAGACTGGTGAACACGGGTGTAATATCTGTGAAGAAGCTTTTAGCCACTGTCCCTACTGGGGCCTGACACAGCCCAGATGGCAGAGCCACATCCCTGATGCACAGTTACAGGCAGGAGAACAGATTTAAGCAAGAGAGTTGGGACATTGAAAGTGTCTCTTTGTTCATATTCAGACAGATGTTACTTAGCATGGCTGCTCTGGGGCTTTTTGATTCTTTTTCAACTCTTCCAGTGACCTGTGACTGCTCAAACCCAAGAGCAGGTAATGTGCCACAGCTTGTACATGCATATTTGGCCAACTGGATCAGAAGAGGCAGATGTGTTTCAACAAAATGCTTTAGAAAACACAACAGATAAGTTAAGCAAAGAAGACAGTGGTGACAGAATTTGCCTTTCCTAACCAGGATGAAGTCCAACTGTTGTTTCTGGCAGCAACAACCCAGACTCAATCAAACCCAGGTGCAGAATCAGCCAGCTTGGAGAAGAAGTGTGTTTACATCTGCCCTTTTCTCACTCTAGGGCTCTGCTCAGAGGGAGGAACATGCTGTTGGTTGATAAATTTCCCTCCTTCTAATTATAGGCTTTGCCATCTTCTGCCCACTTCAACTGTAAATCGCCTAATCATAAACAATTCCTCTTCAAAGCTCAACACAGATTGGATGTAATTCCCTGACAACACCAATCTGTTCACAGTATTGCATGCAAAGGACAGAATAACATTAAAGATCTTTCAGGCTGCTGAAGGAGAGAAGATTGAAGAAAAAAAACAAAAGAGTAAAACACAAAAGACATTACTCTTGTCACATTTTAGCACGGACTAGCTAATCTCAACAACTGGTCAAAGGAGAAGAGATAAAAAACTTCCTTTTCCGTTGGTAAAAAAACCCCACCTTGTCACACACACTTTCCCTTCTAGTAATTAGTAAAGCATGTAGAAGGCAGATGGAGACTGCTGATAATGTTTTATTTACATTGGAAAGCTTCAATTATTCAGAATGACCAAGTCATTCTCACTACTAAACTGTACAAGATCACATTGCTGCTTTATTTGCCTGTTTTTTTTCTGTCCTCCCAATTTGTTTTCTCATGTGGTAACTGACCATAAATAAGGGTTTAGATTTTGTTAGAGAGTTGTCTATTCAAGTAATGTATTGCCTGTGAACTACCCTTCAGAACTGGAATTGCACGCTGGCAAGACGGATGACCAAAGCATTACTGACAGGAGACAGTACATTTTCCAAAAGGTGAGGATAATGGTATGCTAGCAGCACATGGTTTGCATACTAGTACCTCAATCCTGTCTTTGCTTTTTGGGGAAATATCAGAATACCGATATCAAGTGCAACAATAATAATAAAGCAGTATTATTGCCAGTGTTTTTGAAGTGATAGTTGACATCAGGACCAACACCTAATTTTACATTGATATATCTCAACTGAATGAAATGGCATTTTCCCTGATTTATGCCAGTGTAGGGAGGGAACAAAATTAGGCCTTAAATTTCACACCTGTCTTGAACTCCTGGCAAGAAGGCTGGAAATGATCATCATATTTTAACACTGCCAAATTGCTGAGTCTAAAAGTAATAATACTCCAAAATGATCTCATAACTCAACTTTGAGGAATTTTTTGTTTCTTGATAGTAAATAAGCATGAAGAGCTATTTATTTATATATTTAGTGGACAGATCTATCAAGAATTTGGGAAAAAAAGTTTCTCTTTGTTCTTAGATTGAAGAGAATATACTAACTTTATGTCTGATTATCACATAAAATGGGGTAAACGTATTTGGTGCAAAATAATTACCACCTTTCTATACATATGACAAATTGACAACAAAGGTAGGGAAAATAGCAGAATCCAAAATTTATGAAGTACAAGAAACAGAAGAGAAAAATGATAGCTCAGTGAATCAACCCACAGTTACTTAGTGCAGATGGTTCTGTAGTTGATATATACTTGGGGAAAATCACTGGTTTTGCTAATTCGAACTGGAAGGTAAATTAAACCCTCTATACAAAGAATCTGAGATATTTATATCTCAGAATATAAACACTGTAGTAGTATGCATATGCATCAAGTAAAAAAGGTCTTTGTTAGTTATCACCACAGCAGATGTGGACATGCATGTGTATGTGCAGAGTGTTGTTCTAAGTGGCTGATCTTAAATATTATATGTATTTATAAATATAAATTCATTATAAATATAAATTTATAAATTTATAAATACAAATGATCTTAAATATAATATTTCCTAATATTGACATGATTATCCTATACTGAAAATGTTATCTCATGAAAAAGTGATTTAGCAAAAGCAGTCAGAACAAACCACATTTAATTGAAAAAAAATTAAAATGTTCTATTCCCTTACCTGGCAGTGGGAGAGTTTTCTTACAGTATTACAAAAGGTTTGTATGAAATTTTTTGTCATAATTTTAAGAGTAGTTACTCTTAGAGTTTTCTCCCCAAACCTGCGGAGAAAAAGACACTTATTTTTGCAGCACCAGCTGGTTTGAGTCTGATTATTTGGCTGATCTGCTGAAGTGTTTTCCTAGTGATCATTGTTTTAGTTTGTACTGTCGTATGTCATCCAAAGGTCCAGCACAGGCAGATGGGTCTGCAAAATAAAACAAGAGCTGCTGCAATAAAACAGGTCTTCTCCCCCTGCCCCCAACACCCTCCCTTCTTACATTAGGTGATCCATTACTGGATGTTCTGCATTTGATTTCATTGTTTATACACACTAAAAACATTATAAGGGAACCAAAAAAGATGGTAATGATGTAAGCCATGTGAGACTCATTAATTAACACTATCTAAGGAAGAAGAAAGAGAACTGTGATTTTTTTCTCCAGTGCTACACAGTTCAGAAGGAATACAAACGTCACACAAATATTTATGAAAGACACCCTTTCTGGGAAGGAAAAATGGAAAGAAATGAAAAAGTTGCAAAAACCTGTTATGGTTTGAAAAGAGTTATGAAAACCTCTCTGGCAGAGGGAGGGTGAACGACAACCAGGTGCTAAAACATGCAGGTATAAAGAAAAGAAAAGAGATCCCTGTACTTTATAATGCACATTCATAGCTAGAAATTGGACTGTTATCTAAATTATTGGAAAGACCTTTATTTTTCAGAACTTTTAAATGAACACAAAATTTCAACATAGGAATCAAACAGGTGCTCAACAGGAATTAGGGGGATGTAATTAAATAGATAAACATCTGCAAATACAGGGCATGGATGGGGAAGAATGCAGGATTCATCTTACCTTTATTTTGGATTTAACTTAGTTGAAAGGTCAAGGATAGGAGCTTAGGCTCAATTAATAAAGAAAGCAGTCTTAGTAATTGAGATAGAAGATATTATTGTTAGATATCTTTGACTTCTACACCTAAGGCAGATGCCCAGCTTCTCCCTTAACAGTCAAGTGAGAGGAAGGGTATCTTGAACAATGAAATCGTCTATCTTATTTGCAATCTACTTTGGCATGAGTGGAAGTTACTATCTTTTACCACAAATAATGCAGAGAATTCAGACAACTAGATTCAGATGTGCTGCGTGATTCTATGATTCTGTCTACAACACAGATTCCAGCTTCTGGTCAAAGGAAGTCTATCCTATCTGAATTGCAGAGTGGGATTCTGATTTTGGGAATGGAATGAAATATCCTTCTAAAGAGCTTGTCTCCCTCCATTGACTGCAAAGGAAATTTGAATACCTAAATTACATCACGCTTCTATCTTAGCACATAGAAGTAACAAGAGATGGGCACAGAGAGATTAACTGAGAACATTGTATATAGGAAAATTTTTGTTTGCACTCTATTGCATTAGTCTACAATATTGTTGGAAATAAAAACATATTGATGGGACAAGGCATCTACTCCAAACATAATGATTTTGCAGTTAGACCATATATAGCATATAGCTCTAGAGAATGTTCTTTTAGTCTCCCTACAAATACTTAATAAAATAAAAGGGTTTCTCTTTTATGAGTGCAACTGTTTTAAATTTCTCCCATTTTTAGATGCATTTCATAGACTGTATTTTCCCAAAATGTGTACTCTTATTCGGAATTCATTTGCAGTAGAATTCATTCTTGGACCTGTGACAAGTCATTAAGTGCAACAACAACAAAAAAAAAGGGTAGTAGTGCTTACTTAGGTAAAATAATACTGCTAGAGAAAGTCTACAAATGAAAGCAGTCTAAATATGCATTGGGCATGTGTATACTACACTGGACTCCAGAGATCCTGGTACTCTCACACACTATAGTGGCATGAAGAGGGTTTAATTTGCCTCTGGATTTGAGATGGCTGCATTTGGTGAGTTAAAAGCTGAGCTCCATGGGGCTTATCACTCCAGGATGATCCTTGGCTTGGCGTGCCAAGGCTCAATTGGCATTAGCTTGGTGGTATCTGCATTTTGCAGGTGTACAAATTTTCTTATCACTTTTTATTGCTACATTAAGTAGATATTGCCTCCCAACCATTGTGATTCCTCCATCTGGCATGCATCTCAAAGCTTACTGGCTAGTTTTTATCCGATTTCAAGATACGTGTTCTCATTTGAGATCCTGAGCATATTCCAAATGCACTCAGGCATTTCTCCAAATAACAGCTGAGATAATCTTCATCTAGGATGATGCAGGTCCCAGGCAAATGAAGTCTGTTCACAGCATAGAACTGCAAGTTTTTTACCTGCAGAAATTAATTTTCAGTTACCTTTTGGGCATAAATGCCTAAAAAAAGCTTACAAATTAATCCAAGTGGTTCCAGCAGTCTAACAAAAAAAAAAAAAAAGAAAGGAAAAAAAAAAGGTAAAAGCCCCAAGCTGAAAATAACAGAGTAAAAGAAGAAATGAAATATTGACTGTGTAGCACAGGAGGATAAACACAAGAACAAAGAAACTGTAAGGAAGGGGTAGATATTGAAAAAGCAGATACTGGACCTGATTTTCAGACTGCAAGCCAGGACTTACCATTTTATCTAAAAGTTACATTGCACAAACAAATGAGAAGCTAAGAAAGAAGCACATTGTTTAGAAGAACCATGTTATTTTACTTGATAGATAGATAATGAGTTGCAGGGAACTCACTATTGTGCATCTTGCAGAGGGTACATTCTTTATTCAGATGCATATGCCTGAAACTGGACATTAGTGTATTAATGCCTGAATGGTAAGGCACTGAGGAAAAGTACTTCTTCAAATGTAGCTTTTGCTCTTCTTCGTGAGGGCAATCCTGTACAAGCATGTTAATATTTATAAATCATGAAAAATGACCAGTACTTTTGGTTCTATTGCACCCCAGTTTTGAAATGGAATAGTAATGTAGACAAGAGATAATGAGTGTTATCAGGAAGAGTTGAAATAAAGCATTTTCCAAGGTTTGCATTCATATACTGTGACATTCATGTAGGTTAATAAGTCCCTCTCATGTTAATTAAACTCAATCTCTGAAGAGGATCTGAAAGCATAGGTAATTTTAATTCAATTTCAAGGGTTGTACCATGGTAGTATCCTAATAAAATGGATTTCAATATTTATACATAAGCTTTGTCTTGCATTTTATCTTTTTAAGAGAGTCTATTACTGCAGTTTATATTTTATGTGGTTACATAATATATTACAGCCTGTGAGAGGTGGTGAGCACTCTTCAGCTGAAGGACATGCCGATGATTAATGGAGCTTAAAGTCCATACACCCTAAATTAAGTTTTAGAACTGCAGTGTAATTTTTATCATGTAACAAGAAAATTCATTTATAAAGACTATCAGTCACCCCAGGACACTATCCCACTGCTTTGAAAGTCACTATAAAGATTAAGTTCTCTTAGACAGAAGGTAGGAGATTTAATTTTGATTTTTTTTTTTAAAAACCAGATTATCAATCTCCTCAAGGAATGCTAAACAAGTTGAAAATGCTGCTTTTGTTTTTCATGGGTCCACAAAGTATTTATCAGGCATCCATGTATCTATCAAGGTTTCTTACTGCATTGTAATTACCGTGTCTTGGAGTGGGCTACAGTGGATATGACACAAACAAAGAAGATATTTTCTCTGAAGCATTCTAAAAAGAATAGATTGTAGGCTCTGGATGCTTTAGGGCTGCAGGAAGAAGGTGACAAAATATGACATGATCCAGAATCTACTATTTTTTGCTTCACCTTAGGAGAAAAACTGTCTGTGGAGCCAGAAAATAATTATAAAATATCAAGAGATTGATGTACAGCTTCAAATGAAGACCTGAAAATGTAGTACAATTTTCTGTGTAAGACACACTTCAATAAATTTGCTTTGGCCGTACTTGCAATGCTCATTTGCCTGCATGATACAGATATTTAGGGAAAGAAGTTGCACCAGCTTGTTTGTAGAAAGCAAATTTTAAAGTTCAATTACTATTCAGAAAAAAAATAGTATAGTCAAATGTAATTATAAACTACTGGTCTTCTCTCTTAAAGCTCTTAATTATAAACCCACCCAATCTCCCATCTTTTATCTGTCACTGGGTCATCAAGTTGAATGCGCCAGGAAATGCCAGCCTGCATCACCCATCAAGACAATTTTCCTTCTGTGTGCTTTCTTCCATGCTACAACTGATATACCAAAGCAACTGCTTCTAAGACTCTGCTCTGTCAGTGCATTAATCATCTTCAGATGTCAAGTTAAAAATCCTCTCTCTTATAATGTCTATAAATAGGGTAGGTAACTGATAGGTTGTGACTATACTTTTGGGAAAAAAAAAATAATTTTTGTCTCATATTTCCCTTATTTCCTTAACTCTTAGGCTCATAGAATCATAGAACCATCAAGGTTGGAAGAGACCTTTAAGGTCATCAAATCCAACTGTCAACCCAGTACTGTAACCTCTAAACCACTAAACCGCATCACCCACCCCTCCTGGCCAAATCCCACTAGTTTATATATTGAGCTTGACATTCTCTGGTATGGAATATCCCTTTGGCCAGTTCAGGTCACCTGTCCTGGCTAAGCTCCCGGTCAGCTTCTTGGGCATCAGGAAGGAAGTTGAAAAAAGAAACTGAAAAGTCATTGACTTGGGTAAGCACTACTGAGCATCAACTAAAACATCAGTGTTTTATCTCATTATTCTCAGCCTAAATCCAAAACACAGCACTGTAGCAGCTACTAGGAAGAAAATTAACTCCATCCCAGCTGAAAATAGGACAATACTGAAAGAATGGATAAATGACTTTGGAGAAAGTAAGGCAAATGGATTTTCTGTGCTAATACACATTATAGATAGAGGGGTATCTTTGATTTTAACTGTGATTTGAAATCTCTCAGAAACTCCTATCAAACTCTCTTGGTGAAAGTGCAGTCAGTGAAAGAGTTACATTTCTGTTGGCTTTGGTTTTGGTTTTTTTGGTTGGTTGGGGTTTTTTTTGTTGTTGTTTTTTTTTTGCTTGGGTTGTGGTTTTTGGTTTGTTTGTTTGTTTGTTTTGTGTAGCAGACCTTGTACTTTATAAAGTTATTTACATAATGTGGGATAGTCTGTGACATTTGGAAATGTAGTTCAAATCAGAGAAGTCCAGGCTGTTGATTTCTGGAGCATAAAGAACAAAGCCCAAATTAGAGTTCAAAGCAGAGCAGATTTTTTTCTTCTCTAATTTTAACAGCAGAACCAAAAATTTGAATTATTTTAGGACTATCCTGTGGCTTTGAAAGTCACTACAAAGATGAAGCTGTGTTAAACAGAAGGTAAGGAGGGAATTTAATTTGAATTTGGGAGAAAAATCAGATTACTAATCATCTTGAAAAAATATGAAAGAGTTGAACACATGGAGAGAAAACACAGAGTAAAGCTAATCTACAGTAAAGATTTTTTTTTCATGTAACTACTTACAGGACATAAAGTTTTTCTCGGTATTCTTATCAGGATTTTTACTTTTTGCATTCAAATGCTTCTAAATTTGAAATGTGCATGGCGTCATTTTCTAAAGAACACTTAGCAAATACCCATTAAAAAGCTGTTATAGCAGTTTTTCATAAAATAATTTTGCACCATAGAACCACATGTAATCTTAATGGGAGGTGGTGAGAATCTCCCAGCTCAGTTTTAGAACTGAGATGTTTGTTGAGATATAGCTTTGTGTAATAGTATGAGAAACTGCCTGAATGCTGCAAAGATAACCATAGGGGATTCTGCATGTGTTATTTCTATTGTCAGCATTAGGATAGTACAAGTATGCTGCATAGAATAAATTGTCCAAACCTGTAACTTCTTAACAAAGTCTATGGGAGATACAACATCACTGATTTGAATTAAAAGCAGTATTTAACTACATTTACTTTTTCTGAGGCTTATCCCAGTTTGTCAAGACAGCACATTTTCTGTAATTAGTCTGAATATGTGCTTAGGAACATTTGTCCATCTTGTCTGCCCATCTCCTGAATCCAAGAGATAAATCCTTTAGGTAAGATCAATCACATTTAAAAGAAAGTACACCCTTCAAAACTGTGCAAAAAAAAAAAAAAAAAGAAAAATAATCTAAACAAAGCCAGGATTTTTCATGTTGATAGGGTGTTTCACAAAGGTGACTTGTACTTGAGAACACTGTTAAACATGCTAGTTCTCACCAGAATGATCAAGAAAAATGTGTGAGTTCACAGTATGATTTTTGGCAAAACATTTAGAACATTTAATAAGAGCATTCTTCATTACAGAAATACTATTTATTTGCTCGAAAGATCTTGACCTCTTATCCTCCAAGCCCTGAGGAAAAGAGTGGGATTTGACGCTTAACTACTGTTAAGAGTTCTTCATATAAAGGAAGTTTTAGATGAAGTTCATAGGACTTGCTGTATTATTCATAATAATAATGATTCTTACCAATAAGGAATTGTCAACACTAGTTAAAGGAATGGCAACACCTGTCAAGCTTTCAGCTGAAATCTCTGTTTTGGTTCCTTGTTTAGTGTATGAAACAGACATTTTACTGGTTGGGTCCAAATGGCAAAGATCATAAGGTTAAGAAAACTGGAAAACTGAATTGCATGTCATAATTTCAATTTAAAAATAAGAAGCTCTTAATTTTCTCTCGTGGTTTTTTTTCTTTGAATATTTCCAGTTTATAAAAACTGGTGTGTTTCTATTTCACGGCAAGTTAACCTCTCTTGTGTTTTCTCTGATTTTTATTCAACATGCCATCATGCTGCAGGGTGTCTGACACTTCTTCACATATGTACAGATAAGCTGTAGGCAGCAGAACATCAGCTTAAGGTAATTGAAATCAGAAAGTCTTATATCTTCATTTTTTGGGTTCAAATTAGTCAATGAAGTGTGCAATGTGGAGGGTGTAAATAACGGCAGAATTAGAAGCCCTTAGTCCCTAATTACATTAGGTGAAGTTGTATATGAATAAAACATAAGAGAATGTTGACATAATTTGTTGTAGACATTAATTGCTCTCTCAACTGGATGTTCAATGCTGCAATTTTTGAGGGGTTAATTAATTAAAGCGAGCTAGATCATACTGCTCAGGCACTACTGAATTTAGATTACTCAGTGCGCAATTTGATCTTATCCAACAATGATATTGCAAGTCCTTTGCTGGAACTGGGAAATAATTTTCAGAGTAATTAATTTCTCACAACTTGCAAAGTATAAAGCATTGACAAACTGTATGTAATAGTCAAATACAAACTTTTGCCAGGAGTTCCAGGAAGAGTCAGATAGAACTGTAAGATTTCAAAATACTTGATATTCTTTAGTTCCTTTCAAGATCTACCATCAGCATGCAGTGCTGCAAAGGCTTGAAATACTCCTGTTTAATTTGGGTGCATTTGGATTTTCCTTTGTTGTTTTCTGGGTTTTGGTTTTGTTGGTTTGGCTTGGTTTTCTTGGGTTTTTTTTGTTTGTTTTTCTTTTAATTTTATGACAGTAAATTCCTAGTCCTGCCACTGAATTTAAACTTCAGTGTAGTCTGGTTTTTTGTAGCTATGGGGATGTCCAGCAAGAACACCTATTTCTATGTTGCAGTTTGCAGAGCATCCTTATACTTTCCTTTGCAGTCCAGCTTCTCATTTTCTATCACTGAGACTACCTCCTAACAACACATCCCAGCATGATTTAGGATGTTTTGGTAGGACTTCACTTCTAAAGGCTAAGGAGCTGGAATTGTAGCTGGAAAATTGAAATACAAATTAAAACCCACAGAATAGATGTGAAATATTAGATTGAAATATTTTAAATCTGACTTAGCAAAGTTAAATTCCTCAAGCTATATTTAAGTACATACACAGAAATGTCTTGATTTTTTTTTCAGAAATATAAGCAGCTATAAATCCTTTCAAAAGTTAAGCTACACAAATCTGGGAAGTATTTTTTTCCTATAAGTAAACTCCTTAATATATATTTAGAGACCATACAGACTTAACATTAAAAGCAATGACTTCCCTTTTGATTAGCATTTCTTTCTAGCTGTGCTTTTTCATGTCATCAATCTATACAATAACACTCCTTCAAGTAGAGGTATTAATTTTAGCCATAGAAAAATGTGTAAAGAAGTAAAAGTGTGACCTATTTTAATGCATTTTGTATGTCTCTGAATAAATAAACAAAAATAATATTAATCTGAATCAAGATTTTCAAACAGATGGTTAATTCAAACAAAATACACTCAAAATTCAGTAACTTTTTTCAGTAAACAATGTTGTTCAAAGATTTTGAAGAAAAATTGGCATAATTATGCCTAGTTAAAAATTCTTAAAAAGTTTTCAAGCATGGAGTAGCACTTTTAAAACCTAAAGTCAGAGGGAAACATACTTTTACAGGAGTTGCCTAGAACTTTATGTTGTCTCTGTCTAGAATACAGAATAATTTTGCCTCTTAAAATAGAATACATTTAAGAAGATTAATATTTAAGATGGCAGAAATGGTCCTATATATAGTTTTAAAAATTAAGCAACATTTTGATGGTTTGATATCATTATTTTATTTTATGTTATTTTATTTTATTTTTCATAGTCACAGTCTGGACACATAAAGAGAAGAGAAGACATCTGCCCTTAATAGCCAGCAAAGCAGCTAAACATTTCCTAATTTTATTTGGAAGTCTCAAAGTCAGATGCATGTTTAGTCTCCTTGAAGTGACATCAATGAGCTTAAACTACTGAAGCTAAATAAAACCCTTTGGAGTTAAACTTTTCCATAAGATAAAAAATCCACTCTTCAGCACATATCCTTCACTTTACCTAGCTGAGCAGTACTGAATCAAAATTAATTGTCTTTGAAATACATACGCTTTACATCTTGAAGGCTAATCATTATCACTAGAAGAAATGTCTGCTATATAATGAATAAATTCAAGATAGAATGAAAGAGTCTTTCTTTTTCATATTCTCTGATTGTAATTTGGTATGCTAACATTCATCTGCAAAGAGACAGAAATCTTAGCCAAATAATGGAGAATTAGCTTTGACTCAATTACTAACTTACTATGTCACCTTGATAAAGTTGAACAAACACATTATATACCTATTCTGCCGAAAAAAAAACAACAGAAGAAAAGTTACCAACAAACTCTGTGTTTTCTTTCAATCTTTTCTTCTTATACCACAAAAATGTCTTTATGATAAAATACATTAAGACAATTTTAAAATCCTGTAGATATCTTCTCTCTAGTCTAATGAGATAGTTTATATCCATGCTCTTCTGCAGCCGTGGTGCTGGATTTGCCTGAGTTAGTGTTCCAACCATCCAGCTCCCACATAAAAGAGAGGCACCACTGCGCACATGCAGCAAGGTGAGCTGGAACTCAAAGCTGAGACAAGCCCCTGTTTCAGTCCCCACGTCTAAGCGGAAGAGATTGTCATCTAAATATAATGGAAAGGCTCTCCTTTTAACTTACATTTCTTGTGTGAACAACATGGGACTCCTACTATTAAATATCAGTCTGCAGGTCTTGTGAGGCTCACTGGAAGTACATAGTTTTAATCTTTGACAGTTGTTTAAACACACTAATACTTGTTATTGTCTGTTTCCAAGTTTTATCTGGATCCCACAAGAGAGGCAGAATTGGTGAACAGTTTGCAAAGTCATGATCCAAAACCTCCCGACTCTGATAGAAATCTGCCAGCAAAACAAAAGATCTGCATTGGAGCAGAAACAATAGCAGTGAAGCTCTGCTTCAGTGCGCCCTGGGACTGCCGAGACCTTGCTCCAGGAAAAGTCCTGCAACTTGGTCAGCCAAAGGCATATGACAACCTGCCCTTATGAATG
The DNA here is from genome assembly GCA_013397725.1 of Rhagologus leucostigma. Lineage (NCBI taxonomy): Eukaryota > Metazoa > Chordata > Aves > Passeriformes > Rhagologus > Rhagologus leucostigma. The sequence continues at coordinate 537,766 of VZTD01005554.1, forward strand.
ACAGTGATACCCTGCTTCCAGCTTCAAGGATGATGTAGCTGTCCAGGAAAAAAACTTTGAGCAATCCATTACATGTTTGATGTTCTCTGGTTTACGGCACATGACTCACAAACTGCAGGGCTGCCATCACAGTGGGAATACTGCAGTTCCGTGCATGTGAGGGAAGGTTGTGTGTACAGCAACTCAGGTGTGAGTACACAACTCACATGGCGGGGCAGTGGCTAAGCAGAACTTGACTCAGGTTGATATGAAAAAATACTAGAAGATAATACTAGTGTTATACTAGTTTCTGGTGAGTGAGCACAGCAGAGAATGACTGCAGCTCTGGTGCTTGAAGCATCTGTCTGGGGAATGCTGACATGCACATTCACACACACAAGAACCCACCACTGAAGGAATCACTGACAATCTGATGCATCAGTGCTAGAGGATCTAGAGTACAACTGTATGGTTAGCTCTAATCTCACCACACTGCTGTTGGGATGGCATATGGAAAAAATCTCAAGCTGACGTGCAGTGAAGAACCAGAGACTGCCTTGTTATTCATTGCTGAAGTATGAGAGTGTCCCACAAAATAATAATATTCTGTATCTTCAGCCGGTGAAGTACTGCAGGAAAATCCTATTGTGAGTGCCATGGAGAAATAAAGACCAAGGTATATGGAAACTCAGGAGGAGACAGATTACAGGAAGATAATACTACACAAGTAACTAATGGGTTTTCTATTATGATAATGCAGCAACTTCAGCAGAAGAATAATTAGAGCTAGATAAGCACAAGGAAGCCTGTGGAGCAAATAAATTGAAGTTTTAAACAAATATTTCACTGTGTGTGTGAGATTTTCATTCAGAAACCAACAGGAACAGAAATAAGAAGTTTAGAAAAAGAAATTTTCTAGTGCTAAAAGAAATTTAGCACTTTAGGGCTCAGTGAATAATCATACTGTTTCACGAAATCTGTAAATAAAGCCAGCTTTGTTAAAATAGGGAGTTTCCCCACTATGCTCCTTTAGGAAATTATTTCTTTTAAACCAATTATTTTGTGAACATATTATCTTTTAAAAAGTCCATAGATAAGATTTTAACTCTTAGTTTTCTGTCTTTCACTGAGTTTTGGTTGGTTTATTTGTTTCAATAGTGTACTTATTGTTCCAAGTATTACTTATATGCTTACTTTAATGAAATGTTAAAAAATCCTTGTTTTAGCTCCAGTTTCTCTTTCTCCAAGGCTCAGATATTAAGTTGAAAAAATAATTAAACAAATTTATATCCCTTTTATACAGCCAGTGTATGTGTATGGCAGGCCAGCAGCAACTTGGTGATATCAGCCCTGAAGAGGATGTCGCTTTGAGCTCTTGAAGACTATTTTCCAGAGGAGTCACATTCTTCTTTGTTGCTTATACTGAATAGGACTTTATTCAGCAAGTCATTCTAGTTAATTATGCTCACAGAATGATATTAATCAGCATGACTAACTGCATCATAACATGGTCTAAATTTGGCAGTCTTTACAGTGAAACTCAAAGATAACTAAATAGTTTTTCTTATAAATGCCTGATTGCCTTTACCAGTTTCATGTCATGACAACTTCAAATTGTGTTAGTCTGGGAATTTATTTTGTTTAGCAGCTTAAAGCAGGAGCAATTACTATATGTATTTGTGTGCTATGCTATCTGTTATAAAAAAAGATTTTGGAGTATCTTATGATAACTTAGATTTTGCAATTGCTATTTTCTGAAACAACTATTTAAACTAAACTACTAGTAGTCATGGCTTCCTTCTCCATTCCACACTATTCTTCAGTTTTAGGGGAGTGGGATTTTTGGAGGTGCTAGAGATTCTACTAGACCCCCCGGAATCCTTCCTTCCTTTCTAGACATGGCTTCAATTAAAAAATAAATTGTCCTTTCAAATGTGACCGTTCAAGTGTGTCCATTCAAGTGTGTGTGTACACAAGAAGCAAAAACACATGTGAAAGGTGTATTAAAGCAAAGGAAATCTGCAGGAGCAGGCTATGTGCCAAAAGGTGAGCCATGAGAAAGAAAACAAGCCTGGGTGAATGGTGAGCTTTCATTGGAACTCAGGCAGAAAAAACATCTTTGGAAGAAGGGACAGACAACTCAGGAAGAGTACAAGAATGTCATCAGGTCATGTGAAGAGAAAATTAGAAAGGTGAAAGCTCATCTAGAACTCAATATGGCAAACTCTGCTAATGCTACTCAAAAAAGTGTTTTTATAAATACATTAAAAACAAAACAAGGAATAAAAAAAATCTTCACCCTTTATTGGATGTGGAGGGGAACTGTGTCAGCAAGGGTGAGGAAAAGGCTGAGGTACTTAACGCCACTTGTGCCTCAATCTTTAACAGAAAGACCAATTATCCTCAGGGCAACTAGACACTGAGCTGGTAGACAGGGATGGGGAGCATCCAGGATGAAGCAGTCAGTGGTATTCTGGACCACTTATGAGAAGTGTCTCAGGTAGCTGGGGTTGTCTAATCTGGTGACCTTATCATTCTCTACAGTTACCTGAAAGGAGTTTGTAGAGATATGGGGACTGGCCACATCTCCTTTATATAATTAGTGATAGGACAAGACGGAATGACCTTGAGCTCTACCAGGGGAGGTTTGGGTTGAACATGAGGAAAAATTTCTTTACTGAAAGAGTTGTCAAGCATTGGAATGGGCTGCCCAGGGAAATGGAGTCGCCATTCCAGGATGTGTTCAGGAAATGACTGGATGTAGTGCTTAGTGCTATGGTTTAGTTGACGTGGTGGTATTCAGCTAAAGGCTGGACTCAGTGATCTTGGAGGATTTTTTTTCAGTCTTAATGATTTTGTGTTTCTATGATTCTCTTCGATATTTATGTATATCAAATGAACAGCATACCCAATTAATCTATCAGTGCACCTAAATCATGGCCTTTTGGATTATTGCTCACAGGGAGTAAGGCTGTAGTCAAGCACAGTGTGCCATTGCAACTCAGGCAATTTAAGAAGCTAAGATTCCATTTCCACCTACAAGGGTTTAACATTGACTCCCTTTCAGAGGTTACTTTCCCCTCAGCTATTCTGGAATAACAGTCCATGTAATTATCCCATAAATCCAGTCCCATCAAAATAATACAGTTTAGGAAGCCCTATTAATATAAGTGTGTAAGGTACTGTTATTACTTGGACAGAACTAGGTAAGGTGCTACTTGTGCAGGTTTCTTTGCAGATCTGAGGCCTGAGTAATCCTGGACACACAACAAGCAATTGTTTGCTTCAGCTCAAATATAACCAGAAGAATTTTTGATGATGGGTTTACTTTTTTTTTTTTTTATTTCACATTTTAAAACTGCAAATACAGCGCTTAATTCAGAAGGCTCTTAAGGTTTAGCTAGCATCAACAAAGTTATTTGAAAATTTCAAATGAACTTATAAAAAGTTACAGGAAAAAAATTTATGTTATATATAGTCTGTGAGTCTGACCAGCAAGAGCCTGATCGTGTAGAAGCACAATAAACAGCCCTAGGGCTTCAGGACATTTATATATAGTTTGTGAGAACAACATCAACGTGTCAGGGCATTGCACAGCCCAGATGGGACAAGGCAAGTCTGAAATTAAAAACATTTTAGCCATCATTACTGTTACAAAACAATCCATAAGCTCAGAAACCTTGCCATTATATGACTTTTAGCCTGACTCCTAGGGAAAGTCGGGCTCACACAATCATATGTGTGATCAATATCGGTACTTATATAGATCTTTCTTTCCTCTCTTAACTTTGAGATATGACCAATATCAGTCAGGAGTAGAGATCTCTGAAGAAATTAAATATTTCATGAAAAGAGCTAGCCAGGCAAAAGAAAGAAATGTTATGTATCTGTGACTAAGACACTTCCCAGTTCACCAAGCCTGAGAAATTATCACAGCCCTACCAAACTTACAGAACTAATCAGAGGAGCAACTACTTCTCAAGCGATGAACTCAAGAGAAGATGAGAACCAGAAGTACATATATTATTTGGCACGAGGTATTTCACACTTCAGCAATGAGTTGCAAATCGTCCAGCTGCACAAAAATATTCAGTAGGATATTCAGGAACACTTACCCCACTTCATTGCTTCTTCTTTTCATTTTGATACCAGAAACACACTGGGTGTGAGATCCAAAAGGGCCTTCATAGTGGCACTACAGATTAAGACTTTCTAGATCATATTTTTGATGTATTGTCCAGCCATGTACTACATTGCTCTGCTGCTCTGCTCTACAAATGTGTGGTATGTCGCTCTTCTGCTCTACTTTACAAATTCACTGAAGCTTTTGATGAAGAAGAGGCACTGGGGACTTTTTCTCCACCTCTGAGGAGAGTGACTGATGTAGGCATATTACTATGTCTGTAGCAGCCTTCTCTTCAGGCCCCTTTGTTTCACCAGGCTCGAGTGACTTCTGAAAGCTAACAGAGTAGAAGATGATTCAGAGGAGAAGCAACCTGCAATTGATCTGCAAGAGTTGAAGCAGCCAGTGGCATTGCTAGAAGTCAAGCCAAGGCACAAGGAGACCTGGCTGGAGACCTGGAGTTTTTCCTCCAGAAAATTGTCCTATTTTATTTTCTTTTGTATAAATGACATCTGAAAAGACACAAGCAATAGTACAGATGTTTTTAGGTGAGATTGCATCTCTAAGTATTAGTTTTTAGGAGACGGGAGAGGGAAATTAATATTCTTTCTTTAAATCTTTTGCCCAATTTCACTAATTTGCAGAATTTGTTAATGCGAAAATAATAGCATTTATTTGCTTCTCTAGCAACCAATTTTCTTCTCCATTTCGTCTAACCATCATTTTTGTTTCAGAAACAATTGTAATGGCTTTCTAAACAGTTGAGACATATATTATTAGGTAGATGTCCAAATTCATGTGTAAATTTGTTTACCTCTCTTTTCCTTTCAAACATAATGCTAAGTCATTTTTATACACCTTGATAGCAGAAAGTATTAACACAGGCTATTTTTATTAAGAAGTTGTGGAAAACTGTGTGGGATTTCTTTGGCAAAAATGTTTAGACCAAATGTGGATGCCCTGATGGAAAGAGTAGTAACTCTGTGAAAAATTGCAGGAACACTGACAAATGAAATTTGTCACAATGCCCAAGAATTGGCACTTGTTAACAGTGAAAGAACATGATGTCTATCACTTCATTCCACAACAAGGCTTACAAATGAATAGATTAATCACTGCTCATTTTAAAGGCTTATTAAGGGTTTTATGAAATTTTCAAAACAGTGGGATACTCAGACTAGCCGAGACAATGATACACCCTGTATTAAAGGAACTATTATAAATGGTATTTAAAGGTGATTTTGGCTATAGACAATTGTTGGCACAGTTGTTTTGATTTTTCTAGTTGATCATCTCCCACAGCTTCTTGCTTTAGATGAATTCATGTCATGGCTATATCTAGGTAGCAGGATGCCTCAAGCTTCAGCATGCTGACTTCTGCACATTAAACATATGAAATCCTGCTCAGTCAGGAACAAACAGTAAAAACACTAACTTGGTGCAAAATTATGTTTTTAACTGTTGCAATTAATATCTTCCTCTGTGCACCTCATAGAGCAGTCTGAAAGGATCATCGTGGGAAGGGCAATACATTTTAAAATGGCAAGACTACCTAAATTTAAGTCAGCTGTATGCCTGAAATTGTCAGGTAAACTTAAATTTACTTTTTTTTCCATTAAGATCCTTGTTCTGTCTGATATGTATGCATAGGGAAATGTAAGTAGCAACATGTGTAAGGTGTATTTAGGAACTAATTGTAGACCAGTTCCCTGTTGAGCTGAATTTATCAACTGTTTGGAGGAAAGAGTTAAAAGGGTAAGAATGGCGATGAGGATGGCAGATTCGTTCAAGGGACCTTGCAGCTGAGAGTGCCAAGGCCTGGAGAATAAGAGTGTAGGAAATCCCCTATATTACGCCTATTGCTGTTTGTCCTCTGTCTGTTTTGAGAAGTCGAATTTCTGTGTAGAGATAGAGTAGGTGTTTTTAGAGACTTGGAGGCACTCTCGTGTACATGCTTGAGCTCCCTGTCTTGGGACAGAGAAGATCAAAGCTCAGAGCTCATAAAAAAGCACAGGGAGATCACAGCATGGTGGAAAACTACAAAATGTGCTACTTAGTATTCATACACAAATTGCCTTAGCACTTTCCCAAATGGCATATTATTATTTAGAACATGCTGCAGTCAGACATAACAACTGTAGGGAAGAGACAGAGTCACTGACAGGTACATGAAGAAAAATATTTTTGGCAGACTTTATCAAGTCTGTGTTACAGCCTCACAGCAGCAGATGAGATCACAATGTGCTAATGTCTGCACAACCGATGATTTCCCATCTCACTTCCCTCCTCCCAGCACCTGACCTACTTTACATCACTTTACCCTGATGGGCTGTATAAAGCACTTGAAAGCCTTCAAACTATGGAGATCTCTCAGCGTTCCAGATACAAATCCTCAGTTATTACTGTCCATCACTTATGTGCTAGAAACATCCCAGTGGCTGTTCACAGGAATAAATTATCAATCTGTGTCAGGCAACAGTTTTAGTACCAGAAGCACTGTACTGCTAAGGGAGTTACAGCTGTCCTGTACTATTAGTTGCAGACAAGAGTTTCAGCAAACACTTTAAGAAACTCTCTCCTCCTCTCTGGTTAGTATTCTCTGGGCTACTACTGCCCTCTAATAGAACATAAGAGATATTTTTGTTGTACAGAGAAAGGCTATAGAGTTCCTCACGTAAACTATCGGTATAAAAGACTTCTAAAAAAGCATTGTAGAAATAAACCACATTGTTCTTAAACAACTAATTTTAAAATATCAAAGAGTTAATCTGGCCAAAGGAATAAGTACATAACCTTTATCTCTTATTAGTATAGAATAAGCGCCTCAAAATAGAAAACATAAATCAATAGAAAGAAAAAGAAGATTGAGAAAAACTTTGGAAAATTATGTGTGCCTTTTAGGAAGCTGAGTGTGGCAGATGATATAAATGCATAATTATAAACAACTATCTTCACAAAAATGTTGTGAAATGGTTAAAATATTGCACAGAGGATACATTCAGAAAAAAAAACCAAATTAAAAACCCATCAAATGAATAGTTATTAGCTGGATTATGTTCCCTTCACTGCTTTACCCACAGGCATTGTACCATTATTGCAGTTATTGTATATCACAAATTACAGACCGTCTCCAATATTTGCTACCATAGAATTACAGCCTCAGGGAGTGCCAAGTTTTCTGCCATCAGCATTCAGGACACTACCTTTGTGAAGATAACAAGAGAAATCAAAGCAGGCAATCAACAATGTGGAAAAACTGCGGAGAATTATAGCATATAATATTCTACTTCCAAGCTATTATAAAATCCAAGCCTATACCTACATGCTGTGCAGCCCCAGGTTCCTGAGAGCGCAGAGCCTGCAGCACAGCAGCGCACCTGAGGGTGCACACACAGATGCACGTGGTGGGTGTGCCTGGGCTCACTTTGCGTTCCAAAGCTGCATGGCCAAGGAAGACAGACATGAATCGGGGGCTGGAAATCTTTATTTCAGATACCAACCCAGTCACACTCCCTTTTTCTTTGTTGGGGTGGGTGAAATGTGGTCAACAGCTTTTGAGAGTGTTTAAGAGACTGAAGTGAGATAGGAGACTTAGTCTTTTGAGGGATCTTGGAAACTCAGGACGGTAATTGACCCTGACTGAGTGAGACTGGCTTTTCAGTGCTGCTACCATGGAAAACACTTCCTGCATTTCTTTGCAGGTACTGAATTTTGCAGAAGAGCGTGAAGACTTCCTAAAAATGTGCAGCTTCAGGCCAACGGCTGTGTAGAAGATAAAGTCCACAGTCCTACATATGAATTTCTAAACACACAAATGAGTCCCAGCAGGAGAGAAGAGAAGAGAAGCTTTGGATATTAAACAGAAAACTATTTGGGCTTATCAGTAAAAAACCTGGGGAAGGCTGGAGCAAAAGGGCTATTTTCCTAATACCTTTATGCATCAAAATTTATTACTTCATCCAGGAGAGGTCATTTGAGAGTGTATCTAGAGAGTGAAGCAGATTACTACTTTGATGCAGAGTGTGTTTTCCTATGAAGCAAAAGAGCAGAAGTCCAGGAAGCAGGAGAGAGTGAGGAGTAAGGTATTATGCAGAGATAGGTACATGGTACTAGAAACCATGTTCCAGAGTTAGAATTAGCCTTTGTTTTTATCCTTTACTACTTTGAGTGTAGCAGATTTCATTAGAAAAGTGTGTAGTATATTTCTGTACTTCAGGTCAATAAACAACTATTTTCTTGGTGTGTTCGGTCTAAAAATTGTTGTGAGATACAGAGTGGATTTTTGCTTCCCCCAGAAATGATGAGAATAATTTATTTCTAATTTTTGCTGCTACTGTCGCAGGCTACACTGTTAAGAAATAGCTATTCTGGATAGTGGAATGAAAACAAGAAATATTCCCTCTCTGAAGGTAATGGTTGCTATTAAACATAAAACCCCAGAGCAATGTAAAGGTCTAGGATGATAATGTAATATGATCACTTTGTATCTCTGAATGACTTAGGACTGACTTTCATGTTTTCAAACAAGCCTTGATTTTTTTTCAATATCTGCCACATTACTATGCTTTGGACAACTGCATACCTTACTGTCCAAGCCTCTGACTTGTAATTTATGTCTCCTTACCACCTCTGAGTGGGATTCAAGTGCCTTAAGTTAGGTACATGTGTCACACAGATTTATCTTGCCAGTCCACTCCTCCCTTTATTCCCAAAGCTCACTTAATGTTTAAATGCATCTGTAAAATCACAATGCAAGACTTTATATACTGCTTATGGAGACAGCTTGGCTTCTGAAGCGCAGCATGTTGGATATACAGGAGTACTGATCACCTAGCTATTGATTAAAACTCTTTAAAAGCAACATAGTTATTTGAATTTCTGACACTTAAGGTTCACACTCAACATTAACAGGCAACTCCATCTTTATGAAATTTCTGATGTACAACATCAGAAATTGTGTTTTGGTTAATTTGTCAGGCTTCATAAGGAATGATTTTGCTGGAGTTTTGCTTCTTTCCTAAAATTTCACAAAAAAACCCCAATCAGCTCCTCTCTGATGCAAGTGAAAAGCTAAACCAGACATTTTATTTCCTAGATTACAACTAATTTGGAATCAGGAGGCTCAGATCCTTATTTCATGACACACAATTATGACACACAATTAATGTTCATCAACAAAACACTAGGAACAGAGAATGTGGTTTGGCTTCTGAAGCCAAAGGCAGTTTTTCCATAAATTCATCAGCAGCACAATTTTTACTGCTACTCTACTGAATGTTGAATGCCTCCCTGAACATCATGACAGTTTCACAGCACAGCATGGGGTGTTGGGCAGAAGTCCACCTGTATGGTCCACTTGTTCCTGCAAGACTGAATGACTTGACAGGAGGAAAGACTGAACGGTGTTTGATTTGCAAATTAATATGCTTACCTCCAGGATATGGTGCCCCTGATTGAGATTACCTGGAATGATGACAATTCCAGCTTATTTCTTGAGTGGAACTCCTTTTCAGATTTCAGTCTGTAGTTAGCAGCTTCTGTGCTGTGTTCCAAGTCCTCCTTTCTGAAGGCAATTTTGGTGAATTTTGGCGTCTCCTTGTTATGAATCAAATTTGGTGAAACATTTTCTCACTGGGAAGCAAAAGCTGAAGTAGCAATGTGCCAAAATTACATTACTTTTAAGGGGTAAGGCACTCAAGCACAGTCATAAGCAAAGTGGAAAACCCTTCTGAAGCAGAGGAACAGAAGGTTTTCTGAGATTCTTGATTTATGTTCATGTTTATGGAGTTTCATAACCTTATGGAGAGTAAAAATCCAGACATCATTAGGTATTTACTCCTATAATACATTTTCTATGGGGATGTAGTTCTGGCCTCGAGGGAGCAGTAAACACTTCATTTTCAGTGTTTGCATAGAAGTCCTTCGAAATTTTTTTCTACAGTCCTAACAGTTAGAGTAGTAGGATATCATACTTTATCAGTGGAGTCATGCAAGAGGAAGCCATCATGACTCTGGAATTGGTAATAAGACTAAGAATCAAGGAAGCGGGTCTTCCACCTCTGGTGCCCATGCACTGAATAATAATGGTTGCAATCCAAAACTATCTGCTCATTTTATAGTACTTTTAACAGCTTAATGTTGAAAAACATATTGGTCCAAAAGAGTTTAATCTCTTTTTACTTAAAAGAAAGCAAAAAATACCCCCTTAGTCCCTGTCTTTTTTTTAAAAAGTCTTTTTGTTTGGCTTTTATCCCAGTCTTTCACTATTGGAAACTTGGCAGGTAGCAAAACATGGCTACTTTAAATGGAAAATTAATTTCTTATGCATACGTAAAAAAATTGTGGCATGTCTGAAATGGGCTGGTATGCAAATAGCAACCATTTTTGACATTCTGTTGGACCTGGGCAACAATTTGGCAATAAAAAACCACAGTAGCCAAATTTACTTAAGTCATCCATTTTATCAACCATCTTTTAGAGAAAAAACCTAACAGACAAACCAAAACCTTTATTAAGAGAAATAGCTTATTAGAACCAGAAAACATTTATTGTTAAAAATAGGGTATCTAAAAGAAAATTACATACTGACTTCTATAGCATTGCAACACTCAGGTATAATAAAATTGATGAGCCCATATAATAAAATTTATGGAACTAAGGTGAATTCAATTTATTTGAATATGCTCAGTTATGTTTTTGTTTATTCCCATAGCAGATGTTTAATTTACAAACCAGGCAATTACTAAAGCTCTTCCAAACAAATAAGAACAGATTAGTCAAACGTTCACATCAGTTTTTATGTTTATCATTAGTTTTATGATGCATCATGAATATTCAGTGTTAAGAAAAAACTCTCATTATGATACCTAGAATACCTTAAAATTATGTTTTTCATCTCCAAATGGTGTCTCACTCTGTTTGAAAACATTGCTAATGTGTGTTACTATGAACTGAGCTTAAATGTTTATCCTGATGCTTTCAAACAGATTAGTTTTGCATTCACAATACTTTAGTATGGATGTGACCAAATTTGGTATATATTTTTTACATAAATAAAGGAATTTTTATTTGTATTTCAGAGAGAATTCTGGAGACTGAAGTAATGTGTTGTTTTTTTTAACAAGACAAAGCAAACCTACCAAAAACCCTCAAACACCTCTTTCTCTCACAAACCAAATAACTACCTAGATATTTGCCTTGAAGTTTCAGGTAAAATCAGTGTTATCCAGCTTGCCTTTGGCTTATATCATGTTTCGTAGCATATAGCCCATCGTAGAAGGAAATCATTCTATCAGCAGAGATGCAATGTTGCATTCTGCATGCATATTGTAAACGCAAACTGGCTATTACTCAGCTGTTTGTGTTGTTTGTTTTGGTTTTATTTTGTTTCATTTTGGCTAAAATGACTGGGATGTCATAAATAAAAACAGAGTGTCTGTCTATCATGGAAGGTGTGTGTCACATATGCATGTGTGTATAAGACATGTCTGAGAAAAAAAGTATTCCCTTTCACATTTTCTGTAAATGAACTGCAGTCTGCTGAGTTTTATGTTAGGAGAACAGAAAATAAGCCTCAGTTTCTTAACCAAATTCCTACAACACATAAATCACTTCAATTTGCCACAATTTTCACTCTTTTCAATGAATGACAAGCTAAGAGAAGGTTTTAGGGTTAGATAAATTTAGTCAGATAAATTATTGTGTTATAGTCTCAGTAAGAACATACGTTGTAGTGCAAGATGGATGAAGTGTTGTAAAAGATTTAATTGGAAAACAAATATCTATTGTTAAAGGTGATAATATTGCGAAAAATTTGTCTTTATCCACTTGACAACAAGACTCTTTGTTGACAACAGCACTCTGGACAAAATCAAAATAAATTAAAATACACCTGCCTTCTGTTCCTTAGTTACAGTACAAATTCAATTAGAAACTTGAGCTGTAAAACTAGTTTCAGATAAACTTGTGTAGCATTGATAGCTATAGCTTTCAGATCTGTAATATTACAGGATTCTTTGAATATGAAAACTATAATTTTTGTTATTGTCTTATCTCCCAGGTTCCAAGAATAAATTCTAACACCCTTGCCACTTCAAAAATATAAATAAAATGGTGTTTTCTGCATCAGAAGCACTGGAACAGGCTGCCCGAGGGAGTGGCTGATACCTCCCTGGAGGTATTTAAAAAACATGTAGATGTGGGACTTACGGATGTGGTTTTGTGATGGTCTTGGCAGTGTTGGGTTAATGGTTGGACTTGAAGATCTGAAAGGTCTTTTCCAACCTAAATTATTGTATAGGTTTATGATTTACCCAATGCACCTTGAGCATTACTGCACCACACAGCATTCATATATTTTCCTGGGCCAAATATAGTTGATTGAAGTGATTTTCTTGTTTGAACTAAAACCTGAGGATTTCCAGGACAAAAAATTCCTGCCAATTCACACTGAAACTCTCCTCCGTCCTCTTCCAAAAGTTCCAACAAATATTGATTCTCAATTTCACAGAGAATTTCATAGCAAGGAAGGTATCTTATTAATAATATAGCACGATGTTGAGCTGCAGATCTGGAACATTAGACCACATTATGAAAATAGCCATAACATCAAAAAGGAGGAACTGTGTTGATAAGCTAGTGAATATAACTATTGGATTTCCTCCGGAACAAAGCAAACCACTCTAATGAGAAACAGTTCGTTGGCAATGTGATTTCAGTCAGTAGTATAGTACACTTACATCAGAGAGCATGCTTTTTGAGAGTGAGTCCATATTATACTGCATGGGAAAAAAGTATGCAGGCATACTGGCAGCTGTGAACATGTACAGATTTACATAAGAACACAGACAAAAATCACAACGCAAATAATGCCAAGTCACTGTCTGAGGCTGAACTGGGAAGCATAAGCACTGATCAGCAACTTTGTTCCACAACTCTCTGCTAATTATTTTAATACTACAACCACTCCCCTAGTTTCAACCTGTTTCCATGGTATCTGAGCCTCTGAACACTATAAAAATGATCAATTACTTAGGATGTCTTAATGAAGAAAATGCAGAGGTTGCAAAGGTAGGCACTGCAGTCAAGAAATTAACAGCCAAGTTTGCTTGCACAATTTTAACTCTTGCCTTTTATGAATATATATTATAGCCCTTTACCTGCAGATTGCCTCTTAGAGTATTTCACATGTTCCTCCAAGTTATATATTTTAGTCTTCTGATAATGGGCTATCCATCAAACAAGCTATTTTTGTCTAGGCATTTAAGCAACATAACTCTGACAAGAATGCATTATTTTAGCATTTCAGCGGTTGTTTCTGGAACAAATACCATTAGCAATGGAAGCGTTAGCACTTTTCTTTCAATGTAGCTAGTTTTGTTGGTTCATTCTGTGATTTTTTTTTGAGAGTTTTCTTCCTCTTAAGGCTTGATATATTTCCATTAAAGCACTGGACTGGGTTATATTCACAAATCATTTTTGTTTAACTATTTATTCACAAAACCTCTATTTAAAATGCAAACAGCAGATTTAGCTGTGTGATTCTATCAATGTTATGGTCAGAGGTAATGTCACCTCTTTTTTTTCCTACGTAATATCCATCTGCTTATACACTCAAGGAACGTGTTATACCCTGCAGCATGTCATTGCCAGGGAGCAAAGAGGTTACCCTCCTGCTGCAAATACACTCTACAGCAAAGAAAAGAGAAAGAAAGAGAAAGACCACAAAACCACATTCTGATCAGTATAAAAGTTTTGTCTGTTCTCTCCGAAGGAAGGATTCTGATTTAATTTCATGTATATTGAGTTTTATCCCAGATGACTAAAATTGGTGAAAGATTTTTTAATTGAATAGGTCAGCTGTATGGTTAATTCTTTGGGGAAAGACTGAAGTCTATAAAATGCATAGGAAAAATATAATTTTCATTAAAAGAGCTTAATGAGCTGTGCAAACTCAAATTTTAAAAGCTCTTTGATTTGCACCCTAGTTCCAGTTAGTCCCCTTCACAGCTAGGGGGTTGACATTGCAGCAATAGCACTTGTTATTCTCTGGCTGCCATGCTCAGCAGGGCTCATCAGGGACAGGATGGACACACAAAGCCAGTTTCTAGGTAGTGACAGTCAGTGTAGTGCCTTAAAGTATGTGGAGCTGTAATGAATGTCATCAGTTTTTCCATAATCTCTATTTTTTCCTGGAGATTAGAAAAATTATATCATTGCTGTAGCGCTGACTGGAAGAGGTTTGCTATGATATTGCTGCTGTGACTAGTTTTACACTGGTTAATGTGTTAACTTTCCTTGCTTGGAGATCGAAATATAGATCATGGTACTTAAAACCAGAACTGTTAAATGACTGACCAATGTAAAGGAATTTCATTACAGTATTGCTCAAGAAATGCTGAAACTGAGACAGCTCTTTGAAAATGACTGCTGAAAAAATGCTTAAACTACGACACAGGCTTCCCCAAAAAAGGCTCTTTGGAGAAGCTGTGTTTCATCTTTCCCATTAAAATCTGCGAACAATCATAAGGCAACAGAGAAAAAGCAAACAGCCGTTTTTAAAGCTCTGTGCAGCAAGCTCTCTGACAAGCTGACCCCGAGCAGCTGCCAGGTATCCAGCCTGGCTGCCACCCCATCCACCTGCTCTCTGCTCTGTACCAGGCTCCTGCTGGCTGGTTCACAAAGAAGCTTCCAGGTGTTTGCTGCCTGCTGGCCTGGCCACATGTTGGCTGCCAGTTACCAGGCTCCCGCTGCCCTGTTCACCTGCTGGCATCACGCTGCTTTCCTGATGCCCTGAATCTCCTGCTGAGTGTCAGTTGGTATTCTTTCACCGTATTCACCTTTTTATACATTTCATTTCTAAATGCATGACTGCATTTTCATGTATCTATAATACACACACACACACGCACAAAAATACACTGGCATCTTCTCTGCCCCTCTGCCTGCTTTTTCTCTGCCCATGAATCTGCTTGAATAAGCTGGTGTGGAGCAGCAGGTTCCGTTTAAGATCCCAGCTGCACACTGACATTATCACTGGTGTCAGTTTGTAAGCACATCTACAGTAATTGTTGCTGAGACAGCAGGTTTTGCTGCAAGATTCAGCAAGCCCCGTGATTTCTCTCCACACGAGAGCTTCAGAAGCAATGCTTACAGTCCTTGCAGTTTTTTGATTCCATGTAGAATCTAAAATTTACCTTTGGGATTTTTCCACTCTGTGTACTTTGGAGTGGAGATTTCTCCTATTAACATAACTATTTAGAAAAGGAAATTAAAGCAAACTAGAACAGATTTCACTAAAAAACAGTCATTGCCTCTTTTTTTTTATTGCTGACAAAATGAAAAGCAAAATGAAACACATAAAACACAACTCACCATTTTCCACAACCAATTACACTTTATCAAGTCCAATAGTCTTTATCCTACTCTGAAGAAGCTAAATCCTGCTGTGAAAATAGGAGTAGCCTTACACTTCTAGAGCTATAGAAACTGTTGCTTATAAAGCAATAAAGTGAAAAGGAGCAAGATAGTGTTAATGTAAGGTATAGAGTTTGAACACAAGTATTAACATTGGATTGACTGTCCTCCCTTTGCATGAAGTCTATGTTCAAGCCATCTTTGACAGAGCACAGTCTTTAAGGATGCAACGAATAGGCCATATGGTTAACACTAAAAATACTGTAATACTTGTGTTGTGAGTGATATTATAGCATCCCAAGGCAGAGTTGTTTCAGATGATACATGCATAACTGCAGCATATATTCTGTGGAAATCTGTGGGGCTCTTTGCAGGGTGAAATTCTACTGAATATGACAGAGTGAGTCCTGGGATTCAAATTCAAAAGCTAGATATAGGAGGGTATTTAACACTAGGCTGCAGTATGTATAACATTACAGGCTGCTTGCAAATATGATTGATTTCAGATAGAAAGCTTAAGCTGCCCATTGGGAGATTAGTATTTTGGCTAGCTGGCCATTACTGTAATTTCTGATAAGAACTTATATTAATTAACCTAGGAGATTTCTAGTGTATCTACAACCACAGGAATGGTTAGAAAAGCTTCAAAGGGCACCACTAGAAAAAAATATATATAAAGAGTAGATCAGACTTAAAGCATGAAGTATCCTTTATTATATTTATTGATTGGGTTGGGCTTTTTTTGGAGGTTATTAGTGGGTTTTGGATTTGTCTTTGATCAGTTGAGTGAGGAGGTTTCATAGGTATTAAATTTATTGGTCATCAAATAGAGTTGCTCATATGTTTCATGTTCCTGCCAAGCCTGGAGAAAAATACATCCACCCAGCCTTGTGGAATTTTGTCATATGGACACAGACATCACAGCCTTGATTTGGCAGTTAAGTTATAAGGGTCAAATTTATAATGAGTCTATAAATATATATCTATCTATATATCTATCTTGATAGATATATATATATATCTCAAGTACTTTTGCAGAGACAGATATCATCATGTGCAAACAGTCCTTGGAAAACTGTCTTCCCCACTGGATCAGAAAAAGGAAGAATAAGTTTGCAAGGAGCATCACATCCATGTGCTGAGCCATGCAGTCAAATCTTTGCTCTTCATCTTTGCAAGTGCAGTGACTTTATGGCTGTAGACTTAAGATGTGCTTTTGTGGATGTAGATAAGACCACTTAAGCCCATGTTAGCTTAAAAATAGGAAACTCTGTAACCTCTCTGAGGTGATGTCTGTGCCTGACATTTATTTACAGGTGTTTTACAAGCCAAATGTCACCTAGAGTGCAGAAGCAGCTGCTTTAATCAGGTAGAGACAGATGACTGCTTTAATGGCTAGGGCACAGAAACTCAGAGAGGCTCGTAGAACCTTTTATTTTAGTCTTCACTGTTTTATTCCACATCCAGAGGAGCTTTTTAAAAGTATCTGTAAGAGAATGAAGCTAGTTTACCCTGCATGTTGTGATGGAAATGAATGTTTTCTTAAACATGATCTCTGAAAATTGCTTTCTACAAGACATCTCTGACTAAGCATTTTCTGAAAGTTCATTTAACCTTTACAAATAAATATTAGATAGAATTTTGGCAAACTGTAATAACACCTCTAACTAAAACTGATATTTGTCTCATTGAAGAAACTCAACAAAACAAAAGCAGGAGACAAGAATCTTTCCTGAATAATTTACAAATCTTTAAACAACTATTATCATGTAAAATGCAAACAGTGCTAATAATGTCTATGATGAAACTCCAAATCCACACAAAAGTGTGGGGGTTTTTTCCAAAATAATGAATCTTATGAATTTATAAGTTAATAAAGCTAGAACAAGAAATAATCATAGAATCATGGAATCATAGAATGGTTTGGGCTGGAAGAGACCTTTCAAAATAATTTAGCCCAATGCCCTTGCAATAAACAGGAACATCTTAAGATAGAACAGGTTGCTCACAGCCCTGTCCAACCTGACCTTGAATGTTTCCAGGGTTGGGGCATCCACCATCTCTCTGGGCAGCTTGTGCAGTGTTTTACCTCATTGTAAAAAATTACTTCCTTACATCTAGTGTAAACTTGTCTTCTTCTGGTATGAAATCATTAGCCTTTTCCTGCAAAAATAACTCCCAAAATTCTATTATTAGTATTATACATAAAAAGACCTCCTTTTCAGCATTTTTGTGTTCAGAATTCAGGTCTTTGTAATTTGAATCTAAAATTTGCACAAGCAATGGCTACTTGTATGTACTTCTCACCTCTCATTCACATTAACTGACAGTAAGATTAATGGTTGTTTAGAATGGATATCATTAATGACTTGAATCTTAATTTATGACTGCAAAATTGAAGGCAAAAACCTGAAACAGACCCTATGCAAATAGACTTTAAATGTGCATATGGCATGCACATATATGCATATGGTAAAGACTAGGTAGCCTAATTTCACTGCTGTTAAAGCCCCCTATTGCACATATGTTGGTAGCTCAGTACACAACAGAAATGATACAGTAGATTCTTAAATATTAATGAAAAATAGCTGTTATCTTATCTTGCTACACTATGTCTCACTGGCTCCACAGTCGCAGAGGTATTAGATCTAAAATGAGCTGATGAAAACCAAAACAATCTCTCCAGCTGCCCCCACTTCTAACTACTAAAATGCCTACTTGTAATATATCTTTCTATTTTTAAATTTCCCTAAGCTAAGCAGGCAATTTCACTTCTTACTAATTGGCAATATAATTTGACATTTTCCTTCTGAACTGTGAAATAATAAAAAGTATTTTAAAAGACAAATAGAGTTTTCCAGTGATTCAGAAATCACATCTCTTTCAATGCTCATATTTCCTGCTCATCTCTGTGAACCTCACAATAGTCTTACCACCTTACTCAGACCTCTGCTAGTTTTCCATCTGTAAAGGCTTTAAATTTTGACTGACTGTGTGACTCCTAATCCTCTAGATTACCTCTATACCATTCCTCTCTCAGTGGATTTTTCTTGCTAATGTATTGCAGCAAGTTAGTTCGGCAATGTTCCTTATGACAGATTTAGGTTTTTTACGTGAAAAAGTACTTTTCAGTACAGGATACCTGAGAGACGGAAGCATCTTTGGGAAAAGAGACAAAGGGAAAAACCAGCATTCAATATCTTAGCATATATTCTAATAATATAATAATATATTCTAATAATATCTAATCATATATTCTAATAATATCTAATCATATATTCTAATAATATAAGCATATATTCTAGTAATAATATTCTGTGCATAAATTTATACTTAATACTCAATAGATCTTAATCAAATGTTGTATGTATGTTGTGGTTGTCTTCTGGGCTTGTAATGAAAAGAGCTTTGTGTAGACAGAGTTTAGATTAAAATTGCCTTCTTTTCTCCCTGATAACATTCGGAGTAGTCATTTCTGCAGAAAGGAAGTCTAAACTCAAGTTTGTAATAGAAACACAAAAATATTTTATTTGATAAACAGAGACTGTGATCTATTGAAATGTAACTGCAGTAAAAGGGAGCATTTTCTTTGCCTGTCACACGCAGTGAAAGACGTGCTTTCCCTTGAATGCCTCTATTCTCTCACCCTCCTAGCCCTGAAGGTTCTGTTCTCCACTATCTGCAAATATGGAATGATGAGTGGAAGGTCAAACCCTGCATCACTGGGAATATAAAGAAAGCATCTTTTATCTGCAGGTTAACATTCAAACTGCCTGCATTGTTTTTTGGCATTTTAAAATGGGAACCTCACAGTATCCTGAGAGTTTCTTTAATGAATTTTTCTGGCATCGAGACCCTTCTATGCTTGAAGGCTTTTTCTTTTCTTTACTCCCAGGGTACAAAGACACTTGCAAGGTTACACCAGGCTGTAATAACATGATGTTACCAGCTCTTATTAAAGAACAAGTTTTATGCTGGTGGAGGAACAGATCAGGGCAATTCCTGAGGAAAGAAGTGTCGACTCTTCCCAGACTTCCTCTCCATAGCAGCTCCATCATATATCCTGGGCTACACCATTCCATTCCCCAGATGTCTCTGTGAAGTTCTAGTCCTTGGGATCTTTACAGGCACACCATTCATTTCTCCATCCAGAAAATAAGTGGTCATGTAGCAGTGCTCCAAGTATGGAAATGCATCGCTTCACTGTGTGACAAGCCAACCTGGCACCAAGCTCTGCCTCAAGATGACCTTCAGGGAGTAAAAATAACAAGTACTATGAGAAAAAAAAAAAAAAATGCTGGAAATTGGTTTTTTTTCAGAAATTGTAAGATGGAAGAAGGAGGCAAATCAGATTTTATGCTGGTATTTTGACGGTTTGGTTGTCTTATTTACTTACGTATTTATGAGGATCAAGTTATAACACTTGTATTTGCCTGATCTCTAAAAATAGCTATACTCTCTATATCCTTAATTTTCCTTTACTGCTGTTAGTGTTCACCTGTAAATGTATCTACTCTTCTGATTGCTGTTGGAATGTAAAGAACATAATTCATTCTACAGCTAAATACCCTCTTAAAGCTTTATGCTTAAATGTATTCATAGTGTTGTCTATGTTTATTTGCTTTTGCACCACAGTTATCTGTTTGCTTAAATATCACTCCTCCAGTACTTACACTCTATTTAAAAACAGCAGCTGTATCTCACTTAGGCCCCTTTCTAGGCTAGATAAACCAACACATTTTAATCTCCTCACAAGACACAATCTTCTCCAGAGGATTTTGTAACTGTTTACCTACTACTTTTCCCATCAAAGTTCATTTTTCTTGTTTCAAAATACTTTCTGAATATGCCTATTCACAGAATCATGGAACAGCCCAAGTGTGAAGGGATCTTAAAAGTTCACTTTGTCCCATCTTTCATGGGAACAGGAGCCAGATGAAGTCATCTAACACACTGTCCAGTTGCATCTTGAAAGCTTCTAGTGGAGAGGGATGCCACCAAAATGAACCTGAGTAGGTCATTCAAGTGAATGATTATTCTTCCTGTAAGAAAATGTCTTTCTTATATCTAAATGAAACCTCTTCCAGTGGAGCTTGTACATTTTGCTTCTTGTCTTCTCCGTGTGGCTTCTCATGAAGACAGAGCCTCCATTCTCTTTGTGGCCATCTTTAAGTGCTGGAAAATTGTGATGTGGTCTCTCCTGTGACAATCCTTCTCTTCTCCAGGGAGAAAAGTCCTAACTCCTTCAGCCGATAGATCTAATTTACAAGATGACAATTAGAATGTGTTCAGCTACTTATGTTTCTGTCTTTATGGCTAGCAAAATCCATCTATTGCTTTATTATTTCTTTTAATGCTTTAGAGGAGGTTTTGCATCACAGTTCCTGACTGCAAAGAGAGACTATAAAAAATGTAAAAAGAGAAGAAAAGTTTAAAGAAAGTCTATACTTCCTATTTGCCACACTGAAAAGTTCTGAAAGAGTCCTGAAATAGACCCTGAACCTAGACTATAAAGGCTTATAGAGCTACAAAGAATGTTCTAAGTTTTCCCCAAGAGGTTGCAAGAAATCTGTTTATGAGTACAAGAAACATGTGCCTCACGTGCATATGTGGAGAAATGAGAAATGTTCAGATTGAGCTGTTTCTTAATGCTAATTTCCCTTGATTATAATAAATACCACTTCTTTTTTTTCCATCTAAGCTTTCTACACCAAACTTTCAACCCAAAGACATTATTTGAGCATGCAGAGATGTACCTACTGCTCTGATAGTTACTTTTAACATCTGGAATTTAGCCAGTACACAATTTCAATGAATTTATTTATATTTGCACTAATATACTGTCCAATATTTGCCAGCTTTACTTTGGCTATAAAGACACCATTACAAGATTTGTAGGACATTCTCTCTAATATTAAATAGAAATAAAGAAACATTAATGTAGCATTGAGTCTGAGTAATCAAGCATACACAAGTCAGGAGATTCAAAATATGATGGCATGCAGTGCTAACTCAATTTAAATTGCCCATCCTGTAATTTTGTGTCATGCGTTATTCAAATTCATACTTAAAGGCGGAAACAATGTAAACCATAATTGTTCAAATAGGCTATGCAGAGAGAGTAATTTTGCTTCACAGTGCAAAATTTGCTTTACTTTTTAGATGAGATCTAAAAAGACAGTGCTCAAATCCAAAAGGTTAAATTCAGACTAGGAGATGAATTTTAGAATCACTGTAGATATTATACTTTATGACACCAAGACGTCTGGATCATTCCTATGAGATTTCTGTCCAAGCTGTCAGAGAATTTATATTTATAAAGCTACTATGGAAAATTTGAAAACAAAGGAAGTGTGGTATTTTAGATAACCTGAGCTTTCTCAAATATCTTTGAATCTAATATACAAAGTGAAATGTAGCCTTTAACATTCTAATATCACCCTCTTTTATGCCTTAGAAGTAATTACCTAAGAATATTATCTTGTCATAGAAATAAGGTGATTTCAGTAAAGCCAAAACTTTGAACATTACCATGTCAAAAAATCAAACCAAAATTGTCTCTGCTTAGAAATATCAAATGTCTAAAACTTGCTTAACAGAAGTAGGGTTTCAGTTGCCTATATATAGGCAATTAAGAGCAGTTTAGATACTCTGGGATATTTTCCTTCTGTCTCAGCTGATTCTTTGCAGCAGCATTAGTCTTTCATACATCCCAGGTCTCATCTGTCAGCCCTTTGACATGTCTCTGTTACTCTGGAGCATCTGAAGAGATTTCTTGACACTTGCACTGGATGAATCCTTCTCTGGTTGCTAAACTTAGGAAAATTCCTACAGTCAGCCTTAGTTCTTTCAAACATTCATATTTTAGCTTAAATCTTAGGAAGAGATCCATATTCATTTTAGAAGTTGTCTGATGTCTATCTTAGACCCTCAATTTCTCAGCCTGTAAAGAAGACCAGATGATTGAAAGAACCTTGAATATTTCCATACCACATTATTTCTCACATAGCAGCATGCATACAAAAAGCACTGATAGCTTCCTGAAAACCTTTGGGTATGTGAAGATGATAAAGCTAATGTAACCTTGGCCACTCTTCAGGGCTTATTTAAGGCTTAATTCTATGTTCGTACTTTCCTTTTGTGTCCTCTTTCCATGTACAAAACCAGTAGCAGGACTCTGGAGCTGAAAGGATGTGGAGAAAGGCCATGTTAGAGCTAAATTCTCTGCCCTCACAAATGGACTCAGCCTGATTAATTCCAAGGAAATTGCTTCAGTGATTTGAACAGTTATTCTGGAATGACACTGGTGTGTATGAGACCAGCATGTAATCCAGTATTTACTGTTTGTGCACATACTGCAGCAAATGGGATGGTGATGTTACTGCTCTGTATGAAGGTACCACAGAATATTAAACTGAATATTACGAATAGCCCTCTAGCTTCATGATCTGCAGAATATTCAGATAACAGTAAACAATTTATTTTTTTTAAATAAAACTGCTAGTCCCTGCCTTTACAGTTGTCATATACCCTTCTCATTCAAGGAAACATAATTTTCTCCTGTAAGGCAGCAGAATTTCTGCCTCAGGCTGAGCATGAATCAACAACAAATGTTATAGCCCACACTATAATTTTATAAACAATCATGTTTTGGAAAGCTGAGTTTAAGCTATAATTTTTGATGAAGTTGCTATTCCTCCAAGGAAAGACACAGTAATGGGCAACATCAAGAACCTTTGGGGGACTGCAGTATTCCTAGACTTCTAAAGTAATAGAGGTGTTGAAGAAAAATCCACTGGAGAAATGAACCAAATAAATATAATTTTTCTCGCACAAAAGCAGTTTAATTAGATGGACTTAGGAAAGTCTGGAATGACACTCACCATTCTAATTCATATAACACAGGTTTAAATGTATCCCTAAAACAATTTAATATGATAGATTGTTCAGCTATGCTAGAAATATACTTTATATATATTTTATACTTTTTAATTGTACTTTATAGAGCTGTTTTTACATTCATTATCATTTATAACAATATTTTATCACAAGGGGAATCCTTAGGCACTTGTGTGCCTAAGTATAGTGTGGTAGCAGTATGGTAAGAGAAAAAGTAATGGTATTTCAGACTAGCCTAAAGAGTGAAATATCATAACTTCATTAAGACAATAAGATGTATTTATCGAAGACTGCATTTCTATTATAGGGATGTACTCATTACCTGTTTCTCACTGTCAGACTTGTTATACACTTGCATTAACATCTGTTATTATGTATTCTCTTTCATGAAAATCCAATGAAAATATTACATATTAATTATATTTGCCTGAAACACCTCACAAATGTTTCAATTTTGATTGCAATAAATCAGTGTTGTAACATGTTGCAGCTGAAAAAGCATTTCAGTAAAACACTGGTAACTGTTATTTAATGGCTCTTCAAGTTTTATTAGAACTTCACTTAGAAGGATTTGATACTGATTGGACTGTCTCTTGTTACGCATTCCGTGTTTGATGATATGAGTACTGACCTGAGGTACATCTATGTTTAAAGCTCTTAACTGTTGAATTAGGGACATCTAACCTCAAATATGCCTTGAAACATAATATCAATTTCAACGGAGATGTACCAAGGCCCTTAGCTGGTACCTCCACTGAAAAAACCCCAAAGTTCTTGTAATTAGAGAAGCTGTGATCTGAAAGCTTTCTCCTATGGAGAGATGTAAATTTACTTTTGAAATTACTTATTTAGACATGATTCCTTTTCAAAAAGGGGAAGAAAGGAAATGCTCAAAACAAAGGCCTGGCAACAACAAAAAATATTTTTAATTTTCATTCCAATACAAAATCACATACTTATACCTTGATGACTGGCATGGAATCCTGTACTTGTCCTCTGGCCTTCTGTAATAACAATCACAACAAGTTAGTGAAACAAATTAGGAACACCAAAATTGCTTTGGCTGCAAGTCATACTAATTAGCCTTATCTCTCAAAGACAAGAGGTTAATATGTTCAGTGAATTTTACAGGACTGTGTGATTTTTAGATCAGTGGACATTTCTTGCTTCCTGAAGCAGCTCTGCAGAATCTTTCTTTAACTCTGTGGTGGATCTGCAACTTCAGCCAGTGTCTGACATTGCAATCATTGTTCACTGTATTTTGGAGATTTGTATTACCCAACTTCTGTGAGGTAGCAATGGGAAAACATGCTAGGCATTCTCAGAGAGATGGCCAGCTTCAAAGCTGTTTAGGGATTACCTCTGCTCTCTGATATTTAGCCTCATATCCCAAGATATGAGAAAGTAGGTAAGTCACATATCCTGCAGTTGTTAGCACATAAGGTAGTCTTTCCATCTGCTCCAAGATCTCAGAGTAACATCAATAAAAAGACTGGATTATCAGTTAATTTTCTTTGGGTATTAAGTGTTGATTTTGAGGAGTGCATAATGTTTCACTACCTGTAATAGTGGCTAATAACTGATAAATGCTCATTTTTGCTGACCACCATACAATGTATTCCCTGTCATCAAAGTACATTGCAGTTCAAGTCCCTCTTTAAGGGATAAAGCTGAGTGGAAACAAATGGATATTCTGATTTAAAAAAAATGAGTAATTAATACCCAACCAGGATAAAAAAGCTGCATAAAAGACATTTTATTTTATGTGAGTTGTTAATTGATTCGTCTGGTTTTCATGACAATAACATTGATCACAAAGGATTAATTTGATATTAATGCAGGCATCATATGTACTTCTGTCGGAAATCCTCTGTAATTCAGCATTAGCTAAATGTACCATTAAAAGAAAGTGTTACTTATAGAAAAGTTTGGGTTAGTGAATTCGCTTTTACTTTATATTCTTCTTTTCCCATTATATAATCTTTTTATCTGAAAAAGAAAATGAAAAGTTTAAAAGAAGAATAAAATGCATCCATTTACAAATTTAATATTCCTTAAATTGGTCAAATTTTGTGCTTTCATAATCTAAATCTTGAAGAATTAGCTAAAAAAGGTTGTATTTGGAACAATCAAATCAGTAAAAGAAGTGCATTAACTTGCTGAAATACATGATCAGCACTGAGTTTTGTACTCTAACTGTGCTCTCTAGCCTGCTTCTTTCCTGATTTAATAGGCATATACTTTTGTTTCCTTTCTCTAAAAGCATTAAGAAAAATCATACATTTACCAAGACTAGATGTTTGGAATAGTCAACACCATACTTAAGAGCTGAGTCAAATTCCCATTATGTATGAATTACAAAAACAATAATCTTTTGGAGCAGTCAGGGCCAAAACTTTGTGTGATGTATCTCAGCATTTTTCCATTGCCTTCAGTGCTACTCTACCAATTTATAAATCACTTCTCTAGAGGTTTTAGTGTTTCAAGTGTTAAAATTCATGTGAGTTGAACACTAAGTTATACCCGCATAGGCTCATATCCTATTAGCATTTTTAAATGGAATATATTCAATCCTACAAGAATTTGGGACATACTTGCTTTAAGGAGTTGACCATGCAGATAACAGAAAGAGTATTTGAACAATATAAAATTGAGTGTATGGTATTACATTCACCTAAATCACCCTTCAAGCACACCTCTCTGCTCAGTGTGCAAGTCTGGTTCAACAAATATTTGCATGAGGAAAAGATTTTTTATCAGTCCAGTAGGGTAGGCCAACACTCAGTGAAACCTTGGATTGTGGATCACTTGTTCTTCTGGGGTTCAATTCTTCTTTCTCCCTCTCCTTTTCATTGTAATTATTTTTGTTGTTGTTGTTGTTATTATTAATATAAACTTTATTTCAATCTTAAACTGCTCTTATCTCAACCCACGGTTTTCACATTTTTCTGATTCTACTCTCCATTCCACCAGAGGGAGGTGAGGAGTGACAAGGCAAGAAAGGAGAAAAAATCCGGTACAGGAAGAAATTTAGGATTTGCCTATGTTTGTGTTTAATGCATTTCTCTCTGCTAATTCATGTGGTCATCTTTTGCAGAATGATTATTTTACCACATGCTTTCCACATGTGCAAAAATATCGCCCAGGCAACAACATGCAAATATGTATTTCACTCACTATATGTGTATTTAGATGGTGTTTAATACAATGCTTTCACTCAGATATTTTCCTGTGGGTTTCCAAAGACTAAGACATGATAGCTCCTAAGAAAAATCTGTGTGAATAATGGCACCCTGAGAAACAACTACTCAAAAGAGCAGTTCTCAGAAAAAGAAGCTGACGTGTCACGGTACCAAACACAAGGAAATATACCTGCAAGAAGATGGGTATCTCCCCAAAATACTTGTATAACTCTCTGTCTGTCCAAAACTCTTCACTCTGGGTTTACATTTGACAAATAGACCATTAAAAGTGTAAACTACATCTGTGTTTTAAGTATTTGGTTTAAAATTATTATTTGAAGAACCTTATTTATTTTAGGTTCCTTTTAATAATCTGCAAATAAGAGAGAGAGGCTTGCTGACCTGATTTACTGTGATGGAGGGCAGTGCTCAGTTTCAAATCATTCAGATATCAGGTGTGTGCTTCACTGAGCTTGCACTGGGATGAACTGGATCTGTTAGGTGCCTTTCTCTTTCATTTGACAACTGCTGAAATGCTGATTTCAGGTAAGATAAATTATGACTTCATATGTAAATATTTCACACATTGATATAAACTTAAATTTTCTGACAGCCATAACTATTTTTTTAAATTTTAAGTTGAATAATTCTGGGCTAATGAAGAGCACTTTTTATGTTGTAAATGCATACTGCTGAAAGAAATAACATTCTCCAGGTATCCAATCACAGAGAAAACAAGAAAGATTCTGATACTTATGTAAAATTTGCTTAAATTTTTCAATTAGCATTGACATTCAGAAAGTTAGCTGTCTGGTCCATGCTGTCACTTCTCCCCTAGCCCTCATTTAATGGAGAGAGACTAGCATCTCCAGGGGGTGATTCATCCCACCTATTCATGTTCCAGCACTGGTGAGGATGGTTCATTACTACAGTTCCTTCACCTTGCAGCCTCATTATGGCAATGATGCCTTATCCTAGGCTTAGAATTAAAAGCCAAACACAGTTAGAGGGAAAAAGGGTTTTACCTCGGTATTTATTCAAGGATCCTCTGGTGCACCACATCCAGGCAGAAAGCACCCCCGAATGCACACCGAAAGTGCACACCCGAAAGATGCACCCCCCCCAAGATGCACACCCAAGATGCACACACACGATAATTCGCATACCTTGCACATTAGCATATCTATCAAATATTCCCCAATGAGACGCTCAAGAGAAGCCCCCGTCCTGAGGAATGTTCCCCCTGGATGGGCCTATCTTGGTTTACAGAATGTGTTCTGGAGAGGACCTTGGTGTCCTGGGCTTTCTGACCCAACTTCGAGGTTTTCAAGATGTTTAGTCTCCTGGCTTAACGGAACTTTGGGTCTAAGCTAGTTATCAGACTTGGGGAATTACAAGTATGTGGGCTAAAAAGCACTAAGGATGCATGCAAAGCTGTGTAAAAGGGTATGTGGAAGGGTATATGAGAGGGGTATATGAAAAAGCAAAAAAATCATGGCATCAGCAAAACCACTACAGAAACCCAAAGACAGACATTGACCCAAAGAACTTGCCATATTCACACACTCTCTAGGCTATTCTGCATCCAAAATGTAGAGATCTCCAATACTTAAAACTGTTCACATAGGGAAAAATAAAAACTCTTTAAAATACAGCATAAATGTGAGTAAGAAGTCTATCCAAGGAACACTGGAAAACATTTCTAGAAAGCTAATAATCAGAAAAATGAGGAAATTACAGAAGATATTACTTTACAAATTCCTTCCATAGCATTCTTTGAGTGATTCTAAGTATCTCCACTAATTTCTCTCAAAGAAAGGAGTTTTAATAGTATGCAATTCCAAACAGATGAAGAAAAAAGTTTAAACATATTATCACTAATACTATTACTAAATTGCTATTACTCTTACCATTCCACATATTTGTGCAGGAAAGAAATAAATGTATTAAAATATTTACAAAACCAGTTTCATTGCCGTATAGGGTTTTGCAAGACTGCAATGCCATATGAATGTATTAAATATTCTTTTATATCAACATGGATTGAAAACAGTACACATACTGAACCCTTAGAAATAATTGTAGATGTTTACATCCCTGACTTGAAATTTCTCAAGACAAGATCATAGTAAAACATTTTACATAAATCCCATTTGAGTAACAGGTTTCTTAAATTCCTTAGCCTGTCCTAAAATCTGCACCATGAATCTCAATACATGGGCTGGATTACAAGGTGATTGAACTCTATACCTATAGTTTGTCTTTCTTATCTCTGAACCACACAGCTTCTTATGGTATTCCTCTTTGGGTGAACAGCTGTTCAATACTAACATGACCATTTTAGATACTACCACAAATTATATCCCTTGCAGTATCATGGGAAGTTTCTTTAAATGAGGAAAACTATGAAACTATTTAGAAATGGTAAGAAAAATATGATGAAATCCAAATATCCCCAAAAGCTGCACACCGCACACAGCTGAATGCTTGCTGCAAAACTACCTTAAAAGAACCTGAAATATTCACGTTTGGTAAGAAATTGCATAGAACTCCATTGGTCAAAAGTCCTCCAGGGAAGGAAATGTTTCCCTATATTTGATGTCACTTTTTTGCAGCTGCCTTATCAATTTTCTTTGGATCTTAAATATTAATCAGATGATACAGTATTCAAAAGCCTGTCTGCATGTCTTCAGGCATCTTTATCATATAAGTAGACCAACTCTGAATACATATTCTAGAATATATTGAATGAGTCTTAAAAGTGAGATGAGTCTCCTTTTCTGGTAATGTACCTGTAAGTATGATTAATATTAATACATTTTAAGAGTGCATTGAATATGTTACATATTTCTTGAAGCAACACTGTGCATTCAGTGCTATTGGAATAGCCATGTGTCTCACAAACAAGCGTTCAGGCAACAGCAAGAGACACCATCTGCATGCCTTTGTAACTGATGCTGGGAAATTAATTCAGTGAGCAAATAATATACTCAGGTCATTTGGGTTATTTTCCAAAATCACAGGCTGTCCATGATTAACTTAAATATTTATTCAGGTTTATTATGTATCAAACTTTATATTTGGATTTCACTCCTTGCCAGATATTTGAATCATGTTCATTGTCTGCATTTGAGTGCCAACAGATGTAGGGCAGTGTTTCAGCATTCTACTTGGTTCATCTAAACAAAAAATAACATAAGAGGAAACTTGAGAAACTTTAAGAATTTTGGAGAGGGATGGTGAAAATAAGTAAACAGATAAGAGAAAATTAAATAGCAAGAGGAAGTAACTGAAAGGGCAGTAAATGATTTCTTTTTCCTATGCAGACCACTTGCACGAATATATTTCTTGAAAGAAAAAAACCCTAAAACTTAATTCATTTTATATAGGCTCTAATATTTTATATAAACCCTAATATTTTTTCTCACCATCATAGAAAGAAAAATTTACCAATTTCCAGAATGCTTGAAAACAGAGACTGCAATCAGATTTCTGCCTGCTTTAATAGCTTTTCTGTTAGGATGGAAACACAGGGGAGGGGGAAAATCTATTGTATGGGTCTTTCAGGCAGTAGCCTATCTAAAATAAATACTTTTAAAAGTCCATTGTTGAAATTGTTGAAAGAAAATACAGGAAGCACATAATAAAATAAAAAAGGACTTTTGCCGAATACTTTCAAGGGACTTGAATATTGTCTTTTAGCTCAGAAAATCAAATACTGAATGTCAATCATGTGCAAATGGAAAACAGTACAGCGTAGCGTCATAGAATCATTGAGGTTGGAAAAGACCTCCAAGGTCATCGAGTTCAACCCTTGCATGTATATAGACCCAGAGTGTCAGTTTGTATAAACAGCAAAACTCCACCTGTGTCAATTGAGTTTATTAAATTTATACTGAATGGTAATCTTCCCTGAAACACATTATAAATAAATTTTATTAGCAAAACCAGAAACAAAGAGATTCAGAACATTTTCTTCCAGAGGTTTTTGCAGGGAAATGAATTGTGTTTGGAGAGTACTCACCCCACATAGGGCAAATAGACATTTGTAGAATACATCTCACCAGTGGTTTGCACCAACCAAGATGTAGATTAGTGGATTTAATTCCTGCTGCACTTCAATGTCTCTACATGTACTAGAAAATAGATTGTTTTTTTCTAAACCCTTTTCCTTGAGGTTGCTTAATGGCAAGGCAATGAAACCTTGCTAGTTAACAAATGCATTAAAAAGGCATTTTGAGTAGATGTAAGTATTTTCATAACTTCATTGAACAGTCAAATACAGTTCCATGAATAAGAATTCATTTATAAGGGTCTGTATTGTGCAACATCAGCTTGAACTGAGGCATTAAATATGTAGTTGCCCTTCAGCTTATGTAACCATCTCCTTAAGACCCATATGAAATGCAACGGTAGAATTTGATTTTGTCAGGAAAGCTATTTCTCAGGACGAATCTGCTTACTAAAAGCACATAAAAATATTAGGCTTGCCATTTTCTTGTGTAATTACCAAGTGATTTTTTTTTTTAACTATCACTATTTCACATCTTGCTTTTTGTGTGAGTATAAGAAGGCTGGCTATAATATAATGGAGCAGCCGTCAAACAAATAGCCTGTATTTCATTTTCAAATAGCACTGCTTCTTCCAAAAAGGGAGGAATCAAATTTCATTTCAAACTACATTGCCAACTTTATTAGGGCAGAGATGATCACTCACCTGTGGAAAGCTGCAGGTTTACAACAGATGAAACAGCCCTAGATACAGGATTTTGAAGATTTATAGATGTAGTCCTGTGGCCTGAGTGCTGTTTTCCTTTGAGATTGTGAAGAGTCTTAAGGCATGAGAAAATCAGATCAGAGGATTTGACCAATGAAACTCAAAATGAGAAATGTTTCAAATTAAATCTGAAAGCCTTCTGTTGATTTCTTTGACTTTTGTGAAGTCAAGAGAGGAAGCTTTACAGTGAAGGAGAAAAAAAAGATCAAAGAGGCCAGATACACAGCAACAACAAAGCTGAAAGTAATACAGAATTTTCAAAGGGATATAGTAGTTCTCTGTGTATGAGTTAGTGGGAATTTCAGCTTCATTTACTTGCAGAAAACACAGAAGAGTTATCCTGATTTTAGACACACTAAGCCAGAAGTAGTCTTTAGCTTCCCATTCCTGTAGCCCAAGCTCATGTTTTTGTTGCACCTTCCTCACCAGGCAAGGAGAGCAATATCCCTTTACTACAAGTTCCTTTTCCACTGCTCCGTTTTCCTTCTTCTGGAAGGAAAGAAGAGCATGGAGAGTAAAGTGGAGTGGCATCCTGTAGAGTCTGAATTGAAACCAGAATCAGGAGTAATTAAACACATCTCAGTGAGTACAGGTTAGAGCTAGCAAAGAACAGCAACATATATACCTAAATAGTTCACAAAAATCTTCCTAACAAATTTATTTTTAATTCATACCTTCTTTTGTTTACACTCCCTGAAGAGTCAGATGATGAATTTATCTCTTAAATGTTGCATAATATGTAATATCTATACAAATCCCTGAAAATATGCATAATGATTGTAAACTAGTCCTAGTTAATTTTTCTGCCTTTTAAAAAAATCAAGCACACAGTGAAGGACCAAATATATGCTGACATGGGAGACAATTCACAAAGAGGAAATACTATAAAAATCTGCAAATTCTTCATGTTAAAGCAAGAAATGTACATTTAAAATAAGAAGTTTAGAATTGGCACATATTTAGAAGGTGGATTATGAATATGAAAAATATTAAGGTAACAGTTTACATTGGATTTCCATCACTATGCTTTTCGCCTCAAAAATCAGTTAAAATATTACTTATTTCCTAATGAACAGATTTTAAATAATATGGTATATTATAGAATTATAGTCTCAAAATCCAGAACTGTAAGTCTTTATGTGAGGTGTTCACCTCAGATTTTGAGCGGCAGAAGCAAAGTTTGTAGAGAGGACTAAGGTTTTACAAGAGAAATTGTCACCAAAGGAAAAAAAATACACTAGAAGATAAAACTATGTGGAATAATAATGCATTAGCAGGAGAAAAACAACAGATATGCATCCATTAAAGCCATGTTGCTTAGAAATTTGATTTAATTCTGTACAGTTTGTAATATATAATATAGAATTGAGCAGCAGCTGAATTACTGCTCATCTTTATGTCTGCATTATGTATATTGTCTAATATGTCAGTTATTTCTGTGCCTTGGGCTGGAAGAGGTATCTGTAGCAAACAATTGGATTACTGGTTTACATTCTTTTCACTATTAATAATTTGTCTGTAAGTTGATCAAGAATTTGCACATAGTTCAAAAGCATCTGAAAACACTGAATGCAAATGTTTCTCAGGCTGGAAATGCTTGAGAAATTTTTTGTTTGTTTGGTGGCTTGGTAGGTTTTGGTTTTGTATACATACATTCTTAGAATGCATAAGTCTTACTTATTTAAGTAAGAATATACTTACATTTCTTGATAAAATTCAAATATCTATTAAGAATACCCAGCAAGAAAAAGGGATAAAAAGGTCCAAAGTGTAGGTAAAAAGTGAGGAACAAGATCATGATTGTTACCCAATATCAAATTTTAGTGACCTCTTTAAAGTGCTTTCTAAAATCATGAATTGAAATCTGTTTGAAACTGCAAGTTTCTTTGGAAGTCTAGCATTTCTTTATCAACAAGTTCTTAAGTTACATGTATTTATGTTTCTTAGTGATTCATGTGATTTATGATGAACAAATACAGGAACCCACATTCATTCCTGCACCATGTAACATATCACTGATTACAAAGATGTCTATGACTTCAGCAGTACTTATCTCCTCTGATATTAGAACGTGAAATTTTTTCAGTTGCTTCTGCAGCACAAATCTGGCTTTGTCCTAGCTACATAGAAGGGGGTTTTCCAGATGTAAAACTAAAATGTTAATGAAATCAAAGCCAAACTGGCATGCTATTCGATAAAGGAAGGCCAAAGAGCAGAAACAGAGAACAGAGCAAAGCATAAGCATTTCTGGAAGAAAACACCAAAAAAAATTTTTCACAAAAGAAGCAGCCAGTAGGAAACAGAAATATTGCTGTCAAACTGACTGACTGGGGGTGAGTCTTTCCCACCATCAATAAATGCTGTAAGCAACAGTGACTGTGGCTACATTCTGCAGCAATTCACTGTTTTGATTCCTTCCTTGTTTAACTTAACAGTTGAGTATACTTACTCTTGGCTTCTATCTTTCACTTACCTAGTTTTAAATCATACTAGCATTTACCTTTCACCCCAGGACTGTTAAGCCTTCAGTCTCCTGTGAGACCTTATCAAAGCTGTTCAAGTAAATGAAATATTTTGTGGAAATGAACAATTTAAAGAGCACCTAGCTATAGCTGCTGTATTTCCCATCTGATA
Organism: Rhagologus leucostigma; assembly: GCA_013397725.1. Classification (NCBI taxonomy): domain Eukaryota; kingdom Metazoa; phylum Chordata; class Aves; order Passeriformes; genus Rhagologus; species Rhagologus leucostigma. The sequence continues at coordinate 571,775 of VZTD01005554.1, forward strand.
CTCAATAAATTTCTAAAAATGCATTAAGCAAGTTATTCTTCTTCTTTTCAAATTATGCTTATTTGGCATTGAGATGAGAAGGATTAGTTCATGTATCCCGAGGCTCTGGAAAATGATTTACAACATTGTACTAATCTACTTCTTGTTCATTTTCTCTTCCATGCATGATTTCTTCAGGTCTTTGGAATTTTTTTCCTCTTTCTGTTGACTGCTTGATAGGAATCACATTTCTTCATGTAGCCATCTGCCTGTCTACAGTTAGAGTCCTCTGTTTCCTTCACTGTGGCTTTGTCTTTTCTCTGAAAGCCACCTGCCCAGACGTGTCCAAATACAGCAAATTAATGCTGAAGAAGTAGCGACTCCAGGCAATACGAAATTGCTGCACCAAGAGATTGTGCTTTGGTTTTTCACACTTAACACAATCTGTCATATTGTATTCAGCAAAATCTATTTTTGTAGGGTATTTTCCCCCACTCCGAATGCCAGGACAGCTGATAGATCAATATAAATATACATGGAATCTGGCATGGTAAATGTCTGTGCTGTACACATCAAGCCATTTCCATGAGAAGGTTTTGACATACTTTTATTCTGTAGTATGAGGTTAATCACAAGTTATGCTGATTGATGCCTTATGGCAACGAATCTCCTCTAGGAAGCTTTTTAGAGTATAATGCAGAGTTTCAGAGATGCATGAAATAGTAGGATAATGAGGCAGAAGGAACTAATTTTTAGCTGGAATTGCTTCCAGCTAAGCATGCATTCTTTATACATATAAGCTTTGGAAGTGTAATTTAGAACAAAACAAAACAAAAGCGAGAAACAGAAAACCAAAAAAAAAAAACACACCAGAGAAAAATATCATGTTAAAAATGAAAATATCAGTGCATTCAAAAACCCCATTAATGGCCTAGTGTCTTGTCCACAGGCAATATAACAAGAGGAAAGAATCTAAGGAAATTGAATAGGCTGAACCATCGCCCTGGACAACAGTCCTGGGAAAGGCAGACTTCATAATCACACACAGCAGCATTGTTTTCTGACACTCTCTCAGAAATCCAGCAACACTGCTTTCAGCTTTTTCTTTCCATTCTCCTGCATGTAGGGATGCTTATTAAGGCCTTCTTTTCTGAATCTGACTCTGAGTTACTCCATATGATATTCCCCAGCAGACTCAGGCAGTCTTTGAAACTTACGCATTCTCTTCATAATGGTGAAGAGAAGTTTCCTATCTAAAGCCTTTGTTAATAGTAAGAGTTAGTAACATTGGCACATTATAGTTTTCCCAAGATTGGTTTATAAGCACATATAAATTACCAAGACATGTTCTTTTTTATAGCATTAGAGAACTACAACACAGACAGGCAGAGAAAAGCCAGAGGAAGAGTGCTAATTTTAGCTATTGACATGTACTAGTTTTAAAACATAAACCAGGAGTGAAAATGGGGAGAGGAAAATAAATCAGGTCAGTAGCGCAAAAATTAATTGCAGCTAAAAGAATATTGAGACCTATGAATGCTATGTCTTAGATGAGCTACATTCATTGCCATGAAGAGGTAAAGTAGTAAATTTAAACACTGAAAATGCACACTTGCCATTTCCCCTCCTGGCAGTTTTTCTATCTATTGATCTAGTGTTAGCTACTGGAAATATTTTTCTAGTCTGGTTTTGCTTTATTATCCTGTACTTAGTTCTACATACAGGATTTTGCTGTCTTAGAAGCAGAGATCATACAACGCATACAAAGCTTTCTAAATATAACTGTCATGTGCTCTTGGGAGTATACAGATTTTTATATCTCTTAAAACTTTGAATTCCATACCTGAGGGAAATTCAAATGTTTTCTTTTGTTTCCTGCCTAACAATGATGTTATGTATAACCTTAAACTCAAGCAGCCTATATATAATTTGTGCTTTATCAATTTGCAGACATTTTGTACAGTGATTTTGCACGTTGTACTTCAGAAGTTGTTCCTTTGCTATTTCCTGATTTTATACTCTCTGTTGAATTCTACCTTTTCATGATCAGATTTCTGACCTGTACCATTAAATTGTGTCACAGCAAATGTACAGAAAATTAAGTATTATAACTCTTCAAGCTTCTTTCTAGGAATGAAACTACGGTTACTTCTGTCCTTGATGAGTCCTCTAACTGGATGACAAGCAGCACAGTCCCAATTCCCTTTATTTACTCTTTCAATAGTCTATTAGTTTGCATTCCTTCGGTACAATGAAACAGTTCTAAGATGAAGGACAGAGGATGACCCATCTTGACCTTCACCCTGTCCCTTTGTGCACTTTCTTCCATCTATTCTTTTAAAGGAAACTCTTGGCAGTTAGAAATTCCAGAATCACAGACTCAGAGAGTAGTTGAGCCGAGGAGGTCCTTATGGGTATCACCTACTCTGAGTGCCCCACTCAAACAGGGTCAGCTGCAGCAGGTTGCTCAGGGAGCTCTCCAACTGGATTTTGAATATCTTCAAGGATAAAAACTCCAAAACTACACTGGGTAGCCTGTTCCTAGGGAAGGGTCGCCTTCCTTGACCTGCTGGCAATGCTTCCAATGCAGCTCAGGAGGCTGTTGGCTTTCTTTCCTAGACGGGCACACTCAGCAGCTTATATTTAACTTGGTGTCCAGCACGATCCCCAGGGTGTTTTTTGCAAGGCTGATTTCCAGTGTGCTTCCAGCCCATCTGACATATGAAGTTATTCCTTCCTGAGAGCAGAACTTTGTACTTCCCCTTGCTGAACTTCACGAGGCTCTTGTCAGTCCATTTGTTCAGCTTGTGGAGGTCCCTGTGAATAGCAGCACAACCAAAGCAGTACTGCCTGCAGTATCAACCCCTGAGGTACAACAATTAACCTTTTTTTTCCCTGTGAGGGTAACAATATACTGAAATGCATTGCTTGGAGAGGTTGTGCATGTTCCATCCCTGGAGGTATTTAAAAGCCACCTGGATATTTGGTGTGCCAACCACTCCTTCCAGTCTTGTATAATCTGAAATATTCTGAGAATGTCCTGTGTTCCATTATCCATGTCATTAATAAAGATAGGAAACAGTAGTGGCCCCAGTAGAGATCCCAGCTCACTCACCAAGCTAGTCAGCTCATTATAGGTTGGTAATGCATGATTTCCCATTTGATGACTACTCCAAATCACCTTGTCCTTCCTGTGTTTGAAAATGGTTTCTAGGATTATTTTCTCCACCTCCTGCAACCAAGGTGATGCTGAAAGGCTTTTAGTTTCTTGAATCTTCCTCTTGTTCTTCATGATGATAGGAGTGATATTTGCTTCTCTCAAGTCCTCAGGAACCTCTCCCATTCACAATGAGCTTTCAAAGATAATTGAGATTTTCTTTGCAAATTACATCTCTCGGCTTCCTCTGAATTTCTGGGTACATCCCATCAGGAAAGTAATTAAAAGTTCGAACTTTAGATTACGCTGAAGATATATTTGAGCTATTTTATTAGTGAATCAAACAATCGTGAGACTAAACAGGTGTAACTTCTTTCAGCTGCCCTTCAAAAGCCTGGTTCAGTTCTTCAATTCTTACTGGTTCAGGGCATAGCAGTATCTAAATTTTGTCTGAAAACCAGTAGCAGACATACTACTAAGACATTCAGATTGGTTTGGGATGTTGCAGAGATAATTGAGATGTTGAGGAATGCATTTGTAGCTGGGTGTGCAGCTGCAGTACAAGCTGCAGGTCTAGCAGGAGTGGGAGATGGTGAGACCCCCAAGCAAGAGTACTGACCCTTCGTGTGACATTGAGGTCATGGGACCTGTGTCCCAGCTGGGTGACCAGAAACTCAGAGACACAGCAGGAGCTGATGGCTTATATGGGAGACCCCAGACTACCATGTGCATAGACTGTGAGGGTGTAAAAGCCCTGGGATTCCTTTGTTCAGGGTCCCTCGGAGGCACCCAGCTCAAACTGTTGTGCTGTTGTTTCAGGAAACCTGGCATCACTGCATGGAGTGGGGTGTGCGGGGGGTCCCTTAGGACTCCCTGCAGCTGCCCTCTGTGAAGGGGCTTTGGTCCCAGCTGTGACAATCTAGGGTGGTGGGAATGTCACCACTGCCTGAGTGGCTCCAGAATGGTCAGACAGGAAAGTTTGTTTGACACAGACTTACAAATTTCCTCAAGTACTGCATGAGTTTGTCTAAGCTACCTTTGGATGTGAAGCGCTAGGTTTTGTGTGATACCACACCTCACACATTTACCATATCCGGTTGTGTAGAGGCTCTGCTGTTCCCCACTGCTTGGTGAGCAACTTAATTTAAACAAAATCTAATTTCTTCAACCATAGAGAAACATAAATTTAGAATCCTGACGTTTTTAGACTCCTAACTCTAGTGACAAAGAATTTTTATGCACATGGCTGAAATGACAGGGATATTAGAGATAACAGTTATGGGCAGCAAACCCATGGTGAATGTTACATTAACTTTCAGGTCTATGCAAAAAAATAGGACACTGAGTCAAGTCAGCCTTTAGGTTTAGTAGGTGAACAACTGTTACTGTATGACCAAAATACATGTGCCCTCATCACACACATCCATAGTCTGCATAGCTGTCTAAATACTTAAAAATTTTCACTTTCCATTCCTACATTATTTTTCTTTGTTACTCATGCATACCAGGACATTTAAATCCACAATTTTTAGTCACAAAAGATCTTCACTAGATTTAGCTTAAATTTACTTGAAAGCATCTCTTAGGATTTTTCGTGCTTTTATGGGTTATGTTATTTTCTATTTTCTATATTCCATTTTCTTCTGAAAAAAAGTCATGGTTCAGGGAAAGCATCACAAATCTTTTCTGTTCTTGCTTCACATTTCCATTTACTATACTAATAAGCTTATCCCAGACACCAAAACCTTTTCATTCTCTTGCATGTTATTTTTAAATGGAATAAAGCAATGGAGACTTCAGAGTCTTACAGCTTTTAAACAGACTAGCTACTTAACAAGTGTGGTCAGAAAATTCTCACTCATAAGTTACAGAATTCTTCAGCGTGCAGTCAGCTACTTTTATTGTAAAAATATCTAGATATCAGTAAATCAGCACAATTGAGGACTTTTTAATAATCTTTTTCTTGCATGAAAATTATTTTATCCAGTTAATCTTCAACCTTGTTTTTTTTTCATGCTAAATATTTACCTTATTTTCTCAAGTTGAGGAGAACATTTGTTCCCTTCTCCATTTTCAACATACTAAAATGCAGAGAAAAAAATTGTCTTCTAAACAACTTTGAACTATTTTTTTTAACAAATAATTGGCTTTAGAGTTCGGCTACTTAAAACAGAATGCCTAGTGCTGATATTTCTAAATGCATTGTTTCATTATTTAATTTAAATAGTTAAACAGTTAAATATTTAAATATTTTCTTGCAACGTTTTTTAAAGATTTCACTAGTATTCAATAAAATTTCCTTTTTCTTAGAAAAAATTTAAAGATTAACTTAGAAACTAGAATGAATCTAAACTAAAGGACAAAAATTTTATGTGATATTATTGCATGGATTTATGAAAAGAAATACGAGATAGTGCATTCTTAGGTACAAAGACACTTCACAGCAAACAGTTTTAACAATATTTTTTTGTCCAAATATAACAATTTCAGATGGTCTTACAATAAAATATTATCAAGGAAAGAGTATCTGCAAGGGTCTTAACAATTAATTTATGGTTGGTGATAGTAATCAACGGAATTAAAGAAACTGTTGACAGTTTTACAGTTTTCAGGGTTTTTAGGTTGAAAGTAAAAATATTGACTGTTTTAATTAGGCATTTGCTGAAGGAATAAAGATTCATTTGAGAGTTCCAAAGATGATTTCTCACTCTTTCAGCTTTTTTCAAGTAGAAACATTAGGAACATTTTTTGTCATATTAGAGTTATTTGGCTCCTTATTTTATGATCCATAAAGAATAAAGGGAAATAAAAAATGAAAAGGCATGATAAAGGCTATCTGTTGTTTTCTAAAAGACAGAGGATTTGGGCTGCACATTCAGTGAAGGATCACATTGTTTCTCCTTTCCAACACTATCACTGTTCGTATTTATACATTAGTAAGGGGGGAGAGCGGCATAACAGGCTGCCCACAAATACATTTACTATTATGACAGATTTTCACATTTCATTCCAAATGGGTGAGGTTTTCTGCTTAGTATGTGCATTTGATAACAAAATGCACTTTTCTTAAAGAAGATACCTCAAAAAAAGATAAATGCATTCCCAGTTCTAGACACAGTTGCAGCTCTGTGATAAACCATTGGAAGGAATCATATGGGTAGCAGAACTCTAATTATTTAACAAAGAATAGCAATTAAAATGAAATTAACCCCTTTAAAGTAAGTGCAGCAATTGCTGATAAGACTGTGTTTTTCTGTAAATTCACCATAAATTGTTTTAAGGTATTTTATGAGGTTCTCTATGCAGCAAAAACTGATGAGTCAGCCTAAAGCACTAATACTGGTGGGCAGTCAAACGTTTCTGTGGAAGAAACAAGGGGTTAACCAGAGATGTCCAATTTCCTTTGTGTTAGAATACCTGCTTCTGAGTCAGACTATATAAACTATAAAGTACGTCATGCTGGAGAGTAATCTGGAATTGAATCTTACACTCCTGGTGTTACACTTGTGTCCTTTCTGACAATTCCCTCTGACAGGGGAGTACTAGGCCAGAAAGAGGCACTATTTATCCATGTTGCATCTTGATTTGAAGACTGTTCTTCTCTCCCTTCCTGCTAAGACACTTCAAAGAGACCAGGCCTGCCCAGGGACACTGAATAGTACATGCAGCACAGCCTTTTATGAGCTTCATTGACATGCTGTAGTAACACTGCTTTTTCTGAAAAAGGCGGTGTTGGAAAATCAACTAAGTAAGCAAAGCCATGGAAAACAGCTGTGGTTTGAAGTACTTGATCTCTGTCCAGATTGACCTCCAGTCCCTTCTGGGGACTTTAGCCCAGACAAGGATTCAAACTCAAACTTGTGGCTCTAGCATGGAATTTTTCCTTCTCCAGCACAGAGCAAATCAATGGCTACTGACTGGCTGATTCTGAAAATTAGTTGCACAGTGTGTGTTAGAAACAATGAGGAGAATGATTTCTCTCTCTCTGACTGTCCCCAATATAAGGAAACCATTTAGAGAGAATCGTCCAATCAAATGCATGAACAAATTAGCAGAAGAATAAAATTAAGTGGTCATCCTTAAAATTATAATTCCATAATGCACAGACAAGCAAACACATCCATATGCTTCGATATTTCTAAGATTTTTTTTTTCTTATTTAAAGGCAGTATGTGCACTTGATATGAACTGTTTATAGAATATGTGCAACAATTCCAAATAAAGGCAGTGTGGGTAAAATGAATGATGCTCTCATAAAACACATTTTTTCTCCACTGTAAGGAGTAATACTCACTACTAAACAGAAAGGATTTAGGAGTGTGAAGTGTTGATATTTCATGTGTGAATTGAAGATTCATGTCTCCTTATCTGTCAGACTGCTTACAAATTCTATACATTTCTATCTTGAAAAAATAGTTTTTATCAGGTAGTTTATAGTATCTTTTACCTGTCTCATTTGTGTCATAGCACAGAAATTATGTCCTCTTTATAGCCTCCAACTCCAGACATATCAAAAGTGAAGAAAAGATGGAAATAATTTCCTATGCTCAGTAGATACATAAATGTTCTTTGTCCTTTTGATGTGAACTCTAAAGCGAAAGTTTAAATCTTATGTAGACAAAAAGAAATCTTCCTGGCTTAACTATTCAACTTGATAAAATAAAATATTATTACTTTAATATTGAATGTAGGTACCATCATTTTCTGTGTATTGTAAGAGAAGTCTGTTATCCCTTAGGGAGTACACAGCAGCTTCATTTATTTTTCCATGATATATTCGCTTTCCAAAGATTTTTTTTGCACATATTGGGTATCCATTTACAGGACAGAAACAATAGGCTGTCCCTAGCAGCAGAAGAAAAGGAAAGGTGAAATGACAGAGGAAAATGTAGGAAAAACAATTAACTTTTTTACTGCTGGGATTTGGGGAAAATATCACATGTACAAAAAAATTAATGAATATGGACTTAAATCATTAGAAATTATAGAAAAGTCAAGGGTAAATTTTATGTTCTCTTGTCAATGAGATATTGCAGTATATTGATGGGGGAGGGAGAAGGGAGATGTAAAGAGAGGATAATGAGCTTGTTCTGAATGTTTTTCTTCTCCTTTTGCAGACCACTCTTCCTGAGAGAGAGTAATCAGAGAGTTAAAAAGTTAAAATGATGGCTCATACATCTGTTTGTCGTTTCCACTCTTCTCTGGCCTTAAAACCATCTATCCTGCTCCTTGAAGATTGCAATATTAATAGATAAGAATGATCTTTTCTTCCTCTCTTTTGAATAAATTTTATCCTATGCTTTGAGTTTGCTGAGAATTATTAAGCACTGCTTTCCCCTCCTGAAAATAATAAATTATAGAGATGAATATTAGTAAACACCTACTTGTGATTTAAAGAGTCAAATTGGTATTTATATGTTGAAATATCAAGATGTGTATACATGGGTAGGAACTTTATGTCCAAAGTAGTCTTCTGGAAAAGCATGACAGAAATGATAAAGCTGAAAAATTAGTTTAATACTTAAGGCCCCTTGGCAAGTATTAAACTTCGTAAGTTTAATACTTACCTTGGCAGGTAAGACTTAAGCACTTGACATTTATCTCCCATTGACTTCTCTCTAAAACTCATGCTAATTATCTAAGATATTTCTAGAAATGACACTTGGCCTTGAAGTCACTTTCAATTTCATCGAAATTTTTTGGAAAATTTTAGCTTACATCTCAAGCTTCATGCCCTCATGATCACCTCAAATCAATACAATCTAGGTTAATGCTTTTGATATTATTTTCCTCTATATAAACTCATGGATGTCAGGATAAATTTGGAAAGAAAGGGTTCTCTTACCAGTAAGATACAGTGAATATGTTAAATAAGAAGTACTAAGTGTATTACGTACCTCTCTCATGCATTGTCAACACTAAAATCATCTTCCAGATGAGATAAATCTGCTGAAAACTTGTTGGAATCTGGTGTCCCAAAAATATCTTTTTCTCTCTGACCATAAATGTTTGTCCTCATCACCTTAGTGCCTTATCCACAAATGTACTGTAATTACTGTCAGATATCTGCTATTTTGGTTTCAAACAAGAACATTAAATTTTTATAACTACTTATGTGTAAATGTGTTAAAAAAGACAAAGAAAGAAGAGGAAAGGCATGTTTTCTTCCTTATTTGGTATATTATGTGCATTTTTATGGCACTTCATTTCATCTGGTCCTTCTTTACAATTCTTAGATTTCCTCTTAAGTTCCATCCTTCTTGTATAGATTTGTAGATGTGATGACAACATAACATTAGTGGGGTCAAATGTTATTGTAATTACTGGTACTTGCACTTCACATAAAAATCCCTCTATCCTGAATGCAAGTTTGAGTTGATCAGTCACCAGTGCAGGAACTTGGATAAACTCAGAAAACCTCATGCTGCTTATAGTCTGTGTTTACTTCAAAAATTAACCTCTAGTTAGAGGTTACTGTTTAGAAGGCACTGACTACTACTAAATATTCAAGGTTGATAGTAGCTTACTTTTTTCTTCTACTTAAGCGGGTAAAAGAGATTAAACTTCCTTGCTGAGAAGGAACATTTTTGCTACTCTGAGCCATAGCCAGAGCCAAGTAGTTGTTTCATAGGCTCATCCTACCTAGTTTACATTACTCATTAATATTTTTTCTTATTTTTTCACCCAGGCTCCCCAAGCCATCTAAATCGATTGGTGATGTTGTATTTTGGCCCATGCAGAAGTAACAGCTTTTGTGATGGTGCTGTTTATCGAATGTCCAGTTTGGGATAGATAATTGTAACTCAGGTAGTCTGAGTTTACATTAATTAAAGCTAGCAAGAACCTCATTAAATGTGGAAAGTTTTTCTGCTCCATACAGAAGACAGTGGCCTCTAGGTATTGCTACTGTAAGTATTAAAAAAGACATTTACAAGTGCATCTATGCCTTGGAAAATTAATGCAATTTTGTCTCCAGCTGAGTTTTCAAAGCTGAGGATGATTTCCTGTGCAGGTGAGGCTGTCTGCCAGAGCTAGTCTAGAACTTTCAATGTGTGAAGGACAGCAGCTGTTAGGCCCTGGCCCTTTATTGGTGACACGTCCCAGCACAACACATCTCATGTGCTGTTAAACATCCCGCGTGAGGTAACTGCATGTACTGCACCACAGCATGAACTATGCAGTAATCTCTCTCTGTCTAGCAGATGCAATGTGAGATCAATAAAGTGTAAGTAAAAAAAAATGTGTATCGTGTATCTTAAATGAACTTGGTTCCTGAAGGCTGTCCTGGGGTGGTATAAGAAGTCGTATCAGTTCAGGATGGACTGCACAAATTTCAGCCCACATAAGATGAGGTAAAGTATTTTTCTACCTTTCTCATCTGAGATGGAGAGACTGATCAGCCTGAAAAAGCCAACTCATTCTTCCCTCATAGAGTGAAACCTTTCATTGCAGCACTGGGGACAACAGAACTCATGGAAAGAGAGGAACTCTGAGCTCTATTGTGTGACAAAGTAAAGGCTATCCAGCATTTCAGAAAATAATACAATAATAAAAAGAGAAAAATTTAACCATTTGCAAAGGAAAAACAATATATGCTTTAATAGAAAAATAAAATTAATAAGAAGGGTTTAAAATATAAACAAGCTATTACTTAGCTAATAAAACCCCCCAACTTAGAATGCGTATAATGACTAGCTTGCCAGCTGTGTTTTTTATGTATTCCTTAAAGCAAGGAAGAATATGAATTCTTTCGCCATCTAGCCTTACTAAAATTTCTGGAACGTAATTTAAATGGTGTTTGATAATAACAGTGTTTCTTCCTTGGTGTCAAGTGATCTTACTTTGAAACACATAAAAACTTGCAGACTCAATGGACAATGTATTTGAATAAACTTTTCCCAGAGGCAAATGGAGCTTATAACATAGGAAGAAAAGAATCAGTAGCTTGCTATTGTAAACTCCATTTTTTGTGTGTGTGTGTTGTAGAACAGTGTAGTTATTAGAAACTCAATGTTAGAAAATATCGTCTCCATCCAAGTGGCACTTAATCTCTATTACCTGGAGGTTAAAAGTCAAAGAACAATCATCCATGTCAGTGATTCCTGCAGCAGATTGTTACTGAACCATGTAAGGTCGTTTAGTGGGGAGAATTAGCTCCCAGCAGCTTCGCATGTCAGAGATATTGTAGTAGTACTCTGCCCCAGCTCTTCTCCCTGGAAAATGATGACTCTACGGGCTTTTTCAGGAAAGATGTCCTGTAGAAAGAAAAGAAAAGAAAAGCTTACCTTTAATAGACATTTTTGCAAAAGGTGAGAATGAAAAGAAAAAAAAATTGCTGACTTTACCAGTCAGCTGTAGATGAAAAGTACACAAGTACAGCCAGTTGCCCTCAACTTTGCAAATAGATCAGTAATGCATACCTTGGGTTTCTCCAGCTAATACACCTTCTAAGTCAATGCCACTCTATGCATAAAGAATGAAATCTTTCTCACGTGACTATATGAAAGACCAGGAAAACCTGGAAAACTTCAGAAATGGGCCATTGACCTGAGACAGTTTGGAAGCTTCTGTGCTAATTTAATTGGAAAGTTGTCAGTAGTGATGTGGGCATATGGAATCAGTTTCTCTCTGGAAATGCTATAATCCATCAATGCAGTGAGTGTTCTGGCTGAGAAAAAAAGAGCAAGTTAGCAGAAAAAACTGGGATGAAAAAGAACAAGATGCCCAAGCCCATGGAGTTGCCCTGGCCATGACACAGAAAGCTGGCCTGAAGTTTTGTAGGGTAACTCACTGGAAGAAGCCAGAAAGGTCAAAACATGTCATGTTTGAAGTGTGAGGAAAGGGGGAAAGACCCAGTGTCCATGAAAAACCTTTTGCTAAGTAAAAAACCCCTTTTTACTAAGCACTCATTGTAACTATCATAAGAGACAGCAGAACCGGTCTCTTTAATGAGCCTACACCTCCCCTTTCCCCATATCACACCCATATAACATCAAATGAAATAGCATGAGAACGTATTTTTTCCTGCAGTTTTATTTTTGATTTAAGGTTTATTTCATTTACTTATTTATTGTAATGTTTTACAAAAGAAATGTCACTCTGTCCTCTTCACCCCTACTGGGTAATGAGTGATAATTCCAGTTGCTTGCCTTTGCTTAAAAAACAATGTTGAAGAAATCAAAGTAGGATTTTAGAAACCATCAAGGTGTTTGGTTTGCTTTCTGTGATTTCCAGATCCATGTCCATAGTAACAGAAACTGATGCAGTAGCAGAGAGCTCGCACTCAGTTTTCTGTTTTGGTTGCTTACTTCAAAGCGGGAGCATAAAGGATAGTGTGGCCAAAAAAGCCACAGGGCAGAGAAAGACTGGAACTATTTGCTGAAGGGGCCAAATTCTTTTGATTTTTTAATCTGCATATAGTTCTGGTGCAGAGCAAAGGATGAAAAAGTGTTCTTTTTCTAGTTCACTGTTTTCTAAATCACAGTTAGAAAAGAGATTTAATGGTAACTTTTGAAGTGTAGTATTTATCTTAAATAAAGGAACTATGCTTTGTATCATATCTCTCACTACTATTTAAAATACACAAATATTCCATTTTAAAATTGCACAATTTTTTGCAGTTGGAAACGTCATTGTCTTTACATATGCCACCTCCCAAAATATGGATATTGTGAGAAAAACAATTGCCAGAAAGGGCAAATATAACACTAGTTTCACCAGTATTAACAGACACTTACTTAGTGAACTGCAGTCTTCTTTATGATGTGCAGTTCTTCAAGTTGTCCAAAATCTTACTTGTCCAAAATAGACATGCAATAATTTGTCAGGAAAAAATCATAGAATACCTACCATTTCTTTACCATTATTGTAGCAACAATAAGGGTAGGCACACAATCCAAACTAGTATCCTCTGCTATAAATTTTTCAAGTGCAAGTACATGTTGAAGACTCATCTTTTGAAGGCCAGAGAAGAACACGAGGACTTGTTTTAAGTTTTAGCTCTGAATTTCAAAGAGATATATACCTCGAACAGAATATACTGGGTCTAAGTACTACACACAGCTTTCAGAATATTTGTGTTTGAAGTCTCTAAATTATTTTATACCACAAAAAATTCCTGTTTCAATAGACAGGTTGCTTCAATAGTTTATTACCTTCATAGTTAGAAAGCTGTGCTGAGTAGAAGTTTCAAGCCCAGATTCAAAATTCTAGGCTGTGTACTATTACAGTCCAAACTTTGAAATACAACTGAAAACTTCCTATTTTTCCACACTTTACATTACTTTACTTTAAATCCATATTTCTTCACTTGACAGAAAACTTTCAGTGCTTCACATGAGGTGCTGCCTTAGCTGACCTTACCAGAATGTCAACCCCTATATCATTATATGCACTGCCACTTAGCCCCTAACCATGACATGCTCAAAGCAGTAACACAATACACAATGTTTTATGATATGTGTTATTGCATCCTGCAAATTAAGCACTTTAAACAGAGGAAATGCAGAAGGTGATGGCATGAAAAAGGACCAGATGTTCAAAGATAGATAAAGATGAAGATGACATTATTATAAACTCATCTAAATCCTTTATTAATCTGATTCTCTGAGAACTGAGAAATGTGAAAAACTAGATCACAATATTGCAGGCATTCATTATATGTGTGAGTTGTACTATATATTAATTCCAATAAGTTATCATATTTCAACGGACCACTATTTCACAGAAAGATTCGTAACCTTAATCACCTTTGATTTTGTCTCTTAAACCCGTGGATTATTTTATCTATAAATTTACTCACAGAAATAAGTTTTTACAGAAGGAGTGTGTTTGGACTAGGTTAGATTTTTTTTCACACTCTCCCTTTATTTTTTTTCAAAGCTAGCTTCCAACAAAAAGAAAAAATAATTAGACAGCAAAATGCCTGATGTAGCCTTTACTGAAAAGAAATGAATGATCTTCCACATTCGCAACAGTTCTTCAAGGTGCAGCTGGTACACATGGTTCCTACTATCAGAGGATCAGAGTAGCTTTCCGTCACTGATTGTTACACCACCTGAAAGATGTACTGCATGACAAACTGTATAAAACATCACTTGCATTTTGTCTTGCCTTCCCATTCCCCTTTCCCCATACTTGTCAAGATACTTTTATTTCAAACACTCTTTCTCAGTTACTTTTTGAAGAAGGTGTCAGAATGCCTCATTCCCATCCTTCCCTTTCCTGTTAAACATTTTATCTTCTCTTCCCCCACCCTTCCACCTTGTGCCTCTGGTTGTAATTCAAAAAGCAGGGCAGAACAGGCCTAACCTCAATTTCCTGTGTTGAATGTGCAGCTGCTTGACTGATGGCCTCATAAATTATTAATGAAAAGACCTCATGTGCATATTCATGAAGTGTCTCTTTATTAATTCATAATGCAGCTGCTGCAAAGGCAGAGAGTGGAGGGCTCAGTCTCCTCCCACATAAAGACATAAGCAATATCTCTTCCTCAGCTTCACTCCGATTCCTTTACTAGCTCATCCTTAGTGATACATCAACACCAGCAGTTTCCAGTTTTGTTGTGTCCTGTTCTAATGTCTTGCGTGCCACTCTTGTGCCAGCCTTGATTCAAGAGGAATAGAAAGGATTGGCATCAAATTCCCCAGTAATATTTCTTATGAGAAATAAAGGGTGTAATGAGAGTTTATACCTCATTTCAATTATTTTCAGTTGCTCTCAGGTGCTCCAACACATGCTTCATTTAATTTTACACTGAATACTACATGCAGTGTGGTGGTGTTTGTCACTGGAGACTAAAAAGATGCAGAAATATCTCACAAGAGATGATGAAAAATAATAAAGTCCTTAGTTACTTTTGCAGCTGTGTTTTCCAGGAATGAGGACAGAAAACACTAGAGACTTCAAGTAGACGAGTTCTCAGTGAGACAATTTTCTATGAAAAATAATGAAAAAGAGTAAAAGCTCTACAAAATTCTTGAGCATCACTGAGATAGGCAAACACACAAGTTTTGATTCTGTGTGAGTAGTTCCCTTCTCCCCTCCAAAATGGTGCTGGATTTTTCATGGTAAAATCTGACCTCCAATAGAGTTTGCCTTGAGGTAATTGAAAATTGAAATGATTAAAAAAAATCAGAAAACATTTTACGTTGCTTAACTGCAAGTCTCTGAATCTAGCATTCTGGATGGGGGTAGGTGATGAAGAAATAGTTAACAATTAACTGAAAAAAGAAGAAAATTCTTCGAAGTTTCATGTGTGTCCTGTCATCATAGAAACAGGAAACCCCTGACTACAGTGGCTCTCAAGTAAACCACTGAGACTGACAGTGTCTGCTGTTTCACAGCTGAAGGCAGAGAATAACTGAGTGAAGGGAGGCATTACATGGGAAGGGTAGGGAGATGGGAAATTTTAAAAATCTGCCGAGGCTACAACTTGGGAATCACTTCTCAGGGAGACAAAGGGGGTGCTGCTAGTGTGAGGAACGAAATGAGAGTTTCTGAACACTTATAGGCCCAGAATCTGGTAACATTCTGTGCATTTAGATTATACACACACAAAGAAAGAGTTCCATTGCAGTATAGTTTAGATCCTGATTCCAATATTTTAAAGCCTGAAGGGACTATTAGATCATGTCTTGTGACCTTCTGTGTGACACAGATCATAAAATATTGTGCAGAGATTTTTTATATTGAGCCCAATAACCAGTGCGGAGTCATAAGTCACAGGTGTTTTATTGTCAAGTTTTTTCTTTTTCAATATTTGATCTTAAAAGTGAGGTGATTTGGCTTTAGATAAATAGAAAAGCTTACCTCGTTCTCTGTACAATTACCCCTACTTGTTCCGGCAAAGGTTAAGGAACATGATCATTTGAAGTAATGCAATTCAGTGGAGGGCTCTGTGTTAAATTATCTACTAGAGCTTCTGTTTGCTGGTGCTAACACAACTATTAACACATGGTAGTATATTAAATGAGCAAGAGCCAAGATAGAGCTTGAAGCAGTGACAGAGTCCTGACCAAATATTTGAGTGGAACTAAGAGCCATCACACCTATTGTGCATCATCTGCAACGCTTGCTGCTTTATCAGCTCTTTCCCCACAATCTGTGCCATTATCTACCCCATGTATTCTAAGCCTACTCCTGCTCCTGCACAGCAGATGCTAGTGGATGCTATTGCCCTCTCCTGGCTAGAAACTGTTCAGTGCAGCTGTGCAATTAATACATGCTCCCAGCACGTAAAGGAAAAACAGCCTGGGAGATCTTGGTCCAGGGCAAATAAGTATCTGCTGTGGTTGAACTCTGGGGTCACAGGAAGCCTTGTCATGGTCCAGAATATCAGCTAAAAGCTGAACAAGTTCTGTTTCACAGAGAAAACAAATAAAATTGGATAATACTGGTAGTGAAGTTAAAAACGTGGTTTACCTAGGGAAGAACGATCACTCAAATTAATTTAAAGAAATGTCTCTTGGTGCTCCTGACTGGACATATCTCCGTGGGAGAGAGTTTTGGCCAAGTGCAGTTCACCTGTACAGCCACTCTCCTGAATGTCCCCATTTAGTCATCTCCACCAGGATATAGCCAACAGCAGAATTGAATTAGCCGCAAGTCCAAGTTTATTCTTTATCCTGCTTCCTGTGGTGGGGCCATCCTGATCTCTCCACTGTGACAGCAGCTTTAAGGGTTTAACAACACAGTGCCTTTTGATCTCATTTTGGCAGCTGTGATTAAATAGACACACATCACTTGCTGTGCCACTATGTGAGCAACTCATGGTTCACCTTCACTGAATTAGTACCCGCTGAGCACTGCAAATATTTGAAATGTCAATCCATTTGATAATGTCAAAGAGGGCTGCAAATACCACAGAATGGCACCAAGGAAACATTCAACACACGTTAGTGGCATATATAATATCTCTTTTCTTCAGGACAAAATCATAGTTAAATAGAAACAGGAAATCATCTAAGAAGATGTTAAGGTCAACAGAACTGATAACATAGAGTAGGACATGCTCTTGCATGCTTTTATCACCTTAAAATTTTAAGCAAACCTATTCTCTCTCAAAGAACTTAATTCTTCCATATTCACACATTCTAGCAAATTATTTTTTTCTTAGTAAAAATTGGGATGTTAACTGCATAACAACCCATCAGTTTTGCATGTAGATTCTGTAGCCTAAAATCAGGCTAAAAATAGAGGTTTGTTATGACATTTTTATTATGTTTTTCCACTCAAGAATCCTAAACCAGAAGGAAATATTATATCTGAATAGAAAACAATAATGAGGTTGTATTTTCAGTCACAGAAGCTTGGATCAGTAGAGAGGCAGGTGAAAGCAGAAGAGATTAAGCTGATTAGTAGGCTGTAGTTTGCCCTGTAGAAAGATTCGCCTTTACAGAAGACAATAGGAAATAAGACATCAAACTTGTTGCTGGGGGTTGAATGAGAAAGTTAGCAACCAAAGTATGTGCAACAAAGAACTGAAATTTGGCCATTACACAGAGGACAGTCTTCCAATGAGTTACAGCTTTACTCTTCTTTTTTATTTTTGGTGTATACTAGACTTTCCTTTCTAAACTGAAGAATTTTAAACATTTCCTAAAATTTTACTAGCTAGTATATGAGAAATTAAGATTAGTGATGCAGAGCAGGCTTCTTTTTGTTACTGAAGAGTCATTCACTCACCTATAGTGGTTTTTAAAAAAAAAAAGAAAAAAAAAGAAGGTAAATTTCATGTACTGAAGTACTGACTCGGGAGGCAGACACCATGTGGCTTATTTCTGGCTGCTGAGAATTAAGTGATGATTTTCCTTTTGTATGCTGATGAAGACTAATGACACACTGAGCACAAATACATCTGCATGTAGTTAGACGAGTAGTACCTTAGCAGTAGGAAGTTATAGGGAGAATTCATGTTTGTTGTCTTGTTGGAATTCTTGTCTCTCCAATTATCTTGACATTTCAAAAGACGTTTACTTTTCAGTAGCTTGAGGTCCGGTTAATCTAAAGAGCTATATTTAATAAGAAAAAAAACCCAAAAAACTAAAACCCAAACTCTAGTATGTTTAACAAGGACTATGTTCATTAGCATAGGGCACCCCACTTCAGTCCCTTCTTGTCTGGATTGTTTGGATACAAGTTTCTTTTGGGTTTATCAGTCGCTTCAACAGCTTCATTTTCAGGGTTTTTTGCCTTTGTCACTGTCAAATTTGGTTGAGGCTCCACCTACAATTCGTCAGTTTCAAGCTCTGTACCAGTACATGAGAGATTGCTTTATGTTACCAGCATTTCTGTATTCTTTCATACTAAGATAGTCATAAAAATATTTAAGAATAAAGGAAAAGTAACAGCAGGTCTTAGTCTATCTAGCTAACATAATTAAAGTACAGGTACTAAGTTTCATTAAGGGTAGATATGATTGATGAGTCAGGTAGATACGATTGATCAGCCTAAAAATCAATCTGAATGCAGACAGGTGAACTCCAGTAAATCTCTCAGAGATACTAACTTCTAAAACAATCTTGGGAATTTTTCTTGCTGCTATGCCCATTGTCTCTGTTAATAACAAACAGCATGTCACTGTGAACATCTCAAGCAGCAAAAGTTATTACTCCTTCTCTACCTCCTGTTCTGAAGAATTTCAAGAAAAACATCCCCTTGTTTTCTTAAAAGTTTAACAACTTCTATTGCAGTTTTGCTTCCATTACTTTATTGAATTTTATCTTTAATGTCTAAATATGTAACAAACCCTATTACCCTCACTTCAGTGGATTTTGGTAGGAAGCACAACCTAAAAATTCTAGTGTCTTTCACTGCTTCCTCTACTTTACATGTGTTTAATTAAACCTGAAATGTTGATCACTGCTAAGTGCTTCAAAAACAAGCTTATCAATTATTGCCCTTCCACCTGCTTTTCATTTGAAAGCATGGGGGCAGGAGACTACCATTAAACATAAGTAGGCTCTACAAAGCCTTTGAGGTTTGCTCACCTCTGCTAATTTTTCCTTTGATCACATTATTAGACAACAATGTCAGATATTTCTCTTCATATGTGCAGTTTATCTCAAATCTTTGCTTTCTTATCCCCTGGTCAAGAAAGGAGTAAAATTCTGATTAATGTCTCTGTTACACAAGCATTCATTAGTGAAATCCTTTCTTTGCTCATATCCCTCAATCACTTTTGAAGTGACTCAGTTGCACAGCTAAAGAACATCTTAAAAGAGGGTGTAGAAGATCTCTCTTGTCTGACTTCAGGACATGCCTTATCCTGAGTCAGACGCTGAGTGGGGTGGGGTAGAAATCCCACATGGCATGAAGAAAAAGCCTCTTCAGACATTTCCCAGGTGAGAGAGAGGTAAAGTTCTTCCTTAGTGCCTGATTAGCTCATTCCCTGTTCTTCCTCTTTTCTTTCTTTCCTTTTCCCTCCAAACATACATCAGCCTTTCTCTGCCATCAACAAAGCTAGCATATAAACTGAATATGGAGGAAAGCCTAATTATAGGAAGAGGTTCCTGGCTGATAATTAAAATCTGCACCTTGATCCACTACAGTGTGTTCTGGCTTTGAACAATGTCAATATATTTATACTCACGGAATAAATAAAGCAAGAGTTCCCCTTGCATGGTGATCTACCAATGATTTTGTATTTATTTACTGGGTTTTTTGTTGTTTTGTTTTTCATATCAGTGGTCTTTTTGAAGATATTTGAGTTGAATGAATTACATTAAAAAATACCTACCTATCTATTACTTACTACCCTCAACTCTTGTACATGCAGACCTAAACTAGCACCATGTTGCAGGGGGTCCAGTGATGATCAGCACCAATATGCTGCAACCTTCCTAGTAAGAGCATCTGTACTGGTTTGGCCAAAATCTAGTAATATAGCCCCTGAGAGAAAACCAGGTTGCAACCACCCTTCCCCCCCCACAGGGTTCGGGAAAAAAGGAAATTTTTCCTCGAAGGAAAGTGAAAGAGATAAAAACTATTTATTTTAACAAACACACAGGAAAAG